>CM062516.1:50148187-51398187 GCA_031439585.1 Pterocarpus macrocarpus
TTAATAAATTATGTTAAATATAAAATGATATAATGGCATAACAAATTTATATTTTAAATTATTGTAATATGATTCTTTTTATTTAAATATTAAATATTTTATTTAAATAAATTTTTTTAATATTTATAAAAAAAGACTTAAACTGCTTTTATATATGATTCTTAAAAATTTATGCATATCAACTTTAATTATTTAAAACCTATGTAATGCATGGGTGAAAGACACTAGTTATCAATATAAAAAATTCTTGGATTAAGCTTCTCTAAAGTAATTATTTTTGTAAAGTGAGAAAGTGATAAATTCTTTATTCTTAGATCAATAACTTACATTATGTGTGAGTCTCATTAAATGATTTAAAGGTAAATAATTTCTTACTTTCTCATTTTAGAGGATCTAAATCTAAAAGTTTTGCACAAATATTTAATTATGTATTGCCATATTAGCAAAAATATTTGACTTAACCACCTACTATCTTAAAAGTCTTACAAAAAAAGGCATATGATTGGAGAATAATATAAAACTCTTTTATACTAATAGTGTATCAAAATTAATTTTTTTATTTTTAGAGCTTATTTGGTATGTATGATAGAATAATAATTAATAGTAAAAGTTTTGATAATATAAAATCTGTTAAAACTCTAATACTATATAATATTTAGTTTGATATTGTATAAGATACTATGTTATATAATAAAATAGGCAAAATAGATTTTTTGGTCCCCTACAAAAACCCGATTTTTCAATTTGGTCTCTTATCTTGTATTTTTCTTAATTTGGTCCCATATATTTCAAATTATTTTCAATTTAGTCCCAAGTCATTGTTTCGTCATATAATTGATGAAAAATCCTGACGTGGCACAATGCTAACATGGCACACACATGGATCTGATGTGGCTTGTGCCATGTCAGTATTTTTTGTCAATTATGTGACAAAATAATGATTTGGGACCAAATTAAAAATAATTTGAAATATAAGAGACTAAATTGAGAAAAATAAAAGGTAAAAGACTAAGTTGAAAAATCAAGTAAAGGTAAGGGATCAAAAAGTCTATTTTGCAAATATAATACTTTACCCGTTTCAATTTATCTATCAATTTAGACAACTTAAACATTTTAAAATCAATATATTTGATAAAATTGTATCTAGATAAATTGAAACGGATGGATTATTATTGTTATGCTTTTAAAATTTTTTTAATTATAGGAAAAAGTTTTAATAAAAATAAAATTGTAATAAAATAAATTTTTTCATTATTTAATTATAAATTCAAAAATAAATATTATTATGAATTTAATTTTGATGCACTGTCAGTATATATAAGTTTTACATAGACATCTCACCATGTATTATTGCATCAGCAAAATTATTTGACTTAACTACTCACTATCTTAGAAGTCATATAAATAAAACCATGTAGTTGGAAGTTATGCAATTTTGTCATGGGGTCTGGTGTTCGATCTGCAGGATTTACTAATGAGGTGCACTTTGCACTCTATATTCAAAGTTGTGTTAGAGGGATCAAGTAAAGAGGAAAGTGAATTCATAAAGGCCTTCCATGAATCAAATGCTTTCACTTATTGGTGATATGTTAATACATCCTGGTAGCTTTTTCTCAATATTGGTAGTGAAGCTACCCTTACTAAAAGATGTGAAATTACTAGATGATTTCATCCATGGAGTAATTAAAGAAAAATATTTGGAGGACCCATCTTTTCGGTTGGTATGTCTGTTAATATAAGATTTGATAAAATAATAGTTAATATTAAAAAGATTGATTATATAAGATTTGATAAAAATTTAATATTATATAATATTTGATATATTATTATATAAGATATTATATTATATAAAATATAATTAAAAAAATTTATAATAAATATAATTTTTAAATAATTATTATAATTATTTTAACTTTTTTTATATATAAAAATAAATTTATATTATAAATTATTTAGTTATTTATTTTATAAAAATAAAAAATATAAGAGAGAGAGAGAAAATGAAATAAAAATATATTATTTTATCCTATCATATTTACTGGAGCATACCAAACACTCTCTTAGTCATACCCTAACGGTGGGTGATTTTGTTTACCATTCTTTTTTTTGGTTGTGCTGGTGAGTAAACGTTAAAATAGAGAGAATCGCGATAGGGGGAGGATTCCAAAAGAATATATTTATAAATAGTTTTTTTAACATATGTTAAGAAAGAATATTGAAAATATTATTTTTTTATAAAAAAATATTAATTAAAGATACATATATTAATTATTTTAAATATTTAACAATTTTTTTGAGTGTTTGTTATAATATTTAATTGAAGATGCATGTATTTATGGGAATTTTTTTTTTAAAATTGAACTAAAAAGTAAAAATAATGTCTAGTCTTAGGATTCTTTTGAAAAATAACTACAGATTCAACTAAAGATATTTTCTCAAAGTTTAAACTCATAAATAAAATTAATATCTAATTTCATTATTTATTTTTTTAAGGTGACTATATATAAACTAAAAATTTTCTTATTAAATGAACTTATGAATAAAATTAATGCTTGATTTTTTAATTATTTTTCAAAAAATGACTATATATAAACTAAGATTTTTTTTTAAATTGAGCTCAAAAATAAAATTAAAGTTTAGTCTTATATTTTTTTCAAAAAATTGCTACACATAAACTAAGAATAAATACTATCAAAAAGAAAAAAAAATAATGGATATAATAAAAAAAATAAGAGCAACAAAAAAAAAAGATAAAATATACATGTGATCACTTTCTCCAATAATTTGTCACTTGTTAATGTGAGTGTCATAATTCGTGAGGGAAAGATACATAAACAAAAATGATAAATTAATATAAACAATAACAAATTCTATTATGATAAAATTTATATTTTTCTTCTCATAACATAACATAGAGAACATAAGAGGATAGTAATTTAAAAATTAATTCTTTGAATATATATGTGATAGTAAGTTAGTTTTTTAAAAATTTTGGACAGTAACTTAGTCCCTCATTATTTATAGTAGATATCAATTTAGTCATCAAATGTATATCTAAATATCAATTTGATCCTTAAATTATTGGTTATTGTATAGTATTGTGATGTATTACATTGGTGTAAAAAATCTTTGAATGACTGAAAAAATGTCTTGCATGTATTTTGATTTAAGCATTTTAGTGATAAATTTATAATTAAAAATTGGATTTAATTTTTATATATTGATAATATAAAATAATTTTATACTGTTAACAAATAAAATTTTAAAAAAAATGTCACTTCTTTATCGATAACTACCTACCATGATAACTATTTATTATTATTTATTATTTTTCTCAAATTTTATTGACTAATAATATAAAATTATTTTATATTATAATATATGAAAATTAATCTCATAAATTAATAATTAACAAATATTTAGATTAAAATATTATCTTTAAATTTATTAAACACTTATAAAAATATATAGAGATCATTTACCTTTTGAAGGATATAAAAACTAAACCCTTACGGCATATGAGTAAAAAGTCGGTCAAATTAACCAACGCCATTAGCATTTATCCAACCAATTTGACTGAGGAGTGAGGTCTCATCTTTCACAATATTCGCCACTTGCTGGATCACCTATGGTTAAGGCCGGCGGCAAGTAAAGCATTTATCTCTTTCTTCCCGTCTCAAAATTTTTTTCTTCATTTCCAATCGCACTTTTTTACTATTTCCCAAATAATAATAATTAATTAATTGACCAATCAAACACCAAAACCAAACCACAAGGCAAATTGACCCCTATCCCTCCCATTTTCTCCCTCCGTCTTTTCTCGTTCTCTCGCGAGCTGCTTCTTTTTCTGCAAATCACACGCAGAGAGACAAAGAGAGAGAGAGACACACACACAGAGAGAGCGAGAGAGAGAGAGAGAGGGAAAAAATGGGGTTCTCCTCGTTTCTGGGTCGTGTCCTCTTCGCTTCCCTCTTCATCCTATCAGCATGGCAGTTGTGAGTCCTCTCTTTCTTCAGATCTATCCATTTATCATTCTCTTCCACTTAACTTTTTAGATTTCAGATTAATGCAAAAGCTCTCTTTTTTCCGTTGTATTTTCGTTTTTGGGCATCTGGGTTTTACTTATTTTCTCCTTTCATCTCATAGTTTTGAGGTAAATCATTTTCGTTTGTGTGTGTGTGTGTGTGTGTGTGTGTGTGTGTTTCCCAATTTAGAGGAACATGTAATATCATGGATAGACGCAAACAAACCCATTATTTTGTGTGTTGGAGGTGATTTGATTTGAGGAATATGTTTTGATAAGTGGGTTTCTTCCTGTTCAATGTGTGCATAGCTGAGTTGGGAAATCATGTTATTGAGTAACAACTCAGCTGGGTCGTTGTTATGTTCAATGACATTTGCTCTTATATGATATGATATCCGTTTCGTTAAGATTTTTGGGAGAAGTATTGCTTCAAAAGTAAAAGTAGAAGTAGAAGTAGAAATAAAAATTTGGATGTAATTATAAGAATATTTTTTATTAAAATTATAAGTTGTCAAATTATTTAGATGTAATAAATATAAAATTATTTTTTAGTATAAAATTATATAATTTATAATTAGTAGATAGGGAGTGGTGTTTTAAAGAAAAAATTAAAGATAGGATGGTAAAATAGTATAAAAAAGTAGTGAATTTAAAATTTGAGATTATTTTCTCTCTTTTCTATTACTTCTGCTTTTGAGAAAATTAGCTCTTTATCTGCTGCTGAAAAAAGTAGAAAAAATTGATTATTTTTTACTTCTACTTTTTTGGAGAAATACAAACAAACAATAACAGAAGTTTTTTTAAAAAAAAAATTTTGAAAAAAGGTACTTCTCTCCGAGCACATCCAAATGCACCCTATGTTTGTGATGTTACGAATGTGCTTGTTCTGTATGTGAATGTTCGGTGTTGTTTTTTCTTAGGGAAATAATTTTGATTTTTTTTTTTAAATGCTCTTTCAAAAATTTAAAAACTGTTTTGTATATAAAATAAGTAAATCTAAACAGACAAACACTTGCCTTGTTTGATAAGATTTTAGCCAATCAAATTTTTGGTTGCTAAAGTAATTTTTAGTTTGCAATAATGATGATGATGATTATGTTAGTATTAATAATATTAAAGCAACATTTAGTACTTTTTGATTTATGTATAGAATGTATGTTGCTAGGTTTAATGAATTTGATGCCACTGGTGGACCTATTGCAAAGGAGTTGATTCCGAAGCTCAATGTTGTGAGGAGAAATTTGTCATCCAAATTGGGGGTTGGGATACCACAAATTGATGTAAGGCCACTTTTTTTCCTATTAACAATTTTCTTTTGGGTAAATGGAATTCATTTTTTCACTTTATTTGCCTTTCTGATTGAAATTCTGAAAATACAGGTTCGGCAATTCATTGCCACTATCATATTTCTAAAGGGGGTTGGAGGGATTCTATTTGTGTTTGGAAGCACACTTGGATCTTTCCTTCTGGTAAGGGTTTGCTCTCTTAGCTTTGTAATACAAAGATGTTGCCGTTTTTATGTTTACTCTTTCAAGTTCTGATCCTTGTCTTGGTCCTAAAACATTATAATCCTGATTGAGATTTTCCTCTTTTGTAGCTTCTGCATTTGGCGATTATTACTCCACTTCTGTATGATTTCTATAACTATAGACCTAACAGGCCTGAATATAATTTACTGCTGAATGATTTCATTCAGGTTTGTGTAACTGCAAACTGCTATTATTTCCGGTGTTTCTGGCTGTTGGTTTTTTCTGTGTGAGAATTTGACATTTCATGTTCACTTTTTATGGCAGAACGCAGCACTTTTTGGTGCATTGCTGTTCTTTGTAGGGATGAAGAACTCAATTCCCAGGAGACAACTCAGGAAGAAGACCCCAAAGGCAAAGACATCTTAGAATTTAGGGAAAAAAATGTATCTGTTTTCAATGAGCAGGTTGTCAAATTGCTGACTTACAGCGTTTTGGATAGATAATTAAACCTTTTTGGATTATTTATTGTTTGTCAGATGGCACATGATTTGATTATGAATATGCTTGAGCTTTCTTATACAATTCCATTGTACTTGTGCTAAGCAGAGATGTTAAGAAAGGCTGTGGTAAGATTTCCTTGTCAATCAAGGTTCAATGTTGCAAGATGTTCTGGCATTAATCCATCAAAGATATGTTTTCAAGAGGGGGCAGGATGATAAATAAACACAATGTTATGTCCATTGCAGTATTTTAGTCTAATCCAGTACATTTCGAATATGATGTATTGTGCATGATATGCAACCTGTTCAAATATATAATTTGAGTCTCTTGATGTCTTAATGACACCAAAACTTCGGCTCGTTTGGACTCCCTAGTGTCTCCAGACACCACTTTTGGTCTCTCAAATATTGTCATACTCATGAAACAAATGCCGCCAAGATGAGCATCCAGCTCACTCCACACAGGCTGCGGCTGAAGGTAGGTCTACATAAATGTGAGGCATTGGGTAGTTGACCCAATGCTGCTTGTCCACTAACTACTGTTTTAAAGGAATCTTGGTCCAAGTTGCCTAATACCGATGCCTGGAATCTGAACAGTTATCAAGGTTTTGGTATCAAAATAAATTCCTCTGCCCTCAAGAACTGTCCTCATACACATAAGTAGGTATGATCATTGAGTGCAGTTTCATAGAGTTGATCTGGAGACAGACAGAGGGCAGTGATGGACCAAAAAATATGGGTTAGATGTTTACTATAATAAAGTAGGTTTATGTATTCATTCATGATTCGGTGAAGGCAAAGTTCTTTAATATATGAGAATAATGATAGTAGGATTTACATAGTAGTATAAATTTTACGGTAAATTATACTGGCATCTCTTAAGGTTAGGTAATATTATACACAGCATTCCTCGATTTTAAAAAATATGCACTGACTTTTCCTAAGATGTAGGTGATATTACACATAGACACTCTTGTATCTTGTAAAACGTGACATTAAATATCTTTGTAAACATAACGCTGACAATGTAGGCATATAAAAATTGAGGGATATCATATATAATATCATCTAATTTTAAGAGATATTAGTGTAATTTATCTTAAATTTTAAGTGTGTCACGTACATGTTAACATGGGTCCATCTATGAGTGAGAGGCAATGGTCATGTCTTCTAAGCAAAAGAAATTGCTTTTGACAAGTATCAATAAAGCATGATTAATTGAAGCCTTAGGGGGTGTTTAATAAGGGGGAATGTTTTCATATTTTCGGAAATATGAAAATATTATCCTGTAGAAGATTTGTAAAAATATTTATGAGAATATTATATTTTTGGGATTGGTTTTGGGTCAAGTTTTCTATCAAAATATTCCAATCTCACATTTAGGATTATAACATTCTTATGGGATAAAAATATTTTTTCTTATAAAAAAACCAAATTACCCCTATTGCTATCAATTGCCGCACACTACCTTGCATCGCTGGACAATTGCCTTGTACCAAGGGTATTTTTGAAAATATATAAAATATTCTTGAAAATTTAATTCATTTACTAAATACTCTAAAAAATATATGATTGATAAAATTATTCCCAAATATAACATTTCTGAAAATTTTATTTCCGAAAATAAAAATTCAAATGCCCTATCAAACGCCCAGTCCAGTCTTATAAAACATCTATTTTCGCCTTATTGTTGATCACTTTCCTGTAATTCTACTTTTGATCAAGAAATTAAACCCATTTTTGAGAGTAACGGTTAAGGAATACCCCTTCCCAGCCGCATTCTTTTGCTTGCACTTTAACATTCAAAATTCACGTTGGCATTAACAAAATTAGAATTCCAATATGCGTCGTACCTAATTAACTTTAGCTCAGTTATAGCATAACGGTCTTCTGCATATTTGACTTTGACTAACTTAACGCCGAAAGTCAATTTGAATAAGGTGACTGACTGTAACACTGCAGACATTGTTTGACATAACTTCCATTTTTACCAAAGAAAAGTTACTTTGCGAAATTTTTGAACAAAAAAAAAGGGTATATATGGCAGTGCAGACAAAAATGGTACTCCAATCTATGTTGGTAAACTAGTTTCTTCTTTGGTTATGTTCACCAGTTGTGACTGCGTTATGTCCGCTTAAGTATTCTCTACTAACATGCTTCCCTTGTATTATACCACTAAAAATATATAAAAGAAAGACAACAAGCTAGTATTGATAATTTCCAATAGCAATTCACAAATTAGAGACACCTTCTCCATAATCATAAAAAATGATACATAATATGCTATAAATGGTTTCCATGTAGGTTAACCAACAAGAGATTGAAATACAAATTTCACCGAGTACAAGGATGGAAAATCAGGGAGTAAAGAAAGGAAAAATTTACAAAAAAAAAAAAAAAAAAAAAAGAAATTGTGAGCAAAAGTATTTCTCTTTTAGGAACAATTAATTACTCAACCGGTTAACGATGCTCAAAGAGTGGTTAATGAGTAACCATTATTGACTTGATTAACCACTTGAATGGTTAACTATTCCTAAATTTAAAATAGAAAAAAAATTTACTCTAACATAAAAAGAAAAATTTTTTCTGGAAAAATTCTTCCTTCACCCCAGTAGATATAAGACAAGTGTACATCATGTGCGAGGAAGAATTTCCACATATTCTTCAAGGAAGTAAGCTTCTTCTTGAAATAACCACTTTGAAAACACCATTGACAACATAGAAGTTTGAGTCTAAAATGGATCAAACAATGAAGGTTAAACTCACACATCAAATGACTTGTTCTTGTAGCATAAAGTCCAATCTGAACCATCCTTTGAAGCAACTAGACCACCTCCATCAGTGCTTATAGACTCAGCACCTGAATATGATGATGTCAAAGCTGGAAATATTTCTTTGCCAGGCCAATCAATTTCCACTTCATCTTCAGTTTCAGTGATTCCAACATCACTGTTCAAATTTTTACTGCCATCTACTTCATCATTGATTTGAGGAGCTGATAACCTATTGCTACCACAGTCATTGGCAAGGTCTTCTTCATCTGACAAGCATCTACAACGGTCAAAGTCATCCAGATCATAAGGTTGGCTCATTATCCCTTCCCTCCATGATATCCTCGTTTGGGATTGTGATGCATTATCTATTGTAGAACTAGATAACCGTGGATCCAGATCGTCCGAAAATTTTGGAAGTTTGCTGAGATCGATGGATTCATAAAGCGCAGTTAGACAATCAAATTGGAAGCTTGAATTAACAGAATCCTCCAGTGGCGCAGAACTATTGAGATAGAAGTTTTCTGACATAAAAGCATCACTGATAGAATTAAGGACAGGGTTAGAACTATCTTTCTTTCGATTGTCTGCATGCACCAATGACAATCCAACATGTAAATCTGAACTGGAGTCTGACTGTGGAGTTTGAATAACATTTCCACTACCCAATGAATTCATGGAGAAGGGAGAATTCTCATCAATGTGATTGTGTTGATAATTGTTTCCTTTTTCTGAGCTGCCTGCCCTACAACTAGGAATGGAATTGGTAGAAAACAATATAGATGGATAAGAAGGGGATAACATGGAATCGAAAGGTACTTGAAATTCAGAAAGTCCACATGGAGAAATTGAAGAACTCATTTTTCTCTGGATACGATAAGCAGCACCCGACAAATCACTGCTGTCACTGATATTCCAAAAAGATTTAGAACTGCATGATGGTGAAGTAGTGGAACCAAGAGTTGTGGATTCTGCTAGTCCCTGACTTTGATTTACTCCACAGTCAGACTTCGGACTGAGACCTTTCTTTCCCTTGTTACGTGGAGAAGAAAGCCAATGCACTAAAGCTTCAGCTGGCAAGGGCAACAAGGAAGGACTCACATCATCATTAACATCCATTATGTTTTTCTCACCATCATCAAAACTATTAGCAGCCGTTTTATCAAAGCCTGAATAGTTCTCCTCTACAGTAAGAATCCCTCTAGGCCTACATTTCCTCTTGTCAGTGACACCAGAAACGACATATCCGGCACCATAACAAGCCGGTGTGGTTGTTGAAACCAAAGAAGATCCGCATTGTATCTCGGGGGAAACAGAGTTATGAATTGGAGGTGTTCTACTGACACTTGCATTTGGGTTCTCCTCCACATCCTCATGAATTGTACTATCCAAACCCAACCGGCTAACCTTTTTACTCAAAGGAGTCAAACTAGCGTCACCATCACAGGTTTTTGGCCGGGAATCCTCACCACCATTATCATTTATCCCTCCCAAACTATCTTTCTTTCCCTTTAACCCCTCAGATTCAGGTGGCAATCTAGGTAAAAACTTGCAATGCTCATTCACAACAGAACAAGGCCTAGACTTTTGGCCAGTCCTGGAACCAGATTTCTTACTAGACTGCCACTGGTAGAGGCATGGGGGGTTCTTCCTACATGTCCGCCCCTTATTTGATGCAAGTCTTTTTGTTTGCAGCTCAGCATTATTACCCTGAGAAAGGTTCTCCTTTAAGGACTTAGATTTGAGTTGTTTCGAATCAACTGCATCAGGTACTGAGTTGGGGGTTTTGGAAAGACGCTTGGGTCTATGTGCAGGTGTTTTAAAAGAAGATGAAGACAAGAATTTAAGGCAACCCCTTGGGGCTTCAGTGGAGACACTGGAAGAAGCATAACTGCTGTTGCTGCTGCTGGAGATGCGGTTGAGATCCTGCAAAGGGCTTCGAGGACTTTGCCTCTTCTTTGCACATGATGTTGCAATTGCTTTTGGCGGAGGCAGAGAAGAAGGTTTCCTTGATGAAAATGCCTTGTTCATAGTGAGAACCTGCAGGATCTACAAGCACATTGAATTGATCTAAACATTATTACATTAACATGAACATTGAACAAGCACATTTCACATTTTGCACAAGCACAATAGTTTTTGAACCCCGCCCCCCCCCCCCCACCCCACAAAAACAAACCACCCAAAAGAAACACCAACAAAAAAAAAAAATTGAAAAAGAAATTTCTCAAACTATTAAATACCCATAAATCAAAAGTCAATTTTAATTAAACCCCAGAATACAATTATGCGTTTAAGCTAAAAATTCATTTTTCAATTGAAGAAACGCGTATACATGTATGGAAAACTCATGGTGTTAGAATTTCTACCAAACAGTTCATTTTATAATTTTCCTAAATGTATCTGTGGATCAGTTAAGCACCACAAAAGAGAAAAGAGGAATGCACCAAAACGAAATATCAAAAAAAGAAAAACATTCCGTTTCAAACAGAACCTAGAAGAAATGTACGAAGAGGAGGGAAGTGGAGGAGTGAAGAAGAGGTTGCTACCTGTGAAATCAGAAGGTGGCTCTGGTGAATGTGGAAGATCTGAGGAACTTGAAAGCTTGGATTGGATTCAATGTACAACGTTTGGGCAAACAGAAATGTGTGCGGCTCCGATCAGTGTTCTGAAACAGCAACTCAGTTCAGCTTCAACTAGACATGGATTAATGTCTGCCTCATTTGGTTTGCTTAACTTCAAACTTTAAACTTTAAACTAATAATAATAATAATAATAATAATGTTATTGTATAATATATAATTATTTGCTCAAAACCCTTTTTTCTTTCTACGGTGGTCCTTGATTCATCTCAACTAGCGAGTGACTTGGTGGCCGAACCATTTCAAAAAAATAAAAATAATTATAACTTTTTTGTTTTTTCGCATTTCATTAGTTGTTTTTAGTAAACCTGTTTTGGTCATTGAATTTTTCTTTTAAAAAACATCAATTTGATTCTTAATGATAATTTTGAAATAACAATGTTAACTTTAATGAGATATATTAATATTTTTTTTATATATATCACTAGTATTAATTTGATTTGAGTCGGATTGATTCGCTAAAATGAATCATATTAATATTATTTGATAAAGTTAATATTCTCATGATTTTTAAAATAGCAAAATTTAGAGTTTATTTTTTTTCACAATGTTAGACAATTTTAGGTCATGCAACCCAAAATAAATGTAATTGGTAAAGTTGAGAATTTATTCAATGTGCTTTCACCTGTCTCCTAAGTTATGGAATGATGTGAAGCAAACAAATAAATACTAAGTATATGTTATCTATATATCATCTGTTAATTTTTGTATTAGAGATTTCGTTTTTAAGCTCAAATTAAAATTTCATAGTTTTAACTAAAGAAGGCTGCATAAATATCTCCTATTCTAGAAGTGAAAAAATAAGTTATCCCCATTATCATAGCATCTATGTATTATTGTTCGTAAAGTTATTTATAAAATTGATACTTATAATTATTTGTGTGTAAAGAATTACTAGATAATAATACTAAATTAAGAGCCTTTACTATAAATTGCATTAAACAAAATGTTTTAATCTTTCGAATTAAAGAGTGACATTTTATTTATAATTTTATTATAGATTATATTTATAGTTAAATTATACATACAATTTTTTAGAAATAACTTATATTTAAAATTTATTAAATTTTAATTAATTTGATTCGGATTGAATCATTTTTTTATAAAATAAAACTCTATCAACATTATTATTTTTCAATCAAATCAAATGATTTAACCAATACAATTCAAAATTTGATTATCTAAAAGTGATTTATCATAGTAAAAATAAAGTATAACTCTAAGAAAAATTTATTTACAATGTCATGAGTTTAAATACCGAAATCGTGGGAGGGATTTACCTAATTGCCTCCGACCTCAAATTGTAAGTGAAAAAAGCTGAAAAAAGAAAAGGAAAAAAAAAAAAAACATTTGAGATGTTTTTCTTCTACAGAGGAAGATAGCAATAGCTAGTAGGCACAGAATCACAGAACAAAAACAGGGAAAAACGAAGACGAAAAGGGAAAAGCACTGCTACTACAACACAAAGGCCAAATTTGCACAAAGCTAAAGCTTCTAGCTCTAACTCTGCAACTCTCTCTCTCTCTCTCTCTCTCATGGTACTCTTTCTCTCTCTCTCTCTCTCTCCCTGCTAACCCGTGCACTGAGTTTTGTTTCTCATTGGTATATTTGGTTATTGTCCCCATGTCTCAGGATTACCTTAAAACCGCACTTCCTTCACAAATAATGTCTGAACGAGGTTCCAATCTGGTTGTTATCAACCCAGGTATGCCAAAAACCATGTTTTTCCATCTTATTTCCATACTAAGCACCTAAAAAAAAAATCTCATCTTTGTTGGTACCCTTTACTGTTCAGGTTCTGCAAATGTTAGAATTGGCTTGGCTTCACAGGATACCCCTTTTAATATTCCTCATTGCATTGCTCGCCACACCAAACAAGTTCCTAAGAGGAATGTTCAGGATCAGGTTTTTGTGATTGTTTGAGCATTTTTTTTTTTTCAATTTCACGCCCCATTTTATTTTATTTATTTTTTGTAAAATCCTTTTCTGCTGGCATGTGTTTTACTTGAATTGTTGTTGGTTTTTGTTTTCTGCATGTAGATGCTTAACAGTCAGGTTACAACTGCTCAGCATATGGAAAGGGAGAAGGCTTATGATGTTGTAAGTTATGACACATTGTGGAGCTGAAATTTTTATGTTATTGTTTTGCTAATGTTGATTTATATGGTCTCTTTGGTGTCAAAACAAAGATTGCATCAATATTGAAGATACCATTTCTGGATGAAGAAGCTCCCAGTAACTCATTCCCTCGTAAGGTATATATATGGAATGTCTTTGTTTGGTTACATTCTAAATCAGCTGGTTACTTCTGTTTTGTTTCATGTACATTTCTTGTTTCTTCTAGTGTTGTAGTCGTTGTAATGTAAAAATGTTTGGACATGCCTGAGATTTCTGTTTTTATGCACGGGACTACTATTGTGCCCTCCAAAATGTTGAATTCCCTGTTGAGTGAAGTCTGTGGCAAATTTTTTGTACTTAATTCCTGTGTTGAAGATTTTGAGCTGAACACAAGTAATGAACTGCTGAGCACAATCATGCTGACATACAAATATATTATTCGTGAGGCAACATTGTAGTTTGGTTGACCCTTTTTGGCATTCTTATATTTCCATAAGGCTACTGCTACTTCTATTTAATCCTTAATATAGTTTAAGCATCTGACCTATATGCTTAACAGTGCATATATATATATAATGCATTCGACTTATAATTATAATTTTTTTTATTCTAAGATATATTCAATGTGTGTCATTAGGACTGCATGCCTGAAGATTTGCACTTCATACATGCCTGTTAAGGGTTCTATGCAACTTCACAGTTAAAAAATAGGTATAACATAAACAGTTCTGATTTTGATGGTTGTTTTCTTCTAAGAGAATTTTTTTAAAAAAAAATAGAACAGAATCTAGTTAGTAAAACTGGAGAATTGCAGATGCAAGACACAAGATAGCAGGATATGTAGGGAGAGAATATGGTTGTAGGTCAGTTTTGGGGATTTCATTGCTGTAGCAGATTATTAAATTAATCTATGTGAACATTTTAACAAGTATGAATTCTCTGAAATGTCAACTTTCCACTCTCAGGAGCAGGTAAAAAACTCGGGGAAATTCTGTCAAATTTTGTGGAAAGTTATTATTGGATTTTAGGATTACTGTATTACCATAAAACTGTATCATAAGTCACATTATTAGTTTAAACCACATGAACCATGAGCAATGCTTAAATTGTGGTGGCATTTACCATTGACAGCATGCCAGGTTCGTTAGTGCAATCAGGCATCAGCTTGTATTCGATTTATAATTTCTGGGAAAAGAGAATTCCTTTGACTATTTTTCCTTTTTACCTTTTCTTTTTGTTGGTATTTTTTATTAGAATTTCTTTTTCTCTTTCAATGGGTTAGAATTTATGACTAGATAAATAAAAAAGCTACTTGTGAAATATATGCGCTATAGATCTTTTTAATTACATTTTTTTTTTTTCAGCATTAATACTATAAATCTCAATATACTTTTTGTGCAGATGGGACGTGTTGATGGACATAATCCTCACATTATCAGGAAAGATTTGCCCTTCTCTTGGACTAATGTCTACAAGGAGGTCACTAGTTCATCTTCAGCAGTAGGTAAAAGGAAGTTAGTCTTATTGCAATTTGCATTTTGCCTAGTACTTTCCGATGTTCCTCAGTTGTATCTGTGGCTTTGGCTATGTTTTATGTCAATTAGCTTACCATTTGATTCACTTGTCTGTTTTGCCAAGTAGCTTATATGGTATACCTAGATTGGAGCTAGATTAGGGTTAGACAAGTTGCTGAAAGCTTGCATGAACTAACTACATTGTAACTTCTTGACAGAATTTTTCTTTTTTGAAAATTTGATGTACACTTTGTTGTTTTGCTACCTTCATAAGTTCAGGCTTTTGCATGGTCCATCTGCATACTTCTGATACATAAGCCACATCTCCTTGTGTCTTTCTCTGTCTATTGTTGCCCATAAAGAAATAGCTGTATTGTGACAAGTTATGTGGATCAGCTGGCTTTTTCTGATTCTGAAAAAGACTATGTTCTGCATCAGTAATTCAGTATGATGGAATGTTGCTGACTCTCTCTAAAGCTTAATTTGAGTTCAATTTATTTGTGGTGTGAACAAACAGAATGAGTTTAACTTTCTGGTTCATTGTGATCCATTATTAGAATCATTGACTTGCATAAGATTATATGGCATTAACTTGTTGCTTTGATATAATGCTGCGTTACTATGTTATAATTAGCTCTTTGTTATGCATCGGAATTGGCATATGTGGAGAGTTCGAGTAAAGATGTGACTAGTGAGTCTTTGAATCCAAAAGAAGATACAGATTCAAAGGAACTTCGTCTGAGTGAACAAAAATTCAAAGAGTTCATTTGTGGTGACGAAGCATTAAGGATATCCCCGGCTGAACCGTATTGTTTATGTCGTCCAATCCGCAGAGGACACTTGAATATTTCACAACATTATCCCATGCAGCAGGTACTTATCACTTTCAAGCCAAACTACGATCAGTGAAAGTAATATGAATTGGATACCATTTGGTTAATTGATGAACTGAAAAATATACATAATATGTCTCTTTGGAATTCTGTATTATTGTTAAGATATAAAACCATTCATGTGCCTCTACCTAATAGCTTTAGCTTTTAGGAGATGGTTTATGATATAGTATCAAAGCTTCTCTGACCAAGAGGTCTAGAGTTCGATTCTTATTTGCCCCCATTCTTCTAGATAAAGTTAAATTTTAGCACAAGATAAAATGGGCCTGTGCATAGTCCACACTTCAAGCCTAAAGAAGGCTTTTGCGTGAAAACCATTCACGTGCCTTTACCCAACAGTTTAAGCTTTTAGGAGAGATAGTTCATGACATGTATTATACCTTATAAGTTAACTGTTGCATCATAGTGTAATGTCAAAACTTACAGGTAGCCTATACTTAGTTATATTTTCTTTTGATTAGTTATTATTAATGTTTATTGATGCAACAAAAAGTAATTTCATTTGTGAAATGTACATATTGCCTTCCTGCTTATTTCTGCAAATTTATAGCAGCCATTTTACTTTAAGTTTCTTAGTTCCTATAAAATATTGAATTATATGCTTTGACTTTTCAGGAAACACATGATATACATGCTGCAATAAAACAAGTGATTTGTTTTGTATTATGTAATGACTTGTTGTGCCTATTTTCACCTAAAAGGATTAACCATAGAAGTAAACTAAAAAGAAGAAAAGTACTTGTAAAGCCTCTTGACCCCCTAAGTATCGGGCAATGGTATTTATAATTGTTATGTTAAAAAATATTAATTTATGGTGCTATCATTGCATTCCAATTCTTCCTGTTCAGAACTTTGTTGTTAATAGACCAATTATTATGATTAATATAATCTTTGGATTGTGATTCATATATCTACAACAATCAAGTGCTACAGAGTTACAACAGGAAGCCTTATCGGAAATCAAGAATAGATTATCATTCTTATGCTGATGATTATGATGACCCTCATGCACTTTGTCCTAAACTATGTGATTTACTAGTAAAGAAAGTTGAAGCCATGAAACTAGAATTGAAAATGAGATAGAGCATGGATGCTTGGTCAGTATTTAAACTAGAGGCAAGCAAGGAGCCAATTAACGAAGACACATTTTCCAATTGATGTTTTGAATCCGAGGATGATATTGAGGTAGTACTAGTAGATCCTTTAAATCTCATTTTGATGGTGATTGGTGAGAGAAAAAGGCTCTTAGAATGAGAGCCCTTATTTCCATAAATGCTTAAGTGGCTGGAACTGTAGTCTCTGTTTCTGTAATAGGGAAAAAAGGTTAAGTTCAGCCTGTAGTACTAGCAATACGAGAGTAAAACTATAGACAGATACTATCTTGACAGCAATTTTATAATGATATAATAATTGTATGATACTGACAATGAGCTTTTTAAAACTTGGAACAAGGAGACTATTGAACCACCGTAATGTATCGATCTTGAGCTCAGAGAAGCACTAGTTGATTCTAAGAGTGAAGAATGTGGTTGATGTATCAATTGTAGGTATCACCAATACCGAAGTACTTGATGCTACAATTGAGGAAACCCACAACACTGATTTAAGCAGTCTTTGGAGCTTTAAACTTTACTATTGATATTAAGATTCCTTTGGGTGTTTGAAAATCCTAGTTTGTGGCTGATTTTGCTTCTTCCACCATCATGGCATCACCTATGGCTATGAGCTTCTTTGCTACTGCTGTTGCCAATTGCATTCTTCTGCTACGCCCCTTTTCAAAACTCGAGGATGAGTTTTCCTCATAATGGATGAGATATGTCTTTATTTTGTTTTCTAGAATAAGATTACTTGAGTCTAAAGTTTGAGTTGCTTGTCCTAGTAATTTAGGATCCTTTCAGTTGCATATATAAGCCATGTCTTTGCGATGGTAGCTTATTACTATTATTGAGTAATGAGAATTATGAAGGCATTTTTGAGATTATTTCTTTCTCTCATTCTACATCACTACCACTTGCCTATTTTTCAGGTCCTTGAGGATCTGCATGCTATTTGGGACTGGATTTTAATAGAGAAACTGCATATTCCTCATAATGAAAGAAATATGTACTCTGCTGTTCTTGTGATGCCAGAAACATTTGATAACCGTGGTATGTAGGACTTGATTCTTTAAAACTGTAGAATGTTTCACCTTTTTGTCAGACATTCCTGTGATAAAAATTTCAGGACAATGTCATCTAGTTATTTTTTAATTTTTAATGTTGGAGTTCCCTTAGAAGTCATGTTTCCACACTCCTGCTATAGTCATTTTATTCATTTGTCCTTGCCATAAGCAGAAATAAAGGAAATGCTATCTTTAGTACTGCAAGGACTCTGTTTTGGCTCAGCGGTGGTGCACCAGGTATGGCCTTTCATACTCTGTTATAATTTTATATGTTGAGTGTGGATCAAGCGACTATGTTATGAGATGATAAACATCATCATCGTGGTAATGATTATTGATGTTAACATTTTAAATTTACCTCTGGGGTATACCAAACTCCCTTGACACCAGTGAACTAGACTTTAGATGGAAACTGGTATTTGCCAGCAAGCTTCATTCAGTCTCAGATTGGAATCAAGTGTGTTGGTGATGAATTGAGGGAACTGAACTAATTGTGTTAAGCAAAGCTGTTCTGGTCCTGAATTTGTTGGACTCTTAAAGAGATAAATTTTTTTATATAGTAATTTTGCACTCACATAGTTTTGCTTAACAATTTCCAAAAGAATGGCTTTATTTGAATTTCCCAAGTCTCAACTTGCTTTACTTATATTTTTGTATAACGGTCACAAAAAACATCCTTGATCTACATCAAGGATCACGATCTTGATGGGTAATGAAATTTAATTATAGAATGGGTGCGGTGGAGATCAAACACTAAAGCATCAGATAAAACAGGCTTTTTCTACATAGAAGGGACCAGGAAGGTCTTGCTATTTGTCGGGATTTCTCCATCACTTTCTAATGACCTCATGTGGATTTGGTTGAACAGGAAGGTCTTGCTGCGGTTTTTGGAAATGGATTATCAACAGCATGTGTTGTAAATATTGGTGCTCAGGTGTCATCACTGATATGCATAGAGGTAAGTGCAACTTCTGTCTTCTACCTTTTATTATTATTTTGGTAACACATCTTGTTTGGTTTATATTTGTAGTTTTCCATGGTGATATCTTGGAATTCTTTCCATACTGTTCAGCTATATAGAATAAACAAAAGGTGACTAATTTTGGTAGTTAACTGCTTATTTTGTTATTCAGGATGGAGGTGCTCTACCTACAACTGGAAAGACTTTACCTTTTGGTGGTGAGGTACGAAACATGGTTTCATACTCCTACTCATTATTTAGCCTCTTTACTTCTACTAAAACCTTTAACGTAGATACCAAAACTTGATCCAAGTACCAAGGGCACACCCAATATTCATCAAAAAGACTGAGCAGTATATTTCATTAAGACAATAGCAGAACAATAACATATTATTAACAGGTGCCACACATAACATGCATAAAGAAATAGCTTTTTGAGGCCTTACTGTTCCAAAAAAGCTTAAATACTGAAAAGTACAGTCGGATGATGAGATAGAAATTGGAAGGATTTACAGGCGTAGGAACTTTGGTTGACAACAAAGCTCTGATACCATCCCAAAGAACCACTCACCTAAAATTAACTTATATAACTCCAACAGTTAAAAATAGTCAGCAACACACCTTCTGAAACATGTGCCTCATTTAATAAAAGAAACTTGTGCCCATCATGCAATATGTTGCCATGTTCTGTTTATTTCTTTGTGTAAAGATTTTCTTATTATAATGCTTGGAATTATGTCACTGACCTTATTCTGTGTTCCAAATTTTGTTTTTGTGGTAGTTTATGTTATTATCAAAATACTAACTTCATATTTTCAGGATATATCAAGGTGCCTTCTCTGGACCCAAAGGCATCACCAGACTTGGCCTCAAATTCGTACAGATGTTTTGACAAAGCCTATAGATCTGTTAATGTTAAATCGACTGAAAGAGACATATTGTGAGATCAAGGTGTGTTGTACTACTTTTATCTCACTTAATTATAATTCTTGCACCTTTTACTAAGTTTGCTGACATTTCCTTTAGTAAGTTAGAGATTAAGGCCATTATGTGCAAGCAGTATTTATAATTTGTAAATAATTTGTAAATGGGTTGCAGCACCCTCAATTTCTCTCTCCTCGTTCAATAATTTTGTCCACTCATTTTCTCTCTGCTGCCTTTTCTCTTTACAGCACTCATGTATGCTTCTGCCACTTTCTAGTTTTAAACGAAGTGTATTTGGATTAAAAAAAAGCCGTGGCATATCGAACATGCATGACTTTTGATTTTTAAATGCATCAAATTGCACATGACCAGTACTTCTCTCAATTTGTACTTGCTTCCACCAAATTCAGATTCATTTTTTAATCCTCTAGTGTCCTGTCGATAGGAAGGGGAGCATGATGCTGTTGCAGTAGTTCATTCCTATGAGGACAAAGCACCAGCTGGATCTCACAAGACAAGGCTTACTGCTCTTAATGTGTGTATCCTCTGTTGAATTCTTTCTTCATTTACCCTTGCATTTGGCCTTTGGACAATACTGATGATTATTGCTTAGGTTCCTCCGATGGGGTTGTTCTATCCAATGCTTCTTGTTCCTGATGTGTATCCTCCTCCACCTCGTACTTGGTTAGCGTATTCATGAAGTTCTTTGTGCTGTGAGCATGTTTGTGAACAAATATATGTTTACATTAACCCTGGTGGTTTCCCTTTCTAGGTTTCATGACTATGAGGATATGCTAGAAGATCCATGGCATATTGAATTTTCCCGACGGTCTGACATGCCTGATACTTTCTATCCCAATGTTAATGGAGGATTACCCATGTGGGAAAGCTATCCAGTTTTTGCAACTAAGCCAAAAAGAGAAGAAAAAGTGGGCCTTGCAGAGGCTATTACCAACTGCATTCTCTCAACTGGTAATTTTTTCTATCCTTTTCTTAATTTATATGCATAGGTTTGAAGCCTTATTTAACTGTTTGGTGCTGTACTCACAGGTCGCATAGACCTCCAGAGGAAATTATTTTGTAGCATACAATTGGTGAGTTTTTTCAAAAATCTGAGCTCAGTGTATTTGTGTTCTTAATATTACATGTTGATAGGAAGGATTTGACACATTTAACTCAAAACAGACTGGTGGAGTGGCTTTGACTAGTGGTTTAGTTGCTGCAGTAGAAGAAAGGTTTGTCTCAATTTTGATTGATCTTAGCATATTTAACTGCTTTATGACAAGCTGATTGGCTGTGATGCTGATATTTGGAGTGATAATTCATGTATTGTCTCACAATTATGCTTTGTGAATATGATGACTGCATATGGAAACCCACTATGGGCATGCTATTTTTTTTTTTAAAGTACATATATTATTTTTTTTCATATTATTTTTAAATTGTATGTCAATACTTAGGTTATTTAAGTACTTGTATTGAGCAAATTAGTACCTTACATTAAAATTTAAAATTTTTTTTGGTGAGTTGATTCATATTTATGTTTGCAATAGACTTTTATAAGCCTGTACAATAAACATCAAATGGCCTGTTTATATTAGTTGTAATAATAATTATGTTATTTTTGTAATAAATATAGTTTAAATTATTTATTGAGACAACTATACAAAGTCTTATAAAATGAGTAAAACCTACATATATATATGCGTGCGCGCACACATTGCAAACATAAGAAAATTTCATGCCACAACAGCTGTAACTCGCATCGCAGCAGCCGCAATACCTGCTAATGCAGCAAAAGTGACTGCGACTGCGATTGCAACCTCAATTTTGATTCTGGGGTTGAATAGCATTGACGCAAAGGTCTCCGATTCAATTATTGCCGATGCTTTTTCATTGATAGGTTGTATGTAAGTACCAGCCTAAGTTCTCATTGAGAGTTGTGGCATGCCCTAACCTTGGAATGGGGAAATCTCCCCTCCCTAAACTTCCTTGTACCCACAAAAAAAAAAAAAAAGGATTAAGCATGGTTGTGTGACATTGTGGACGTAATACGTAGGTAAACAAAATTTATCTGTAATTCTTTATGTTAGATATTGGAAGGAAGATGCATTCTTATTGATTTAATGACCTTAAGTTTCGACTCTAGCATCGAAGTAAATCGTTAGTTTGTCAAGTCTGAACATCCTAGTGTCATGAAGGATTTTGTTAATTATTTTATGATATTAAGCTGATGGATCAGTCCTGCCATCCTCTTGTGTCACAGAGTTTTACAGGCCATTCCTCCAAATGAAGCAATTGACACCGTGGAGGTTAGTTTCATGCCCTATTTTCTGTGTTGTGGGCATAATTTTGTATTGGTGCAAGTTATTGACATAATTATTATTGGTTAATTATTTGTACTTAATGATTGATGTTTGGGGCATTACTGGGCATTAAGACACCATATAATTGTTATAATGTATGAACAAGTAACCCATAAATATACATCCTGTTGCTATTAGATATGTAATACTGTACCCAATATCTATAGGATCTGTGTGAAATTAGCTTCTCCAGCTCCACAGAAGAAACCACTTTAAGAAAAGGAATTCAGAAGATATATAGTCAAGTTCAATAATGCAAGTTTCTTATGATGGAGCTCCGCTTGTCTACTTATTTATTGCACGCATTTCTTTATGTAAAATGTAGATGCTTTCTAACCTGCTGTGCTTTTACTTGTTAATTACGTGTTTTGGTTGATTCTGTTATGTGACATCTTTTTGGACATGGCACTTAGGTTTTACAATCAAGGACAAATCCAACATTTGTGTCATGGAAAGGCGGGGCGGTATGTTGATATGGCCATCATACTTCACTTCTTTATGAATTTCTTGTTGGTTATTAAATGGTTTTATCAGTAATATTTCTGCTCTATTAATTATTCTTAAACTGTCACTGTTTTTTATTTTCCAAGTCTGATTGAGAAATATATATTCCTCACTATCTGGATGTGAATGTCAAGATCTTCTGACATGACCTTGTTGGAAAATACGACATCTTAAATTAATGATTATGTTAATTATTCATCATTCATATGTTGGTGTCTATTACTATCACATCCTTGATTCTTACTAACATAGCTGATATCATATGACTTTGCAGATTCTTGGAGTACTTGATTTAGGTAGGGATGCTTGGATAAATCGGGAGGACTGGATTCAGAATGGGATTCACGTTGGAAGTAACAAGAAGTACAAGGATTCTTATTACATACAAGCTCAAGCCATGTGTTACATGAATTCTTGAAAGGCTGGTGAGACTAACTACACTACTTTGTTTCAAACTCAGTACCTGTCCTTGTTACTGATGTATTTACTATCTAAATCATGATCATTGCAAATCAAAATCTCCTTGAAACTAACCATTTGTGGTTCTAAAAATGATTTCCTTCTTCTTTTATGTACATAATTAATTTGTCGTACATTAAACAGTGAGGTTTTGAAAGTGAATGCAAATTGTTGAGTTGTTGGAACTCTCGTGTGTTGTAAATCCCACATCGTGAAGGCCTAGAAGAAGCATGGCTTTTGGTTTTATATAAATTGAATAGGGTGGTAAGCTGGGAATTTTAAAAGGGTCGGTTGGCTATGTATGCCGCACTCATCCTCGTTGGTGAGTGCTGTATGGCTATCAAGACATATGGCCGACATAATTTGTGGAACCCCTAAAGGGTTGGCCCGCTTTGGCCGATCCTCCTTTTCAGTTGGAAAGTTTATTTGTTATCTAGTTAGTAAAAGTTGAAAGTTATTATTTTATCGTTTTATAACTAAAATATGTGAAGTCTCAAAAATTTGAAGTACAGATTTTAATAGAATCTTATAGTTTTTATGGTGTTTGTCTTTTGTCTACACAGGGAAAAATCTTTTAGCTTTATCCTTTAGTAGTTTTATTTCTTTAATAAAATTTATCCAAATTAGCGAAAAAATATAGAAAATTACTTTTTGAAAAGAATTATCAAAATAATGGTTTCAAGCGATTTTGTATATGAAATAAAAAATAAAGTTTATCATATAAAAATATTCGTAATAGGTATTTGAATCTAATATTTAATAAATTATTAATGATTGTAATGGCATGGTTGTCATTTACTAATTTAATTATTTTTTATGTTTTTCATTTTTACCAAATTAAATCTATGAAATAATAAAACGCAATAATCAGGGGAAAACATAGTTTCTTACCGGGTCTGAACATGGTTGGCCGGCAAGCAAGGAAGTTTGACATCACTTGAAAATAATAAAAAAAATTTATGACAAATAATAAATATATATTTTTTTAAAAAAATAATACAATATAAATATTGTCAAGGTTGTAGACATGCATATGGAGTGCTTTCATGTTAGTATGCTATTTTTTTCCGTTAATAACTTATTGCTTCTTTATTAATAACTTATCAAAATTGAATGAAATAATCCATTGCAATAAATTTGGTTGTTTGGTGGATTAATTATATAAAAAGATTTTATTGTCTAAGTGATTATTTGTGATTGTGAAAGCCTTAAAATTATTGTACTTTATTCTGTTGATTAAAAAAAATGTGTAGTACTTTTTTCTAAGTTAAATAACTATGAAACAACGAAAAAATTAAGGTAACTGTTGTCACTTAATGTATATTGGAATCAACATACTTTAAAATAAAAACAGTTTATGATAAAATTTGAGTTTCTTAAAAAATAATTATTTTTCTTAAAATAATTAAAACTAAAATGTTATTCATTATCGTGGGTATAATTTATGTAACTTGTGTCCAAAATTAACTATATAAAATTTGTCACTTCATCAATCATCAATCAACAAATATTATTATGGGAGTGGGTGAAATAAATCTCGCCATATAAGATATAATAGTCAATATTTGCTCCTCTTATCTTCACAATTAACGACTCCTCTTGATTCTCTCCCTCTATATATATATATTCCATTTTTTGAATCTAAACAAATTGAAAATGATTAATGATTCCGGTTTGTGAGACTTCTCTTTTTTCGCCTAAGCTCCACTAGACCTGGAGGAGGGATGAGAGGGAGCGAATAAAGGGGAGGATATATTGAAGAACTAAAACCTCTCTATAACACTGGAGCGTACCAATCACTGAGCTATAAGTTCTTGCAAGTGAGCGAGGTTCTAAATACAGAAATGTTTCGTTGTACGTAGCTTTTGGATATCACCATAGGCACATCATGATTAGTGACATAAATAGTAGTAGGTGCACATTATTATAGGCCTTTTTTCTCTCTTTTTTTTTCCCTTTCTTTTTTTTTTTTGTCGCGGGGAGGGTTCTTTACCGCTTCCAGCTTCTGGCTGGATCGAACCCGAGGTGCGTTTTTGCATAGGCCAATATTTTACCACTTGAGCTATACCTCACATGCCCTTTCTTTTGATGTTCAAATAATAGTACTATTTTAACAAATAGGTTGAGTACTGCTAATTATATTTAAAAATACTTTTTGGACTTAGATTTTAGGTATCACTAAGGAGATATCATAATTTTAGATCTAAATAGTGCAATTTTTATTTATGAGAAATGTTTTACATATATAAAAGAGGACACCAAATAGGACACTTTGAGAAAATTAATAATTTTTATGGATTGCGTGCCATTAAATTGGACTTTACATTATTGAATCTCAAATTACCTTTAAAAGTATATGTCTCTTTAAAATCACAAATAATAGGTTCAAATAATTGGACTCTTTATTCATACATAGCATGCTTCTTTTTTGTCTTTTTCTAAGTATCTGCCTTGATATTCCCATTTGATTTTCAAATAACTGGATTGTAATTGCATATTACACTCTCTCACATCTCTTAACAGCTTACATGAGTGAGAACAATCTAGAAGAAGTCTTCAAAGTTTTCAAAGCTATATAGTGATGCAAATTAAGTTATTTAAACAAAAAATACTGTCTTATACTGAATGGAATGATCAGAGTCAACATATCTAGTTAACATCGATGATTTTAAGTTTAGTATTGATCTTTTTTTTTTCCTTTTTGTCATGAATATCTAGGAGCCATCGTGGAATTCTGCGGTTGAGAAGGAAGCAATGATTACATTTCATCATATTGTACAAAAGCAAACTGTTAAGTTTCCTACATGCATCTTCTAGAAATGTGTAGAACTGTTATTGATTGGAATCCTAATCTTCTTCACCTGCTCAAAAACCCAGGCACCAAAGAGAAGTGCCATATAGCCGACATCATATTGAGTCAAAATGTTCTAGATTGACTTAGATTGTTCAAACCATCATCTTAAGTGGTCTTCCCGTCTTTGCCAAACAGTGATGCTTCATTTGTTGGCAACTAAAACAGCATTTTCCGTTTTTTCTTTTAGTTTGTTGTTGTCCTATATCAAGCAACATGGGTGGCCCCCCTTTGATTATTCATGCTGCTTTGCTTAACCTTTGCTCAAACAACCATCACAGTTTTTTAAACAGTCAATATTTGATGCACTTTTTATCACTGTACTTCATTGGTTTGAACTCTTAACTCTAGGAAAAAGGCATTTTTATCACATTGGCCACGTTTAGGGCTCAAAGGTTTAAAGTATTCAAATCGCCTCTTAAGAGAAATCGCTGGTAGCAAGATGCCTTCTCTTTAGGCCGATGTCTTGTTTTTGTTGGGTCATATTATTTGTGTCTGAAGTTTTAATAATAATAACTGAGCATAATTTATCCGCATAAATTCACCAAATCTAAAGTTAACTTACGGAGAAAATTAAACAAAAATTACAGTAAAAGCTAATCTGATAAATTGCACAAAAGTATAAAAACTTTATGAAAGTATGATTTTCCTCCTTTTTTTAATGTGTTGATTTCATTTGAATCAACGAAATTAGGTACAATATGAGATAACTTGAATATTCTATATTATTTTGAAGCGGGTGTCTAGTCTCCTATATGCACAAACATTGAAGAGTAGAATACTACTTTCATTACTCGTATATTTACTTTCCATTTGATTCTCAAAGCTTGTTTTATTATGTACTACTCAATTTCATTTTGGTCCTTTCACATGTGAATCCCACTTTCATACCGACACATATTGAGGAGTTTTTTTGTTTTTTATTTTTTATTTTTTTTGGGTTTTTGGTCAAAGCACATTTTGAGGAGATTGGGTACTAAAAGATGGTGACCGATTCGTTAGTCCCACCTATCTTTGGGACTAATGTTACTCTCCCTTTTAAAATAACAAAATAATCCCTCCGTATGTCTGCAAATAGGGACTCGGGTTAATTTTGTTGCAAATAGACCCCTAGTCAGCTTGGCTGCTATTCTTATCGGAGCAAATAGATATATTGTCCATTTGGCCCCTTTTGCGAGGTGGTTTGCAGTGGCCTTTTCGATCTGTATACTGGTTGAACATAGCACTGTGTTAAGGTTTGTGAGAGTGTTCCCAATCTAAACTAACTGCAAAGGAGAGGTCGTCGATGGCACGGGTTTTAACATCAAGCCTTTGGGTTGGCAATGAGTTTGTTGCTATTATGGTGGTTTGAATATATTTAATATTTATCTTCCTTTTTTTTATTATCCTGTGAAATATCTTGGCAAGTACCCATTTTTTAATTTGTGAGGATCCTGCTAAAAAAAAAAAAAAAATTGTCTTTGTGATGCAGCTACTTGGGTCAAGGTAGATTTGGTGCTTTAGATGGTGGGGGTACGTTGATTAATTTATTATAGGCACCAAAAGTGTGCATAGAAATAGTCACATATAACTGAGTGGAATGTCTCTGGAACTACGATAATATGCAATTTCATATCACCCACTCTATCATCTTATGGAAATAAAGCTCGCCACACTAGACTAGCTAGACATGTTCAATAATGTTGTGGTTAACTGCCACCACAGAAGCTGCTAAGTAGATTGCATAAGGTGTTAAATACATTATTGTTGAAGCTTGGCGAGTGTGTGTGTGTGTGTGTTTGTTAGTCCTTTCTTACAAATTCAGTTTTGTTGCTCTCTAAATGAATGGATTACTCATTTTTGAGTGACCTTGCTATGTGAAATAAAATTTAACTTATTGGAACCAATGATTTTTGTGCCTTTAACATTTTTACTTCTTTGTGCCTCTATAATATTAATATTCCTTTAGTTTCCTCTATAATATTAATATTCCTTTAGTTTAGGTTATCAATAGTAGTTTCACTAAGACTCTTGCTAGATGATGGTTCATTTTTTGCCTATCTATGTTCATGTAAAATTTTTCTTGGTTATGTTTATTCTTTGGGAAAATGATCTACATATGATTGAGATAATGTTTGGGAATCTCAATTGTTGTGTGCAATTTCCAGGTTCTGCAATAACAACTACGGTATATAAGAGAAATATAATATAAGGAATTGGAAGTGATACACAAAGCTTCCACTTTTGCTAGTGAAAAGGTAGAGCCCAACAAGGATCTACTACTTCCTCCATATCTAAGCTACCCAACATACTCCATCTCTCCCTTGTATGTTACTCAGTTGATCGATGGGGAAGCTCAATGTCTGGTGGAAGAGAGAGAGCTGAAATTCCATTTTCAGTTATCACTACGACACCTGATATAGACTATGGATATGGTTAACCATTGTACTTTTTGTTTTTGTAATGTATATCACACCTGATTCAATTTGATATTGAACACAAGAATTTTCTTTTAATATTACTAAAGTTTGTCATAAAACATAAGCATGTGAGATAAACGACCACATATTCTAAAGTAATAGATGCAGGTGGAAACTCTGATTCAGAAATAGATAAGTAAGATAATTTTGACACATTAATTCTGTAGGAAAGAAAGTTTATAAAGCTCTAATCATAGTAGTTTCTTTTGGGAAAAAGGGCAATAAGAATGGCAGGAGATGGTGGCATTGCATTGCTATCCTTCATTATTAATTTCAAAGTGTGGTACAAAATTAGTCTTCCTTCTTTGCCATTTGAACATTTGCTTAATTATGTAAATATGAGCATTGCAATTGCACTTAATTATGTAAAATCATTTTACAAAAGAATAATGCTACTTTAACATTCATTTGCAGAACAAGCCTTACTCCTTTTACGTTCTCAGATTACCTCCTTTTTTCTTTTGTGATAAATAGAAATGAAAGAGCTCAACCCTCCATACAAAAGGGGAGCGGGTACATAGTCACATAAACTAGAAAATAAAGAACAAAACTGATAAATGACAATTTAGAGCTAGATACTCAATAGGCCTACATCTAGACAACGCCAACTAATGAAAACGCATTTATACCAAACTACGCACCCCTTAGGACATGGTTCCTAGAAGTTAAGAGTCCTCATCATCCATCACCAAGTCTGTAATTCTTGCTTTTATATGCTCTGAACTCATAAAAAGCATTGTATGAACACTTAGCAAACCAGTTCAATATAGCTAACATCTTCTATCTCTTTTGATGAGCACAAGTCTTGATCATTGGATTGAAGTTTCAAATTGGGCCTAAAACACCTTATGGTGGATTTTAACTTGAGAAAGAAACTATGGCACTAAAATAATATCCAAAGATATTTAGTTAAATAAGTGGAAGAGCTGCTTCCACAAAATAAGAGAATTGGAACATGATTGGTTATACAAAATCATGAAAAGAAATTTAAATCATCAGTTATACAAGATCAGGTTCTGCAATTTTCACTTTATCTTTTCTCATCATTGCTGACTCAACATCAAATGTCTTTTCAATATTCTCATCTGTTTGCTTGCTAGATGTTTCTCCTATTCTCATTGTCTCTAAAGACAATCCACCTGCTCTTCGGCTTCTAATTAATTTCGCCCTCGATGAACTTTTGCTATTCTCATTTCTTTGACCACATGAGCAAGACAGCATGGTTGGACATAGACTAAGACAATTAACATTTACAAAAAGACAAAAGAAATAAAAATTGAGTTAGAAACTAAGATAAGAAATTCTAAGATATACCCAGCGTAAACCCTAAACCCTAAACCAGATAAGAAATTCTAAGATATACCCAGCGTATAAAGGATTGTGTGAATGCCATTGAAAGAGAATCAGTTTAGAGAAAACTTTTGAAAAGTGAATTCTAGGGAACTAAAATTAATGCTTTATCCTTTCTTAACACACAGCTATCACCTTAAATGGGCACATAAACCCATATATGCACACTTTACTGCAAATAACCAGAACCCTCCACATTTTCATCTACAAGACTATACAATAACAAATGTTGATATAGATAGCACATTGGCCAAATGAAATAAATCAGCCAAAATATAAATATCATGAACAAGAAAAGAGAAAAATATAAAAGCTCACCTTCAATTCATAGACAGTGGCAATCACACAGATATACCTGGTAAAAAACAGAGTATCAAAATTGTGTGAGGTTAAGCTAGAAGAAGTAGAAATTGCGCAGAAATGAAGGAAAAGGAATACCTTCCTCAGACACAAAAGCTCCTAGACTACGCAACCACTACATGAACAAAGCTACTAACTTGGCAAAACCTGTCAAAGACAACTTAAATTTATCTTCATTTTTTGCATCATTGAATCATTCCACCCACATCAATGCATGTATAATTCGACAACTACAATTCAGACAAGTAGCAACCCAAGTGCATCAAACCTGTCACAACATTTACAAACCATCAATATCAACAGCAAATTCAATGACCATTAACACAGACTCCACCCGAAATTACAACATAATCAAGTCAAAATTTCACAAATAACAGCCAAACTCCTCTCAAAACAAATTTTAAAAAATATAATAGAACATATACACAATCCTATACTAGCAATTCATCTCCAAATCTTGACTATCACAACCACCTCTTCATACACCGAACGAGTTCCTTATACCCCAATGGGCCATGACAAATGCTGCCTATCTACAAAAGGACATCAAAATTTACAAGCGTTCCTCAAGCTAGCTCACACAACATAACCATCCAACGATTACCACAGACAATCAATCGGACAAGGGGGAACAATCACGAGGGAGGGGCACGGAAAAACCTCATGATATACATTATCAAAGACGGCAAAATTGTACATCGTCTATCATACCTCTCTTCAATTGTCTAACTTTGAGACTAGGGTTTGACAAGCCACCTTTCTAAATTTGGTTTTGCTGTTTTGACGCAACCAACAGTCAATAGTTGCCGCGGTTTACGACACGCAAGCCGTCGACTCACTTCTCCACTAACAAATAGTTGGAGAAACTTTGCTTAGCGTTCTTTCACTGCCAAGACACATGGTCGAAATATGTTGCAGGTAGCCTAGCTTCGGTTGTCAAACGGGAAGGACTGATCTACAAAATATTAAGAGTTGAGCCACTAAAAAGAAATCTCATTAATAGAAAGAACGGGTGAAAATAGAGCTGTACGATTAAAAATAAACTACATCAAAAGGCCAAGCACAAAACTAGTGAGGGTGAAGTAATGTTAGTCCCAAAGAAAGGTGGGACTAACGAATCGATCACCCTAAAAGATAAACGAAAACTTCTCCTTGGTCCTAGAAGCCCAGCCTAACATTGAAGTATTTCTAAAACTAAACTATGTAATGGCGTAAGTGTCCTTAACCAATGGGCCAAGTTGGCCACCGGATTTTGACATCTGACAGAGACTGCACCAGTCAGAACAACGTTTTAACTTATTAATGAGAAATTCTTGTTTTGACCCCAAAAAAAAATCCTATTTGCTTTTTTAGCAAATTATTGCCACTGCTTTGATTTATTATTAATTATTTGTTATTTATTACACCAATTTTATAACAGTTAAGGAAATAAAAGTGACTTATAATAACAGATAATTGAGACATAAAAGTGTGTGCTACACAATTAATATGACAAAGGGTCAATAAATAAGAACAAGAATAACAACTTGTTATATACTTATTCTATTTTAAAATATTAGTCATAAAAGAAAAATTACTTCACATTTTTTATCGTCTATATTTTAACCAAAATTAATTATTTTATATTAATTTTATTATTGTTTTTATCAATTATAACTGTTTTATTGTCTCTTATTACTTCTTTCATTGGTCCATTATATATATAATATAACTCTATAATAAGTCAAAAAATAATTTAATCTTTTAAAAATTCAAAAATTAAAATTACTGAATGATTTTTAATTATTGCATAATTACCTTAAATAACTATAATTATAAAAGAGAGAAAATAGAGTATAAGAATTTGTCTACTGCTACAAAATACAAATGCAAATCTCGTTGGTTTGTGTTAAAAAACACGGTCAAATAAAAGGGTGACACGTGGATATCATGGCCTATGGCGTTATAATTGACCACGTCACGTAGACCGCAGCCGTGGGATTCAGAGGGATCTTTGACCGTTGGATTCGAGTGTTAGGTTTGCGAGTAAATCCTGACAGTGAATGTGACGGCGACGCCATTGCTTTCTGAGTCAAAAAGCCGGTTGTTTTTTTTTTTGGGTTGTTTTACCTCGTAAGAATTTGCAACATCCAACAAATATTCTTAAAACCTTTTATAAAATATTGTTCTACGAATTGTAAAATGATCATTGTTTGTGATTTCGCCTATAATTGAGTTAGGCAGCGCTGTACCTAAACTCAAATTATACATGAGTACGTATGATTAGACATTCAGCGTGTTTTTGTTTCAATTAAAAAAAATGACTTTAAACCTTAAATTTTATATATAAATAAAAAAAATTAAAAATTAATTTTTTTTATAAATTATCCTTTTCAGTTTTTATTAAAAAAATTAAAAATAAATTTTTTGAAATTCTGATTATTTTTTAAAAAAATCTAATTATATGAAATCTGATTTTTTAATTAAAAAAGTAATTTTTAAAAAAAAAATCACAAATAAACACACCCTTAAAATACCTCGTTGAATATAATGATTTTTATACAAATATAAATTTTATTAAAGTTTATAAAACTTTTGAATAACCGAATCAAGAAAAAAAAAATTGACCTAGATGAGATCAATCATATCATATATAGGTTGAAGTTATACATATTAAAGGATGACTCCCGTGATTACAAGTTTGAATTTAGCTATTAAGAATATTTATAAAATTGAGAGTGAGAATAAGTAGAAAATGTTTATAAAACAGTCTTAATATTGTGATAAGGAATTAATTTCGTATTTAAAATAATATTGAAAAGATTAATCTTGATATAAGGTTTATGTGAAGAATTTTGCATTATTATCTAAATATAAATTGTTATATATATAACTTTTGATTTAATAATCATAAAAGTTAAGTATTTCTACTTACATATAATTAAATAATTATATAAGATATTTTATATTAATAATACATAAAAATTAATTTTATAATATATAAAGATCAATAAATAAATAAATAAATTTGATGATGGAGCAATCAGGTACTAAGAGTATGCTATAGATTTTCGCAGTAAATTGTTTTGCAATCATTAAGACTGAGAAAATAAATACTAGATATTTAAACAATTTTTCCATTATTTTTAGTTTCTCAAATATTTGTGTATACTTTCATGTAATTATGTGCCAAATAACAAAAAAATCAAAATGACTTATTAAAAAATTAAGACAATTTAGGTCATGTTGGACCAATTTGAACCTAGAATTTTTTCGATAACTGTTTAGCTTTTTAAACGAGTTTGATTATTTAATTTTGGTGACCAAACGGATTTCAACACATTTTATAGAACTTTAGAATTTAACATGCTTGTACGAGACTGATCAAGCGATGTAATTCATGTAAAAGAAAAATCAGGTGACGTAATCGGCTTAACAGGTTGGAAATAAATTTTGGAGTAAAAAAAAGTTGAGGAAAACGGTGGGTGGTTTGGTTTTGTGGTTGTGATGTGATGCGGGGAGCGAGGGACCAGTGACCCACTGCCAGTGGGATTATTGTGTGATGATAATAGAAAAACGTCAAAACAACAAACAAACAGAGAAGGCCATTGTGATGTATCTCTCTATCTATCTATTATCTTCCCCTCTAGCGTCTGTCCCATCTTAGATTACAATCTTATGACTACTACCCCTGCTATTGGCTATCGTTATTCTTCTGTGTTGTGCACTTGTGCCTATTATCTTTGACTGTCATCCTCTCTCTTGCTGTCTTTTGGTTGCAAATACAAATGGTTGCATACAGCTGCAATCATTCGGCTTGGCTTTGGCTTCCTCCACGTGCTTTCTCCGAATCAAAACTACAAATAAAATATAAAAAGTTAAATTAAAAAATAAATATCGTGTGTAAAGATAAATTTATATGACGCTTACTCTAATTTAATTTTCATATGTAGTATTTATTCTTACAAAGTGGTTTATCTAGGTTAATGAGATTGATTCACTTGATTCATCTTGCAGTTATATATAGCTCGCTATAATTTAGATTTGATTGTTATGTTTTTTTATTAGTAATTTATTTGTAAATATTTTAATAAGTATTTGATATATGTTAACATGAATTACGAAAAAAATTTCTTTTAATTTAAACTTTTCTATTAAAAAAATTATGATTTATCATAATAAAATTGAATTATACAAACTTGAATTAATAATATCAGATATTTGAATGCTAAATAGTAAAAATGAAGCGGTGAGATAGTCAAACTTTAACGGCAATGTCAAACAAACGAAACCAAAAATAATTATTATTACTAGTATCCATTGTGAGGTGAGGCGGGAGTCAAGCCGAGAGCTGTATTCCAGAGAAGCCAAGCCGAAAACTCACTTTGACCGACGCTTTGAGATTCCCAAATCCCAACGTGTGCACCGCACGCTCCCTCACCTTTGTATTATATATAAATAAACAAACCCTCACAATCAGCCACCATTTCCAACTAACACCAAACACACAAACAAACTCAATCACACACTCTTCAATCTCTTCGCCCCGGAATATATACAATCCACCATGTCAGATCCACAGAGAAGAAACCATAGCTCCGCCGCCGCAGCCCGCCACCAGCCGAGTAGGTTGCAGAGGCGCGCGCCGTCGTCTCTCCAGATAAACCGCGCCGTCGACTGGAACGTCGCTATCCCCCTCCTGTCCCCGCTGGCCTCGTCGCCGCCGCCGCTTCCGGATCATCCGAAGCCGCAGGATCCGCCGCAGCGCCACCACGAGGCTCCGGAGAAGGCGGCGACGGTGGCGTTCAAGAAGTGGCAGCACCCGGCTGCTCCGTTCTGCTACGAGCCGGCTCCGGTGGTGCCTCCCTTCGTTCCCGTGTAGATACCCGAATAATGAAAACAAAAAAAAAAAAAGAAGAAGAAGGAAAATATATAAGAAACGAAAAGAAAGTTGTTACTAGGATGATCTAGTGGTTGATAATGAGTGAGATTGAAGATCTAACGGTGTATGTTTTTTCTTTTTGTTGGGGAAAGGCTTTATCTCATTTTGCATACAGGGGATTATGATTACCCAGTGTGTTTCCCTTTTTTAGCTTTTTGGGCTTTTCCCCCAATTTTTTTTTTACCCTTTCTTATTTTGGGGGCCTAAATTAAAATCGCTTCATAGTTTCTTGTTTTAGTTTTTCAGCTTCAAGGTCTCTTGCTGTTACTCTCTCTTGTTGATGATGTATATAATTTCAAATATAAATATTGTTATTCATGTTGTATGGATTGTGTGATGGGAGTGAATACTCCGTCTTCCAACACAATCATAGTTTCTCTGCTTCCTAATCAGAAGGGGTTTTTCTTTTTTTTGCCGTTAATTTATGTAGATATGGAGTTATAGATGGATTAATGATTATTATTATTATTATTATTATTATTATATGACATTAATCCCTAGTTTTCCGTTTATTGTATTCAGCTTGAGAGTTGAAAATTTCTTTCCTTTGGCATAGAAAGAATCGATAGTCGCGAAGAATTCAGAATGATGATTTTGGAGCATTATTGAACCTTGGTCATGTGCTTGGTTGGAACTTGGAAGACCAGAAGCGAGCAACGAGCACTGCACAATTTGAAGCCTATGTTGGTCCTGATATTCTGCCAAATCCTCAGTAATTTGTAAAACTTTCCTTCGATTTTCTTTTGGTTTGGGGGTCGACAAAGAAAGTCCAACCTCGTCTAGAAAGGTTTATCAGAAGACCAAGCTACAATAGAGGCAAAAGAATAAAGATCTGAACTCGAAGAATAGAGGGAACCAAAAAAAAAAAAAAAAAAAAAAAAGGGAATAGAGGCAAAAGTTCCAGTAAGATCGGAACGCAGTTTAATATTTTTGATAGAGGTAACCAAAAAGAAAAAAAAAATTAAAAACTCATTAACTTGCAATATTTTTAAAATCACAAGTATTTAAAGTCATGAATTTCAATTAATCTAAATTGAACTTAATGGTTAACTTAAAATTTAAATGTTGTTAATTCGATATAAATGTTAACATTGTTAAAAATTTCGGTTTCTACGTATCAAAACTCAGAAAAATAATTTATGCTGCGTCTTTTTAAGTCTGTAGGGCTACTTGGAAATGTCCTTCATAACTGCAGCGGTTGTTTATCCACGATGGCAGAAAATGATCTTCCTACATTCACATAGAAAATGTTACTTGTGTATTGAGGAAATTTCCAAATTACTCCCTGGTAATATTTTCAATGGAAATATTGGTCTCTAATAAAAAATAATTAATTTTTTGATCCTTGACAATTACAATTATTGGATAATTTGATTCTTAATTCACTTGTAACTGATATAAAATCCGATGTGAACATAAAAGTGGTAACTAGAATTTTCCTAACCCATCCTATATAACACCCTCTAAATGCATAATTTACATAATTTGAAAAAATAACCTAAATATACCATTTTAATCAATCACATCAACCCCTAATCTTTCAAAATGGTGTATTTACGAGTTTTTTTAAAGTTATACAAATTATGCATTTAGAGGGTGCCACATAGGATGGAGTTAGAAAAGTCCTAATTATTATTTTACCTCAATATCAAACCCTTTTTACTGTTATAAGTGAGTCAGGAATCATGGGTGTCTAATTTTTGCAATTGTTAGAGCGCAAAGTATCTATTTTTACAATTGTTAGGGGTTATAGGACCAATTATTTTTTGTTACGGATCAATTTGTCCAATGAGGATATTGTCAATGACTGATTTGGGGGGTTTAATTTTGTAGAGAAAATTGTATTTTGTCCTCTGAATTATAGAGTATATGCATTTTAGCCCCTAAATTTTAAAAATATGCAAATCGACCCCTAAACTTTGACGAATGTGCATTTAAGCCAAAATAAATGTACTATACCCTCTAAACTTTAAGTCGTATGCAAATTAACCCCATGAATTTTTTGAAATATGAATATGATACCCTAAAATTTCTTGACTATGTGATATTGTTGTTAATAATTGATGGAAAAATTAGCTAAAGTGTCAATTTACATATTCAAAAAAGTTTAGGAGTCAATTTGTTCATTTTTTAAGTTTAAGGGCTAACATACATATGATCCATAATTTAAAAGAGTAAGATATATATTTTTCCACTCTTGTATATTAGACATCTCTTCAGACATATGAGGATCAATATTTTAGTTACAATTATGATCAATGGTGAATTTGATAAAATAATTAATATTATAAGAAATTATTTTACCAAACAGATAATTTAGTTACGCTTATGGTCAATGATAAATTTGATAAGATAGTTAATAATATATTAGAAATTATTTTACCAAACAGTTTTACCGTGTACACAAATGAAACTTTTACATATTTAGATATGACTTTATATATGTCAAAAGGGTGTTCACTATCACTATATATAAATAATATAGTACTCGTATCCACATATAAAGATATTTACCAGTTGCTCATTGTTGATTACTATGCCAATAGAGGGCCACTTTTGATCCAAAACAGCTCAGCATTGAAGCATACTGCCCATTTATGTCATCTGTTTTGTGCGAGCAGCACATGTGGTGTCCAGAACTAGAATCATAATGCAAGAAATATCAAACCCACATGTGGAGTGGACACAAAAATGGCAACCCTACCTACATATTACGTGCTTCTATCATCACAACTAAGCATGATTTTACGGTTAGCACATCTTTTTACGCAATTCCATTTCTAATGTAAATTGTCCTACTTTGTTAATTGAGACGGACTCCTCTTTACAATCAATGCCATATAGTTATTGAAGGTAAATTAGACACAAACGATTTGTGAAGGATAATGTTACCTATATTACATTTTTTTATTCGAAATTAAATTTTCAGCCATTCGATATATCAGATAATTGTAATAATAATATAATAAAAGTATATATTAAATTTAATAACTATGTTATACGTTTAAATTCATTATTAAAAGAATGACTCATAAATTTAGTTAGACAAAATAAGCTTTTTGGTTCCTTAATTTTATCCTATTTTTTAATTTGATCACTTATTTTTTATTTTTCTCAACTTAGTCTTTTATATTTCAGATCATTTTTAACTTGATTCCAAATCGCTATTCCGTCACATAACTAACAAAAAATACTAACATTACTCAATTCATGTCAAATCCATGCATATGTCATATCAGTATTTATCATCAGTTATGTGACAAAATAATAATTTAAGACTAAATTGAAAATAATTTAAAATATAAGAGATCAAATTAAAAAAAATGTAAAAAACCAAATTGAAAAATCAGATAAAAATAGAGACCAAAAAACCTATTTTATCATTTAGTTCGTAGTTTATGATGTGTTACTTTGAGTTTAGAAACAAATGCATTTATGATATAATTTTTCTTCAGGAGTTATTCATTTTAGCTTAACTAATATATATATATATATATATATATATTACCTTATTATCTTGAAATTGTTTATCCATGCGTCTTTTGACTAAAAGAAACAGTTTGTTTCATAAAATAGCAGGGATTGAATAATTTGATCATACTTATAATTGGAAACTCAAATTCTGTACTTGTCACTTTAGAAATATTTTATCTAATTATTACTTCAGGCTGAAGTTGAGTGAACAATTATTAAGACTAAAAAATATGATATATGTTTGTTTAAATATAGAAAAAAAAATACCTTCATGATTTTTTTCATAGATTTTTTTAGCACTTTCTAGATCGTGAAAATAGTATTAAATTTTATTTTCGCTTGTTTTAGCCCTTTTTTTCGGAAAAATTATTCACTAATATTAAAATTATTATATATCCTTAATTAAAATATGTGTTTTTCTTTCAAAAAAAAATGCACATTGATTGGTCATAGGATTGAAGTACTCCTTAAAATAATTTGATCAATCCACTTTCCTTAACCTAAACTTGGATTGAGTTAGGTCAAAGTTTGGTCTTAATTTTAAAAGTAATGATAGATAAATTCATCTTTTCTGAAATAGTGTACTGACTCATATTTTATTTATTATTGGATGACGTGTGAACCCAATTCAAATAGAATCTACACTCCATCCCAGAAAAGATGAGTTTATTAAATATTTCTTTAATTTTAATATAGCAGAGTTCTTTTGATTTGATGTTATTGGGTGACCTACTGACCGATAGGCGTTTAATTCAAAAAAAACAACATTGATATTGAGTAATCTTTCTTTCTTAAGCTAGCTTGGGAGATTAAATTAGACCCAAATTTAATTTTTAATTTTTTTTAATGAATTGGGTAGAGTTGATTAAACTTTAGTTTTTTTCCTTTTCCTTGAATTATATTTAGTTATATGTATTTTGTTTTTATATTTTTTAATAAATCTGTACTAGCAAATCCAAATGATTTGGTTTTCTTTCTTTCTTTCTTTTTTTGATTGGGCAAATGATTTGGTTTTCAAAGAATTAATTCACATTATCGGCATCATTAAAAGTTAATTTTTTTCTCTATCTAATTCGGATCCTATGACCACGAAAGAGATTAGAATATAGAAGAAGGAGAAAAAAGAGGACTAGACGACAGAAAATAATGCAAATGTTAATGAAATTCTTCAAGTTGCCGTGCAGTCAATGACAACAGGTCTTGGTGCCGACATTTCCAGGGCACTGGCATGTGGAGATTAATCCGATTTGAATGGCCAAACTCAAATATGCAAAATAAAAAATAAAGAAGTAAGGCAATTGGAAAAAGTTATACCTCAAATTTCAGAAATGCTAGTTGCTGATACGCAAAAGCAATATTCCATATTGGCTTTCTTTTCTCTTTTTGTCCTTTTGCATGTCCATGCTAAACCCATTAAAGAGTGGTTTCCAAAATTTCCACTCATTTATCATTGCATGCATTATCTTATTTCGTCATGTAGCCACTTCTGTAAGTAACATAAAACATATTGAGTTGTATAAGGTATGTGAGCGGGTTTTTTTTCATATGGTAGAGATTAAAATTTTATTAAAAGCATTTTTGTGGTTAGAGCAAAAGCATATGTTCAAATGAAAATTAGTTTCACACCTTAAAAAATATAATATCTAACAGTCTCAAAACAAATATCAAAGGTTTGTTTTAATAACAATTTGATAAAATATCAATTTTATTAATTTTTGGTAATGTGTATTCTTAATATACATCTTAAAAGGTAAAAATAGTATCTATTTCTCATTTTAATTACTCAAAGAAGAAGATATTGAATGCATTTTAAATTCTTAAAATATTAATACTTGTACTTTTACAGTTAAAATTTGATGGTATTTTCCATCCACATATTGATTTTTTTTTCATATATCAATTAACAAAATTCATTTTATTGTTGAATAAGTTTTATACTTCAAATTGAGTAGCAGGTTAACTTTATTTTTCTCCCAGCTATAATTACACCCATTTGAATAATATGACATTTTCACATTTATAATATTTCTTTTTTTAAATAAGCATTCAATTATCAAGTGGTTGAGATGGGTAGAAATTTGGGTAGGCGATAATTTCAAGTTGTAACAGCGACTATTTGATATATATTTTAATAATAACAATAACTTGATTCTCACAAGTGCATTACGACAAATGAATTTTTGACAAAAAAAGAACTCAAAAGTAAAAGTTTGTGTCTCTAATGGCTATTTCTAATGTTGACGGAAAGGGACCAATTTGTCTTTTACATATATATACAGACAAATGGTCAATATATATCTCAAAAATGAAAATACAAGGAGAGTTTATCTGATCAGAGTTTAAAGATAGAAGATGGTTGTAATTTTCAAAGTACTTGGAGATCTACGTTAGTATTCATTAAGCCAGATTAAAGAACTTTAATTTACTGCTATATATGAAAGCCAAGTGTGCGTAATCTGGATCACTCAATAAGATTTAATTAAAACTCAATTGTTTTTATCTAATGATATATGATAGAATAAGGGTAGAAGAAAACGGTTTAGAAGTGTAACCGGATTATACACAACGTCAATTATATGGTTCTAATTAAAGATAAGAGATTTGGTTTGCTTTCATGGTTCATGAAAGGTAGAAACACTAACTAGAAAAAAGGCTTCACAAACAATAATTTATTTTTAGATGTCTTTTTTGTTGTTGATTCCTAGCACGTTACTTTTCATTGCACAAGGGGTTGATGTCTGCGCTATTCAAAGGGAAAAGGGGCCAGTCTGTGCGTGTGGATGGAACATCTTGATGCTGGGGATCCACATGTTAAAAGAGCTGGGGCCAGAGATAATGAACAATAACATTCAAAACCAAGGAGATTAAGATTCAAATTTAGAAAAATTCCGAAGGAGTTAGCACTTAACAAGCTAGAGGTCAAATATTCGGTGTTGGAAAGTTATAAAAGAACATATATTCTATCTTTAAAATTGTTGTCACTTATGGACTAATGGGTAATAACTAACCAATCAAGTTGCCATTCAAAAGGTTTGATCAGGTTTCTTCTGTCACCGGATGTGACTGCATCCTACTCGTGTGCTAACTCTTGAATGCATCTTTTAGCGGCAAGTGGCAGTGAGTGATGATTACCAACTAATTAAATGCCTATTATGTGGCAAAAACTGGGAATTGACACAAGGCAAACATCAATTGTATAAACGCCCAAGCTCTAATCCACTATCACGTTTTTTCTTTTTATATTTGTTAATTATGAAGGAAAAACAAAATGAAGAATCTCGAGCATTTCTATTGATCTAAAGAGTAAAACCCTCGAGCAAGTAATATCAAGAGGATAGGAATAAATTCTTTTGTTCCAATCATCTGTCCCTTTTTCTGTCTCCTTAACTTTTGACGTTTGTTCTTTCACTTAAATTCGCTCATTAAAAGTTTTTCAATCAAGTGTGAAATTTTATACAAATATTTAAATTTAATTGGACAATAGAGATTTGAGCCAGAAGAATTTAATCCAAATAGGATGATAATATCAAACCAAAAAATGCATATTGAATGGGTTTGTGAAGAGTTATTCTTCAATGTATATATCAGTACATATCATCTGCCTGATCCGTATGTCTTAAAATATATTTCTCTTTAAGGTTAGGGAAATGCTTCAAATACAAATAAATTTTGTACAAAAACCTTACAAAGTGTGACGTGCCAAACTTCAAATTGAAAATATAGAAGTTGATTGGTATAATTAGTACTGATAAGGTTATAGACAATAGTCAATGACCATCATTCTCAATAACAGCCTTGAAAGCGAGTATTGCACTTTGGGATGTGAAGTAATAATCACTAATAATATACTTAAGAGAGTGTTTGTCTGAGTTTTTATTTTTGAGGGAAAGGGAGGAAACGAAAGAGGTTGGAATAGTAAAATGAGTTTACAAATCCTTTTCTTCTATTTCTTTTCCTCCAAAATAAAACTCACATACACCCTAAGAGAGTCGGCAACACAAGAAGAAAAAAAAAAGATTAAAAGAATCGATTCTAGCATACTTATAATTTGTGTATCAACTTATACTTTTATAAAGTTTTTAGTTATTATTTATCAATCAATAGTTATTAATTCTTCATTTTATCATCTAAAGTGTCCATTCACTTTAGAGGATCACGATACTTCAAAATATGAAAGCATATTGAAAATTGGAATAATTCTTGCAATGCTCTTTAGTTCTTGTTAAGTAAGACAATAATATGTTAACTTTATTATCGAACCGTGGCTTGATTTCATTGACTACAAATTGGATGAAATCCTAGGTGATCAACGACTATTGGTCGAATGGAGAGACAAGATGGGATACGAAGATCTCAAGATGCCCAAAAACCACGACACCAGACAACATATGAAGCAGCTTAAATGTTAGTATGTGTTTAGGAAGATCAATTGGTTCTGTCATGGTGCAATAACTGATCAATACTTAATTGGTTCAAGTGATTTGATACTTGTTTCCCTTAAATAAAGTTATGAATTCAAGTCTTGTAAATAGAAAAAATTAGGGCTGGGTGAGCTTCACTCCCATAATAACCCGACTTAGTCCAAACCAAATTAGTACATGTCTAGTAAACTTTTGGATATTAATGATTTATAAAGAAAAAAAAAAGTTGCTTGTGATCAATAAAAATTTATCAAGTTTGTTTAGGCCTAGGCCTATTGTTTCATGAAGCGGCACCGTTTTAATAGGTTGGCCCGTTGGCCGAATTGGCCCAGGAAAAGTGTCTGGCTATGTAAATCATTGGTCTAGTTCATGGACAAAACTTAAAAACAATTTGGTCTAGTTCACATGCATCTCATATATATATATATATATATATATATATATATATATATATTTTCCTTTTTGTAAATTTATAAAACGAAGGCCTCTTTAAATGTACAATATATGAAATTAAAAATCATTCATAATTCTGCCCCACAAAAAAATTCCTACATAATCAATTCATTGGGTTTTTTTAAATTTATTTTATTAATTATTTTCTTATCAACGGATTTGACCAACGGTTTTAAAGATAAGATAAAGGTAAAATTACACTGATCACTATATTGTGACATAAAGGTTATAAAAAAATATTAATTTTACCATTCTAATATTGGCATGTGACAACAAACATGCCGAAAAGTTGAGGAAATCCATTCTAGGAAACATTTTAAAGTAAATGAGTAGTATCGTTAAAAATTTCAGAAAATAGAACGAATATTGAAGTGTAATTTATTTAAATTTTTTATTGTGATATTATTGTTCCTCTTTTTTTTTTTCGGTCGTGAGTGTCTTTATTGTTCCTATTCCATCGCAATCCCCAAAAGTGTAGTTATATGTATGGGCCTATTGCAAACCAGACAAATCGAAGCCCAAAACTATGTTAGATGGCATGTAAATAGCCGTAACAAAGCAACTGCTGTTTGGACCAAAAAAATAACAGCACCTCGTGTTGACAAAAATAATAACTACTTTCTTTGTGTCATTGTTTTTGCTGTTTTTCCTTTGTTTTGGAAGCCCAAATGCTACAGGCCCAAACCCATTTTAAATTTGCGGCAAAGTTCATCCGTAGTGAGAACAAATATTGTTAAAAAACTAATACCTTTGACCAAAAATAAAAAGGCACTAATACCCTTATGAAAAATGCTTTTTGCACATGTGCAATAATATACATTACTTAATTCATATCTGACATGTATGATAAATCAAAGTATGAGTGTGTAAAAACTAATATAAAATTAACTATAATTAAAGGATAAAAGTTATATTTATCCCGCCACACCCCCAAATGGGCCACCAGTTTATATATACGTAGTATATTTAGTAAATATCACTCACCATAAAACATTTTTTTGGTAATATACTTCCCATAAAACATTGTTGGGTAGTTTTTTTATTTTTTTTTAATGTAAATTGTGAATTTATTCAAGTGTAAGCCTTCCGGCAAGAATATCTCTAATTCAATGGGAAGCCTCAATAGACCAATCTTGATTAATTCCATTCTTAACTAACTCAGTCAACTTACAGCCACGACATTACAATTTCTTGGGACATATTGGGCTGAGAAAAAAATTAAATCATGTGGCCATTCTAAATGCATCCGATAATATTTGCCCATTATGTGACAAATCCACAAAGCTACTCTCAAGCAACTCGATCGCTATTTTGGCATTCCCCCTCGAATATCGCTGCCGTAATTCCGAATTCTTTAGCTGAGCCTCAAACCCTTCATGGCAGCCATCATCTCTAACCTCGCCGCCCCAGAGCACCTCCCAAATTGCTTTGCCCTTGCTGTGATAAACCTTCCTCTGCTGTCCCGAATGATGGCCCCCCCCCCCCCCGCCTCTATTCCATACTCATTTTCTTCCGCAAAGGTTGCTCCATCAGTGCTGATTTTGAAGACCCCAGGAGGCGGTGCTTCCTACTTCTCTCTCGGTGGTTGATCAGCGATATGACAGCAACCTTCTCTTTTCTAGCTTGTGCTCTCACCTGAAGCTTCACAAGTTAGTAGCTGCCTGTAGGAAGAGTTGAAACGGAGATGAGGTTGGTTCCCCTTGCCATGCTTGATTTCTCTGCTTCCACACTGCTTCCCAAACAGTAGCTATGAGCTCTCTACATCTGATTGTTTGTGAACTGAAATTTCTTTGCAGGAACTCTAACCAATCTTGGAGATTCTAAATGGTGCTCTGAACCTGAACCTGAACCTGAACCTGAACCTGCGCATTAGACACACCCGGAGCAAATACGGAATATTGGCAGGAATTAAACATTGTTGGATAGTTACTTCTTTTTTTTTTTTTTTTTTTTTAAATTATGTCATTCCAATAATACTTTTTAGATTAAAATTTTTAAGTATGTGTTAACTTTGACGTATTCCCAAAAAAAAAAAAAAAAATCTGAAATTTTTTTACAAATGATTATTAACGAATAACTTCTAGACAACATATACTAAGTATAAAATATTTTTCGAAGTAAATTTTTTTATAAACTGCTTGAGAATTGCCATTAGCTCTTCGACAAGCATATGGGCGACTAATGGCTTACATTTCTTTTTATATATATTTATTTTTGGGATGCTATTTTTGATATTTGAATTTAAACTTCATATGTGTTTTGCTTTTTCACCTCTCAGAAACATTACTTTTACTCAGGCAGGCCATTGTACTCAAACGTAATAAAATTACTAACTAGCGAGGCAAATGTAGAATTTGATAAAAGATTTATGATTTATTTAATTAAAGTTAAAACGATAACATCCATCACCAAATGAAAAACCAGTTTAGATAGTCACATGCTCCTAGCTTCTAAGTTCTAATTAATTATAATATGTGATTTTTTTTCGAAAGGCTTAAGACTCATCTTGTGAGTCTGGCATAAGAGCCTTCTATTGAAATTTCTAAGAAGTTCCTTTATATAACAGGAAAAAAGGAATGAAAAATGTTTATGAATAAAAAAGGAACGAAAAATGGGAAAAGGCAATTGAAATGTAGAACATCTACAAAAATTGAATTCTATATATGTCTCTAACTTTTATTAAATGATTTATAAAAAAAGGGGACACAGGGCTTGTTTTTACTAAAAAATTCAATAAAAATGAATGTCAAAAAGAACGACACGCAGATTTCAAACTAAAATTTTTTATATAAGCTGAATTATACAATTGGGGTATATTAATAAGGGATTCCTTTATTCTCACTTTGAACAAAACACCCACGTATAAACAAATCAAATAGAGGTTCTATTTGTTGACTTGGACAAGAAAACTACAATAACGAGAGACAAATAGGGAAGGGAAATCAAATACGTTCAGAAACCCTAGTTGATAAGCTAAATCAAGGGGAGGCAAATCCAGGTTCTTTTTCTTGACAAGCAACTTCATTAAAACATCAATCTAAAAACATGCTGGGTCATATTCACGCCCCCCATTATGCCCCATATATATAGCCATTACCTTAAACGCGAGCAATTCATAGTTGCTGAATCTTTTCATCAATCATAGAAATAGTGAGGTATTATCAAACAAGATATTTTTTATTTTATAATACTTAACGTATTTTTTTTTTAAAGTTATACAGCATTAAATAAGAGTTTAATTCTAATATATTCTTAGTGTAAAAAACTTTTATATTAGTATCTAATCATATATTAATAAATCACCAAAAATATTTAACTAATATAATTACTATCTCAAAAATTATATTTGTATTAAATGACAATATGAAATTTTTTATATTGATAATATATTAAAATTAATTTATTAAAACAAAAACAACTATAACAATAGGGCACATAGTAGTTAACGTAATCCTCGCGAACAAGTAGTGATTAGTGAGGCCCACATGCTCCACAGGACTTAAGCACTCAAACTTCCTCAATCAATTACCAAAACAATGAACTAAAAGGAAGAATTAGATAAGATTGGAGGCAAAAAGGAATGGGCTACTTGTGACAAATGGTCCATATATACCTTGTACTTTTTTTTCTTTGATAAACTAAGTCCAGACTTTATAGCTTAGTGTACCTTTCTCTTTCATTTTTCTGCCCATTCATTCTTTAGCCATCATCCATATCAATTCCTACCAAATTTTCAGTCTTTTATGACTCTTAATTTGACATTAAAGTATAGTTACATTGTTTTGCCTCTTGCCACCAGTTAATACTTAATACAGTTATTGAATATGTGGCCACATACTTATATCAAAATTTAACATCCCAAAAACAAGGGGAAAAGAAGACCCCTTAAGGTTGCTCTTTAATATATCATAGTAAAGCATTAATTTTACACAATTAATAACTGACTCATAATTGAGTAAGATAGATTCCATGAGAGGTCACAAGCTTGGAATATGTTCTCATCAAAATTCAAGCACATATTAGATATGTTTGTCACATAAGATAAGAAAGCCAAAAACATGCATTATAGATTACTCTGCAAAAGCCTCTAGATGTATTAGTTCAAGCTTTCTTTTTGTCATTATTTGTTTGCTCTTTTTCAAGGTGAATATGAAGTGGATGAGGGCAAGTAACCCTCTTTCCCAATTGAAAAACAAAGCCACCACCAACTCCCACGATGGTTAACTTTTAACGAATTTCTCTTTTTCCTTCTCTTCAACTCCTTATCTGTTTAGTCGGTTTTCATGGGAGACATTATTCTTGACAATTCAAAACCACTACCAATGTCTTATACTGCATGCTATTTGTATGAAAGGGACATCAGGTATGATTATTTTATTATCTTCGTCCTGTCACAATATGACAAAAACATAAACTAATATCACATAATATATTAAATAGAATTTCAAGAAAGCACTAAGAAAATAGAATTTCAAGAATAACTCTCTAATCTCACGCATACTCTTAAGTGATGAGATTTAGAATGCGCTAATTAACTCAGTTGAATCCATATATAATTATAGTAAAAATAACGCAATTTTTTTTTTTTTTTGCATGATATGAATCTAGATTTTCCATCCATTTTCATCTCAAAGGACTTTATAATGATAAGGTTTAAAGTCTTTGCAGTTGTGTATGTCATTGGTAAGCTCGCAAAGAAGTGCGATAAATGTAGCTCTCAATCATTACAACCTTATCCCATAAAAAATGTATTAAAAACTACAAAGGAAACATTACCATTTTTTCGTTGAATTTGATAAATCAAGAATTACTTTTTAAATTACTTGATGATATAATAAACAAAAATAAAGATGAATTTTTTTATATAAAGTGATATTATGTATTTATTTTTAATTTCTCATAACATCACTTCACCTAACAGAGGTGAGAATAATCTCCTACGGTATAGTTAGACGCCTAAGCAAGGACCCCTCCCAACCATATTTTTTTCCATACGCTTAAATCTCAGGATCGAACTCAAGACTATATGCTTAAGGGGCCCGAACTCCTTCTACTTAAATCAGTACCTTGTTGGTAAAGTGACATATATTATATGTCAAAATAAATTAGGAAGATGAAATATTAAATCATTTTTAAATCATATGAAATTTTATATACTCAATTTCTTCAGTGGAAAATCTCATAAATTCAACAGTTGAATTAATAAAATTCAATATTCATAAAATATTATTTAATAAAATAAGTATTCCAAAACTCAATTTTTAGAATAAGTGAATTTCCATCCCTACTAAAGTTTTTGGAAACTTCAGTTCATTTTTAGTAAGTACTATCGTAATTGTCACTTCTATATCATTTTTAATTTCATAATTTTATTTCCTGAAAGGATTTTTACCTAAATCGATTAGTGTCATTGAATTCCAATTTAATATTCCATAATTACATCTGAAAGAAAGTTTTCTAAAGGCTTGCTCACTTGAAAATATAGGAAGAATGGAGTGGCAGGAGGTCACGAGAAGACAAAGGATTTCGAGCGAGGAAAATAGACAAGCAACAGTGGGGTGCAACAGGTGCAGTTCAAGCATAAAGGGAGCTAGGCTGATAGAAGGGACGAGATGGCATGGAGGAAACTAGAGATGGTCTCGGATACAATTTTCGTTGATAACTTGCCACAATCTATGTCTAAGTCATGGCTATGGCAATTATTTAGTCATGAAGGGAAGGTTGTAGACATGTTTATGTGCTGGAAAAGAAGAAAATCTAATCCATCTCTATTTGTGTTTGAAAGATTTACACCACTCATGGATGCAGAGCAGGAGATTAGGAGCCTTCATGGTACTATAATTAGGAAATAAATCTATTATAGTGAAGATAGTGGAGCATAAGCGGAAGTTTTTAGGATCTTTCCAACACATAAAAGGGGCATTTTGGAAAAGCTTCAATCATCAATACGATGAAAGGCCATAGGAAAGGAGGACTGTAGCAAAGAAAACATATAAAGAAATGGGTCTAAGTAACGATGCATATGTAAGGGCAAATTACTCAAATGCACACAAAAGAGCAAAGCAATAGAAGGACCCAAAGTATGAGAAGACCAAAGTTATTTATGGGGATATTCATCAAGGGCTATAGGAGGAACTTCAATAGAGTGTGGTAGGTGAGACCTTAATTTTGATTTATTACAACTCCTTGCTCATGAAGCTGAGAAAGACATGCCATATTGTATATGATGTGAGGAATCTTAGAGCATATAAAGTACTGGCCACTCTTTATCTAAGGAGGATCAGGACCAAATCATGAAAGGGGAAGGGGGTCTTTTGAGGGATTCATTTGCCGAAATTAGAGACTGGACAGTCGAAGAAACATGCCAAACTAGGAGGGCATGGGTGGAGTGTTTTGGTATTCCACCACATGCTTGGACATTGCACAATTTTCACAAAATTGTTGAGTATTAGAGGACGATGGTGAAGTTCGATGAGCAAATAGCATGTGGAAGATCCTTTAGTTTGGCAAGGATAATGATGTATACATGTCTATTTTCCTATATTTAGGCTGTGGTATATCTTTCCGTGGATGGGACTAGTTTTGATGTGTACTTCAAAGAAATGGGAAAATTTGATAGAGATTTTGTGATATGTGTATAAAGATGTGAATTTAGGAGCGGAACCTCCATGTATAATGGACAGAAAGGTGGTGCAATGTTTTCTGGTGGGTGATGACAAATTCGAAAAGCCATCTTAAGAATCAAGCAACTATAATGGTGGCAATCATGACTATAATGATTGCGGGCCAACGACCTCACCGTTAATGTTCTTGGGTGAAGATAGATTAAATGAGCATGTGATTATCTTGAATACTGAGAAGGGTGGTGATAGACTACAAGTTGAAGAGATCAGAGGATCAAACTCGGCCCAAACAAAATCCTTACATGATGATAGATTAACTGAGGAGGTCCTTCGTGACTTGGGTTTGCACCACTTTAACCACTCACCTAGAGAAAATTACAATGATGGATTGCGTGTAGATGGGGCGCATAAGGAGAGTGATGAGGTGTCTAGCCTCATCTTCCTTCTACGTTCGACCTCAGATCTGTTTGCAAAAAGAATGGAGACTTGACAAGGTTTATTCCAAATACTTATCAGACTTATGATCTCGTGCATTGCAAACTTGTATCAAACACATCAAAAAAGGGCAAGAGATCTGAGGAGGATGAAGATTCAGAGGATATGGCTGAAACATGGAATGTTGGTAAAGGCTTGGGGCTATATCAAGCAGAAGATGGCATCATTGTCCAAGCTCTCCTAGAGGACAAATTGGATTTAAAGCACCTATCAAAATCTAAGGGCATAAAGAGGAATAGGAAGGAGGTTCAGAAAGAGGGAAGTAATCGAAGTGGGCCTCCCAATTCTTGATAAAAATTCTATATTGAAATGTAAGAGGGATTGGAGGTGGGGGAAAAGTGAGAAAAATTTCAAAAATAATCAAAGAGAGTAGGGTGGGTTTTGTGGAGGTGATTGAAACCAAAAAGGAAACAGTTAGAAGAATATGGGGAAAGGATGACTATGATTAGTCATCAATGAAAGCACCAAATACCAATGGTTGTATTCTTTGTATTTGGGAGAATTGTTTTGTGAAGATGGAGGATATGTTGTATATGGTTACCATGATATTGAAATGAAAAGAAGATTGTAGCAAGAACTTCTAGATGTGAAGAATGAGGTAAATGTCGCTATTTTAGTGATGGGTGATTTTAATGAGATTAGGTGCCCAACTAAGAGGAAAAGATGCTCTATTACAACAACCGATATGAAGGAATTTGATGATTAAGTAAATAATATGGGGTTTATTGAATTGCCTCTTGTTGGGAGGAAGTACACATAGAGAAAGGGCAATTCTTGCAGTAAACTTGAAAGAGATTTTATGGGACCTAGCTAGGTGCAGAAATTAAATTCTATCTAGCTTAGAGGTGCTCCTTGTTCTTTCTCGGATCACATTCCGTTGTTGCTTGGATTAGGGGAAATAAATTGGGGGCCAAAACCATTTCAAACATTGGATACTTGATTCTCTCATCCCAAATTCATCAAACTTGTACAAGAGGAATGGAAGAGTATGGGTCACTTGGATGGTATTAGTAAGTTTAAAAGACTGAAAGTTCCAATCCGAATGTGGAGCAAATATATTTTTGGCAATATTGATTTCAACATAGAAAAGCTGGAAAAGGTAGTGGCAGATCTAGAGTCCAAGATTGAAACAAACGGTGTGGATGAGGTTGACTTGGCTCACTTGAAGGCTTTAAGAAGTGTGGTTCTAAAATGGTATGAAAGAAAAGATTCATACAAGAGACAAATGTCAAGGGAAAGGTATATCAAGGACATGGACAGGAATACATAATTCTTCCATGGGGTTGCCAGTTTCCAAAATAGAAGAAAATTGATGCTTGGGATTAGAAGAGGAAGAAGAGTTTTTTGTGATCCCAGAATTATTAAAACAGAGGTAAGGTAGTTTTTCAAATGCCTGTACAATCTGAAGCAGGTTCCATGTGTGTGTTTTCCTGAAGATCTTGTAGGCCGAATTTCAGAAGGTGATGCGTTATCTTTGGAGGTTCTTCCTACAATAGAAGAAATAAAACAAGAAGTATGGAGCTGTGAATCATCAAAAGCACCAGGACCTAATGTCAAAGGGTGCCAGGAACACATTAGTGAAGATTTTATGAATTGTATAAACAATTTTTTTGCTATAGGTTCCATGCCCACAAGCGCAAATATGATGTGGGTAACTCTGGCCTCCAAGTTTGAAGAAGTGAATGAGATCAAGGATTGCAGACCTAAAAATATGGTTGGGTGCACATATACAAGACAATTGCAAAAGTTCTAACGAGCCAGATGAGGCATGTTATGTATGGATTGGTTGGTCAGACTCAAATAGCATTTGTATAAGGAAGACAAATCACAGATGATGCCTTCATTGCATGTGAAGTTGTACTTCATTGAAGAGAAAGAAGAAAGAAGCGTTGATTATGAAACTTGATTTCCATAAAGCCTACGACTCTGTCAAATGGAATTTTATGGATCAAGTATTGGCTAGAATAGGGTCGATCAACTTTAGAGAAAGTGGATTTGGGGTTGCTTATCTTCAGCTGAGATGTCTATTATTATCAATGGTTTTCCTTCAAAGCCTTTTCAGATGGAATGAGGGTTACATCAAGGAGACCCACTATCCCCATTTCTCTTTGTGCTACTTGCGGATGTTTTGAATAGGCTTCTTGGAAAGGTTGTTTCTATGGGGCTGATTAAAGGCATTGAAGTGAGTAGCTCTAGAGTGAGACTTTCTCATCTATAGTTTGTGCATGACACGATTCTTTTTGCCTTTTAAAAGCAGGAAGTGCTAGTCTCTCTCAGGGATATTCTCGAATGCTTTGGCTTGATGTCTGGGCTGAAAATTAACTACGAGAAGTCAGCTATTATTCCTTTGAATTGCGAAGGCTTTGTGGTTGCTAATTCAAGAAGAAATTTGTAGTGTCAGGTTTTGTCTCTACTAATAAGATATTTAGGAATTCCACTTTGTGCCAATCCCAGGAGAGAGGAGACGTGGGATCTAATTATAGATAAAAAAAAGAAAAGGCTGAATGGTTGGAAAAGCAAACTGTTGTCAAGGGCCGAAAGACTAGCTTTAATTAGATCAGTCTTGAACAATCTTCCCTTGTACTATCTCGGGTTGTTCAAAGTGCCAAAAGAAATATGGCAAAAAAGATCATTTCTTTACAATGCAATTTTTTCTGGGGTGGTAAAGATGGAGGGCAAGCTATTCCTCTGGTAAAATGGGAAATCATTCAAAGACCAAAGTGTTTGGGTGGTTTAGGTGTAGGAAACATAATCATCGAGAATGCGGTGTGCTATTTAGGTGGTGGTGGAGGTTTTTTACTGAAAACTCTTCCTTATGCAAAAGAGTCGTGTGTTTATGCCATGATCTTAATGAGAACAAGCCGCTTGCTGAATAAACACAAAGATGTTGTGGTGGCCTTTGGAGTTGTATTGGCAATCTTTGGAAGGCAAATGATGAGATAAGGGCTATTGTTTTGGAAGGAATTCGCAAAAAGGTGGTCAATGGTAACTCAACTTGCTTTTGGGAAGAGATATGAATTGCAGATAAGAGATTGATGGACCTATTTCCGAGGCTCTCTTCAATTTCCCTGCAATAACATAAGGTCGTATCCGAATGTGGTGTATGGGATAGTGTCTATTGGAATTGGAATTAGAATTTTGAATGGCAAAGACAATTTTTCTAATGGAAGGAAGAATTATTTTCAAATATGCAAGAAATGCTCAATCTAGCAAGGAGCATTGGGAATCAAGAAGACCAATATTAGTGGCAGCATTGTTGCTTGGGAAGCTTTTCGGTGAAGTCATTTATTAATGCCATTCCAATATCTCTCTTTATCACTGACGAAGAGAAGAGTGCTAGCAAGGTATGGCATGGTCTTGCCCCTGCCAAAGTTGAGCTACCGGTATGGTTTCTTATAATTGGTAGATCAAACACTAAGGAAAGATTGCATAGGCCGAATACTTTGAGAAACATTGACATCTCTTGTCCATTTTGTGATTTTGAGATTGAGAATTTTTCGCACCTATACTTTTCTTGCAAATTTGCATGGAAACTATGGAGTGTGTGCTGCCAGTAGTGGGGTATTTCATGGGTTTTGGATAAGTGTCCAATTAAAAACTTTGAAGCATAGTTAGGGGTGAGTTTCTCAGGGGTGGAGAAGAAGTTGTGAATATCCTGCTTTTTTGTCATTACATGATTTGTTTGGGAAGCATGGAATGAAATAGTTTTCCAAAAATAGAACATCAGTTGGGATTCTTATCTTGTCACAATAATGCACAAGTGGAAGTTTTGGATAGCTGCATAATGCAACAACTATAATTTATAATTGGTGGTTCTGTTGGTATATTGGTGGCCAATTATTGTAGGATCAAATTGATTAGAGGTTACGGGGGTATTACTAGATGGTCAGGCCATGCATAGGGGTGTTGTAGTTTGGTGGTCTTTTTGTATTCTATTTTTCGTTGCTCCTGATCTGGTTGCTTTTGTGTGCTGTAAACTTCCTTGCTCCTCTCTTTTTCAAGGGAGTCTGAGCCTTCTTTTAATAAAATTATCGAAAAAAAAAGTTTTTGTTTTTGTTATTTTTCCGTAAAACTATTTATTAATTGTGCACAATTCACCCAACAATTAAAGTTCTATAACACCTACGATTTGACCTATCTTTTTAGCTATTCTCATATCATTCAAGTCGAACTGACATGTATTGACCAAAAAAAAAAAAAAAAACTGACATGCAATTTTGCAAGTATTATCAACCTGTAGCACATCTGCTCTAAACCAACCGAAAATATATATATATGCACTAACAAAACATTCATTGTTTTCTGACTTTCCCTTCTAATTGTTGGAAGTTTTCTCACACTTGGAACAAAGCTCCTACACCAAATGTTTAATTTTGAAGTATTGATTGCTTGTTTTGTTCACCAAATTGTTTGCAAGTGTAGCAGTTGTTCTAGAGCACCAAATTTGGTCCGTTATGATAGAAAAATATAGACCCGTAGTCACAACCAATCCAACGCTAACGGATTGGCTGTGTGATTGGATTTAAAGCACCAAAGAAATGTAATGCCTAATGCATGTTGGATGAAGTCAAAATTTCCAAATGGGGTGGGGTGTGTGTGTACGTTGGGGGTGCTTGGTTCTTCCTCTTTTACCCAAATAATTTCATTAGTCAAAGCCACTTTTTCTAAGCTTTGATTGTTAGTTTCCCTTCCCCAGGGGTTGGGAAGTGAGACTAGTAGCACCACATAAAAGAATGCAGGTTTGAAAAGAATATTAAAATAAATAAATATATATCCTCCTAAAATATTTTTAATAATTAAACAAAGAAAATATTGAATATTTTACAAATACGTTCAATATCTTAAAAATATAAAAAATATTCAATATTTTTCTTATTTAAATATTATAAAAATAATTTTAAAAAAATATTTCAGAAAAATATATCATTACTCATATCAAAATTAGTAATAGTAGTATATTGTGAATAATCAATAATGATCCTCATATCACTTTATCATGGAAAATGTTAAAATAACTGAAGACAAAAGTCCAAATCCACCTCTAAGCTTTGATTTTTGAAGAAATCAAACCTTTCCTCCGTGGATAATATTTGCAATTTCTCTTGAAAAATAAAAATAGAATACAATTGGAGGTCTTATGAACTGTACATAATTTTTTTTTTCACATGTATCCTCTATCAAAGATAATTATATTTAAAATATAGTTAAGTATTAAATATGAGTACTTTTTTTAATTGAGATTTAAAATGTGATTCACCAAATATGAAGGACTACCTCCTTTTATTAGATTCAATTTCCATTGATTGAATTGTACGTAATTGATAACCAGTATAATTCATTAAGTTTTAGAAATTTCTGACATCAAATGACTCATTCAAATAATAATAATGCTTAAATTTAGTATAAGTCTACATATATATATATATATAAAGTAATTTTGTATTGAACATACATAAAATAGTTTTAAATAATTTTTAAAAATATTTTATTAATTATAAATTTATCTCTAACAATTGATACAATGGTCCATATTTACTTATTAGGTTCAAATGGTTTACAAACTTAAAATGGGCATGATTTAGTTCAATTCATTTTCAGTCTTTTTTTTAAATTCATATAAATAAATTACGTGCACATATTATTTTTCTCACATTCCTCACGTATTTTCAGCTTAGAATGACCACATAGTAAAAAATAGAGAAAAATTGTAATTTTATCCCTAAAATATTGGGGATGTAGCAATTCGGTCCATAAATTATAAAATACATATAATTTGATTCTTAAATTTATTTATATTATAATAAATAGAGTAAAAATTTGATCTTTGGATTTGATATATTAATCTTTTTAAAAGGATTAGTTTATTCCCACATAGATAAATTTAAGGGCAAGATTATATGTATTTTCTAATTCAGGGACGAACCTATTATATCTAATCTTTCAAAGATGAAAATGTAATTTTTCTCTAAAAAAAATAATGATCTACGGGAGGTAGAAAAATGTTTAGGTCAATGATTGTGATAAATTATTGCCAATATGTAACGATGTGAACTTAATAAGATATAAATAAGTTTCAAAATCGTGTTTCTTTGTGCCTGTTTTCCACTCTGGCCTGCACTTAGCCTCAAAACTTCAATGGGAGATTGTCAGCTAGCTAGCTACTTTAAACCAAAAGAATAATTATTTAAAAAAAAAAAAAAAAAAAAAACTCCAAACTGAATTGGATAACAGAAGCAATACCTCCCCCCCCCCCAAAAAAATAAAAAATAAATAAATAGAAAAATTCAAAAGCTCGAGTCCACTTTTCAAAATTCTGACGTCTCTTTTTGAAAACTATATCTCCAGCTCTCAAACTCAAAAACTCAGTCCCAGTCTCAATCTGCAACTCACCTCAACACAACGCCAAAGCAATCACCACCTTCCCCCTCTTTTGGTCCCTACCCACATTCACCCTTTCGTTTTTTAGTTCTCTTTCTTTCCCTCCACTCTCTCTCTCTCTCTCTGTGATGTCATTGCTGCTGCTTATATTCGATTGCACCCATCCTTCCCTCTTCACAATTTGCGCCGCATGCGAGGCCTCTCCTTTCTATTCCTAAATGCTATCATCATGCCACCTCATAATACATAGCTTCCTAACCCTCGCTGCCTATGTATATGCTTGACCTTTTTCTTTGCCACTAACATCATCTTATTGCTGGTCACCACTTTCTGACTCTTCTCCACACCTTCTCTTTCCATTCTTGCTTGTTGCAACTTTTTTTTTCTGCATGCCCCTCAAAAATTTTGCTCCAAATTTGATTCCCAAAACCATATTTGAGCATCAAAGTTTGCAGCTTTGACCATAGTTGGGTTCTTTTCCTTGCCCATCTCAATGGGTTCTCACAGCTGAGTTATGGGTTTTTCAAAGGTTGCACCTTTGGGCCGAAATTGAATAAAAGACTCAGGCTCATTGGGTTTTCGGCAACCCTTTTGAATCTGCTGCAGATTTGAAGGGTGAATTTTTTTTGGGTGAAAGTGGTAGCTATGGTTGCAGAAGCTTGGATTGTGAAGATGGGTAACCAGGTTAGTGCCAATCTCAAGCAAGCCCTTCTTCTTGAACCTTCTGCTGCAAAGAGGAAACAGAGTCCTAAAAGCCAAGATAATAACAGAGTAATGATAGGCATTCTTTCCTTTGAAGTAGCAAATGTTATGTCCAAAACTGTTCACCTTCACAAATCCCTGTCAGATTCTGAGATCTCAAAGCTCAAGAATGAGATCTTGAACTCTGAGGGTGTTAGGAACTTGGTCTCCTCTGATGAGGCCTATCTTCTCGAGCTTGCTCTTGCGGAGAAGCTTGAGGAGTTGAACCGTGTTGCCAGTGTGGTTTCTAGGTTGGGGAAGAAGTGCTCTGTGCCTGCCTTGCAAGGCTTTGAGCATGTGTATGGGGACATTGTTAGTGGGGTTATAGATGTGAAGGAACTGGGGTTCTTGGTTAAGCATATGGAAGGAATGGCGAGGAAGATGGATAGGTATGTTAGTGCCACTAGGAATTTGTACAGTGAGATGGAGGTGTTGAATGAATTGGAGCAAGCTGTGAAGAAGTTTCAAAATAATCAGCATGAGGAGAGTAGGAGGGCCTTTGAGCAGAAACTTACATGGCAAAAGCAAGATGTGAGGCATCTGAAGGAGATTTCACTTTGGAATCAGACCTTTGATAAGGTTGTTGAGTTGTTGGCCAGGACAGTATGTACCATTTATGCCAGGATCTCTGTGGTTTTTGGTGATTCTGCATTGAGGACGAATAGCCTTGGGCTTGGTGGAGGTTCACCACCTATGCAAAATGAATGTGGCTTGGTGTCTGGCCAGATTAATGGTCGGATGAGTTCACAGAAGTTGAAACGCAATCGTAGTGACAGAAATGGATGTCATTCGGGTTCGATTGGGAGAACTGTGGAGAGAAGGGGAGCTATTAGTAGGCCTCAGATGGATATGAGGAGAGGTGAGTTAGCATATCTTCAGCCTGACGATTTTGGTTTTCCGTGTGGAACAAGTCCGGGGAGACTTTTCATGGAATGTCTAAGTCTAAGCAGCTCGGTCTCAAAATTTCATGATGATGATTTTGTTATTGATCATGAGGACCAATACAGTCACATATCAAGCTATCACAGTGTTGGGTTTGGGAATAATGTCAAGAAAAAGCAGCAACTGTATCATTCCGGTGGTTTCGATCAAGCTCAAAGTGGTGTTCCTTTCACTGGAGATCTAAGAGTGAAATCTGGTGTTCAAAGTTGCTCAACCATTGGTCCCAAGAGTAGATTAGCTGTTTATGCTTCTCCTTCCACTCTTGGAGGCTGTGCACTAGCATTGCACTATGCCAATGTCATAATTGTCATAGAGAAACTGCTTAACTATTCACATTTAGTTGGTGAGGAAGCTAGGAATGATCTATATCAGATGCTACCGACGAGCTTAAGGTTATTGCTGAAGGCAAAATTGAAGTCCTATGTCAAGAATTTGGCCATATATGATGCCCCTCTTGCCCATGACTGGAAGGTGACTCTTGATGGGCTACTTAGGTGGCTTGCTCCGCTTGCCCATAACATGATCAGATGGCAAAGTGAAAGGAATTTTGAGCAACACCAAATTGTTTGCAGGACAAATGTGCTGCTACTTCAGACATTATACTTTGCTGATAAGGAAAAGACAGAGGAAGCTATCTGTGAGCTTCTTATAGGGTTGAATTACATATGCCGTTATGAACATCAACAAAATGCTTTGTTGGATTGTGCAAGCAGTTTTGACTTTGAAGATTGCATGGATTGGCAATTGCAATGTGGCGCTTCTGTTCTTAATTGAATGCATTCTAAATTTTGAAATCCTCAATATGGTGAGCATTTCCTTAACTTAAAATACCATGCACGTTTGGTTTTCCGTTTGAAAAACTCCAAACTATAGTTTGGACAAAAGCTACTCTTTTATGACTTTTGCCCAAATCATTGTTTTGGAGTTCCAAACGGAAATCCAAACATGCTAGAAGACGTTATTTTGGTACAGCATGGAATTCTGAACTTTGTACATTGAGGACTGATATTGTTTAAGATTTGAAAAATATAGTTGTATTTAATTACAATTTGACTCTCAGAGTATGCGAGCAATCATATTTATAAAAGGGGGCAAAAAAGTTCATGCTGAACTTGTAAATATGTTTATGCACAGCTTGCTTGTTGCTTAGAGCATGCCATGTTAAAACTATTATCGTGAATAGCACAGAGAGAATACTATTGTTTTCTTATTCCTTTAGTTGCTGCTGAAGTACTGATTCATTCTTGTATTTATTTCTATTCGGTAGTTCTGTATTATGAATTTATGATCAAGTCATAAGGTCTAAGTTTCTTGCAAAAATAAAATAAATTGTCTGGGTGGTTAGTATGCACCCAAAAAATAACTTTTTTGGGTGGTTCTCAGTGCCAATTCAGAAAGTGATTGCCTCTTCATTAGAGGGCATATTCTTGTTTGGTTTGAAAATTTCGAATTGTGAAACGTCTGCTTAGAATGAAGCGGTTGAACTCTGCAAAAGTGATACTTCAGAAAGTAAGCACTGTACAAGATTCTGTCTGTCTAATTATCGGTTATGGTACTATTAAAGCCTAAAGATGTCTGTACTTGATAAAAACACTGCGGTTAAATAACTAATATATCTTCTATTTTGGAGTTAGTGGGAAGTGTAAAAATTTGGGTAAGGAAGGGGAAAATGTGATGTGTGGAGGATCGATACTTGAACATCACGGTGGAAGAAAGAGAAAAGAAAAAATGGAGGGTAAAAGAGTAATTTTCTTGTCAGTTACCACCGTGCCGACAAAATTGCCGTCTCCACTTAAGACATCACTCTATTGTTAGAGAATTAGCATACATTTCAGGCATAGTGCATTTTCATTTTGTATTTTTTTTTAAAAGATATACGGGTTGCTAAGTTGGTCAGTTATTTATTAAGTATTATTGTCAGACTAGTAATTTAATATTAATTTGATGTCATTCGATTGATCTTTTGAATAATTTATTGGTGAATCACCAATTTGGCCCCTAAAAGATTAAGATGCTAATTATTTAGTCTTTTAAAAATATTTTATTAATATGTAGTATCTCAATGATAAATTATATTATTGTTAATATGCTTTGTCAGTATTAACAAAAAATATTTTAGGGATTAATTTGTTAATAAATTAATTTTTTAGAGATTAATTTATTAATATATTAATTTTTTAGGGATTAATTTATCAATATATTTATTATTGAGATATCATAAGAGAAAATAATATTTTTTGGAGACTAAATTATCGATATTTTAATATTTCGGAAGTCAAATTGGTGGTCCTCATAATTTACCAATAAATAAAAGATGGGTAAATTAGAGCCCTTATAATTTGGTCCTGTCTCTAAAGACATCCTTATACTTTAAGCAAAAATTAGACAAGAACATTGCAATATAGTAGTTAACGGTTTCATGTATATGGTGTGACAAGTAATTGATGACCAACTATGGTGGAATCTAATTACAAAATTTTTTAAATATAAATCCACTTCAAAACTTTTAAAGACTTAATTAAAAATACGTAGAAACTATGAGGTTTTAAAGATTACTTTAACCATAAAAGATTAGTGTATGTTAAACATTTTTTAAGATTATCAAAATAGAATAACTTTCAAAGTTAAAAATTAAATTTCATGTGGTAGCGAATTTGTTCGTGTGTTTCCACATGGTGCTGGACAGCGCTGGCCTGCAATGCAGTGGAGGCCACCACAATGAGATTGCCACGTTGATGACAGAGGGACTTATGATGATGTCAATGCTCCATTTAAACTTAGAGTAGCGAGTTCCCACTTAGGAAAAAAATCACAGGACAGAGTTGACTTCAAGTGCTACAGCGCCAGTTGAACTAGCATTCTGTCATGTGACGTTCATTTATAGCCAATCTGAATTTTCATTAACTTCTGCGTGATTTTGGTTCCCATGGTTCCAGCACCCCATACTTATATAGGCTTTTTTTTTTTGGGTTTAGCTTTTGACAAGTCCTGAATTGGTTTGATAAATTTTTTGTATTGTGTCCACATTATAATTTTGAATTTCAAAAACTAAACTAAACATGGTACAAACGTTTGTAGCACATATTTATTTGTTCAGTGTTTTCTATTCTATATTTTTTTTCTTGGTTTAAGAACATAAAGTGAAAATTTTTGGTTGTAAGCATTGTGAACTCAAATTTTTTTATGCAGGTAACCTTAATTTTAATTTATTATTAATGTAAAATTTTTTATACAATCATTCAAATTATATATTACTTTACAAGTACTAATTGGTTTAAGTAGTTCTACATTTATTTATTTTAAATAAACTGTCATGGGTTCAAGATTTATGAATACAAATATGATTTGTTACATATCTATTAGCTACTTTTTTACACAATAAATGATTACATTCCATTAAAGCATAGTCCAAATTAAATCAATAAATAATTAGGAACATATGACATTTGATTTAATTTTAATACACTCTTAATATAAAAATTTTTATATTCATTCAATCATGTATTACTATATTTATAAAAGCATTTAATTCTTATAATAATTACATTAAAAATCATACATAAAATAACATATAACTTAATAACATTAAACATTTTACACACTCCTTATAATACTCCAATTTTCTAAATTATATTTTTGTTTAAAATTAATAGTGAATAAAAATAATTTGGAACCTTTACATAACATGAAAAAGGTAAACAAGTGTTTAGTAACATCACACTCTATTTTATTTTTTGGGACCCATTTTCTCTCTCTTTTCCCCTTTTCCTCCCCCACAACATCTCTTTCCTTCCCTCTCCATTCTTCTTCTTCTTCTTCTTCTTCCTCCTCCTCCTCCTCTCCCTCTCCCTCCCCCTCCATCACTTTCTTTTCCCTCCACCATCTAAGTTTCGGGTTCCTTTCTTCCCCTTGCTCCTCTTCATCACTTTCTCTCTCTAGAACTCCATTGAAGGAGCTTGGAAACTTGGAAATCGCATTTTAGGGTGACCCATCAACACCCATTTTGAGTTTCTTCTCTTTTAGGCTCCTAAAGGTATTCCTAAAGCTCCAATCTCTTCCTTTATGCTTAAATTAGTTAAATCTCATTATCGATGTTTGGTATGAGTAGTTAATGTCAAGAACTTAGGGTTCAATTTGGGGGTTTTGCTATCTGGGGCTAGTTCATGTTAATTGATGATATTGTTAGCTCATAAATGTTATTACTATCTTGTTCCTAGAGTTATAGAGCTTTGGGTATCAACTATTAGATTGGCGGCACCTTGGAGATTACCCTTCAGTTCTTGGAACCTAGTTTGTGAGTGGATTATTTGTCTATGGCTTGTGTTATGTTTATGTTTAAGTATATGTCTATACTTAAACCCTTGATTGAAGCAATTAGTATGATACGAAAGCTTATGGTTATATATTATGTTAACTCATGGTTCAAGCTCCTAAATTTGACATTGACTTAAGATCTTTTTAATTAATGAAACAAAAGTAGTGAATATGTTTTTCGAAGAGATATGAAAAGTGGTTTGAAAATGGTTATGAGAGTTTACTAGATATTTCCAAAAATATTACGAGATTTTTGGTGAAATGTGATCTTAATGCAAGTTGAGATTTGTACAAGATATCTCATAATATGTTAGTAGACTTTGGATTTTAACATGAACATTTGAAATTGGTTGTATTATGGAAAGGCTCTAAACTATGGGCTAAGTCCCAACTGTTGAAATACTCTATAAATGGTTAATTTTATTTGTATGTATGACTGGATGGTTTTTGGGAAGCTTTATGATAGAGATATCTCCCGATTCGCAAGGAGATTTTAACAGAGAAATATTCTATTTTGTCTGAGTTTTCTTTTAGTGATTTTTGTAAAGTGTTCAACATATGTAAATATGATTAAATATTTTGGGAAAAGTCTTTGATAGCATTTGTAGCAAATGACAATGAACGTTAGCCTAGGTACATCTTGACTAGATATTTATATAGCCATTGCACAGAGTTGCATGACATTTACGAGGTCATACAAAGGAAGGGTTGTCTAAGTGTGATCCTGACAATTATCCTGGATTAGATAACTTCTCACATATTTTGATGTGTTTTGGCATATCCGCTTTATTAACCTTATGGATCTTCTAGTTTACTATTTTTGGTTTTATTCGGAAGTAAGAACAAATACTTGTAGTTATCTTGGTTTGTTTTCTACAAGTATCTCATATTTGTAAAGATAATAAATTTCTAGAACTTATATATTTATGTTGTATGTTTTGTGAACTTGTCTCATACTTGTTATAGACTTATTATCTCTCACTGAGTCGGTTGGACTCACCCCTTGCTTCTGTATCTATTTTCAGGTTCCTTAAGTATGCTACCACTTGGTGTGCTGGAGTTGCTCTTTGTGGTGGGTCTTTTTGGATTTCAAATTGAATTATATTATGTAACTTATTTGAAGTCTGTTGTAGCATGCTCCATTAGTTCACAGACAAGGTCTGGCTTTCATAGTGAGGTTGTTGTTGTGGTATGATTGAATCTATTAAAAAAGAAAAAAGGTTATATAGTGTAGCTATATTCTGACAATAAATGTGTTTAAGGATGTATGTTTTCAAAAGAATCTTGTATGTTTTCCCTACTTGCTAGGGGCAGAGGCCCTCTATGCGCCAGTCATGGCTCGGGTTGGATCACGGCAAAGTTGATATCAGAGCATTAGGTATCCCTGTAGTTAATTGAGCAAGTGTTCCTTAGTAAGGTCACAACTGTGCAAATGGAAGCATGTCCCTTTTCACAAATTGTGGCACTACCAAAAACTTGTAGGAATGTTGTTTTTGTTCTTCTTGTTGCCATGAAATCCTTACTATCATGCACCTTGTCTTTATTGTATTTTAGAAGTCATTATTTCTAATTCTTCTCCACGCCTCAACCTTAAGCTAACCTTTTTGTTCTAATCTGTTCTTAAGTTCTTGGTCTCCTTCTTTTGTGAAGGTGTGCTATTCAACCTAATTGGGGTTTGAAGAAGAGAAAATGGTTCTTTTATTAATTCATGATTAATATAAGCATTTGAAGTATTTTATGATTAATCGATATAAGGTAATGCTTCCAATGATAAAGATTTCATGTTAGTGTTTGGAAGTGTGATCTTTGATTTGACTATGGAATTGTGTCTTGATGCTAGCTGTGGATTATAAGGACCTTTGAAAAGAATTTTGAGTAATTGATAAGTGCTTGGGTATTAAAGAAGGGAGAATCCATTTTGAACAATGTAACGAGTGTGCATTCGGGTTTTACTAAAAGAACGAGGGAGTAATGATAATCATACAAGTTTTCTTGTGTATATATGCATGTATGATGTTGATTTGGTCTTGTAAAGAAGAAAAAGAAGTTCTATGACATAAATAAGGTACAAGCTGCCGTAGCCTTACCATAAAATAAAATTTTGATGATATATCTCCTGATATACTAGGAGACGTCTCCTAATAAACTATGTGACTTTGGATAAAGCATTACATGATGTAAAATCATAAGAAATTTAGTGAGTGTACATTAGGCATATCACCCGTGCAGGGCGAGAATTACCTCCCCGCTCCCCGTTCTCGTCCCCGCTATGGGCAATTTATTTTCCCTATCCCTATTCCCCGCCTCCTCACAGGTCCCACAGGGATCCCTAGAAAATATGAAAAAAATTTGAAAAAATAAAGAGGTATAGTAGTAAAAATTTCACCTTTGTGGGATCTTAATCCAACCAAACAATAGCCAAGATAATGACAAACCAAAGATAAAACAATTGAAATATCACGATGGAGGCTAAAATGGAGAACAAGAGGCAGAATGCACCAAAACACATCAAACTTGCAACTGGAAGAAGTCAAACAGCTAAAAAATGAAGAAAGGCATAAACTAAACTATGTTCAAGAATATGTACTTCAATTCACACTGCAATAAGAGATGAGGCCAGATTTGAGTAGAGAACAAAAGGATGAGTCAAACAATAGCTAAGATATTTTAGGTGAAAAAAAATCTCCCCAAGATTCAATTTATTAGATTAAGAATTAAACCCAAGTTGAAAAAAATCTTTACTACTATTGTGTTGGAGCGTCGCAAGGGTCAGGTTAGACGTGGAGAAGAAGAAGAAGAAGAAGAAGAAGAAAAGGGAAATGGCGGACGGTGTTGGCGATGGTAACACGATCTGGCGAGGAGCACCACAATTTGGCAATTTGTACTACTGCTAGTTGATGTGCTACTACCACATTCTTTGGTTCTATGCAAAATAGGAAACGAGATTAGCTCGTCACAAGGGCGTGGAGAAGAAGAACTAAAGAAGAAGAGGTGAATGGATGACGGTGTAGCCTACTAGCCTCTCTCAGATCTAATTTCAATAGAATATTAGAATGTTTCAAAAGAGTTTAATGGTTAGCTAATTTTACAAATATTTTTAAATATTAAATTAATTAAATAGGTGTGAAATATCATAAAAGTATAGGTATATATAGTTATATTAAATATTTATTTAGGGTAATATGGCATTTTCGAATTTGCGAGGTCCCCGCAAGGCAAGGAGAGTGATCTCCACCTCCATCCTCAAATTTGCTATGGGGGGAGTTTTATCCCCATGCCCATCCCCGCAAGAGAAAAATCCCCAAATACGGGGTCCTGATTAGGGCAGTCCCCACAGAGATACCTACTAGGTGGGCATTTTTGACATTTCTAGTGTACATGTTTGGTTATGACTAGGTGAAAGGCAAGTTGCATGGAGTTATTATGAGGTTATAAGAACTGTTTAAGAAATGAAAATTTTATATGTTGTGTGTGATTAGATTCCAACCATGATATACCTTATGAGAAAACTGGTTTTTGAACCTACTATGTTTTGCATCTTGCTTTAAACTTGAATCTTTGATTATGTTGGTTTTTTATTCTTTGAATTTAAAAGCTTGAAAATCTCTTGATGTTTGCTAGATGATGTTTTGGCCATGATAGGCATACCTAGGAATTTATCTCATTTGATGTGATCTCTTGTGTGTGAAGCTCTAAAATAGTTTTGAAACTAATTAGAAAGAAAATCTTGTGTGTGTGTGTGTGTGCTTCTCGATCTTCGGCCAAAGTTATGCTGATATGCAAAATGAGCTAAAATAATGTACTTGTGGCATGCCTAGATATGTGAGTTTTCCTTGAGTGTATGATAATTTCAATTTCAGCCATGTGATGCTCTTATAAAAAAGAAATCTTTTAATTTGACCTATGAAAATCTTAATACTTTAACATGATTTAAAAGTGTGAAGGATCAAATATTTCATGAGTTTACGTGCTAAGAGTTTTCGGCCCTAAAGATGTTTTTATAAAGAATAAGCTTTTGTTCATGATAAAGTGTGTTCTAGTGTTCTAAGGAGGAGTCTTGAAGCTTGTTTAGATAAAGTGGATTCTTGATGCTTTATTTTCGGCCATGAAAGGTTTTTCATGAAACTTGAGTTTTACTTATAATATACTGTTTCTCCCAAATGGTTGGGAATGTGTTAAAGTATTGCTCATGCCTTGATATTGTTTTCTTATAGTCTCCAAATGATTTTTGAAGAGGATTGTAAGACTTTAATAATCAAAAGGTGAAAGAAAAATAATATGGGAAGAAATGTTAATTTGACAGGCTTATGGATTTATAAAATATAGAATAGCTACTAATTGGTTATTTGCCTTATGGAGATCTTATCTTAATTGCGGACATCTTCGATTTTATGAAATAAAGGGAGGAAGAAGTAAAATTTAAATCGATTGATGATCTAAGACATTGTATTCAATGAATGGAATAGATTTGTAATCATGCATGGAATTAGACAATGTTGAGAGTGCTCTATGCATGTTTTAGCCATATAGATGAATATTTGCTTTTAATATATTATTTGATTTATGTATGTTTTATTATGTATATTGGGTTTGGTTGAAAAGCATTAAGTTGATAATAAAATAAAGGAAATCATGTATGTGTGGATGTTCTTGGGCTGTTATCTTGTCTTAAATACTAAACATGATTTTCAGCTACTTATGAAAGGAGAAAGTCTTGTAATTGAAGTTGTGTTGAAATGCTTATCCTGATGATTTGAATTTATGGAAATTCTTGTTTTGGTTTAAATTCAAGAAATAGACATATGTGAATTGATATGTGTGCATTTTGCCCATCATGTGATCAAGTATGATTGAATTGAAACCATGGAACTTTTATTGTTTTAATGCCTAGAGGTTCATGCGGTAAGATGTCAAGGAAGGTATGCATACTTAAGAATTTCACTCTCTTATGTGTTTTTTTTTTTTTAATGTGTACTCGAACATATTATGTTATATGTTAACATGTTGCTTATAACTTGTTATGAGCTTGTCGGAGGCTCCAGTTTTAATCTCGTGGATCCCTTATGTAATATATGTTGGCATGTTGCCTATTCCCTTTCCTTGAAGTTTTAATCTTAGAATGATTATAACTGAGCTTTCTTCTCTTTACTTGACTAATGGGCTTTAGGAACTTGATGATGATCCTATGCATGACAGTGTTGAATACTGTGTTCACGTAATACTTAAAGAAAGTTGAAATAGATGATATGCTGGGAGCTGGGCTTTTGGTTAAGCATGCAATTAGAATATGAGTTATGTTGTGATTGCTAGTATTATGAGAACTTGAATGAAAATAGAATATCATGCTACAATATATGCACTATAGGTTGAAGTCATGAGCATGTTGATTGTTGCTTGAATGGTTTGACAATAAGGAATTTCATTAATGCATGAGATATACTTGAACTTGATTGGTTAAATGTTGATGTGACATGATTCATGTATGTGAACTATGTGTTAAAAGAAATGAATGAGGTAAATTAGGCATGGCTTATGCTTCATAAGAAGCTTAGAGTGTGTGAAATTGCTCACATAAAGGTTTAACTGCAAAGACAAATAAGAATGTATGTTTTCAAAGGATTTTTATGGTTTGGGCTTGGGAAATTTGGGGACCGAATTTCTTAGAGAATATAATACCCCAATTTTCTTAACTATGTTTTTATTTAAAATTAATAATGAATAAAAATAATTTGAAACCTTTAATTAACATGGGAAAGGTAAACAAGTGTTTGGTAACACCACACTCTTTTATTTTTTGGGACCCATTTTCTCTCTCTTTCCCCTTTCCCTCCCCGACAACATTTCTCTCCTTCTCTCTCCATTCTTCTTCTTCTTCTTCTTCCATCGCTTTTTCCTCCCTCCACCATCTAAGTTTTGGGTTCCCTTATTCTCCCAACATAAACCTACTCCTTCTAGCTCCTTCTCATCAGTTTTTGTCTCTGGAACTCCATTAAAGGAGCTTGGAAGCTTGGAAATCACATTTTAGGGTGACCTATCAACACCCACTTGAGTTTCTTCTCCTTTTGGCTCCCAAAGGTATTCTTAAAGCTTCGATCTTTTCCTTTATGCTTGGGTTAGTTAAATCCCATCATGGGTGTTGGATATGAGTAGTTGATGTTGAGAACTTAGGGTTCAATTTGGGCATTTTGCTATTTGGGTCTAATCCATGTTAATTGGTAACAATGTTAGCTCATAAATGTTATTACTATCTTGCTCCTAGAGTTATAAAGCTTTTGGGCATCAACCATTGGATTGGTAGCACCTTGGAAATTGGTCTTCGGCTCTTGGAACCTAGTTTGTGAGCAAATTATTTGTCTATAACTTGTCTTATATTTATATTTATGTATATGTCTATACTTAAACCTTTGATTGAAGCAATTAGTATGATATGAAACCTATGGTTATATATTATACTTTTTTGGAAACTAATGGGTCAAGCTCCTAAATTTGACATTTGACTTAAGCTCTTTTCAATGAAACAAAGCTAGTAAATTTGTTTTTCAAAGAGATATGAAAAGTGGTTTGAAAAGGGTTATGAGACTTTACTAGATATCTCCTAAAATATTACGAGATTTTTGGTGAAATATGATTTTAACGGAAGTTGAGATTTGTACGAGATATCTTGTAATATGTTAGTAGACTTTGGATTTTAACATGAACATTTGAAACTACTTGTATTATGGAAAGGCTCTGAACTATGGGCTAAGTCCCAACTATTGAAATACTTTATAAATGGTTAATTTTATTCATATGTATGACTAAATGGTTTGGGAAGCCTTATGATAGAAATATCTCCTGATTCGAGGGGAGATTTTAACAAAGAAATCCCCTATTTTATCTGAGTTTTCTTTTAAACATTAAAAAGGTTTTTGTAAAGTGTTCAATATATGTATATAGGATTAAATAGTTTGAGAAAAGTCTCTAACAAGATCTATAGTTAACAATAGTAGACGTTAGCCTAGATGCACCTTGACCAGATATTTACATGGCCACCACATAATGGTGCGTGACGTTTACGAGGTCATATAAAGAAAGGGCCACCTAAGTGTGATTCTGATAATTATCCTAAATTAAATAACTTCCTACATATTGTATGTTTTGTGAACTTGTCCCATATTTATTATAGACTTATTATCCCTTATTGAATAGGTTAGATTTACCCCTCACTTTTATATGTTTTCAGATTCCTTGAGTTTGTTGCCACTAGATGTGGTGAAGTTGCTTTTCATGGTGGGTTTCTTTGAATTTCAAATTGAATTATGTTATGTAATTTATTTGAAGTCTGTTATAGCATGCTCCATTAGTTCACAGGCAGGGTCTGGCTTCCGCAGTTGGGTTGTTGTTGTGGTATGATCGAATCAGTTAAAAAAAATGGTTATATAATGTAACTATATTCTGACAATAAATGTGTTTAAGGATGTATGTTTTCAAATAGGGGTGGTAATTATTACTCTACCTACGGGTACTCACCCCGCCTCAACTCGTTTGGGTCGGGTTTAAAACTCGCCCCGCAATGGGGTGGGTAGGCACCAAGGCAAGTTTAGGTGCGGGTAAGGTTAGGTTCAGGTTCGAGTTCAAGGCAAACTCGGCCCTATCCTACCCGCACCCCATATCTATATTTAATTTATATATATATATATAAGATTTTTTTTCTAAATATTTCTATTATTTTGGGATTACATTTGGTTAGGAGTAAAGATAGATATAAAAATTTCTTAATGTGTAATTTTTCATATGAAGCTAATCTATGAAAATTTTCATTTCATTTTTAACTCCCATATCAAATACAAATTAAATTTTAAAATAATTTTCATCTCAAAAAATTTAAAATAATTTTTTAAATATTTAAAAGGAGTAGTGGGTAGGGGTGGGTAAGGTACGGATTGGGATGGGTTGTCTGCGGATAGGATTCAGGTTTTGAATGTCAAAAATTACGGGTAGGGTAGGACTGGATTGAGACTTGTTTAATAAGGTGCGAAGCAGGTTCGCGTTGAGTTAAAGCCCACCTCAACCCACCCCTTGCCACCTCTATTTTCAAAAGAATCTTGCATATTTTCCTATAATAGACTCATTAGCCTTGCTAGGAGCAAAGGTCCTTTATGCATCGATCATGGCTCGGGTTGGGTTATGACACTGCTAATATTCCAAAATTAAACTCTAGAACATTACTAAAAGTCAATGTCTTATTCAAATATTTGCATTTCCACTACCAATAATAATAATAATTTTATTAAGATTAAGTATTTAACATGTACGAGCTAACTAATCAATAGTACCTGCACATTGAAAAAAAATTGGAGTAAACCCCATTCATTTTCTTTCCGCTTGGCCCGGCTACCTCTATCTGGTACCGCCTCAAATGAATTGCAGATTAGGATTTCCAATTCTTGTACTGACCGTGGCTCAAGTCCACTTCAACTATTTGTGAATTGCCTTCGGCCATCTTTAAGTATGGGTCTCAGCCAGCTTTGTCCCTATTTATAGCGTGTTTAGATGCTCATATAGTGATTTTGGGAGGTCAAAATTAATTTTATTTTTATTTTTTTTTTTGTGTTTAGTTTTTTTATGTCAAAATTAATTATAGTTTTGAAGTTAATTTTAGGTAGAAGTGCAAATTTTTCATTTTTCAATTCTATCAAAATTGATTTTGGACATTTCTTTATATTAAATTATACATCTAAAAGTGATTTGATCAAAACTATCCAAACATAAATTACTTTATTTTAAAATTAAAATTTTATTTAAAATCAATTATACAAAAACAAAACCAAACACGTTGTTAGTTTTGTCTCCCAATCTCAATTGTGAGCCTATTAGATAATCTTTTCTTTTTTAAATATCAACTACCAATATTTGTAAATCCACTTATTTTTGGTTATGCTGATTCAAGTTGGATTTGCATAATACAGTAGTAAAACTCTTTTAGTACTCATTCGTTTTATTTACAATACTCAAACTAAAGTAATTGCTTAAAAAAATCAAGTATCAAACCATTATTAAACCAACCAAACATTAGTAGATATAATATTTATTCTATCTAGTTGGCTAGCTGCACCTTGTTCTATATTATTTGCTGCGCAATAGCTTGGTTAATCTTCACTACTAATAATAAATCACTTTCTCCTAAAATAAGGAATTCTGCGCGAGTGAGAGAAGAAAGTGGTTCTGATTCTTCCGTGGCAGCAGTGCTCTTTTTGATACACCGTTCTACACATTTGGCCACCCACTACCCTTTGATTGCCGTCTTGTGTATGTATCATTCCTCTTGTAACTTGAATAATTAAATGGCGGATTTTTAACTTGTTCAACCAGCGAATCAAACTTTTATCGGTGGTACGTTTCCTGCAATTTATAAGCTACACAGTATTTAATTGCTTGTTTTTCTAAAAAGAATAAGCAATAAACGAAGGACACCATACAGCTACTAAATTGCTTCACATAAACTTTTTTTTTTTTTTAGTACATTATACAAAATTCACACCATACAGCTACTATATTTTTTCTACATTTATACAAATTTAATAATATCTTAATTTTTATACAAAAACTTTATACGACACTTGAACATGAACCGAGAGAATACTTAATAAACACTGGAGTGAACTTTACATTTATTGTTCATAGAAATTCAAACTAAATATTTTGAGAGTACATTAAAAACTCTCCAAATCAAAGATGTGTCGTAATTGGCTTTATTTCAATTCATTCTTCTTCTTCTTCTTTTTTTTTTTTTTTTCTCTTTCATCCTTCGTGTCCTCTGCAAAATTCACACAAAATTAAGTTTATTAGGGTTAAAGTGTAAATAATGCATAAATTCATCTTATTTTACACAAAAATTTAATATTTTTTATTTAGACAAATAAAAAGGGATAAAGATATCGAACTATAAATTACTCGACAATAAAATTTCTGATACTATCTTATAAATTAACTCTTCCAAAAACTTGAATTATTAAGAAAATACATATAAATGATTTTTTTATTACATCTCTAACAATACTAACCTCCATAAAGAAAGAAGGAAATGGGACGAAATTAAGTAACGTATTTCCAAATGACTTAACATACGTTCAAGTCTTAAATTTATCAGAATTTTGATTCTTCGATCGTGTCACTTTTGTATTTTAATCTTCTTACTTACAACTCCTATATAAAAAAGGCAAAGAAAACGAAAAACGAAACTTTAGACAAGTTTTGAGTTTATCCCGTCCTTCACTTGAGTTTGGCAATCTTGCCCTCATTCTCCCTCATTCTAGGCTTTCTAACGCTGGAAACCCCCACCCCATCTTCCTGACTATGACATTTTAAATTCGAAGATGTAAGGTCTGATGCCAAACACAAATCTTACAATTTTTAAAAGACAGAATTACATGTATACTTTACGTTAATTATAAACAATAATTTCTTTTATATAGACATTAGCTAGCTACCCTACCCATCATTCCCATTGAATTTAACTTAATTTAAGTTTATGAGATGTCCTGTCATTAAAAAGAAATTATTGTTTAATCCCGTAAAATATTTCTTTAAAATGGGACACTTTCGATTTCTGTGTAAGATTCCCGAAGCCAATATGCCTAACAAGAACCATGGTCAATATCGAATACGTTTTTATGTCGCTCCAAAATAGCAATCATCCCATGTTTGCACCTGATTGTCTGTATCAAGTAATGGCCCTTGCCCCTTAGTGTACTCAAAGAGAAAGGGAGGGAACAATATACTGTTATTGTATGAACTATCAAAATGATTATAGCCATATTTTAATTTCAAAAGGAGAGACTTTGCATTACGCGTATAAGGCCAACGGGCTATCCTTGTCTGTATTTTTGGAAGAAGCAATGTTTACACTTGTCACTTAAAAATTTAAGGTTTTGCTAAGGTACTTGTTATCGAAGTAAAAATGTGAAGTATTATATATATAATGTACTAAATATTTTAAAAAATTATTTTTAATGTAATACTTTCCTATTTTATTCTTCAAGAAAGATAATTGTTAATAGAAACCGTGTAATTATTTTTTGAGTAAAACACAACCCCTCTCTTGAAAGAAGCTATTATTATAGTTTTCTCCTCTAAAAAATTAAGATAAGAAGTATAATATAATCCCCTCCTTTTAGAGATGATATTATTACACTCCCCTCCCATCTATTTTTAAAACGTAAACTTCTCTTTTCTAAAATATTGAGATAAGTTTCGCTTTAATCTATTTTCAAATTTTTTATTATCTTATTATTTTTTGACCAAAATGCCCTTTATTAATAGTTATATGTATTAATTTTTTACAAAATAAAATATACATAGCTAATAATAATATAAAATATTGATATATTTTTATATATAGTTTAATTTACTTTTTAATTTCTTTGATGGACATCAGGGTCTAAGTCAAAAAAAAAATAAAATTATAGATTATTACTATATTAAGAGAACAAATTACTAATAGTAACAATAATTTGTAGTAGTAATTTTTTCAAAAATAAAAATTACATATTTTCTCATTCTTAGTTCTAGAATATTAATATATGTAAAAATAAAAATTATTTGTTAATATCATATATAAAGATGAATCATGAAGAAGATATCAAAAAGAAGTTGTAATTTTACAATAAAAAATACAATAATATTCTAAAATTAGTGGCTGAGAAAATATGTAATTTTTATTTTTGAAAAATAGTTACAATAAATTATTGTTGCTATTAATAATTTATTCACTTAATATAGTAATAACTTAAAAATTAAATTAAACAACATATATTTTCTATTATTATAAGTCACATATATATTTTATTTTTTAGAGAAAAAAGATAATATGTATAACTATTATTAAAAGATATTTGGGTCAAATATAAAATAATAAATATGAGATAACGGAGAATTAATGAAAAACTTAAAAATAGATTAAAAGTGTACCTTATCTTAATTTTCTAGGAAATGAAAGTGTAATAATATTATTTTTCAAAGGAGAAGATTGCATTTTAATCTAATTTTTTAGGGAAAAAAGGTATATATTTTAAAAATAGAGGGGAGTAAAATGTAATAATATTATTTTTTAATGGACCGAGTTCTATTTTATTTATTTATTTATTTTGAGAAAAATTTGTTGTACATATAATGGGGGATATCACTTGGACACCCCCCTTTGTTATGTTTCAAATAAATACAATAAAAAATTAAAAAGTAATAATTACAAGTAACTTTTATCTTATATTTTAAGGATCTCGATGAAAGTCGTTAAAAAAGAAGAGTTATGGTAGGTAAATTTATTTTGTATAGGATATCGTATCGACTTATATCTCATTTATTATTAAATAAAATGTAAGTCCATTTCAAATTGAATTTATATCCTATTCAATAATAGATAAAATGTTAATTGATATAATATCTTATAGAAAATAAATTCATCAAATATATCTATAAAAAGAAGGATGGGCGAATATCACGCCTCTAATTTTTTTTTTTTTTTTGTGTTGGTACAGGGACCTTACAATTATTTTTTATTATTATATTTCTTGGAGAAAGAGTCGCTCTTTAATTTCTGCGTCGATCTTAATCTATAGGCATGGGCAGAAAATTCCCCATTATGGCAAAATGAACTTTATGACTGTTTTCTATAGGAAATTTTTTTTGTATATATAAATATAAATTTAATATTTTATATTTAAAAGTATATACAATAAGGTTAATAGATCTCAGAAATAAGTGAATGTATTTTAAATAAAATTTGTAAAATTTACTTTTATTATAAATATGTCTAAATATAAAATATTAAAATTATATATCTATGCAGTAATCTCTTTTCACTTCGAGTCAAAGCTACAACCAATACACGTGGGCATGGGCTGACAGAAGTGTCTTGAACTTCATCAAATCAATAAAATGACAGAGAGTTACCCATAGAGAGGTAGCTTCGAATGCAAAAACAGCAAATTATGGCAGATAGCCCACAGCAGAGTTTATATAGCACTTTAATTTGTGCATTATTGATGTGGTGTACACGTGCGACAAAGGGAACGCTGCAGAATTTCCAAAACCAAATGAATTTTACCCTAAACTTTTTTTCAAAACTCATGATACAGATGAATGTATTGATGAGCTCCTTTGCATTGCTGTGTACATTTGTGCAATCAAAGTTAATGAGGAAGTTTATAATTCATTCAAACCCAATTCAAGCATCATAAGTACTCAGAAGCATAATTACTATTCAATTCCTCATTGTAACCTATATTAGGAAGTTGTTATCAAGATGTTCCTGTATCTAATACGAAGACTATGCCTTACAATTTGTATATCATGTGCTGAATGCACATAATGACTATATATATATATATACACACACACAAAAGCATGAATCGTATACTAAATTCATTTAATAAAGTATAGGGATATAAAAAAATAATATATTTAACAGGAACTACTTTATTGAATACAAACAAATGGCGGAGACCTACAAGAAGAAACTCACTTACCCAGATTTCTGTGCAGAAAGAAGTAGGCAGCATTTGGGATTAAACAAATAAACAAAAGCTACTGAGGAGTTTTGAGCAGCAGGCCTATTCACTCTACCGCCTGTACATTTTACACAAGCAAAATTCCAGATGCAAAAGTTGGTGTTCACAACACAAACCCTAACGGTGATCTCGTTTTTCCCCCAGATTAAAAAAAGGGAGTAAAGGGTGAAAGAAATAGCTAATGTTTAAAGCATTATCTCTACCCAATAGTTATTGGAAGTGTGTAAGCTTGGAAACAAAGAACTTACCATCCCATAAGATGATGATTCTCTCCTCCAAAGTCCAAACACCAATCTTCATATGTCTAATCATTTGATCCCCATCATATATTTAAACTAAAGCCATGAAGTGCATCTATAAAATAATAAAATAAAACAATAAAGAAACCAAATAAATAAAATTAAATGCAACCAAAGACATCTATAAAGAAGTAAAAAAGAGTTAAGAATGATGAAAATACCTACTAAATTATTCATAAATATATTAAAAAGACGCCCATGATCATCTTTCTTATTCCAAACACAGAAGCTAAAGAGAACAACAACAAAAAAGGTTCATGATCCATATACATTGATATAATAAACATGCTTCCCCTCTTCTCACAGTCCTCCACAACTATATATAATTACTACTCTTTGCCCATTAATTCCTATCCTTCAAACTACAACAAGAAGAGAGATGAACAACCAGATATGAACCTTGATTAGATCACATCCCTAACACCTCTCTCCCTTACAACTTCTTTTGCCGAATCCAAATGGGAGCCAATTCAGTAAGGTGGCCGTCCATGAGCCCAAGCAAAAGCCTCATGCCCCACCTGCCCTCCATTAGGCATCAGATTTGGGGGCAAGTTATACAAAGGCAAAGATGATGGATCCGGAATCCCAGCAGCCTGCAGCTGATGATGATGAACCCCACCGCCATCTCCGCTCCCCGGAGGCCGCGGAGATCCACCACCTCCGCCCCCTTGCACCGCCGTTCCATCACCACCACCACTAGGCCCCTCATCATCATCATCAAGGGGCAGTCTCTCATATGTTGCATTAGCAAAAGTGGCAGCAATGACCATAACAGGCCCTACAGCCACAAGTGACCCAACAACGCTCCCACCAACAACCTGGCCCTGCCCTCCTGCAAGGTAAACGGTCAAGCCCGTGGACCCAGGAGGGGCAGGACCAGGAAGGAACGCCCCGGTTAGGGACAGGATCTCGAACCTTCCATGAAGCGCCACCACAGCACCAGGTGCCGCAGGTTGTCTCAGGGTAACATTTGCAACCGATCCACTCCCACTGAGCACACAAACCCCACGCTGGCGCCTCCTTGCGAATTGGGCCACGCTCTCTGCCACGTCAGCGCCACCTGCTATCTCCATCACATGGCTCCTGAGGGCGTTCGGGCTGTCCCTTGTGACAAAGATGGGTGGTTTGGGCTTGTTCTTGGACCCTGGAGGCCTACCTCTTGGCCTGCGGGTTCCAATTTCGACTGCACCTTCTTTTGGTTCGTCTGATCCGTTGTCTCTATTGTCTTCATCTTCAACAGTGGTGTTTCTTTCATTGATTGTGAGGTCTGTGTGGCGCTTGCTGAGGCCAGGTGGTGAATGGGTTCCTGGGTCAACCCCAGATAACCCCACCTGGGTACCGGTCCACCAAGGATTAGCCAGAGTGAAAGGTAGTCTTTTTGATGATGCTGCAGAGATATTCAGGTTAAGGTAAATAGAAATTGTATAGCTAAGTTCAGAATAAAAAGATATGGTGGTAAAATGAAGACACAAAAAGCAATTAAGCTTATATCAGTTGACTTTACCAGAAAACAAGAGAAAAAGCCACAAATTGAGTACTTGTGACTTGTGAGATTTGGTTCTTGGCCTCTTGCAGAGGCTATATGGCAGATTGGTTTTGGTTCTTGATTTTGTGATTTCACTTGTTGTGTGTGAAGAATTATACGTGAGGAAGGTGGGAAAAAAAAAAAGTCAAACCCAAAACAGCTCTCATAAGAAACAAAGGGCAAGCTCTTTCTTCTAAGACCTAATCAACACATATGATGCTCTCACTCTCACTCTAATTGATGAAAGGGCAGAGAGAGAGAGAGAGAGAGAGAGAGAGTAAAGAAATGACAGAGGTGCTCGGAAGAGAGAATTAGATTCAATAATTCTAAGGGAATCAAGTAAAGGGTATCAAAGGGTTTGCTCAGAACGAATAGCTATAATTTGTGGAGTGCAAAGAAGGATTCAAGATCAGACGATCAAGAAGTGTTCTACTTTTTTTTTTTTTTTTTGGTTTGTTTATTCCTTTGGCTACTTATTGAGAAGAAGTGATCTCAGTGGACACAAGAAGGAACAGATGCGAAACCTTTTGCAGAATCAAGCACAAAGAGTAAATACGAGGGCAGAAACAGGGAAAAGAGAGGAAGAGAAAGATGAGAGGATTAACAAAGGTGAAGAAGCAAAAGGGTGTGGGAGCATAGAATTGTAAAATAGGAGACACTATCTAACAATAAGATATAGAAAGAGAAGAACACAAAAACTATTTGACAAGAACAAAGGAGAGAAGAGATGTTTTTGAATTGTTTTTCTTTCTTGGCCTGAGCTCTGTTGTGATTTGGGGAGCTAGAATATTTTCTCTGCTACTTTTTTATTTTCATTTTTTTTATTTGTTTTTATAAATGGTTGCCTGTTGCTTGTTGCTTGTGGTACTAATATAAAGGAAATGAACAAGATGCACTGCTTTTAGAGGGTCTCGGAAATTAGGGTTTTTTGTGGGGTCGCGTGCGCGTGGCCAGGTGGGGAGCACGGTGTATTCTCGGGGCCCGATATATACCAGCGTAACATTAGAAAGAAGACTGAATGAGTGAGAGACAGACTGATAACTAGATGAAAGAAGAAGAGGGAGGAGGAGGAGGAGAAGCCATGAATTGGTGAACCTGATAAGCAAATTTACGTGCTATTGTAAACATATGTATATATATATATATATATGTATGTATATTTTGGGTCTCAAGATCTGTTTGTGCAATTTTAGGTGAGGTGGTAACTAAGTAAAACATTATTTAAAGTGACAATTTTATAATTCAAATTATTGAAATTACATATAAAATTTGTTAAGCTTATACTTCACTCCTACTAAGATCAACTATTTTTTGGTTTTATATTTTATTATAATAACTTTATTTCTTGGGTTATTTTGTTGATAAGTTATTTATAATATATATTCAAATATTTAATAAATTAGAACCATGTCTTGACTTTAGATTTTTTTTTTTTTGGGAAATAATATGCTGTATATGACACTATTATTCATTCCAAACATTGTTACTAATTTTGTTTTTTATATATATATATATATATTGATTAGTTGTTTCTACCTTTTTCTCTATTTTTTTTAAACTAATAGTTTTTGAAATTTATTGAATTTTAACTAATTTAGTTTGAGTTGGATGATAATAAAGCTTCTAATTTTTGTCATGCACGAAATTCAACTCCAAAACATTACTTAAATAAAACAGGCGTTAAACCAGTGAGTGGTCTCATTTTACTTTCATTCTTTCTTCCAAAAGAAATTTACAAAAAAAAAAAAAGTTATAGTAAAATTTCAGTACCTTTTAATTTTTCCTTGCAAAATGCCATAATATTTGTTGATCTCACATTTTTTATGCCTTTTTTTTGGGTTTTTACATTACTTGAGCTTCGACCACTTTTGCTTATCCCCTAAATATATGATCATTGATTTTAATTGTGATTTTTCTAAATTTTGTTGTCTAACTGAATGTCAATAAATGGATATTAATTTAGATTTGACAAGAGTTTAAAAACTATTTTATTGAGAAAATGCTTAGTTAAAAATAATTATGTAAAAGAATGAATAGATAATTAAAAGACTAAATATCACTCATCACCGTGTCAAACTATATTGATGGGAAATGTTTTTTGAACATATATATTAGACATTTATTTTAATGTTTGATGAATTATGTATAAATAATTGGATGTTTAATTATGTTACTAGTGAATGTGGGGTATACCATAAGGTAATTAATAATAAAGTTACTAAGAGTGGTCTAATGATAAGAAAATTAGGTAATATATATGAGATTAAGAGTTTAAACCTCATTGTCATTAATGTATCAAAAAAAAATTAATAATGAATGAAAGATTTGTTCAACAGATATGTCAATAATATAACTGAAAGCCATAATTATTAATACATAATTCTCCATATTTTTGCCTAAACAAATTCATCGGTAACATAACCGCAATTCCTCCCCTCCCCCCCCACAGACACTATATATATATATATATATATATATATATATGAGTCTCTACAAAAACTATGTTGAAATGACACTCCTGATATTGAAAGTATCAAAAGTGTAACAATCATGAACAACAAGAATCGATATAGATGCTTGAAATTACTGGATACATATGTAGATGTAGTGCCTTATAAGCTGGTATCTCCAACAAGATACATAGTAAGAAGGACACTGTTCACTTATAAACTTGTAGTCACAAACATCTAGACCATGACCTGATGCCAGTTTTGTCACATCCCAAAATCTTAAAGTGTAAATGGGTAGAGGCAAAGAATATCTTTGTCTTCATAAACCTTCACCAAGCTGAACTTTCCGTTAAAATTTTATGTACAGAATGAAACCTCACATTAACTGTGAAGAAGTGCCATTAATAGATATTTTCTCAGATTTTAGGCTCTCCCTGACCACTTTAACAAATAATACTAAAAAAGCTTTTGTTGACCGGAGCACACAACCACTATCATGAATTTTCACTTAGCTCATTGATTTTTGGCTCCAATAACCACTAACACTGGGTATTAGGAGAACTGTATGGCTCAAACATCAACAAAGCATATTGTTACAGGTAAACTAAATCTCAGCATAATTTCGCCCACAAATTAAGTCTCACCAGATACATTCAAACCTCTAAGAGTTCAGCTTCAAATATGCACAACTAAAGCGCACGAAAATTTTATGCAATAAAAAATGTTTCAGTTGCTGAGTGTGAGTCAGATAGACTCGCTCAAAGGAAGGAAAATCTAGTTTGGTCGACGAAAATAATAAATTAATATCTTTATAAAATATTTTTGGGTAAGAATCAAAACTATATTATAAGATTTTGAAAATGATAACAATAACAATTATAACAGCAATTTTTTTTTTATCTTTATTGTAGCTGCAATATCGTCAAGTACATCAAAAGTAAAGTTTATAATTAACTAATAGAATATATTTAAACTATAGTAAAGCCAATAAATTGTAGTTCAAATGACATATCTCTTGATTCAAGTGATTAGGGGGTTGTTGGCTTTGAATAAGAGATTTGATCCCCATTTGCCAATTGCCTTTCCCATTTTCTCTGGTGGATCCCCTAGGAGCTCCACCGTACATAAAAAAAAGGGTACAGTAAGGATCATTATAAGTATCTCCAAGATAGAACTATCAAGCATCAGACTGATCGATGTCAAGCATTATGTTCTGTAACAGGGAAAAAAAAATCCATCATGTATGACCTTTCAAGCATCACCAAGGGCTCGTTTGGAAAAACTTCTCTTAAAAAATATTTTTTAAATTATCTTTTTTTCTTAAAAAATCTTTTAAAAATGTAAAAGTTATTTTATATTTAGATGTAAAATTAATCTATATTTAGATGTAATATTATCTAAATATTAAAAGATCTTTTATTATACTTAAACATCTTTTTATGTTATAAAAAAAAAAATCTTTTTCTAGAAGGTGAAAATTATAACTTTTCAAAAAAGATTTTTTTGTGCTTTTTCTAGTAATTTTGCTTTTACTAAAATAATTTATCCAAACATTTAAAAAAACACTAAAAGTATTTTTGTTTATCAAAATAATAACACCCAAACAAGTACCAAAACAATTTTTGAGAGAAGGTGTCACCAAAACAATTAAGCATCTAGTATTTAGATAGATGCATGTTCTACCTATGAGCCCTATGAGCTAATTATGATCGTAAACTAGCATATCACACAAGTAAGAGTCACTGTAGCCTTCACCATCACGGCAAGTTCTTAGGTGCAATACAATTCCAAGTTGCACTATGCAACTTGTCAATCTAACGGGTGAGAGTTGATGATATATTGGTACACCATTTAATTGTGTATTTATTTGTGTATCAATGGTTAAAATCACTCACTTTACCCTCAAAAGTGCATTCCTTATTTTAGAAAAGCCAAATCCCATTTAATTGTTCTTGCAACACTTCACGCAAATCTCTTTATTTTGCAGTAAAATCCTTTTTTCATTCACCAAACAACACAAACATAATCATTTTAGTTCTCAGACGTTTATGTCATTAATTTGGTCATTCAAAAATGCAAAATATTATCACTTTGATTCTTGAGCACTAGATTGGGGAAAAAAGAGTAAATGAATCCTAATTTTGGACATAATTTGATGATATTTTATACAATTTGGCAGATTAAATTGAAAACACTTTACATTATTAACAAAGGACTAAATTAATTCCAAAAATTTTAAAAACTAAAATGATAAATTTTATATCAATAAAAAACTAAATTAATGACATAAATCTTTCAAGAAATAAAATGACAATGCTAGAATCTTTGAAGGATGAATAATAAGAGTTTACTAAAAAAAAAAATTATACTGATAATATATTAAAATTAATCTGCTAATTCACATAAAAAAATTAATCTGCTAATTTAATAATATTTTACTTTTAACTCCATGACTTTTATAATTATTACATATGCGCCAAGTGTCATGTTTTTATTAGAATAATATAATACTTTTACAGTAGACAAAAACTTCTCCTTGATTTATGGAAGTGTTGATTTATAGCAAAGCACAGGAAGCGAAACCATTCGTGAAGTCTTTTTTTTTTTTTTTTTGGTATAATTGATGAAATCATTCAAGAAAAAGAATTTGAGACAATTAGCATTATTCTTTGAAAAATAATTAAAGAGTTCAAGAACAGTCAAAACATTTTATTAAGGTAATTTTTTAGAATACTAGTCAATTCTTGTTATATTACAGAGATACTAATTGTTACTTTTCTTTTTTCTTCATACTATTAAGCTAATTTTATTTGTTTTTTCATTTCTTTATTTATTATATTGATACTGCATTAAAAATAATTTATTAAAAAAATCACTATAAATGATCTAATGGTAAGAAGTTTGAGTAGTTTGCATAAGGTCTTAAGTTCAAACCTCGTTATATTTGATATACCCAAAAAAATAATTTATTAAATTAATAATTTTTTTATTTTTAATTTCATGACTATTATGATTATTAAGTGCCAATCGTTATGTTTTGATTGGAATAATATAGTACTTTTAGAATAGACAAAAACTTCTCCTTGATTTATGGAAGTTTTGATATAGCAAATTACAAGAAGCCAACTCATTCATGAAAAAGAATTCGAGACAATTAGCATTATTCTTTGAAAAATAATTAAAGAGTTCAAGAACAGTTGTTTTGGTGGTTAGTTCAAGAACAGTTAAAACATTTTATTAAGGTACTTTAAAATATTAATTAATTCTTGCTTTTGTTACCAATAAATTAATTATTACTTTTCTATTTCCTTCATACTATTTTTATTTGTTTTTCCATCTCATCATCTATTATCATATTTGACCACAACTCACTGTTCTGTGTCCTCCTTTAATTTTCCTCAACGTATTACACATACAATCATCTCCTTTCCCCCTCTTTATCTCTTACATTGCTCCATGTACACTTTACCATCTTCAACGTGGACGTCTCATGCATTTTCTCTATTCCCTTTTTTCACTAGTTAATTATTATATGAATATGCATGTGAATCAGGATTAGAGTGTCATCTTATATGATAATTTAAAATATTCACTTGACCGTTTTTTAAAAATCATGACGACACATGCAATGATTAATATAGAGTCAAGATTATACCTCTAATCACCTAAGTTATATGACAATCTATTTCATTAAATAAAGAAACTAATGAAAACAAAAAATTTATCACAATTTAATTAGAATGGATAGCATACCACAACCAAAAAGGGGGAAGAAAAAGAATGTATAACATAAATGTCATTAGCAAAGTTTTCAATTCTCTAACTTTTTTCAAATTTTAAATATTCCAAGTCAAAGCCATAGTATCTAAATAAATAATTTCTTTTATGTTCAAAATGAACTAGATCAATGTTAGAAATGTGTATTTAAGATCGCTTACAAGTTAGTATATACAAGAAATGTTTGATGGGTAATTAACTTTGATAACATTTGTGAAAAACCAAATCCCATCTACGTATTGATAAATGATAATAATATCTGTAAGAAAAATATAACAAACAAATTTTGTATACATCTAATGTTGTTTACAATTACGAGTGAGAAGAAATCAAACATTATGACAATAGGACAAAGGTATAAATTCTTCAATAATAAAGCTTTCAAATAGACAAAGTTATAAACTCTCTCCTAATGTAACTTTTAAACAAATAAAGTTACACATCTTCACACAGTTTAAAATGTGAAACAACAAATAGTTATCTACATAACAACTTTGTTCAAGCCCATCACCCATTGAAACGCAAATATTTTTTTAAACCATATTTTAAACATTTGGAGATTTATGTATAAATAACTGAAAAAATCAGTTATGTTTCTAGTGAATATAGAGAACATGATAAGATAATTAATAATGGATACAAAAGTCTTTCATTAGATTGATCATTAAAATAATTGAAACCCCTTCTTATTGACAAATAACTAAAATTTGTTGTTATAAATACATGATTTCTTGTATTTTTCCGTAGACAGATTCACCTAACGTAGTTCGAGTAGGAGAAAGATGGTTCCATAGGCTCTCGGAGCCCAATACGCGGTGCCAAAACAACTCAGTTACGCTTCAGGGAAAGCAATATGTTAAATAATTAATAATCAATAATGTTTGACCTGCGTCAAAGTATTCATAAGAATAAAGTATTTATAATCATCTTACAAATATAAAATATCCTTAACAAATCAAAGATAAATTTAACAATATTAATATTTTAATTCTATCCGAAAATAAATAACAATATCAATATTTATCATTTCTTAAAATAGATAGATACTATTCTAAAATAGATAAATATCAACAATATTTAAAGATAATTAACATTAAATCATAAACATAAGTAAAGATATAAAAATCCTAAACTAAATTTAACTTAACTCTATATTGATACTGAATCACACTAGTAATGCAACTGAAATTCCAAGTTATTAATATATGATTCCCTAAGTGTCTCTATGATGTCTAAAAAATTAGTGTACCAATATCAGCATTGCCTTCTATAACTAACTTATAATGCCTAATGGACTTAATTTAATTTTAATATAGTGTTATCATAAAAAATTATATTATATTTAATTATGTATTATTATACTATTAAAAAAATTGGTCTTACAACCATTATTTTAAAAATAACTCTTTAAATTTTAAGTTGTGTGGAATTGAGTTATATGTTATAAAAATTTTAAATCAAGAATACGTCAAAATTGAACTCTTATAATTTATACAGAGAAAATGAGTAAGTATATAATACAAATATAAAATGTTTTAGTATATAACATGAGGTAATAATTAATTCTCCTATCCGTGAAGAAGGAATTTTAAATTATTTGTAAATACAACGGTTTTCTTAACTATATCTGTGAATTGTTATAGTTTATGTTGTTTTAAAAATAATTTATAGAATAATTTAAAAAATGGATAAAGTAATTAATTCAACCATACATTTACTAAAAATTCGTTTTCCAGGGTTATGGTATGATATGCATGCGCAGGCTGACTTATTCCACACTGAAAATATTATATTTACTCTACCCGCTGCCATATGCCCGACAATGGTTTATTAAATTCATTTTATCCATCCGCGAGTCAAGTTTGATATTCTATTATTCTTTTGGGAAACATTTCCAATAAGCATACATAAAACTGTTTAACATGTATCAAATTCAAAATTAATTGAATTGTATCAATTGCAGCACATAAAGGTGTCGGACTAACATATAAAATGGAACAAAAGAACAATATCTAACTTGGTGTGTTCATCAATAGCTAGAGCTTAATAAATAAATCATTAAAGAAATAAAAAAATAAAAAAATAATGAGGTCATGAACATGAGAAAATTGAAGTATAGCTGAATTGTTGAATTCACCCTGTCCGCTACTTTTACCTTTCATAATCTTCAAAACCCGAAACTTGAAAAAGGAGGTTGTCTTTCTACTGTCAATCCATTGTGTAAACAAGAAACCTCAAAAGTAATTGGTCTGAGCACACATCTAGAGGTTAAAATGGACAAACACTTTATCTTCCGACTCATATGTGTGCTTTGTCCCTACCACACATCCCTGTATATCCCTACTACACATCCCTGTATTCAATATATATATATAGTAATCATGCGATGCATGGGAATGATATAAAATTAAAATAAAAAAAAATAAATTTTGAGTAGTATCTAAGAAGGATTAAAAAATTGATTAATAAATATAATTTATTGATTTAAATTTAATATAAATTGATAATAATTGTAAGGTACATAAATTATTACCTATACAATGTACATATTTGATATAGTCAGTGCAAATATATGTATATATTTGATATCACCCATTTAAGATATAATATTAGTAAAAAAATTGTCTAAGACTAATTACTTTTATTATGCAAATATTATTCTCTAAAATAATATGAATTTGCGACATGAGTTGTAAATATTTTATAAAACTGTTCATCCATTGCTTTTTCAACTTATTAAATCCATGAAAAACCAAAAGACAAAATTAAATCCATGGTATTTTTATTAATAAAAATGTAAGTAACACTACTTATTAAAAGTTAAAGTGTATATATATATATATATATATATATATATATATATAGTGCTATAAGATTAAAAAACTAATTAATAATAATTTAAATTATTTATATTTTCTTATGAAAGTTAGAAAATTATTTATTATAAGATTTAAAATACATAAACATAATTTATTAATTAAAAATTAATGTAAATTGATAATAATTTTAAGGTATGTAGATTATTACAAATGTAATATATATGTTAGGTATCTTCAGTGCAAAGTATATGCGGTGCATGTGAAGGTTACATAATTTGAATTTAAGAAGGTTCATATGACTAAAATATACAATAGGTAAATGACTACTCATGTAATGAATATGCATGGTATCATCCATGCAATGTAAATGCTTAGTATTACCTATTTGAGAGATCAATTTTTGTAAGAAAATATTTATGTTACTAATTTCTTCTATCATTCAAATATTATTATCTCAAATAGAATTTTAATAAGAATTTATAGTATAAATTGTAAAGACCTTATAATATTCTTCATCCCCTGCCCTTTAAACCTTTGAACTAATGGTATTTTTGCCAATAAAAAAGTAGACAATATTATTTTATATTAAAGTTCAAAGTATATAATCTTGGACATAGTTAAAAGATATAAATATCCAATTGAAGTATTATAAGATCAAAAAAATTAATTAATAATAATTTAAATTGTTCATATTTTATATAAAGTAAAAAAAAAGTCTTTATTATAAGATTAAAAGTATATATATAAATATAATTTTCTATTCTAATTTATTATCAATTGATAATATTTATAAAGTAAGCAAATAACATGTTTAACATACATATTTGAAATCATTCATGCAATATATATGTTTAATATCACTCTCATGTGAGGTATCAATATTAAGAAAAATATTCTATGGCTTTTTTTTTTTTTTTGGATTATGTGAGCATCATTATCTTAAATAAAATTTTAATAATAGCTTGTATATTGTAAAGACCTTCTAAAATTCTTCATCCCCTACTTATTCAAAATTAAATTGAGGATAGTTTATTAATAAAGAAGCAAATTGCTTATTAAAGCTTAAAATATCTAATCTAATATATATAATTGTAAGATATAGATTTATATTTGGAGTGTTGCAAGATTAAAAAATAATTAATAATTTAAATAGTTTACAATTTTTTTATCAAAGTTAAAAAAATTTAATATAAATTAATAGTTAAAAGTTATACATAAATCATTACCTGCATAAGAAATATGTTTAGTATCACCCGTATTATGTGTATGTTTAGAATATATATATATATATATATATATATATATATATATATATATATATATATATATATATATATATATCTCCTGTGCAAAGTATTTGCAATGCATGGGAAGGCTACACAATTTGAATTTATAAAGGTTTATATGACTAAAATATATGATATGTAAATTACTACTCATAATGAATATGCATGGTATCACATGTGCAATGTAAATGCTTAGTATTACCTATTTGAAAGATCAACTTTTGTAAGAAAATATTTATGTTACTAATTTCTTCTTTCATTCAAGTATCGTTATCTCAAATAAAATTTTAATAAGAATTTACAGTATAAATTTGAGATATCACCCGTGTCACCCATGTTATGTATATGTTTAGTATCATTAATTCAGGTATCAATATTAGTAAATGATTCATTTCATGACAAATTTTCTTTGTCATGTGAGCATCATTATCTTAAATAAGATTTTAATAAGTTTTAAAGACTCACACCACTATATTAGACTCATATATAATAGCATGTGATTAGATGATAGTGTAAAAGTTTCACATTCATAGTATATAAAAAATTATCTCTATTTAATATTAACTTGTGCAATATGTTTTAAAAACCTTATAAAATTGCTCATTTTTGCATTTTTAAGGCATTCAATCTATGATATATTTATTAATCAAAATGTGACTAACATTGCTTATTAAAGTTTAAAATATCTAATTTAATAGATATAGTTATAAGATATATGTTTACAATTTTAGAGTGCTGTAAGATTAAAAAAAAATTAACTAATAATAATTTAAACTTTTTGTATTTTCTTATCAAAGTTTGGAAATTATTTATTATAAGATTAGTAATATATAAATATAACTTATTAATTAAAATTTAATATATACTCCCTCCATTACTTTTTATTTGTCAATTTGGGAAAAAAGTTTTGGTTCATAATATTTGTTATTATAGTAAAAGGACATATGATTAACCAATATGGGTGGCTGAAAGATAAGAAATGTGAAAACCAATGTGATCATGCCATGTCAGCAAGCATCATTGGTTAAAAAATATCAAAATCCAATAGAAAAAACCAATGAATTAGTGAAATTTTAGAAGTGTCAAAAAAATAAAATAAAACAAATAAATTTGATTAGTCACAATGAGTGGTGGAATTTTTTGGAAGGAAACCAAATGAATGTGACAGTGACACCTCATCAACTCTGCTTTTATAAAACCTTCTTTTTATAACTTATTTATTAAGCATTCATCTAATACATAATAATTCATTTACTAATATATGATGGTCTGTATTTTTTTTTTTTAATAAATAACTAAAGCTCAACACAACAACTCTTAATAAAGAGGAGTCAAGGAATCAGCAGTTCAACAAGAGACCAAATCAAAGAAAGAGTTCAAAATCATAACAAAGAAATAGAAAAAAAAAAAAAAAGGAGCCAACAAAGAGAGACCAAGATAGAGCAAACAAACACATATATAATATCAAGAAAAAGAACAAAATAGAACAAATAAGACCAACCAACATGAGGTTGGTTGAGGTGATACATGTCTTGGACCCTTAACTAGAGGTCTTGGGTTCGAGCCCTAAGAATTAAAAAAATTCTCACTGGGAAACTTTTACCCCCTTCAGAGATCTTTGTCGGATCAGACCAAATTAATCGAGTTTCTAGTAATAGGGTTTGGATACCGGTGATTCCATCGAGAATAAACAACACCAATTAAAGTGACCCGTTATGGTATCTATTCATAGTGTCTTCAGGTCTATTTAAATCTTAAAAGAATTATTGAAAATGAAAATGAAGTTGAAATGATTTATTTTTTAAATAAATCAATGTTAAAAAATACATTTGCTTTTAGGGATGCTACAAAAATAGTACTTTTTTTCCATTTCTTTAAAAAAAGTACTTCTAAAATTGTTAATATTGTTTGTTTGTGCTTTTTATAAAATGTAAAAGCAAGAAATAATTAGTTTTTTATCTTTTCAGAAATAAATAAGGAATTACTTCTCCCAAAAGTAGAAACAGTAGAAAAGAGAGAATTTTTATCCTCAAATCCAAGAACCACTATCTTCCCATTCTATTACAATCTTATCTTTAATATTTTCAAAAAAAATCACTCCATTCTCATTCTTATTCTCACTCTACCTCTCCATGTAAGAATAGATGACACAAGATAAAAATTTAAATTTCCAATAAGAGGACGAATGTTTAAATTTTAAAGAAGACAATTGTTAAGATAAGCTCTTAGTTGCTGCATTGGCCAAGGGTTAATCTCACAGCAATGCTTATAGGGATACCCTAACAAACAAAAAAAATTAAAAATTTAAAAAATTGTAGATGTGACACGGCAAAATTTCAAACTAATAGGTAAAACCCCATGTTAAAACATGTTGCTACATGACAGAAGACAAGGACATATATAGACATCCCTTTTATATACTAGTATATACATTATTTTGATACCAACACTTAGTTGGTTCAGTGATTCAACACTTGTTTCGATTAATCAAGATTTTGAATTCGAGTCTTGTGAATGAAAAAAAAAAAAAATTAACCCTAATATAGCTTTACCTTATAGTGAGCAACTCAGCTTGAGCTAAATTATTAGCTAAAGTCAGTGGACTTTGGATAAAAATGGTTTAGACAAAAAAAATTCATTATATTGATATGAGGAGAGCTTTTCGGTATAGAAGCGTTTTCGTCAAATTTGTACGAATGGACATTTCCTTATTTTCCATCAAATGATTGTTTGGTCGAAACTACAAGTATCCTTCTACTAGTGGAGGCAATCCTGCTCGAGCCGGGTAGGACAACTTGGGCTTTCCATCAAATGATTTAATCTTATTTATTTTTGATAAAAATTTATGACAATAAAAGCAATCAAGAATAGACAAATGGATTTGTAACAGTTTTGTACTTTACTTGTTCGCACCAACTAGCATTGTATTGATATTTATTGATTGATTATATCGATCAATATTCATACACTATACTACACTCTTTGTTAAATGTGTGTATTAATGGCAAAAGGGACATGAAAATTTAATTTTGCATTTTCAACTAACTAAGAAATTTAAATTGTATAGCAAGTTAGACTTAATGCACTTTGTAAATTTGATATTACTTGTTATTTTATTTACTAATAATAAAATTATTTCCATAAATATGAAATTATGAAATGATGTTACTAGATTATATGAAAAAGTATTGTTATTTACATTAGGAACCTTTTCACTAATATTGCATTTACACTATGCCACTAAAAAGTAGTTTTAACAATACTTTATTATATATTTTAGTAACATTTAAAATGTTATAGTTTAACTAAATGTTGCTAAAATCTTTTTTTATTTTTTTATCAATGAGGTTTGAATCTAAAACCTTAAGTAAATTATTTAAATATCTCATTACTAGATCATTCCTAATAACTTAAAATCTATATATGTAGTGCTGCATAAAAAATGATATATCATAATAATAACTTAATCCAAATCTCAATTCCGGTTTTGTAACAGACTGACAGCGACAAGATTAATCTACTATAAGGACTTATAGTTGTTAGATGTAAAACTATTAATATGTTTCTACCTAACAATTTAAACTTTTGATAAAAATGATTCATGACTTAATATTAGAGTCTTTATGACTAAATAATCTAAAATTCAATCTTTATTGATTTCATTCTTCCAAATAAAGGTTAAATCTCACTATAAGATAAAGTGAATTTGTGATTTGTCCATGCTTCAATTCCATAAAAGGCCTTTAGACAACATGATAGTTCATGACGATGGTTACCAACCACATGATCTCAATGCATAAAACTTCAATGACAAAATATTAACTTGTCCTCTTACCGCTATTAAAAACCCAAGCTGTTCATTTTCTTCGTTGATGGCTTGATTTTAACCATCTTACACTCGAAAATCACTAATACCGTGTGAAAAGTGCACGCTTTTATTCTTTAGAAGATCATATATGTTGTGTTGATTTGTACGACAGGATGATTTTAGTAAGTTTCAAATCTTTGCATTATAAATAAAATATGGCATGAAACTCAATTTATCAAGCTAGTCGCAGATCTAAGGGCGGTGCTGATATATATTTTCAGCACCCTATAATGATAAGCTAATAAACCGGTTCTCAGATGACGGAAGATTTCGTACTCTTAAAGTTCTTGCGATTAGCACTAGCTTTCCTTCTAACTAGAAGACAGGTATATTGTGGCAGTCAAAATTTCTTTGTCCCAGCCTAGATTTTCCAAAGTTGATTAAAGCTCAACCAAAACTTTACTAAGATCATATAATTTGATCTAACCCTTTTAAAAGATGTTCAACAATAGCGTTCAAGGTATCCTAGAGGCATAGCAACTTTCGGGACCCATCTTCACATGGATTCACGTGCCATAGTTCCTAATCCTTGATTATTTAATTTCAATGGTGTTAGCAACTTGGATGCAACATTCCAAAGGTGAAGTCACAATTTTGATGGGCCCCTCTTTTAATCCAATAATTACGAGCTCTCTCCATAAGATAATCGTTTCCCGTGTTAGGATATTTAAAAACAAATATATTCTCCTTTTGTTCTATTTGGCTTTCCAATGTAAGCGTGCCACCACTTTCAACCACCTATCTTTGATACTGTGAGAAGGCAATCAAACTAGGATTACATTTAAAGAAATCCACTAATTAGTTGCAGTAATGAAATGTCGACCACCCATTAAAACCTTTTATATAAAAGTGAGAGTGAGAATTGAATTGGACTTGTTATGGTGGGGTAGTTTCAGACATCACCTAAGGAAAATCCCGGAAAATACTGGCTTTACTTTGAAGTTCTAGCCTAGCTATAGTTGATTCTTGTCATGGAGTACACGTCATCTTCTTCGGCCAATAAAATGCAGTTTAACCTAATTTTCCCAGAACCAATTAGAGTTAAATAGGATCTTCATATGTTACAAAGGCAAATATATTGCTGTCGTATAGAAGATGTGTTGGTTGAAACCATGGGCCTTATTAGATCTCGATTGGTGTCAACAAAAGGGTACCCTGTAATGTGGCTCCGTGTTTATCAACTTCACTATCACTGTTGTTTCATTATGTTGAAGACTTTTCCTATGGCGATAATAGGGACCATTGGCTTCTCCTCCATGCTCACAAATGTGGTCCAATATCAAAGCTACGATCGAACATGAATACTTTATAGATCTCATTATGCAGCATCAAGTGGTAAAAATGCTTGAGCATGTGCATTCTTCATATGTCAAGCTACTTTCTAATATACATTTATACTTCAATGTTTAAATTGGTCTAGAACACCATCCATATTCAAATTAATTGCATGGATTTTTAATAAATAAAAATTGGGCCCACACTTGTCTTCTGCTAACTGGATGCTATATTATTAAATGATAAACTATTGGTAATGAATTGATAATTATTAGAGAGATTTTAAAAAGTAGAGAATTCAACCATGAAAATTCTCTTGCTTCTCGTTATGTTGATTAGCATGTAAGGAATAATAAGATTAGGAAAACAAATTATTAGCGAAAAGTTGGTGGAGAACATTGATGACATAACCTCATCTAAGGTAAAACCATATGTTTAGGGAGTTGTTGATAGAATCAGAAGTCTCATTGACAGGGCTTGGGAGGTCCACTTGATCCATGTGTATAGGGAATCAAATTGTATTGCAGATGCTTTTGCAAATATGGGGCACTCTTGTGGGTTCGGTACTACGATGTTTGAGGTTCGACCTCAAGGCCTTAGACATCTCCTTTGGCCAGATTTTGCTGGGGTAGCCTTCAATAGAGGAGGTGTGTAGTTTTCTCTTGTTTGCTTTGCACCCCGTAAACTACTATGGGAAAAAAAAAAAAAAAAAGGTACAACCATATGTGAGAAAAAATTATTAACAGAAGTCCCAATAAATAAGTGAATCAAATAAAAAATAGCTTGATTAAGTGACTCGAAGTGCATGGCTGCAGATTATATGGAGTGTATGGATTGCAAGAAGGTCAAATATGATTATTATTTTAGTTCGAAAAATATTTGGGGATCGCACATTTTGCGACGTAATACGGGACATATAAAAAAATGTGAGTAAAACGACAAAAATGCTTGGATAATGAGTCTCACATAATTATTGTTACTTTTGTTCAGATTTTTTTTTTTTTTTTTTTACAAAACTTACCAGTATTTTTCAATAATACGCTTGTAAGTTTTGCATTTTATATATAAAACTTACCAGCGTATTATTCAAGACACTAGTAAATTTTATATTTTGTATACATATATGCGAAAATTACAAGTGTATTGTTGAAAAACGCTAATAAATTATTTTTTTTACAAAACTTATTAGCATGTGCACTGCTCATGCTGGTAAGTTTTTGAAAAAAAAAAAAATTTTGAACAAAAGTAGCAATGATTATATAAGACCCATTATGCAAGCATTTTTATCGTTTTTTTCACTTTTCAATATACGTTGCGTATGCCTCCAGTATTTGTACGACCTCCAATATTTGTACGACCCCCTATCAATTCTCTTTTAGTTACTTCTTTCTTATTTCCATGTTATTAATGTTAGTTTTTTTTTTTTCTTATTTCGATGTTATTATTAATCCCACATCGATTGCATTACCGATGTGAGCCTATATAAATAAGGAACTTTGATTGTACTCAAGTATTTTTTGAAAAAAAAAAATCTATTTTAAAAATTCTTCTCTCTTTAGCACAAGTTAATATTGTGTTGAGGGTCTTGCCGTGCGCAGACTCTTGTTTAGTTTAAATTTTACATTTACTCATAACCTCATTAAGAGGGATGTAGAAGGCTAAATAAAAACCTAGCAATAATCATTAAAAATGACCATACTTTAATAGACTAATTGAAAATTTGATTTTTGATATAGCTCAAAAGCATAATTTGGTCTGTGTAACTAACTCTATTTAATATGGGATAGCTTCTTTCTTGTGTAAGACAAAATAAATAATTAAAAATAAAAACGTTCATTGTTGTAACTTTTTAATAATATAATTTTATGAATATATTATACTCCATCGCATTTAGGTTTCCTAATAATACGAGATTAAAGTAATTTTGAACAGCATGGTCACCGTCACATCGTTTCAAACAATACTTGATTTAGAGGCATTAACTCTTGTCCCCTGTTAGCAAAATGTAGGCCAGCAGGACCTTTTAAATATATTAACATAGTTCCTATAGCAACTATTAAATATACTAAGCTAAAATGGTCCCAGTGGCAACGTATATCAATATCAAGATTGTGTTGTAGCTTTTAATGGATATATTAAAATTGTCCTAGTAACAAAATATATATATTTTTTGTATTAAATTAACATTTAGTGTTGTAATTTAAGTTTACTTTTTCTTTTATCGATTTAAAAATTGTACAAATAGCAACCCCTTTTCCTAAGTTCTTAGGTTTAGTTACTTTGCTAACTTTAATAGATCTCTTACTTAGAGGAATCAGCGCATATGTGTCAATGCTTGACTACAGCTACAGTGAAAAATCGACGGGTTGGAAAAATTTTAGATTAGACTAAAATAGATGAATTAATAAAAAATAAGTTATTAATTTCTATACGATTCAATGAAAAAAAGTATAAAAGATATAATTTATCCATAATTTATTTAATAAATAATTATCTAAGCCATCTGTTAAGTATTTTTTTATGAGTAAATATCTTATTCATCTAACTAAAATTATTTATATTTTGAATTTTTTTCTATTAATTTTTGGAGTGTTGCATGCTGAAGTACGGACTAAACATGAGTAATATATTATATATCCAAAATATGAATTGAATTCAATATATCTAATTTATTATAAATCAGTATATACTAATAGAAAAATTGAATTAAATTTTTATATATGATTGAAGTGGGCTGGTCATGGACTAGCATCCTGCTTGGCACGCTCAATTACGGTCATGGTCAAATCGGGCTATGTCCCTTGGTCAAAGACCAATAGGCATAAGTAATAAATATTGTATCTTGAGTAACAAGTAACTTTTGATTTACTAGTAAGTTCTTAATTTTTTAATTGGTATAAGCCCTAAGGTCATGAGTTCGACTCTGGAAGTGCTAAAAGGAGGCATGGGCTATGGAAGGCAGGCTTTGGGAAATTTTAAAATAAAGCATAATATTCTTTCTTTTTAGGGTAACTAGCACAAACTCTTTTGAAATTTCATAAAATAGCACTTAATCTCATTTTTGGTTAAAAATTGCACCTCACACCATTATAAAAATATTCTAACAAAATATTTTCACTTATTTAATCATGATTAACCCAAAATATTAAAAAAAAAAAATTAACCAACCTTAACTTACATGATTTTATTCTTCAATCACAATTTACTCTCAGTAACTTTTGTTATATCTCTTATTAAAAACTCATAAAAAAATAAGATAAAACTCTTCCATATTACAATTTTTTCTATATTTTCATTATTTAAGATGCTCTAAAATATGGAATTATATTGATTAAGTTCAATATAAAATTTCAACTAGTTATATAGATAATTCACTGTCTCACAACAACCAAAAAAAAGAAGATAATTTCCTCATGTTTGTGCTCTTTCTTTTTTTGCAGATAGTTTATTCATTTTACCTACAAATAAATTAATTTTTTTTTAAAACTAAACTGAGCCTTCAAAATTTATTTTATAAGTATCATAATTTTTTACCTTTTCAATCAGATCATGAATATTAAATTCCTATTTAAAGATTATTTGTATTATACTTTATAAAATTATTTTAGCTCCCTTTATATGTTAATTAAAATCATGAAATGTATCTTTTTTATTTTTAAAAAAATTAGAACATTATAAAAGCATTTTTCTAAGGCATTCAATAATCGTTCATTGAATCTTGTAGATTTTTAATAAATTTCATGTATTCAAAAGGTAAAAAAATTCAGAAAATAAAAGGCATGTAAATATTTTAAAAAAATAGAAAAAAAATTGGTAAAAGAATGAGATTATAGAGAAAATTAAGATAGAAGAACTTTACCTTATTTTTTATGAATTTTTAATAAGAAATATAATAAATATTGGTGAGGATAAATAGTAATTAAAGAATGAGACTATATAAGTTAAAATTGATTTTTTTCTTTTAACATATTGGGTTAACCATAATTTAAAAAATAAGAATATTCTATTAAAACGTTCTTATAATAAAGTGGAATGCAATTTTTAAATAAAAATGGAATTAAATACTATTTTAAAAAACCCCCCAACGAGTTTGTGCTATTTACCCATCTTTGATTACTTATCCGACCAGAATATCATTGGAGCCAACTTTTTCGTATTAATCAAGACGAATTCCGTGCTTTCCATACAATTTTAAGGTTACTCTCGATCCTCAAATTGGCCTAATATATTTTAGAATTTGAACAGCAACCACCAATCAACACAAAAAAATGTTTTGAAACACACACACACACACACACACACACACACACACACAAGTGCACGATCCATAATTTTGGAACTCTCAAAATTGTCCATTATTTAACAATCAAAAAATATATAGAATATGTTAGCTCAATCTTAAAAGAAAAATACTTTTATAACGTAGTTTCTTATTTTATTTTTTCAAAAGTTACTTTCTTTAATTTATAAGAAATACTAAAACATTTTTTAATTTATAAAAATATTTTATTACAATTATCTTATAATTCTTTTGGCTACAATTAGTTGTGGTCTTTTATTTTGTTAAAAATGTGGTAATATATATTTTAAATTAGAATGTAATTTTGAAGTCCAATCAATAGAGAGAAATTATTATCACTCCTTATGATCTATTGTCACTCCTTTTTAATTACTTTTATTATTATTTTTCTAAAATACCCTTAAAAGCTGTCGTAAATGGCAACAAGGTTAGCTCACATGTTTGCCTTTTCGGTCATGAATTGTCATGATATTGTTCGAAACTTAGGTTATTTTATTGGTAAATAATCTATAAATATTTCTATAAATATTCAATGAGCTTAAAGGTATGTCTTAATTTTAGATTAAAACAAGTCTTCCCCTCAACATAAATTTTAATTTATTTGTACCCAAATAGAAGTCTTAAATTTATAATCTATTATCATTCTTATATTTTAAATTTTTATTTAATAATTTAATTTGTATACACTATTAATATAAAAAAAAATTTATACAGATATCTAATCATATATTGTCATATCAGCAAAAATATTTAACTTAATCACCCACTACCTTATATTTGGATTGGTGGTTTGGGGTGCAGTGGAAAAGAGCCCAAGAGAATATAATGAACTTCCATTATTTGGATAGTTAGTGAAGGAATAAATTTTATCCTATTCCACCAAAATTCTCATTTTTTGTTCCTTCCAATTTTGGAGGTTTGGGGCGAAATCCCATTTTATCCAAATAATGAAGTAGAATAATTACTCCACTTCACTTTATTCCATTCCACTCTCTTGGACTCTATTTTACTCTACTCCACTACTTATTATCAATCCAAACATAAAAGTCATACAAATACAAGTATTTGATTGGATGACAGTGTAAAGCTCTTTTATATTGTCAATATATAGTAATTAAACTCTTTATTTAATAAATATACGCACAGTTATTAAACTCAGATCGGTGATCAACCCGGTCAAGGTACTGGGTCACTAGTTGAACCGGATTTAATTAAATAAATATATAAAAATACAATATAATTCAAATAAATATATAATATATATTATTATTGTCGTATTATAACACAACAGGTTGCATAACTTAGTGGTAGTGGAGCGTGTCTTATTGTCCATGAACAAGGTTTGAATCTCACTAATCACAATTTTTGAGATCAAAATATTTCTACCACAATAGGTTCAAATCGGGTCGGGTCAACCCAATAAATAACTGTAATTAAGTTTTAACAACTATGAATATACCAATTAACTTTGAATATTAAAAACTGAAATTAAATCCACAGCCTAAAAACGATTAACTTTAACAAAATTGGAGCAGAACTCAAATAACATCAAACAAAACTATAATCCCCCTCCTCCTACATCATATTTATTGCAAAAAGAATTAAATCTTGATCATATATAGAAAATGAATGATGAAAAATTAATATCAATAATTCCAAAAATATTAGTATACCTTTCGTCTTGTAGTGCTTGAAAGGAGACAAATATTAGAAAGACCCAAAAAAAAGGCAAAAGAAATTGTGTTAGAATATATATATATATATATATATATATATATATATATATATATATAGAGGTGGTGTTAGAGAAATATGTTTGATAGAATTATACCAAAATGATACTTTAATCTTACAAAAGAGCTGGGCTCACAATATTGACTAGGTTTAATAGCTTAATTTTATTTAAAATGTATTGAATTAATTATGGTTATTTTTATATTTAATATTAATATTCATTAAAAATTTAGAATATAGGGATGACAATAAATTATAAGTTGAATGCATCTTTTCTATTAAGGATATTTTAGAAAAATAAAAATAAAAGCAATTAAAAAAAGGATTGAAAATACCTAGAAAATAAGGAGAGACAATTCTCAATTCCCAATTAATAACTTAACTACTTAATAGATTCATTTGTTTTGAACTTGGACATCTAATCACTGATTAATGTGGATAACAATGTAGGCATTAACTTAACAGACTTTTGATGACAAGATCGTAGCATGTTTAGGAACCATCCATAATAGCTTTTTTTCCCCAAAAAAAAGCTATTGTTGAAAACTTAATTTTATTTGCGAAAAAACTCATGATAGATTATAATCAAAAGCTAATAATTTTAAGTTAAAAAATAACTTATAAATATAAATAACTTTTTGAAGCTTATGATTATAAGCAGAAATTGATTATTCTAGAATTATTATATTTTTACCAAATTGACCATATGTCAAATATTATATAGTATAAATAATTATTCCATACCCTTTTTAATAATTTTACCATATAAAAGTAATTTTTTTCATATCCAAACAAAATTGATTATCTTAAAACTACTTTTCAACTGAAGTATCCAAATATAAATTAATTCTCATATAATCGACTATATAAAAAAGTGATTATACAAATAAGTAATTATTGAAATAATTTTAATCTAATAACTTTTTTAAACACACACTAGGTTATGTTCATATAGGGCTATGTGCTCTCTCAGTTGAGTATTGGGCTTATCCCATTTTTAATTGCAATGAGAAAGAATCAGAGCTACAGACAAAAATTTAGGGCCTATTCAATCTATGTTTTCATTTCTTATTTTTATTTCCTATTCTCGATTTTAATTATAAAAATGCCACATTATTTTCAATTTATTTCTTATTTTTAAGATTTTGTAAAGAAAATAGTAAAAAAAAATCTTTCTTTTTATTTTTATTTTCTATTTTCACTATTTCCTTCACAAATCCTAAAAATGAAAAAATGGGAAATGAAAACAAAAGTTAAATAGACCCTTCTCACAAATTTCTGAAAATTCTCCTATGACCACAACAAATAAGGTCTATTTGGCCTTCAAAACATCCTGTAATCTACATATTCTTACAATTTTATCATCTTAAAATCTTTTATGCCTATCTATATATTATTTAAACGATTTTTTTTCTTATATAAACTCAAACAAACATTCCCCAATCTATAAGTTCAATTGAGAAAGCTCTCGAGTTTAATTCAAGGGCATTTTGTTCAAAAACAAGACCTATTAACTTTAATAGGCCAGGCTTAACTTATTATAAGGCCTGTAAAGTCCAACAAGCCAGCCTGTTATAGTTATGTGTATATATAGTGTATAAATTACTAAATTATAAAATGCAAGACTAGAACCCAACACCCTTACCTTAAGTTGCACACCATATAACCACCATGCTACCATGTCTTCTTATTATTATTGTGTACCATTTTTATTTTTGAACATTGAAACTTTCTCATTTTAAAGTTCAATTTGAAACCCTAACTTCCCCATCCCTCTCTCATTTAGTCTGTACCCCGATCTTTCTCCCATTTAGTTTGCGGCGCTACATTTTCATTCCCCCAACCCCCATCTTCCACCCTGTCATTCCATCACATCTCTCGTTCTTCAGCCACCACCACTCATCTTATGCTACAACCCACTGCATCAAGCCGTTGCTGTCCCAGACCATGCCATGCCACACCACTGTCATGCCACGCCTGACCACTGCCAAGGAAGACTACTGCTACACTAGATCATTGTCGTGTCAAGAGAGGGGCTTGGCTTATGCTATGTTGTGAACTCACTTCCTCAAAAGCAACCTTTGATGAAGAACATCATAGTTGAAGTCATATAAGAGCATGTAATGCTTTTTATTGAATATTGTCTCATACTTGTTCTGATGATTTTGTTCTAGTGAAGAATGTTTTAACTTTTTGTTTGTCTATATTCTTTGTTCGTCTTCAAAATGGTATTTTAGCTTCTATGCGATTTACTATAAAGAAACAAATTCTGATAAGATGATGACACGATTGAAAATATAGAGTTAGGGGTAAAACAGGCAGGATATTATGAAAAATTATCAGGCTGCCTAAATAGGCTTTAGGCTAGGCCAGGCTTTTGAATAGGCCAAGCATAGGCTGAAAAAATAACCTATAACAGGCCATAGACTAAGTTCAAGCCAAAAAATTACAATATTATAGGTCTGCCCTATTAAGGGTAAAGCCTGGTCTGACCTAGCATGTTTCCACCCCTACACGCCACTTACACCAACTTCATATGTCACTTTCAATGCCTCAAATCTTCCTTTTTCTTATGAATTTGCGCTTGGGTCTTCTAATTGGAAGTCCATTTCATTGCCGACAAGCAAACAAAATCGATTTGAATGAAAAAAGAAAATTGCATTGACGTATCATTAAGGTATTTACTTGTTTCCCTTAAATAAAGAAATGGATTCGAGTATTGTGGACGGAATAAACTAGCACTGAGAAAGCTTTGCTCCTATAGTGAACCAACCCAACTCAAGTCAAATTATTTGGAATCCAATGGACTCCGAAGATTGGTCGTTTATACCAAACAGATTGAAATTTTGGTCCTTAACTTTAGAATGCAATTAGCTTTGCACTACACTCAACTCTCATTAATTAGTTAATAACAATTGCATTTGAACTAACTAAAATTGCATCAATAGAAAAAGACTAAATTACCAATTTTATCCTCTAAAAGTATATGTAATATTAGTTTAGTCCTACAAAGACCTGTGATATCAAATAAGCCATTTAAAGATTTTAAATGACATCAAGTTGGAATATGCTATCAACTCCCATCTCCTAAAAGTTATTGTGAAGCCTAAGTCACATTATTTTTCATTGTGATAGAAATAATTTAATGTCACTTAAAATCTTTGAAGAACTCATTTGATATCATAAGTTTTTAAAGATTAATTTGTTATCATTTAAAAATTTTTGCAGGACTTATTCGACTTTACAAATTTTTAGATAACTAAATTGATATTACATGTATCTTTAAAAGTCAAATTAGTAGTTTAGTAAAAAGAAAATAAAAATTGCAAATTCAATTTATATTGGTTGGCCAAAAATAAATTCATGTTGAAATGGCACAGCCTTAAGATTTTCTTTTGGTAGCAAAATGGGGCACAACGCCCAAAAAACAGGAAAACACTAAGGTTAGTTTGGTATTGGAATAAAAATGAAGGTGAACATTTTATAAATTAAATTTATTAATAAAACTGGATGAAACAACGATTCATGATTTTTTTTTTTCTATTCTATTGTTATTTCATACCAAATGGACTTTTAGTGTGGAGAAAGAAATTGACAGATATAGAGCATAAATAAAATTATCTAATTCATGCAACCAACGATAAAATTAAATGATCAATAATTAAAATTTGATTTTCAAATTAGGTACTTTTTGAAAGAAAAAAAAAACTCGGTTCGTGAATTAAGGTCTTCGCAACATTTTTATATCATGCATCAATACTTGAACATCATGCAAGTATAAATATCGGTCAAACTTCTTAGCACATATTATATTCAGGTCAGAAAATCAACGACGGCTTCCACTTTTTTTTTTCCCCTCTGCTACTTTTAAGCTCTTTCCTCTTTTTAGCGTTTATTCAAATCTTTCAACTCATTTATTTTCCTGTTATTATCGCTCCCCGACTGTGAAAGTACCGGCTCAATTAGAAAAAGTGTGCGATCACGTGGTTTTAATTTCGTCTTATTATTATATTCTATATTGGCCAAGTTGCAACAAAATATAGTTAAAAAAATGAAATAAAATTTGGTGTTTATTTTTGTATATATAATAATTAGATGATACCAAAACATACCGTGACGTGATAAATTTTTATTAGCCTCTTTGTTTATGTCAGCGTCCAGGCAACATACCTAAAATATTAAGATTATTAATTTTTCATTTTTAATATAATCTCAAAATTTTTTTAACAAATACACGAAGTTAATGAAATTCGTAATTTATACTAAACTTCTAATTTATTCAAATTCTCGAATTACACAACCTTAATCCTAATTTCTTATCAACAAGTTGTGAATGTTTGGTGCAAACCCATTTCTGATTTCTGGTGTTGCTCGGAGCATGGACCATGATTAAAGTCTTGTTTGCGAACCAGATTCTTTGGATATCCTTCTATTACTTCAGTCTGCCAGTTCTTTTATTCATCATAACGAGGGCACTTTTTTATCCAAACATAATGAAGAATCTGTTGATAATATTCAATTGCTCCTAAAACATAAATTAATATATGCATTAGAGAATCAGTGCTAGTTGTTTAGCAACGTTTGGTGAATTCATGGCATAAGGGAATCAGTGCTAGTTATTTGGTGCTTGCCTTGAGATTTTGCTATAAACGCACTATCATTATGTTCTTTCCTTTGGTTTGTTTAGCCAATGTGAAAAACATATTTACTCGGGAAAAACGTTATTGTCATGGAAGTGATGGGTAGTTGGTATTGTAGTGCGGCGGCGGGGAATCACTTATGAAGCCTTGCAACAAGGGTTCATAACTTTTTCATGAGAAATTAGGATCAGGGTTGTGTAATTTAGGAATTTAGATAAATTGGAAGCCATTAAGTTAGTGCATTTGTTAAAAAAATTTAGAGATTATATTATAAATAAAAAATTAATAATCTTAGTATTTTAAATATGCTGACCGGACACTAACATAGGCAAAGTGACCAATAAAAATTTGCCATATCGCGGTATGTTTCGATGCTATCCAGCTATTGGATGGACCAAAATAATCACCACATAATTTTGACATATTTGTAATGTAATAAAATTTTATATAATTATCTAATTATATATTATCGCATCAACAAAATATTTCACTCTTATAATCAATATCTCAAGGTCACACGCTCTGAGCCTATATGAATTCAAGTATAAAAAAAAAAAAAAAAAAGAAGAAAAAAAAAATCTCAAAGTCATAGATGCAAATCATATGATTAAATAATAATACTAAATTTTTTATACTGTTAATGTATCAATATTGACTCTTTAAAAGAAAATCAGATAGAGGAGCTGTGAGCAAATGCGTTATATATTTGTGAGCTTAATATATCAAAAAAAAAAATTGTGAGCTTTAATAAAAAAGACTTCATTTTTGACATGAAACCAATTTGAAAATTATTTCGTTTAAAACTAAGTTCACATTACAGACAATTGACTTCTGTAGGTCATATCCTGTTCACATATTTTCATGTATAAGTTAGTTTTTCGATACACATAATTATTTTTTAAAGTGTAAATCTTGAACATAAATTTCATCAATCGATCAATGAGTTGAAAATTTTTATAAGATGGATCCAGTTCTTTGCCGTAAACAAACCAAACATCACACTACAAAATAAGGCTCACGACGGCATCCTAACGATCCTTGAATTGGTCTTGGAGAGAAAATAGCAGAGAAATTGAGTAAGGCCCACCAATTGCCAGCTCAACATGTTGACCAACAAATGAAAAAACATGTAACATGTTGGAACAATGTGTTGGAGGTTCTGAACCCATCGTATTCCATGCATGTAAAATGATTTTGCATAATATGACTTTTGGTGCCGTGATTAACTTAATAATCTTTATTGTATATATAGTATACTATAGACACAACCACTATCATGTTGAAGGGGGTGTCACAATCATGGTTTGAATATAATAATCAAATAAGTTAATGCAATTTGTGCATTGTCCTCCCTTGGGGGCATTTGAGACCTATTTTGGCTTTTTATGGCCGTTGTACGTAAGATAATTAATCGCAAAGACCGAGAACAGGTCTTGCCTATCTAATTCGGATTTTATATTAACTGGATGAGTTAATCATTGTTTAAATTATTTGACTCCATCATTAAAATATAGAGTCATATGAAATTAATAAGAAGCTACGTACAACGTAGCGTGTGCTAGCATCCTTAAGGAAACAAAATTTAGAAAATGTGTTGTTACGGTTAGGTACGAAGTTCAAGTCACCATAGTTAAGCTGTTGTCTCGCACCAATCATAATCAGATTAATCTTCTTACTCTAGCATTTTAAGAACTATTTCTTGTTTTTCTCAAGGAAAAAATTGAATTTCAACGGTCAGAGTATCCATAATTTCGTTTCCTTAAATTAAGGTTTCATGCAGTGACGTTGGGTGCACTTGTATTTCACCAAATTAGTATGAATTGTTAGAAAATAAGTTTAGTCAATTGAATCGGTAAAAGTTTGGAGTAGATTGTTACTGGTAGTTACTCCTGGCTAAGCTTTCTTTGAACAAGAAATAAATAATTGCGTTCCAAATGTTAATTCCTAACAGAAGATTTTTGAGTCAACACTTAAATTAGCCCTTCAAATATATACACGAAATTAAATTAATCCTCTAAAGTTTTTGGATATCAATTTGGTTCCTTCAACATTTAAAATGGACATCAATTTAATCCTCTAATATATATTTTGATATTGATTTAATCCTTAAATTGACAAATATTTTATACTATAAAGATTCTAATTAATGTCCAGCTCAAATTAAAAAAAAAAAAGAATCTAATAAATGTCAAAAAATTTTAAAGAACTAATTTGATATTCTACATAATTTTTAGAGGATAAATTTGATCATTTAGTCGAAGATCATTCTTTCAAATCTTATATGATAATGCAACTTCAGATATCAATTTGAAAAACTATCAATAAACCAAATATACTGCGGAAAGTAGTGTTTTGAATTTTTGTTGGACCTCACATGAACATTGCCGATGCTTAAAAATTTTATTTGCATATATATTATTTTGATTATATTATTCTTATATCCTTCTTTACCATAAATTAAGATGAATTGTTAAATATACATGTCAACACACTTTTATTTTTGTAGTGCTATATAACAAAGGATTTAATTTTAATATATTGATAGTGTAATTCGATCATATATTGCCACATCAGCAAATGTGGTTAATTCTTACATCGATAACTTGAATAGTCATGCAAATAGAATGATATGATTGGATAACAGTGTAAAAATATATTGTTAGGACATCAAAATTCAACTCATGGAACAAATAGAATAACAAAAATTATGTGTAATGTAAGAGACATTTCTCTTTTTTGAGTTCGAAATTTTGTGTGCATTATTCATATTTTTTTTTGTTATTCAACTGCAAAAAGGTTAACCCCATAAGGGGAAGCAGGAAAACACTAAAATGCAGTAAGTAAATCAGCAAAATAACCACACAACAATATCTAGAAGCTAAGACAGTCCCAACTCCTTCGAGTTATGCTTAACCAGGGACAAAGTGCAGAATTCAGTGATCAAGATACCATGACTTCATCCAAAATCGGTACCTCTGCTCTATTTCCACCAGGAACTGCTCTCATGTAACATTTGTTGCATTGAAAATAATGTCATTTCTCAGCTCCCATTCTGACCAAGGGATGACATAAAAGCATAGAATTCATTTCTTTCTAGTCCCCCCCCCCTAAATAGAGTTGATAACCAACAATCAAAATTTGTATTCGAATCATTTGACATAACCCAATTCATCCCCTATATATTGCAACAACGGCACCAAAATCTCCAAACATGAATACAATTAAATAGTAGGTGTGAAAGATCCTCATCCTTCTGATTGTAAAATATGCATCTTGTATCAGAATTGGACATCAAGTTTAGACTATGTAGCCTGACCTTTGTGTTGATTCTTCCTTGCAAAACCAGCCACAAAAACAATTCTGCTTTTGGTGGTGCCACATTTATCCAGACCTTGTTGATATCCGAGTTGTGTTGCTGCATCTGATCCACTCCTTTATAATATTCTTCTTTGAAGCCTTTCACCGTGAAGCATCCCGAGTTATGAAACTGCCAAAACACTTTATCCTGGACATCCTCCACGAGCTAAAACTGCTGCAATAGCACCTACAAATTAGAACATAAAAGTGTTTCCCAATGAAAGAAGATTCTCCTCCATTGAAGATTCCAAACCCATGAACCCCGATCCCAGATTCCACATTCGTAATGACACATTCTTTTTGGATAGACATGGAATATAACCTTGGGAACTACTCCATTAGACTCAAATCCCCAAGCCAAACATCCTCCCAAAATCTCGTGTTCTATCCATTTCCAACTTTTTGCATAATTCCATTATTAGTAATATGGAGCATATGCTAGTCCAAACTCCTTATTCCAGATATGGCAGCCCAAGGACCACTAGTTTTGTCACTTCCTTTTATTGTTATGGGTGTCTCCATGTCTATGTTGTTATACACGCAAACAACATGCTTCCATAGTGGATAGCCTTCAATTGAGAATTTCTACCACCACTTAAATAGTGAAGCCACATTTTTCACTACTAAGTCTCTTACTCCAAGGCCTCCTAGTTTCTTAGGCTTCTTAATAATATCCTATATTACCAATGGAATATATCTTCCTCTATCCTTGAGTCCCCAAAAGAATTACTCCACAATGAATTTATCTTCCTTATCACCTTCTTAGGCATTTTGAAAATGCCCAAGTAATATAATGGCAAGCTAACAAGCACCGATTTAATTAGAGTTAACCTGCGAGCATGAGATAGCAATTTACTTTTCTAGCTAGCAGCATAACTTCTTCTTAATCTTTTCTATAATAGGTTCCCATGTGTCTATCTTCCTTGGGTTAGCACCTAGTGAGATACCTAAGTATTTAATAGGTAAAGAAAGGGTCTGACATCTCGGGGACAGCTTCATTTCATTCACCAATGTTTGATCATAGTTAAGAGGTATAATTGCTGATTTATCATAATTTATCATAAGTCCAGACATCACCCCAAAACAGTTAAGAAGTCTTCTAAAATTCATCAATATCTCTTTACCTGATAGCACAAAAAGGATGGTGTTGTCTGCAAAGTGTGAGAGTGTCACTCCATGTCTCCCAATGCTAATCCCTTTAATCAGCTCCAAATCCACCACTCGATTCAATAACTTGTCCAGCACATCAGCAGCCAAAACAAAAAGGAACGGCGATAAAGGGTCGCCCTTGTCTCAACCCCTTCTCCATCTTGAAAGGCTTTGTGGGAGAACCATTAACGATTACTGACATTTCATCTGTGGACAAACAACACCAAATCCAACTTCTCCATCTTCTCCTGAACCCCATTTTTCCAAGAACTTGATCCACAAAGACCATCTACCAAAGTCATATGCCTTCTTAAAATAAGCTTTATATATAATATTCCCTTCTTTCTTTCTCTTCTTGACCCAATGAACTACCTCATTTGCAATGAGGGCGGCATCAAGAATCTGCCTTCCTTTCACAAAAGCAGTTAGCATTTCACTCACCAATACACCCATAACTCTTCTCATCCTATTTGCAAGCACCTTTGCAATGACCTTATAGCCACAACCAGTCATGCTGATTGGTCTATAGTGTTTGATCTCCATAGCATCATCCCCTTTTGGAGCCAATGTAACCCATGTCATGTTTGCATTTCTATGAAGGTATCCCTCATGAAAGAAGTCCTCCACACACTTAACAAAATCCTTTTCAATGAACCTCCAGCACCTCTTAACAAAGTTAAAGTTAAAACCATCCGGACATGGCATTTTTGAGGATTCACAATCCCAAAGTGCATTTTTGATCTCTTTCTTTGTAGGCATCATTTCAAGCTCTTCTGCCTCTTGTTATGAGATTTTCTCAACAAGATCTTGCTAAAACTAAAATTCTGGCATCTAGTTCTGTTTATACAGCTTCTTAAAAAAATTCCTCACCTCCATTTTAATCCTTCTTGGAGACTTAATAATCCTTCTTCCTTTTTTGATCTGAACCATTGCCTTCCTCCTTTTTTGGACTAATGCCACTGCATGAAAATATTTTGAATTTTTGTCGATGTCCTTAATGACCTTGTCCCGAAATAAAAATCATCAATAAATTAAATTTCATCAAAAAAAAAATATTAATAAATTTCCACTTTAAATGTTTGTTTGGTATGGAAGTAAAAATGAGGAAGAAAATTTCTAACTCATACTATATTATTTAGACTTGAAGTACAAATAATGTATGGAACCCATTTTATCTTGTATGTGATAATGAGAATGATCAATTTAATGTATTTGTTAAAGATAAATGAATATCAATTATCTTTATCTATATCTCTGAGATGCATCTATACAAGTGCAATATCAGTGAGGAGTCTCGGTCATTGGCAGGCATGTCTCAGGGGTTCTCGAAGGAATCTTGGTGGTTGTGCTCGGTTTATTTGCATGAAAAGAATATGAATGTTACAGGAGGTTACCTTGCAAGTCTGATTTCTCTTCCCGAGTGCTTCTTGTTTGATATTACTATTGATATTACTATTGCATATTCTGATCTGGCGGCTGAAGTTTTAGCATTAGCGGAATCTGTTCAATTCTTGCTTGAAGAAGTTGGTGCCATTGATGAAAATATTTCCATCAAATCCAATTCTAAGGAAATAGCCAACTGGTGGTATCAGGGAGACAATGTTGCTTGGGAGTGCAGATTTATTTTCAACAGACTGCAGAATATGAAGGGCTGGCCCACACAAGGAGATGTGTCTTTTGCAAAACAAACAGAGTTCAAATGGTTAGAGTTATGGAGGAAGGAATGCAAACAAATATCTCAAAGGAAGGTGTTATGGCTACATTGATTGCTGCTGATGTTTTGGCCAAACCATGATCCATGGGGAGGTTTCAAGGAGATCTCTGCTTGTTGTTTTTTTTTTTTTTTTTTTTTTTTGCTGATATGATGTCAGTGGATGTTTTCATTTCCTTTTTGCTCAAATAATCATGTAACTGAGATACTTGTTTGACTCCTCACTGGTTTAGGTGATCAAGTACTTATGTTCAACTATCTTTAGAAAAAAAAAAAAAAAATTCTCTGAGATGCATCATAGCACACATATAAGGTATATTTGGTAGAAGTTGATGGGAAATTGAAAAATAAAACGTTGAATGTTACATGATATATTTATAGGTAGTGTTATATAAGACTGGACAATCAGTAATTAGTTCGACGTAGCTCTTCCAAGCATCACCTTCATGGTCAATTTTCATAATTTATTTGCTAGAAGTCAAGACCGATGTTCAAAGCGAAAGAGTAAAATTATATTTGACAGAAACTTCGGAAATGAATTGTTCATTAAATAGGGACCGTGTCATTCGAAGGAAGAATGTTCCTTTCATTCTTGATATAACAAACTTAATCTATACTATATCAATTCTTTTTTCCAAAAAGTAACAACAACATCCTTTGCTGCTAATCATTCCCATTGTCACTACACATAATCACCAGTTCGTTCCCCAATAATGTGTTCTGCAATGAGACATAAGAACGATAATGCTTGACATTGATTGCAAGGAGCAGCATTGATAGTATTTCTTAATGGGAGATGGGCTCTACACTCAAATCATCATTACCCTGGAAAATGAAATATGGGCCTACAAATTGAAGCCCAAGTTACAATTCAGATTTAAGTTTGCTTCGTCTATCTAAATGAAAAATGACCCCAAAAAAAAGAAAAAATTTACTTGTAAGTCGTTTAGATGTATTATTTTGAATTAAAAAATTATTTTTTAATATTTTTATCATATTTAAATTATTTTAAAAAATTTTAAATACTAAAGAAACACAAATTATGTTTTTTTATAAGCTAATGTTTTAAAATTTGAATTTCAATTTTGATACATAATTCTATGTTACTATATGCGTGGCTTTTGAGGTAATAATTATAAGAGTAAAAACTTTTATTTATGTGATAATATATGATTAGATAAATCATAATTATGTAAAAATTTTATATTAATAGTCTATCAAAATTAAATTTATTATTTAGCTTCTAAAAAATTTATATATATCAAGGATAAAAAATATATACCAGAAAAGTTAAGCAATCTAAATGGAGTATTCGTCCAATCTAAATATCATGATTTTTTCTTTCGGTTTACTTGTATTAAATGTAAATCACATAATTTTAGTTTTAAGTGATTTGATCCTAAGTTATATAATTTTATTTTATGACAATTTTCTGGACTAAAAACCCTCTAACAATTATTTTCTTCAGTATTTGAATTTTAATCATTTCTACAATTATTTACTAGTGCTCCTTACCCTTATTGGCAGTTATATTAATATATTTTTTTCTTCAATATACTATATTTATATATACATTTTTTTTGGTCTGAATTTATATATACATTTTTACTCTCCCAATATTTTCTCTGATTTCTGTAAGATAAAGCAGGTCTAATGGTAAGGTCTAATAAGCTCATAATTGAAGCCTATGGCGGGATTGCTCAGACAAGCAAAGAATGTGCATTAAAATTAGGACTACTAAAGACTTGGGTCCACCTATGACACAGTAGTTTATTTTGTTGAACCGCCGTTTATGGCTCACGACCCCAAAAAAAAAAATGATGCAGGATAGGTAATAGCCCATGGAAACAAACAAAAAAAAAACTGTTTTTCGAGGTGGCTATTTTTTAAAAAAGAAATTAGTTTTGGTCTGACAGTTAAGTGTGAAATCCTTTTACATTTTCACTAAATCTTAGATTGACCCTTCATTGAAAGGGTTAATGTGGGTCAAATACTTATCATTAAACTAGAAGTTATAATTGTTAATAAGAGTATAATTTTATTATTTTATAATTTCTCAATATTACATTTAGCATAAATGATTACACTCATTATAGGCGTCATAAGCCGGGATGTTAAGCCAATCTAATCTTAAGGATGATGCCAGTTAAATAAAATTAATAGTTAAACTATTTTAAATCATGTAATAATGTAATGATGCATCATTTAAAACAAGTACAAAACTGTTTTGCTTCGATAGTTTCCAAAAATTTTTTTGGGCCAGTTTTTTGGGTGGGAGGGACATTCGGGTCTCAGATCCCATGGTCGAACACTCGACCTTAGAGCCCTCGGTGCATTTAACAGAGGCTGACATATTTGCCATCTGTGCTGAGCCTCACATGCGGTAGTTATTCTTCTTTTTGGTCACTCGGTAGTTATCAAAACTAAATTCTAAGAAAAGTAGCCTTATGTAAAATTGGGCCAAGCTCACTCAACATATTTTTATTTTTGGCAATTGCTGCAATATTTATTTTAATTTAGGTCTCAGCCCTGCGACCATCCTTTGTCAACCAGTTTGGGCCAGAATCACACTGTTAATTGTGTCTATAAGGGCCTAGGCTTAAGCCCAATTAAACCGAAGCATGATTTGAACTTTGTACTTCGTCCGCCACTGATTATCCTTCGGCCTGTCCATGAGTTTCGGATTGCTATGCTGAAGTTTCTTGATCTCTGAAGACATGACTTCTTATGTTTCAATTTTACCTACGTACACATCTAGCGATTGAACCTTTCCTCTCATGATACGGATCAAATAAATAAACAAGGCATGTTTACCTTGTAGCCATGCATTTTTGGACTATTTCATAAAGATATCATCTAATTACCCATAAAGATTGGATCATGGTATAGTCAGTTGACCTTAATATTCTAAGATGAGAATATAAGTTGAATCTTAAAATGAAAACAACTCTTACGAAAAAAACAAACAGCATAATCCTATGGTCACGTAAATAAACAGAAATTAGTTCTATAGGCAATTCAAATGAACCAAATATGTAATAATACTTCATGGTAAAAGAAAAAATTATCTCATTTTTTGACCCTGAATTCAAATTAGAGTGCTCAATTATTAAGTATTAGTTGCTGCCTTGTGCCTTCGGTCATGATTTTTCTTTGTTTTTTCCTTTCAATTTTCTCAATAATAAATGAGGCCAGCAAGTGGATGAGAAAGAAGTCGATAGATTCATGAGTGCATTGGCACATTTACATAAATGGTATATATATAATTCAACTTGGACGAAATTCGGGGTGGCGATGCAGAGCCCCTGGCACAAAATTCACCGGCTATAAGCAAATAAAATAAAACATTTACTCTTGAAATCATAGTTTTCGGCAAGTTGAACTTGTATATAAATAATACTGTCTTATCTGCTCTTGTGGAAACATAGTTTATCAGCCTTTTGTTGAAACAAAGGTTCATCCAGTTCAGGTTGTTATATAATAATAAAATTAATGTCCGGCTGCAAGGGATCTAGTGGCCTCGTGTGTGTTTGTATATATATAATGGGAATTTCAACAGTATATTTATTTTCTAAATGAATACCATTGTTATATATGGGGGCCGATGCTTGCAGCGAAGTTCCGAGTGTAGAAACTTCACGTGTTAAAACCTTAGGTTTTAAATATATAATTTAATCTATGACGCAAGTTATGTTTTGTTTATTAAATAATAAAACAATATAATACTTCAAGGAATGGGGAAGGTATCCAAAGACTAAACTATGAATAATAGTATATTGGTAGATGCATAGATTGCGTCAGTCATTCTCTCTTTAGAACCGTCCGAGCAGGAACAGAATAATATCCTACCAAGTATAAAAAAAATATTAGCATTGATATTATATGCATCATACACATGCGATATAGTTTTTTATTTAATTATAATTGAATCGATTTTATTTTCTGTACACCTATACTTAAATTATATCACGTAAGATATATGTCTGAAATTAATAAATGAATATTATTTCTCAAGAAATAGAAATAATAACAGTTATTATCGTTGGTAGAGAACAATAATTAGTACAAGGTTTATAAATAAAGATTAAGTTAATAGAAATTAAATTTCTTCCCAAAAAAAATTTCAAATAACATAAAATTGAGTCAAAAATATGATTTTTAGTGCTAACATATATATATATATATATATATATATATATATACACACTTGTAGTATATTATTAACTAATAAAATATAATGTGTATTTTCTTTTTATGAAGATGAATAAGATGTATATTATTAACTAAGGTGAATTATATTAACCTCCCATGAGGTTTGGTATAATTACATTCGGCACCCCTCTAATTCACTTTGGTTAGTATATTATCTATATACTTGTAGTATATTATTAACTAATAAAAATATAATGTGTATTTTCTTTTTATGAAGATGAATGAGATGCATATTATTATCTAGGGTAAATTATACTGACCTCCCTTCAGGGTTAATATAATTACACTCGACACCCCTCTAACAGTGTAACCCCTCTAATTCACTTTGGTTAATGTATTATCTATAGATCGAGGGGTGCCAAGTATAATTATATTAAACCTTAGAAAAGGTCAGTGTAATTTATCCTATTAACTAATAAAAAATATAATGTGTATTTTTCTTTTTATTATATATATATATATATATATATATAATAAAAAGAAAAATACACATTATATTTTTTATTAGTTAATAATATACTACAAGTATATAAAGAATTTTATCTATTTTTTTTTCTAAACCCTTTATTGCCTTTCTGATTTTCAAGAGAAAATGTTTATGCTGTAAAGTGGGGGTTGAATGTCATCCCCGTAGTAGTTAATAGTAAGCATCGGCGGCCAATTCCTAATTGATTTTCTTCTTGATCTTTTGGTAAAAGTTAATTTGTGATCCTTTTAAAATAACAATTAGATAAGGAACGAACCTAACTACATAAAAAGAAGCTAAAATGCCAAAAACAGTATTTTGATCCTAGATTTTAGAAGTGTCCCAACCCAAAAAAGATTATTTTAGAGTTGGCGATAAAGTGATGTGCAAGGTCTTGCATCACGCAGTGTGTTATGCGGTACATTATTTATTTTACAGATTTTTTAAGTAATTATATTTAATAACAGAATAATCAAACAAAATACAATTATCGTATTCTAATAACTATTTTCATAATAAAACTTGAAATATAATAAAAATATTCATATAATAATCTCTCACAACATAGCAAAATATGATTTAAATTACAGCTGTAAGAGACACCAACATGTAGTGTTAGATGTGACTCAAACAAAATTATCTCTGATAAAAAATAACTATAAAAAATCAAAATATGAATCAGACACCATAGGAAGTTCGAATCACTTTCACCATACATCATATTAGTTTAATTTATTAAGATATATAAAAATGTGCAAATATGGTATGCCCCGTTGCATTTATTCATTTATTTTGCGCACGTCCTAACATTATTTTATTTTTCTTTTTCCTTAGTTGGGAGAGAACAAAAACAATAAACAAAGTTAACACACCTAGCAAGAAGACAAATAATACAACCCGACACAACTGAAAGCAAAGTGGAGGTAGAGGATAATATAATAATAATAGATAATAATAAATAATAAATCCAAGTTGGGCCACGTATGTTGTCATGTTGAGGGCAAGGGCAATTAAAATAAGCAAACGGGTCCACGTGAAAACGACGAGTGTCCCAGGTACGTGCCCAGGTTCATGCATGGTTTCAAGTTCAACATTAACTGGTCCATTCCTTGAACGAAAGGAGGTTATCATTCTCTGAACGAGGAAACCGATTAGAGTTTCTGAATCCAATAATGACTTTCCCTCTTTGCAAATGTACCTGCACCGATATTAGGACTTCAACATTCTTACCCTTTCTACTATTTCCTTTTCAGTTTTTCCACCCTTTTTTTTTTTTGACTTATTCATTTCAATAATTTTTAAGGCCTTTTATCCAAATTTATGGGCTGTGAAAAGGTTCTCGATCCCTCGGGCGTGCCAAATGTTGATATGACATTCCAAGATACACGTATCATAATCCTTAAGAGATATTTGTTATTCTGTCATACCATGTCATATCTATACATGATAATAGCCTTTATTAAAAATATATACATATTAGCTTTGTAAACCATTTCTATTTTTGAAAAATATTTATTTAAGCAAACAGATGATCCACAAACCTCACATGACTAAAGTACATAATAATATATGTATTGAACTGTAGCTTGCAAACAGTTCAACTACAATACAGCACAAAAACTGAAATATTGTACAGTGCATGGTACTGCTTTTATCATTTGATTAAGGAATAGTGGGGTCTGCATATCAGAGTATCTAATTATTATTATTTTTTTTCAATTAAAATTCAAAAATATAAAAAATCCGAGGAATAGAAAAAGTTGACATAGCAGGCATATTTTAACAAACATAAGTGCATATTTTAATCCTGATATCCTCCATTAAGTGAGCTATATTTAGAAATTTTTAAAAAAATAGCTTCTGATTATATGGTGGCACAATAACTCTGAAATGCATGTATTCTATTTGAAACTACATACATGACAATAACAACATGAACACATTGAGAGAAAGGAACTCATTTGTATACCATTTTTTTTTTTTACCCTTATGAAAGTTGTGTGTATAACATTTCTAAGCTGAGATATTGCTAGCAAGTGGGAGCCAAAGAGTGCTGTTTTCTAATTCTACCAAGAGTGTGACTCAAAATAATAACTTAATTACTTGGATGCTGAATATGTTTTGACTTGCACCCTCAGTTCTCACAGGACATTATATGCCTGCATCAGGATTCTTCTGAGTTCACTAGCAATCCCTTGCAACAAAACTGGTTTTCTGATGACTCCATTAATACCAATCTGCATGCATCTTTCCCACAAATCATCTTCTGTGCTCGCGGTCAAGGCAACGATCATCGGCCAGTTTCGGCTTCTGAACTTCCGAATCCTTGTGGCAACTTCAAAGCCATCTAAATCAGGCATGTGAAGATCCAAAAGAATGACTTTGAAAGAAGATCCAGCAGGTCCAATGGCAGCAAGGCATTCAAATCCTGAAGAAACAGAAGCTACAACACATCCTAGTTTCTGAAGCAACTTTTGGGTCACTGCTCTATTTACATCGTCATTGTCAGCCAATAGAACTTGCAGACCTCTCAATATAGAATTGGAGGCAGTACGCTCTGAAGATTCTCCAGGTTCAGAGATGGCTATGCTAATGGATGGCCGCAATTGAAACCGAAGGACAAGGGCCATGCTTTGAGGATAACCATGAGTATTTGGTACCAACCATATGTTCCCTTGCATCAACTGCCAATAACATAGTGGACAGAAACTAAGCACCAAATCAAAGGCAAGAAAACATAATTTACAGAATAAAGTAACTCCAAGGTTAAACAGCAATGTAATTCAAACCTAGGTTCTAAACAAAAGGAAAAACGACATCTCATTCATATCATGAATTAAAGAACTAATCAAGGACTATTGAATATGTTACTTAATACTTAAACATGCACTACCTCCAATCAAGGACTACACCTAAGACATGTCAATTTCATGAGACCAGACTTGCAGTGGGGTGGAAATTCGGATTCTAAATCAGGTCTTTGGTAAGTAAAGCAGCATCTCTTCAATTAATACAAATCTTTCAATGCATTCCATCAAATTGAACGAAGAGAGAAAATCAGTGACTTAATGCACTTATATAGCACACAACTCAAGATGCAAATCAGTGACTTAATGCATTTATTATCCATGCAGACACACATAACAGACTATATGAAACTCACCTGGACTATCCTCTTACAAATGCTGAAGCTCAACTTGCCCTCAACCCTATCACTAGTATATTTCCTACCCGCAGGTCCTGAAGAAACCGAGCTCCCGACTTCTGAATCATTACTGTTGATACCTATCTCAAATCTAATATTTACATCACCACTAGATGAGCTTGGTCTCCAGGTTGTCCGCCCCTTGTCATTCCTTCCCTGACTTCCAGTTTCTGCAAAAACCCGAAGTACAAGAAACCCTTCCCCATGGTTATGATCCAATAGGTTGCCAACCATGTGTAAGATTACCTGAAAAACCCTCCTCTCATCACCCATAACATTGTCAGGCAAAGACTTCTCAACCTCAACCATAAAACCAAAGCCCCTATAAACACACATGCACTTGGCAAGGCAAGCTGCTTCCTTTATCATGGAATGTAACCCAAAAGACCTTATCTCCAAAGGGAATCTTCCATCATCCTTTGCTGAGTTGTCCATGGCATCATTTATCAAGTTTGATAAGACATTGCTGGTCCTTAGCATTGCATCCACAATAAGTTTCTGTTCACTCTTCAAATTATCATCTTGAATCATTGAAAGCAGTCCCAAAATTGAGTGCATAGGCCTCCTCATTCCATCACTCATCACTTTCTGAAATGAGTTTCTTGCCTGGCTTGCCATCATAGCATCTCTTTTCGCCTGTTGCAAAGCTCGATTTTGCTCCTCCAACTTCTCTCTCATGAGTTGGGACTCTTCAAGAATTGCAGCATGAGATAAAGCCACTGCGACCTGATCAGCAACCACCTTAATTATCTCCAGCTCCTGATTGCTCCAAGATCTGGTCTCTCCAGAAGGAAGAATCAAGACCAATATTGCATAACATGCCTGGGTTAACTCAGGTGTTCCTCCTTTGAAATTGGAAACCCGTAGCATTGGCATTCGGATTGCGGCAACTGGTCCTACTTCACCAGAAACTCCACTACTCGCACCAGCCAGCGCTGACTCAGGGCTAAGTATATTCACTCCATCACTCCCCTTAATCCTTACAACATCTGGATCAGTAATCAGTATAGAAAAATTAAAATTCCTCCCATTCAATTCATGAGTAAGGTTCATCTCCGTCTTCTCAACATTAGGCATCCACACAGCACAATTTTGCAATCCCAGTGTTTTCGACAGCTCCACCAAAGTGGTGTAAAGAATCGTATGTCTATCAAGTGACTTGCGAATCTCTTGAGTAAGCATCCTCACATGCATTGCAGCCTCCGTTTGTTTCATTATAATACCTACCTCCCGTCCAAGATCCCAGGTCTTTTTCTTCAGCATGAACTCTCTGACCTTCACTTTGAGAAGCAAAGGAATCAGAGTGATGAGTGTTATAGCAGTGGCACACGACACCAAGGCAGTGAGGATCTTGAAAACAGTGAGTGCCACCATAAGTTGAAAAGTGTGAGGGCCATAAGTCCACCCATTCAGCAAATGTGTCAATCCACATAGTACAATGAAGGCAATGAACTGAATAAGGACCCATTTGAATGGGACATTTGTGCAGCTGATGAAATAAAGCAGCTCAATAGGGATGGAGAAGTATGCCACAGCAATCAAGAAATCTCCAACTCTCTGGCACTCTAGAATGCTCTCAATAGTCCACAAACTGGACTCATCATCACAGTTACATCTAGGATATCCATTATCTGTAGCAGATACACATATGAGGAGAGAGGAAATCAACAGCCCAGATGCCACTGCTTTTAACATTGATACAATATAGTGCTGGCTCTTCAATCCATCTAAGGATATAAATTAATGGGCCATAGCCATGCCCCCAGTGAATACCTGAGATAGGAAACAAGAAAAGTCTTCAACAATTTCTACCTATAGCTCCTACCCTTCAATTGTCTTGACCTGTCAACGGTTCAACAATAATTTGAAAACTCAGTAAGATCCAAAGCAAATATAAAGAACAATATAAGATCCTTTGAAAAAGGAAAAGGGGAAAAAAAGGGCACATAAATCTATAACTCTTTTCCCATATTAAATTATCTAAACTATTTTAGCTTGTAATTTTAGTTTCAACCTTCTTTCAATCCAGACACCCCTATGGATGGAGTGGCATGAATCAGTGAATAACAGTGTCAACCGATGAAGATTACATTCCCATCAACAAAAATAGAAAAAAAAAAAGGTACACAAACATAAAAGGGTATTAAAAAAAAAAAAGAATCAAGGAAATCCAAACCATACTAAACCTGGGGGAAGGCAAAGCCAAACAAAAAATAATAATAATAATTAAAAAAAAGCCAAAGTCCAACAACAACGTATAAGAACCCCCGGCGGCAAAGAACAAAATAATAATAATAATAAATAAAATATATAAAAGTAAAAATAAAACCAAAAACCACAGACCCAGTAATGCAGAGCAAAATGAAAGAGTACCTGAAGAAACACAGCCCCTTAAATGCAATCAAATATTCCACCTTCATCAGATCTTACCCCTTATCACCGTGGAAAGATCAAAACCCACTTATAAAAACATCAACAACAGCACATTAACCGAATCTCCTCAACTTTCTTCATCAACAAATCACTCCACCCCCACCACCACCACCAAAGTCCATTACCTTTCACACGTGTGTTCATCAAACCACAACAACTGCACCCACCTCCACCATTGCAAAGAATGAAAACCCCACTTGAGAGGAGGCACCAAACCCCCCAGCAACACCAAAATCAAAAAGAACCCATCTTTAACAGGAACAACACCAACAAGAAGAAGAACACGAAGAAGAAGTTGCTATAAGAGGAAAGAGGGTGCGACCCTTTTGATGAAAAGGCTTGTTAAGGCTTGTGTTGATAGCAAAGAAGAGAATGGATTGGAGGGGTTGTGTTGTGTGTTGCGGGTGTGGGAATCTTTTAACCTTTTGAGCAGTGGCTTTTGTCCATTTTCCAACAATGCCAAACCACAAAACCATGTAAGGGAAAAGAAGAGGAAAGAAAAGAAAAGCGCCGTTGTTTCGTGGAAGAAGGGGGTGAGCTGGATTTAGAGCAAAGAGCAGAGAGAGAAAAACATAGGAGAGAGAAAACCGGGGTCCCACATTCGTAACATGAAGAGAACTTGGACGCTCTTAGGAACCAAAACGTCCTCGTCACACCAAAAAAGATTTGTTTTATTTTTCTCTCTCTCACTCTTTCCTTTTCAGTTTTTTTTCTCTCTCTCTCTCTCTTTCCTAGGTGTGTTTCTCTATTGTTTTAATTTATTTTATTTTTTTTAGAAAAAAGAAAGAGAAAAGAAAATTCCTTTTGAATACCCCATTCAATGTTCGATCTTCTCCTGTCAGAGACACGACCTGTTTCCCCTCTCTCTCTCTCTCTATTGAACTAGACTAGAATTGTAATGGTACTCGGAATTTGGTGCCACGTGTCACTCACACTCGGGCCTCCTTCTTGATTCATTAGCGCTTGCAGAATTATCCATATATTATTTTGTTAGCTTAAATATATTTTGGATTTAAAAAAAATTATTAGGCTTAAGTTTATATTTTTTTAAAATAAGTATAAAATGATCTTTAAAAAATGTTGTTGTCGTTTCTATCATAAAAAGTATTTAAGGTTATTTTTTAAAATATAAATCAAAATTATTTTAGAGACTAAATTTAAAAAAAATGTTTTAAGGTAAAAAAATACATTTAAACTTTTTTTCTTATCTAAACAACTTATATCTAAACTGAATTTTTACTAATATATGTTAATTTGAGTTGATTAATTATGAAAATAAAAAAAGTATTGTTAATTATTTCATTTATAATAATACTCAAATTCCATAGTAAGTAATTTCCAAACTACTAACCAAACTGTGATCATTATCCATTTATTATGATAAAATTAAAGTAGGACCAAATTATCGAGGACATTAATAAAATGTGACTGTGACATGCCACTAATGTTGGGTTAATGTTGCAATCTTCTTTCCTGTATTGCATAGTTGTTGTTCCAAACCAACAATTACCAGAAAAGAAAATTGTTATGTGAAATGAACTAGTAAGTGTTAGGGTGAGTGTGCACATAATGATTTGTCAAAAACAATATGAAAATAACTAACCTCATAGCGGGGAGAGGTTCGGTTAATTTAGAATTTCCAAGACAACCCTTTATATGGAGCAAATGAAATGATGGGATAACAGTGAAAATGTAAAGTGGGCATTAAATAGATTTTACAATACTTGAGTGATCGCGGGAGAAAAGATATGTAATCTTATTTTATAGTAGTTGGTAGTTACCAAAAACTTTTAAATTTGGATGATACATTTTAAAATTTCTTCGATCTAATAATTACTTTATGTATGATTACATGTTGATTAATATATATTGTAACATCTAGGTTACTTATTTATTTTATATTTTAAAATAGATATCAAATCATTTAAAAATATATGAATTGAAAGAAAAAAAATCCATTCATTTGAACACTAGAATTAGAATTGTAGTATAGAATTTCAATTTTAATTTCAAATTTTTCAGAATTAAAATTGACTTAAAATTTTAAATTTTATGTTTAAATTTGCTAAAGAATTAAAACATAAATCGTAATTTCAAGTTTGATTTTACTTTTATTCTTTAAATATATAATTCAAAATTTAAAATTAATAAAAATACTAATAAATAATAATTTTGTACTATAATATTTTTTTTGGATTTGGATATATAAAATAATAAGTTAAAATTGAGGATGATATTATTATTATTATTATTATTATTATTACTACTTATAAAAATATTATATTTTAATAAATACGATAGATAATATATAAATAGTAAAAAAGAGAGAATTATATAAGTTTTAATGAGCAGAGAGATATTTAATTAATTTTGAAATTAATAATTCATGTGATATGAGTTAGGAATTAAGAAGGACTTATTTTAGTTTTTTTTTTTAATTCAATAGAATTGGAACATGAAATTATAATTTTAACTCTATATATTACTTTAAATATAAAAATTAGAATTGAAAAATTTAATTTCAATTCTAAACTCTAATTTCATGTCCAATTCTAAACGCTAAATGGGACGAAAAGTGATTTTGCCAAAACGAAAGTCCAAGTTCTTTTTTTCTTAATAAAATGACGTTTTAGGAGTAGTCATTGATTAATGAATACGTATAAGTTACGCAGTAATATATATATTCTCAATTCAACTTATGTCCGAAAAAGTCAATCTATAAGTTTTGAAAAGGTTAAAAGCTTTTTTAATCTAAATTTGAAAGTTTATAATAACTTATTCAAAATGAATTAAGAATTTTAGAGTGCTTGCATTTTCCCTATATTATACATTATATTTAAATCAAATGTTAATTGAAGGAAAAAAAATTAATTTCGCAAATTTTGGATTTTGGAAATGCTATAGCCTCCTCATTAAGAAATTGCTAGTTGGCATAACAAGTCGAAAGTGTGTTGACCGATCTTGTTTACATAAAATATGTAAATTAAGTTAATAATAAAATATACATCATCATTTAAAATATAAAATAGTTATGCACTTATGCCACACAAATTTATAAAATAAAAAATTTAATATTGTAAGAATAATATTGTATCAATTATTTATTTAGCTTAATTAATTTACACAACTTGTACTTACACAGTTAATCTTCATAATAATCTCTTTGCACTTGGGACTCCCATGGAATTTTTGAAGAGCATAAGGTTAGTAAGAGAAAACGCAAAGGAAAGAAATGAGTTTAGATAATAAATTAATTTAAATATATTGTCAATATAAAAAATTTTTATACCAATATTTATTTATATTTTGATAAATTAATATAAGCATTTGAATTATAAAATTATTTTTTCAAAAGTCATATATATTATATTATTTTATTAGATTATAGTATAACACTCTTTAAAATAACAGTATATCAAAAATTAGTGTGTGTTTGGTAGCTTGTTACCAAAAAAAAACCATTTTAGGAAAAAATAAACTGATGGAAAAAAAATCTAGTGTATTTGGGAAGAAATGAAAATCAATTATAATAAAAATATTATAATTTTAAGTTAAAAAATATCTTATAATTATAAGTAATTTTTGAAGATTTTAATTATAAGTAAAAGTCAATTATTTTAGAATTACAATATTTTTATCAAATTAATCTTAAATATTAAAAATTGTATAATATAAACAAATTATTTTATACTCTCTTAAATAACATAATATAAAAAATATTTTTTTTCATATAATCTAAACAAAACACACTACTTTAAAAGTACTTTTAAATTAACAAATCCAACATTAATTGATTTTCATATTATCGATTATTAAAAAAATGATTATACTTATAATTAATAATTGAAATAATTTTAATTTCATAAAATTTTCAAACACACTTAATATTTTTTAGAGAATTGAGAGTGTTTGATATTTTGTTGAAGAGTAATGCTAAATTGCCAAAAAAAATTATCAGAATTTTTTATATAAAATAAAGATGATTGTTTGATAGAATAAGTTGGTATAACTCAATTACCCAGTCAAATATCAACATGTATAGTATATTATTTTGGCACATAAATTTAGACAAAATTTCTATTCTTTAACCCTCGGAAATGGCATATGTATTATGTATATTACTTGGGGTGAACATGACTCAATTTAGTCTTAAGTTTTTTTTAGCTCATTTGATTATTGCAGCAAACAAGAAAAATTAAACAAATTTTTGAGATAACAAAAAAAAAACAATTCTTAAGACAATTTTAACCAAAACTATGTTAAGTTAAATACAATTTGTACACAAAAAAATAAATAAATAAAAGTTAAATTTTAATACAAGGTAGAGTGGATAATGTATAAGTTTACTCTAATTTATGCTAAAACTTAATTGTCATTTACAAGAATAGGCAGCAAATAAATGTCAAATTCTAGACTATTTGATTATAAAAACCCTAATATTATGTCATAAACTATTTTTTTTAGATACTAAGGATGTGTTTTGCATGCCATATTAGGTATAATAGGATAAAGTAATATAATACATTATGACCTTATTCATTATTTGGTTTAGTCAACGTATTATATAAGTTTATCCATCAAATCTCCCTTACATGTCAAAATAAATGATAACTTAATCCAGTCTAAGGAAGCCATATTAGGCCTGATTAACGTGTGATATATAAAGATTCTTTTACTTTTTTATTTTTTAATATATTTTATTAAAACAAAAATAATTCTTAAATAAATAATAAAAAATAAAAACCATATAAACAAAAAAATAACAATTATAAAATAACTATTCAAACTAATATAAAAATATAAGAATAAAAATTTATTAATAAAATATATAAATAATATTTAATATAAATTTAATTATATATAATAAAAAATACAACCAAATATAAGAATATGATATTAGGTTTACTTTGATTTTAATGAATAAAAACTCCCTCTATTTCTCTCTCTCTCACTTATTCACTCATATTTTTTATATTATGAAAAAAATTAAAAATAAGTAAATAATTTTTAATATAAAATTATATTTATATATAATAAAAAATAGCTAAAATGATTATAATAAATATTCAAACAATTACATTAATTTTTAAATTTTAAATTTAATATTCAAAAATAGTATTTATTATAATCTCTTTTTCTGGTTATATTATATATAATACAATATCTTTTACAATAACATATCAAACACTACATAATATTAAATTTTTATTAAGTCTTATATAATCAGGTCTTATACTATCAGGCATGCCAAATAGGCCCTGGGTGTGTTTGTCATACCTTATCGGTTGTTTAATACAATTAATGTATTGTATAAACTTATCCATAAAACATCTTTTATATGTCAAAATAATGAATAACTTAATCCAACCTAGGGAGATTATATTAGGCCTAATTAGCTTTTGATGTATAAGAGCTCTTTCACATTTTTATTTTTTAATATATTTTATTAAAAAATAATTATTAAATAAATAATAAAAAATAAAGACCATATTAACAAAAAAATAATAATTATAACATAACTATTTACACTAATATAAAAATATAAGAATATAAATTTATTAATAAAATATATAATTATAATAAAAATAATAAAAATATAACCAAATATAAGAATATGATATTAGGCTTGCTTGGATTTTGATATATAAAAATTCTCTCTCTCTCTCTCTCACTCATATTTTTTTATATTATGAAAAAATATTAAAATAAATAAATAATTTTAATAAAATTATATTTATATATAATAAGAAATATCTAAAATGATTATATTAAATATTTAAACAATTATATTAATTTTTAAATTTTAAATTTAATATTCAAAAATTATATTTATTATAATCTATGTTTTTTATTATATTATATATAATATAATATCTAATACAGTAATATATCAAATAATATATAATATTAAATTTTTATCAGGTCTTATACAATCAAATCTTATACTATCAATCCTTATTCTATCAGACGTGCAAATGGACCCTAAAATTATTGAGTAGAGATATATGAATAATTTTATACATCTTAACACATTCGCGTTCAATCGTGGTTAAACCAAACATACATTTTATCATGCTAATTTTCATAGCCCACTCAAATACTACATTAGGGTTTGTATCGGCAAACGCTTGGATGGGATCATGATTAAAATTATAAAAAATACCTTTTTTTTAATGTTTTGATTTTTTTTTTTTTCCATTACTGATATAAATATGCTCATGTCTATTAATTTTTTGGTCATGCTGAGCTAGGTCCGGTACATATAATTAATTAGCATCGACGTAATAAGCTAATTACACATTAACTAAAATATGGAGAGCCGCGAGTCTTGATTACAGTGCAATATTTGAAAAAGTCTCGGCGAAATTTATCTTACCATGGCTGGCGGTGGCCCGAATAGTGGCCTAGTTTTTGGTCCAATGAATACGATATATATGTCTCATAAAAAAGGAGGTAAACACTCTTTAAGATTTGGGGGAATCAAAGTTTTGAAGGCGACAAGACTATAACATTCACTTTTTGATTGAATGGAACAATCTAGGTTTCATGTGCCTTGCAATATATTGGATGCTGGTGGACCATTTAAGGGATTCATAAAGACATAAACCAACCAAGAGTTATAAAAATTGTATACACCCTCTCCTAGTTATTAAATTGCTGTAACGTAGTCCATCTTCTTCTTGCTTATAAACTAAACATATCCATTGTTAAAGTTATCAAACTTGGCTCAGACAAGTCCATCAAAAATAATGATCTAAGTGCTGCTCATCGAGTAATATTTAGTAAAGCTGGAACCAAATAAGTTTTTGTCCTTCTACACTAGTTAAAAAACGTTATTTTATTGCCTCATTCTTGCTTTGGCGTAGAAAAATTGTTTAGGTATTACCACCTATAATTACATATACCTCATAAATTTCACCCAAAATTTTCTATTAAGTGTTATATATATATATGTTTGATCGATTCATACGATTCGATTCAAATTAAATGCAATGAACTTTAAATATTGATAATTTTTTTAAAAAAATTAAAATATGCATATTGTCATTATGTAGGTGCTGTATCCATTAGACCATTAGATATCAACCCTCAACTTCTCCTATATCGATTATTCTGGAGTTTGTCCCACTGCCAGAGCATGACCACCACTTTCCGACCACCGCCGCAATGCCATGACCATATCGCCACTTTTGACCACCAATATTGATGCCATGCCATGCGCGAGTATGGTGGTGTGAGTTGAGTCGCGTTTGTTGTAGGCTTTGTAGACGGTGCTGGACGGCACCGTTTTTCTGGTTGTCTCCTTCGGTCCTTCGTCTCAAATTTAAGAAAAAACATAACGAAAGTCAGCTACGGCAAGATAATTTTATAAAACGGCTTTGTCCTAGGCTAATTGAAAGAAAGGTTTTTTTTTTTTTTTTTTTGAAGAGAGAGAGAGAGAGAGAGAAATATATTTATCTTTCAATACTCAAACGTGTTTTTAGTTTTTGAAGTTTATGACTTTTTAGTTTTGATCCCTCGCAATTTTTACCTTTGCTTCTAGTCAATGGTGCATTTATTTTAATTTTTAAAAATATTAAATTTTTTATTTTTTGTGTATTATGTATTATGACTATTAAAAATTACTATATTTATTTTCTATTCACTATATTAATAGTGTTAACGAGTATCTAAACGAAATATATATTAAACAAAGTATTTTTTTCTACACATAACTGTTTCACCTACACTCTTTCTTCTCTTTTATTTTCCTACAAATTCAACAAATACTTAAAATATAAATTTATAAATTTTTTTGAGCTGTTAATTTATTATTATTTTAAAAAAAATCTGTCCTTTGTTTTTTAATCAATACACTAGCATACCACATAAGAAATCTCTACAAACATATTGAAATTAATTTATTAAAAATGTATTTGATTTTGTAACAAAAAATAAAACAAATTTGATTTTATACCCTAAAACATATTTTGGAAAGGCATAAATTAATAAAAAATTGAAAAATTTTGATTTTAGAATAAAAAAATGGCTACCAATAAATGAGTGGAGAAGCATAAAATTAGTATTATAGCTATTTAATGCAAGTGTTGGAAAAAAACAATAATATTAAATATTAAATTGTAAGTATTAAATTAAGATTTTTAATATTAAATTTTGTAAGAGCCAAAATTTATCTCTTTCTAGCATCTTGCATTAAATAATTACACACCAATTTTAAGTTTCTTCACCTATTTGTTGATAGTCATTTTTTTTCCCAAAGCCAAAAATTTTCAATTTTTCATTAATTCTTGCATTTCCAAAATATCTTTTTTTGGTACAAAATCAAATATATTTTCAATCAAATAATTTTTCAAATTTCTATAGATTTCTTATCCTGTATCATTAGTGTATTGATTAAAAAATAAAAAATAGAAATTTAAATAAAATATTTAATATATTAATGGCTCAAACATCCTTATAAGTTCTTATTATAAGTATTTTACATTTTCCGAGACAATACTAACTATGACCAAATACTTTTTGTCACATACATCAATTCAAATAGTATTTATGTATATATATTTAGTAAAATAATCAAATATTTTCACTTTTAATAATATATAAATAAATTTAATAAATATAATTTTAATATATTATTCATGTAATTTATTTGTTTTACTTTTATGTGTTTCATATTTTTACTTTGTAGTTATAATTTTAAATTTTTAGTTTAATCTAATTTAATCATATTATAAAAATAATGATGTATATATATATAATTTTTGAAATATTCATATCACTCATCGCTTATTCCATAAAAAAGTGGGAATATCAAAATTTATTTGATGAAGATAATATCTAAATTTTAATTTAATTAATTTCAAATTCTTTATATCTTTATAAATTATATCATTTCAACTAATTTATTATTTTATTGGGTGTTCAAAAGCTTTATTTTTTTAAAAAAATTATGTTGTTAATCAAATTAATTGTCAAATAAATTACTTTCATTATTTTAACTTAACTTCATTAACAAAATTAAGTTTATATCCATATTTGGGGGTGTCTTATTTTGTAAAACTAATATCTTGTTACTATTTAATTTAATTTATAAAAACGTAGTTACATATATTAATTTAAACCTGACAAAATCAAAATTTTAGGGCAATTTAAGTTATTTCAACTATTTATTTTAGGGACACACTCTATAACACTTTGTAATATTTTAATATACTTATATTATATGTTGGTTCAATCTATGAATTAAACTTGACAAACACAATATCTATAATTTGGCTTGATTAACTTCAAAATTCTTAAAATTAATAATTGTCCACAATCGTTGGATAATTATAATATGCATAAATATCATTGTTACAATTTAAAATAATTGCAGTAGTTATCATCCAATCCACGACCAATGTATTTATGTTAAATTTAACCTAATAAAGGCAATATCTAAACTTTGAGACTATTAATTAGTTTCAAAATCTTTATATATTTATATATTATATCATTTCAACTAGTTCACTATTTTATTGGGTATTCAATTGTTTTTGTAAAATTATGTAGTTAGTCAAATTGTCAAATAAATTACCTTCAATTTAAAAAAAAAAAATTAAACTCTTAACAAAATTCATCTTATAACCATATTTAGAGTGTATGTTTTGAAAATAAAAACGAATGTTATGTAATAAGGATATCTCTTAACATAGATATGTCTAATTTACTTATTTTTTTTATTTTGCATTAAGTAATAATAATATATGCATAAAAATATATATATTCTAAAATAAAATTATGAAATTAATTTATACCAAAAAGTTATAAAAATTAATTTAGCATCTTATAAAATAAAATATTATACAAATTTAAATAAATTTAAATTAATCATAATTTTAAAAATTATTTGCTCATGCATTGCACAAGTACTGTTTAGTTATTTTTCAGGGGATGCGACTAGCCAAAATTTTTTAGTGGATATTTCAACAAATCAATTTTCAACAAAATCTTTGACACCATATCTGCTAGGAAGTGTTTTTTTTTTTTCAAAAAAAAAAATCTTGTTACTTTCCGTCGGAAATTTCCAACAGATATGACGTCAAAAATTGGTCAAACAATTTTTTTTTAAAAAAAATTGATGCTTTCTAGGCAATGAATCCACCATAATTAAAAAACAAATACAGAGAAAAAAAATTAGGCATGTATCCGCTGTAAATTTGAATCAATATTTAAAAAAAAAATGTTTCGTCAAAACTTTTTGGTGTAAAAATCAATAAAAAATGAGTGTTTAAACACTATGTTAAAATTTTAAAACTTGCTCCCATCTTATTTATGTTTTACCATCTTCTCAACTTTCACTATTATTTATTCTGTTTACCATTTCCTTCTCACCACCATAACTACCTCCTTCCACCACCACATTCTACCATAGCTCACTTTAACATCTACTATTAAAACTTTTTCACTGCCTTCTACTACAACCACCACCATCACCTTCCATCATCTACCACCACCACCTCCTCCTTTCACGACATCTTCCCACCACCTTCTTCTACCATAACGACCACCACCATCGTCACCTTCCACCACCACTATCTCCTTCCAGCATATATAACCCCCACCATCATCACTTCCATCTTCTTATTCAAATTCACCAAAAAATTAGTTGTGTGGAGCCTTTTCTTTGTTAGAAATCAATACTTTTCTGCCAATTTTAATCAATTTTCTGCGACTTGTCCACCAAAAATTGGTTGTTTTCTTGTAGCTAATGAAAAAGCAAAGGATTATATTTTTTTTACTAGAAGGATAGTCTTTGATTATTTTTTTTGGTTTTCTAAATATCCCCTCACCTAATAAGTGAGAAATCAATATCCTAAAATATATCAAGTATCTAAGCATGGATTTTTTTCAATGATATTTTTTCCATATACATGAATTCCAAAATAGAATCTAGGACGGTCAATGGAGCTATATGACTCCACAACGTAGGGGAAAAAAAGATCATTATACATTGATTAATGTTTAATAAGTACACTCATCAAATTATATGCTTCTCATTTGAACAAAAAAAATAGAGTAGATGCGGGTAGGTTACTCCATTTTATAGTCACAACACGGTACAACCTCTAACGAGATTTTACACGGATTCTTACATGTGCATACCAATTATTCTTTTCTTTATAACATTTATCAATTGCATCTTTAAAAAAAAAAAATATTGAAAAGCTAACATAACACTAAAAGAAAAAACTAGTGTAATGCCAACACAAGGTTAATTGAAATGGTAGATGTTTCTTCCCTGATTTGAGTCCTAGAGATAGAGTAACTAGTATTAAGAGAACCATATTTTTATGAAATCTCAAATATTTGAACATAATTACTTTTGGTAGGAGAATATATGTGGGGAAAAAAGCTATTGTAATAAAAAACTTACTATATTATTAAGAATAACTTGGTTTATGTTTTTCTTTTTGAAGTACATAATGACGTTCAATCAATAGTAAGACAAAAAAAAAAACTGTAATTTATGACTAAATTTGGAGTTTGTTATGATTTTGACAAGTTCCAAAGTAGTAAATGTAATTCACTCTATATATGATTTTGACAAGTTCCAAAGTAGTAAATGTGATTTACTCTATAAACAATATAATAAACATATGTGTTTCATAAACTTAATTTGGAAGTGGGTTCATTGTGGATTGTGGAACCCATTAATTTGACATTTGTGGTACTTATGATATGTGTAGTTATAGGGAATCTCATTGCGAAGGACGAACGAGACGCATTTGATTCACGTGCTCGAATGTATGTGGAGGTAATATACCGATGTGCAATTTGTTTGCATAAGATATGTTAACATTGCGGTGAAGCAATCACAAAAAGAAACCAACTGCTACTGTCTAGGAAAAGTTTACAATTTAAATTGGCCCATTGTCTATCAAAAGTATAAATAGGTCCACTATTAAATAGACTTTTTAAAAATATATGAATTCAGTTATAAAACTATGAGTAAATATCAATTTTAGTTTTAATATTTTAAAGTTAATATCAATTTAGCTTTGAAAATTTTTTTGACATTAATTCAGTTTTAACACTTTAAATTTTGATATCAATTTAGTCCTATATTAATGATTTGATAAAAAATTTAATTTTATGAAAAATTTATTAAGATTAAATTGATGTTAAATCTCATAATATTAGGACTAAATTAATATCAAAATTCATAGTATTAGGACTAAATTAATGTCAAAATTATTTTTGAGACCAAATTAATGTCAACTTCAAAGTATTATGACTAAATTAATATCAAAAAAATTTTTAGAATCAAATTGATTCCACTTTTAAAATATTAGGACTAAAAAAATTATTTACTATAAAACTATTTATGAAGCATTTCATTCACTAATTTTGTCCCTTAGATGAATTATTTATGATTTAGTGCCCCTTTATTTAAAATTTAAAAAGTGCAAAAGTGCTTTTAGTGAAAGTAAAAAAAAAATTATATTTTTTATAAAATTGATCTAAAAAGATAAAGTTTCTCTTTCTCATTACCAAAATGTAAAACAAATATGTCATACTGTTTACATTTTTAAATTTTATAGTTCAACACTATAGAGCACGCCAAGACCCCAAAAAAAAAAAAAAAAATCCTTATAAAGCACACCAAGCGTTTAAACTGTCTGGCATTTGTACTGCCAAAAAAACTGTCTGCTATTCAATTTATTAACTTTTCTAAAAGAAATAGGTTTAACCAATTGTGACCCCTTGATTGGTAAAGAAGTAATTTATGGTGCTTCTATTTTAATTTGAAAATAAAGTAATTTTATAATATTTTTAAAAAAAATTATGGGTTATATTTTTTACTTATAAAAATATTAAATATTGTCAATTTTAATTTTTTATAAAAAATACTTATCTCAAATTTTTTGTATATTTTTTCTAATTAATTTTTAAAAAGAAAGAAATAAACAAGTCCTTAAAATAATTTGAGTCTTTTTTTACTCCCCATAAGTATCATACACTAAAGGCAATTTTCGTTATGATTCACCGCTCGTAGGAGACTACACTCCTTCTACTAAACCCAACTCCATTGGTGCAATTTGAGCTGTTATAAATCCCACATTTTCATTCCTCGATCTCCATTTTTTTTTTTTTACCATAATTCTTTATTGTGTCTCTAACCATGGAATTAATTTCTATGCATGACACTGTAAAAAAATCACAGTGAATAACTATAATAACAATCCACTATAATTTGTTATTTTTTTTTTTCAATTTTATTGGTTGACAGTATAAATTTTTTTATATTATCAATGTATAAAAATTAATCTCCTCCAACTATTTTCTGATGAAGTATGATATTATGCATTCCAAATTTAGCTTTAGTCAAAGTGGCTTTGAGTCGTCCACCAAAGCACAGATTAAAATTAATACGAATGGTTCTTTCATAAATGAGTCTGAAGCGGCTACTTGTGGAGGAAGCACCAGGAATTATGAAGGCAATTTTCTCGTTGCTTTGGAGTGTTTTTTGGGGTTTGTTTTTGAGCTGAAACTTGGGTTATGTCAATGTGTGGGTAGAGATGGAGTCACTTAATGCATTTCACCTCATTGAGCAAGGTGTCCCTTATTCTCATGCCCATAGTTCCCTAATTGAAGCAATTGAGTGTTTATCAGTAGAAGATTGGAATGTAGAGTTAAGGCACATTTACCGTGAAGCAAATAGGTATGCCAATGGGTTACATAATTATGCTCATAGGTTACCCCTTGGACTTTCTTTCTTTGGCAAGTTTCTTGGTTTTTATATATCTGGATTTCCTTGTAGATATTAATTACTAGGCATGTTCATGAGTAAGCTTTTTTGGGCTTAGGCCTCGCTGTATATCAATGTGTGTGTATGTGTGTCTACATATATATAGATGGAAAGGATCAAATGCGATGAATGGTTAATTATAAAAATGAAATGAGTAAATTTTGATTATTAAATTTTACGTAAATAGTCAATATTTAAACATAAAATCACATAATTTTTTAAAGTGTTATATAATTTTTAAATAATTTTTAATCTTAATTATCTATATATGATTATACGACTTAAATTTACTCATCTCACTACTATAATAAATCACTCTTTTCACTTGATATATATATATATATATATATATATATATATATATATATATATATATATATATATATATATATATATATATTTCATTTTTTAATTAATTTCTATGTATTAATAGTCTAAAAATTTTTTTTATACTACCAATCAATAAAATTATAAGATATTGCTAAATTAAGGTAGAAAACCAACTGCCTACTATCATAACAATCCGTTATAATTTGTTACTTTTTTAAAACTCTATCAATTGAGCATGTCAAGTATTTTTACACTTTGAACGTATAAAAATTAAATTTAAAAAAAAAATGCATAAAAAGCGGAGACACGTCACTTGTCAAGAGGAAGTAAAAATATTTTTATGGGATACCTGTTTAATACTTCTAAGATCTAATTTCGACAAGAGGAAAGTTAAATGTGCATCCACAAGATTAATGTGAAAATGAAAATATTGAAGTAGGAAACCAAAAACTCTGAGCCTTAATTGTTGGTTTTACAAAATATTTTTTGTGTTTATTTTTTAAAGTTTAATATTAATTATAAAAATATCATTTTATTTTTTTTTATTTTCAAGATTTTATATGAATAAAACAATGTTATTCAATTTTTGTAATTAATATTAAAAACACAAAACAAAAATAAAAAACGTTCTCTAAAGCTAAACAATCATATAATTTATATTATATTAAAGTATTTTTTAATTATCAACAAGATTTTTTTTGGGTAATATTTTGCCATTTTTTTTCGGTAATAATTATCAACAAGAATTTGAGAATGCCACAAATAACCTGATCTTAAAGAAAAAAAAAACGTTAATATATATATATATATATACGGTACTTTCTTAATTGATAATCAATTACAACCTACCCAGTTTTATATTAAATAAAAAAATCTAGTTTTCAATATTGGTTGGCCAGACCATGAATTAACCGTTTAACAGTAGTGCTCCACATAGAGCGGATATGACCATAATTCGAGAGGATTTCTGAGGGGTGAATTACCTTCTTTCAACTTCAAAGCTGGGCTCCACCAATGTGTTTAAGATTGGTCTACTTTAACACCTTCAACTAAAAACACGACTCTATAATAATAATAATAATAATAATAATATATTTTGAATGTACAAATCCACCATTAAGTTCTTTAATTTTTTTACAGGGGCACTTAATTTTTCTCCTCTTTAACAAGAAAACATTATAATATCCTATAGATTTTTCCAGAAGAATGAGAAAATATTCTAGGTCCTTATTTAATTTAATTTTATATGCAATTATATTTTTCTATTTTAACTCATTTTGTTAATATTTTGTTAAAAATAAAAATTGTTAATATAACATGCATGTGCTATATGAACAAGAACAGAGACAAATAGGAACATATAATGAATTGTATGTGAAGCTTATTTGTTCTTAAGTTTATTTTAAATATGACGTGTATGCTATATGAATAATTTTATAGTCAATCCTAGAATTAGAACTATAAATGAAATGACTAATAACTAATTAATTAATGATAATTAAACATAAAGTTCATTTTACAATGCTTCAGGACAAGGCATTGTCCAAAGAAAAGACATGAAAAAGGAAAGAGAGGGGAATATCTTCAGTAGGTTTAAATTAAGTCAAAGCATATATTATGATACAACGCATCTGGCTGTATGAACTATTAAGCGATTCATGTATTGGGATAGCTGGTCACTGACCTTTAAAAGCCACAAATGTAAAGTCTATAAGAAAGCACATAATATTATTATTCCCCTATGGACCCTCATTTGTGACAAATGTTAATTGAGGCAATAGTGCATCGGTCAAATCACGTAAATTGAATCAAGACTAGAAGAGTCATTAAGTTCCATTGGCATCTGGCAATGAGAATTTCGTGTCGAAGAATTATTGCGAATTTTTGTACAGTACGAAACCGGCTATAAGGTGTGATTGAATAGAATAATTTGGCTTTTCTCTCAGGAAAAAAAAAGTGATTATATATATATAAGTGCGTTTCTTTAATTTTGTAAAATAATTTTATAATATAATTCTTAAATTATTTATAAAAAATAATTATTAATTTATAAAAAAGGTTAAAATCTTAAATTTATGAGAGTCTATGTCAAGTAAAACATTAATTTAGTTTCTAAAATTATAAGTGTAGATTAAAATAGTGTTTAATATTTTAAAATTATTATTTTAATTCTTGATATTGTAATTCATCAATCAAATCAATTTTTGATATTTTATTTTAGCTAAATTAATTCCTAACATCATATTTCTGTAAGTTAAATTAGCCCACGAGCGAATCTATATGTATAAGGGTGGGGGCTCACGCCCTCATTAAAATTTGAAAATTTTTTAGTAGCAGTAGCAGTATATATATATATATATATTATCTTTACACTACTGCTTAAATTTTCTGGATCCATCACTAAATTAGTCATTGACGTATATTTAAATTAATCAAAGGAGCATTTGATATGTTAATATATGAACTAATTTGATTGACGAGTTACAATATAACAAATTAAAATAGTAGTTTTTAAATATCAAAAGATTATATATTTTAATCCATGCTTGTAATCTTAAGTACCAACTTAAGGGTTTACTTCCAGTACACCATTATTCAAAGAGGAATGAAATTTGAATCTAAAAATAATTAGACATATCGACATATTTAGAAAGGAAAAAATAAAAAGATTTTTTTTTTTTTGGAAAAAAGAAAGAGTATTAGGTCCATTGTATCTCTATTTCTAAGTATGTCTCCAAGATATATAACTTGTTGGATTTAATTTAAATAAAATGTCAGTATAAAATTTTTTTATACAGATATTTAATTATATATTATTACATTAGCAAAAGTCTTTGATATAATCACCCACTACTTGAATGGTCATGCAAATGGAAGGTTTTAATTGGATAACAGTGTAAAAAAATTTTAGACTGCCAGTGTACTCCAATTAAACTCTAATTTGTTTTTATTTGTCCAATATGGTTTATATGGTTTCTATGTAATTGAATTTCTCTCCCTTTTTGTACCATGTGCCTCTTATTTTATCTGCATCTTTCTACTTTTATTCACTTACATCTGAACAAGCTTAACAATCTCTCCTTACTAGTAACTATCAAATCTAATAATAATAAATATTTTTAAGTTTTTAACAAAATAAGTTGTTGCCAAAAGAAATTTTTTTCAACAAACTATTTGACATATATTGTGATCTAAATTATTATTGATTTAAAAATAAATATATTTTTACTTACTTAATTAATAAACTTACTTTTAAAACACTATTGTTTATTAATCTTAATTATCTGCTTATTTAATAAACATATCTATCAAGGGAGTAAAATATTATATTAATCGGATCTGCATTCGAATCCTCTATTATGCCTGCTTGGATTATAGTGCTCTCGTACAAACATATTGACATTTCACTCTAAGGCCTTTAATCAAAGTAACATAAAAATAAATCGCCAATATATAATTGTCAGGTATGACAGCAAAACGTGGAACCTTCTGGATCTTATAAGTGTTAATGATTTGGTTGCGTCTTTTGGCAATTACGTTGACCTAAACATGGGAAATTTCAAATGACTACAACTCCCGCTGGTTGTCACTTTCTTAACCTAATAATTACAGAGGGAAGGTGGGAGAAAAAGCGTGTATTTTATTTTTACGGGGAACATGCTTTGATTCCATGCTTGTCTATGCCTTTCAGTCCTTCTCGTTCCTTGAATCTTTCTCAGTTCAAATCGGCGGATTGTGAATCCAACAACAACAACCCATTGTTTTTCACCTTTCATAGGCTCAAATTTTGACATTACATGTAACTTCAATTACTTAAATTATTTATGAGTTGAGCCATCTAGGTCACTGCTTGATAATCTGAGATCATATTTAAGTTCGAATTTAAAATTACTACTGTTTCTATAGCCATGCATCATATGGTGAACTTATTCAGAAAATATGCCTATTTTAAAACGTCTAAATTAGTAATTCACCATAACTACATGTATGATCCAAACATAACATTGATTTTTTACTTAAACAGGTGTAAATTAATCTCTCCTTCATATAATATATACATTTTTAAATCCTCGTACCACAAAATAGATCTTCAAAAATAACGATCGTCGTTTTGTCTGTCAAATCTTATTTAAAAGAAAAATTCAATTAATTAGCACTATGATGTTATATTTATTATATTACGAAAGCACGCACATACCTACTTGTAGCAAATTAAAATGAAAGCACTTTACCTTATCTATATCGTTGTTATCTTGTTATGAGAGTTGATTTAATTAATAAAATCGATTAACACATTGGTAAAACTTGAGTTTATTTTTATTGATAAACATTTATTGGTATATTATGAGACTGTAAGTTTTTATTAAGGTTTTAACTTTGCAATAAGACAACATTCCTTTTCTTAATTTCCTTTTTCTTTATAAATATAAGAAAGAAAGAAAGACATACAGTGAAAATCTCCACCGAAAGATATCCTAAATAACACGGTCGAATTGAAAATATCTTGCATGGAGAACAAAAGTTTTTTTTGTTGTTGTTGTTTTTTTTTTGTTTTTTGGGGTGAGGGGGGGGGGGGGGCGGCTACAATCGTACGCATGAGATCTAATATATTCAATGTAAATTTCAGGTATAATCATGCAGGTTGATTGGAGCATAGTGCAAAAAATTTTTATAAAGAAAAATATTATTTTCATTAATGTTTTAGCTCACTATTTAAAGATTATTAATCAAAATATTTTGATATTTGATTTTTATTATTTGGGTTTTTAATTAGGATTTTTTAAGTTCATATCTTTTAATTAGCAACATATCTTTTTTATAAGATTAAATATTTTAGGATTAGTTATGATCAAATCTTTTAGGATGAGATCAATTTCTTTTCCTAGTTAGGATCGAATCTTTTAGGGTGATCAATTTTTCATTATCTTTTCTTTTTTTATGTTTAAATAAGTAAATTGACCTATAGATAATTCAAAGTTTTCTACTCTAATACTTGGTATTCTTAACTTTTATTTCATTTATGAACAATGAGTTAATAATCCTAATTTTTATCCTAAAATTCTCAGTCACAGATTGAATGAGGGTCATGAACAGTATATTTCAAAATTTTTATTCACGAGTTGGATAAGGATTACGAGCATCATACAATTCTAAATCTCTTACGAGTGTCACATTTCTACGCAGAGTTTGTATCAAAAGTGCCCACCATAAATCCTAAGTCCTAACAAAGTTTTTTTTTATTTTTGGGTTGTGATCTCGAGATTGACAAATCGGTAGTGAATAGTGTAGATCGCAAAGAAACAAAACAGAACGAAACGTAAAACCTAGCTCTAAGTTATAGATGAAGGGACAACAAAACAAAATACATGAAAATTTCATAATCTCAATGGATGTTTACTTTGAAGCTTAGCTGATTTGTTGCTTGAATCTAGTGGGTGGCACCAACTAGCATCCATGTCAGACTCACATAACTTCCTCCATCTGTGTGTCTCTGACTTGCTTTATACTAGTCATTAGTCAAGGATTGAGGGGTGAGGGCCCTTGTGCTTTTAGATTATCAACAGTCATTACGCAATACATTGTATTTTGTTTTCATATTCATGTATGATCCTTTCAACTCAAACTTTCAAATGCTTTGTCATCCATTCTATTCATTCATGGAAATCATCTTTCCAAAACCCAATATTCTAATTTTGACTTATTTTGTAAAGAAGACATTCTTTGTCTACCAGAAACTGTTTCACCCGAGGACGGTGAGGCGGTGATCAATTTGTGTTCTCATAATTTTTTTTTTTAACTACGAAATATTTTTATATGTTTAACTTATTTGAATTGTCTATAAAATAATTCATCATTTGATTGTATAAATATAATAACTATGCAATTTTTTTACCTGAGTTGATTTTTTTAATTTAAATAAATCGTTTTGTTTTGAAGAAGTCAATTTGAAATTGGATAGATTTAATACCATTGGATCAATTTTGAAAATTTGTGGCTCAATACGATCCGCATTGATATGTTTGACCTAATTACTGGATCAGAATCAAAAGCTTGGCAAAGCCATTGTGGTTTCTAATCAAACTAAGATCCATCATCCATGGTTCTTCTTATATGTTCTTTTTTCATTCGCCGGAAATTTAATTAGACAGAAGAATACTTGCACACTAGCAACTTGAAAATTAGTATAGGGTTTATGAAATGCCAGATGTTCAAGGAATACATCAAACATGTACAACTGGAGCTGGGAAAGACAAGAAGGCACGAGAGGGGCCTTTCTATTTCCTTTTAGAATGTATTATTTACACTACTTTATAAATATTTTTAACCATTCCTGATCTATATAAAATGATTAACAACGTAAATAATATAAAGAATATAAAAAGAAATCGGTTCGATTGGTTAGCATTGAAACACTTTTTTAAAGAACTTGAGTTCAGCTCCCTCTATTAGCAGCCTTTAATTGTTAGAAGATCTATTACTGTAAGCTTTAGTTGAGATTTGTGACATGCATTTTCTATCATTAACTAAACAGATATAAAATTAGGAATCTGAATTCTGAACTACTCCACAAACACCATAACCAAGTTTTTAAATTCTGTAAATACCCACACCCATCTGTACATATAAGTGGCAACTTGTATAAGTTCAAGAGAGTGCAGGTGGGAAGTGTCCTGCCATTGTTGCCACAATGCACGTGCTTCCATCCATACCCACATGCTGATGCAGCACACCATGTGTGACAAATAAAAGGGCTTGCATTGCACCCCATCACTTGTATGGCACATTTCTTTTTTCTTCGGTCTTGTATCTTGATAATCTTTTTGCCCTGTTTCACTCCTTGTTTTTTAAAATTCGTGAGATATTTCAAAAGATTCATGTTTCATATAGTTCCGGGTGAAGTTTTCTACAATATTTATATATCAAAATGGTTTTTAAGAGTTACTGAAAAAAAAAAAAGCATCACACCCATAAAGACTTAGTGTGTGCTAAGTTGTAAAGTTGTAAGAGTAAAATTATTTCGATAATCAATTATAAATATAATCATTTTTTTATAATTGATTGTGTGAAATTTAGTTTATGTTTGGATGCATTAAGTTAAAAGTAATTTATGTTTTTGTTTTAGAAGAAAGCAATATTCATCCTCACCTGACTCTCTCTTTTGAACTTTCTCTCTCTCTCTCTCTCCCCCCGTGACTCTCTCTTCCAAAACCTTTGATCTTCAAAAAAGGGGGCCATTTGTAGGCTACAATGAGCTCCTCCCCCCATTTCCTTCCCCCATTGCTATTGCTTAGTAGTTGCTTGTGCATGGTTTCGATGGTTCTGACCCTTCAACGGACATCCCAAGAGTGCTCAGCAGTGAAGCCATGATAGCCACCACAGTCTTTTGTCGGTGGCGCTTGGGTAGTCAATGATGCGTTCCCATGTTTGGGTGTTTCGTTGAGTGCTCTTCCTCGACATTCGTTTGGTTTCAAGGTTGTGCCTTTCTTTTCGCTAATTCCAGCAACGGTATGGCTGCTTGCCCTTTTGGGCAATCTGCCAATTGCCTGCTTTGGGTTTGTCATTGCCTTCCACTGAGGTTTGGGATCTATGGCTCATGTTAGAGAGTAGGCTATGTGGCATTCTTCTCTGATGGCAGTGGTGGAGGAGAGAGAAGGCTTCATGTTGACGGCGTGGTGTGGCGATAGTGGTGGCGCATCTGAAGGAGTGTGGTATGTTTAGGCCTAAGTTCAGTGTTGGATTCGTGATCATTTCGTATTCGAGTCCATATTTGGTGGTGGATTTGTGATCTTTTTGTGTTTGACTTTATGTCTGTGTTTTTGAGATTACGCTTTTCATGGTCGTGCTGTGTTCTATTGGATTGAGGCATCGAGGCTAATATCATTCGAGATTGAATCGTGGTAGGAAGGTATTGCTTGTGGTTCCTGAGTCAACACGGTGGCAGCGGAGCCTTTAGCAGTAGTGTTGGTGGTGATCATGAGCTTGTTGTCCTTGATCTTCCTTGCTGTGGTGTTGTTGTGAGATTCTTGGTTGGTTTTGCGATGGAATCATGTGTAAAAAATCTTGACCTAGTTTTAGAGTTTTGCTATGCTTTAGGATTGCCTATTGTTAGCATGCTCTTAGAGTAGTGTTATTGTTGCCTAGAATATTGGCCTACCTTCAATGTGGTCTCAGTGTGTTGTTCTAGAGTGGTGTTAGTGGGCTATTTGATTACTTTGTCTGTGCTTGTTGCTATGTTTAGTGAGCCCCTTAGTGTTGTGCCTTATGTTTTCAGGGTGCCACGTGTTCTTTTTGTTGCTTTGAGTTTGTGTTTAAATTGTTAAGATGCTTATAATGGTGGCTTTATGCTGTACCTAAGTTTGTTTCTCTCTTTATAAAAGTTTTGAATGTTTATCAATTATTAAAAAAAATTTCTACTTATAAATAATTAAATATTTCAAAATATTATTTATGATTATCATAGTCAAGAAAACAAGACCGAATAAACCTGTCTAACCGAGAACCAATCCCTAGGCTGATCCAATCGCAATAGAAAAATAAAAAATTTAAAAAATTGGAGGAAATTGGTACAAATTTGCCCAAAACGGGTGAACTAGCTAAACCAGCTCGATTCACCCGGTTAGCGGGTTCATAATTTTTTTAAATTTTTTAAAAAAATCTTGCTTTAATTAGCCAAATCAAAGATTATTAGATCTCTTACTCTTTTAAAAAGAGTCTAGAGGAGATATGTATAAAGCAATATGATAAATGGATATTTATAGTTGTGTTGGAGTGAAAATGTTTAGTCTAAGCAATATGAGACTTGAGTGCTTTATAGTAGTATTGAGAGTAAGAAACTCCTAGTTTTAGCAAGGCGGGACTTGAGTATTCTATATTTCAACTCTTCTAGTTAATTGATATATTAATATTAGAGTTGATATAAGCTATAAATTATGTAAGCAAGTTACTAAAAAAATTAGCTCAATATTAATATCATCAACTTATCATGTTAAAGTTTTTATTTTACTCATCATTTATATTGTTTAATGATTTTATTAATTTCATATATATATATATATGAAATTATATTATATTATACTATACTCCAGTTGAATCTCAGTTGAACTAGTGCCTTATTCGGTTTGATATTTAGTTCAATTTTTTTAACCTTGATGATTATAAATTGTTTTTCAACTTAAAATTATAATTTTTATTTATAATTTATTTGTTTCATTTTATCTGGATATAACAACTTATAGTTATTCGTAGATTATAAATTAATCGAATTACCGAAACATACACTTGGTGCGGCAAATCTGCCCTTTGTGCGCAAAATAATTCCGGCCCATGCTGCGAGCTAAACGGCTCGCCAGCGGGAACTTCATTGACAACATCACTTTGCAGCCTCTTCTAAGGTGCGGTGAAAGGAGTCAAATCAATTTCTTTCCATGAGTGCTGGAACTTGTTCTCCCCTTGAATTGAAATCTGTACTGCCTGACTTGGTATGGAAATCCTTTGCATCAACATTTATATAGCCTACAAGAGAAATTGGCATGAGCAGCTTAAATAGGAATTTCGGCGCCAATGTTGGATCACTTTCTTCAATTTAGTCAAAAGTCAATAATTTTTATTTGTTTGTTTATTTTGCTAGCATTTATTTGCCTTTGGACAATTGTACATGACTTAAATTGAGCCCTCTTTTTGGGTGACTTTTATTTTTATTTTTGTTTAGTTTTGTACACGTATCTATCCTCCGTTGAAAACAATCCTATTTGAAGTATTAAAAGTGGGCATATTTCATAATAAAATTCAAACAAATTAGACCTTTTTACCGTACTCAACCCATTAGCTAGTTTGGGTGGCTTTTATGGCTGATGGTAGTGAGGTAATTGATCATATATTATAGGCTACTTCAAGTTTCGACCAACAGGGATCGAACTGTTAGGTGGATGGTGATTTGTGAGCTATGAATTCATGGGTTTGGCTGGACCTAACCTAGCCCATTAAATCATGAGGGATCCAATTGACGAACGACCTCATTTGATAACGTTATGTGCAATTGTTACGGCCACCCATATATGCGGCTACAATTTAATGGATAACAATTTTTGAGTTTGGAGGAATATTAATCCAAGTTCACCATGGCCGATGCAACCTTTCTACCATGTACATAATACTTTGGTCTTATGGCCTTTGAAGTTGGTGGGGTCAGGGCTGGCTTCTCTCGATGACCTTGGAAGTGACGATTATATACATTAACTTGCCCCAAGCCATATACTATAAAACTTATACTTCGCTAACTAATTAGCCCAACCCAATAGAATCAAACAAATGAGATGTGCAGTATGTCCTAAGCCCACCGTGGTGCGTACTATATGGCTAAATCCCATGCTGCATGCCTACAGGTGTTAAGGGATTGCTGACAAAATGGGTCGGCCCACTTGGGTTGGGCCATATGGGGTTAAGTTAGTTTTGGGTTAACAAAATATTAATCTAGTCCAATCATTTACGAGCCACAGGCTAAAGATTGAGCCAACATACTAATTTTTGTTTTTTAAAAAAAAAAATCTGGAAACATGAATAAAAATGTTCGTACCTATAGTCATATAGAAACGTGAAACATGCCCAACGGACCACTACGTCAGTGGGTGCCCTGGATATAGTCCTATAATAAAGTAGAAATGTGAAACATGTCCAACAAACCAGAGTTATATTTTTTTGGGTTAGAGTTTTGTTTTCCCTTTTCTTTTTGGGTCAATCTTGTTTTGTTTTGTTTTGTTTTTGGTCTACTTTAAACACTTGCCCAATGGATCAAAATTGAAGGCCATTTTAGAACGTAAAAATGTGTAGATTTTTTTTTGAAAAAAAAGACAACAGCTAATTATTCAAATAAAAAAATATATTTAGACAATTGGGTTGGCCTGGCCCAAAGTGGGCTGGCCCAATTTGGGCAAGGCCAAATCGAGTTAGGCCAGTCGGGCTAAAATCTATTTCTTACTTCTATTTTTATAACTCAGCTCACATATTTTTTAGGCCATTTGGAGTTGGCCCATTGGGAGTAGCCCATTTCAACAACTTTATTCCAGAACAATTATATTTGAAATAAGAGATTAAGGATTGCCCTAATGTAATTATAAAATGAGAGTCTTACGTAGAATATAAATTTAATCCTTAAGATTTATATATACTCATAATATAATTGTGTCATACTAATTAATTTTATTCAAAATACATTGAGTGATTTTTAAGTCATACTAGTTTTATTGCAAGTGTATCCAAATTTTAGATTTTAAATTTATATCTATCCAAAAATTTCTTTTGTAGTGTGAATGATGGAATAACCTACTAATACTATTTGTAAACAGTGATTAGGTAAGAAACTCACATTCTAGTTAAAATTAGTTTGAAGTTGCATTGCATTTTTAGAGTGTATTTAGTATAGAATAAAAATTTTGTGGAATAGATCCACATATATTTTTATATATAAATCTATTCTGTGAAATTTTCACCTATGTCAAACACACTCTTACTGTGACTAATTACTGTTATACGTGAAATAATTTTTTATAATGAAAGCTTTATGATGCCGTGGCTATAATACACAGGTGGGTAAAGGACTTTTGCAGGAAAGAGGGGAAGAGCAAATCGAGTCTCAGGGGTGTGACTGGATCAAAAGATAAATACTGATGTGGTGTGATAGATAAGAGATAGCTTGGGTCAAAGGGTTGTTGGTTTTACTAGACTCTTGGACTAATTAATGCTTAATAAAGAAATATATGGCAGTAATCTGGAGGGACCAATCTTACGCAAACTATAGATTCCTGTAAGACTGGTCCATGTGCAGATTGTTTGAGAGTCTCTCTAGTTTCCTTTCTATAGCTTTCATGGTTGATGCTAGTACCGTAGGTTTCGATCCTCTAGCTGTTGTTTAGTTCTTGAGCTTTATGCCTCCTTGTTTTCCAAGGGGAAAAAAAAAAGAGAACTAGGTCTGGCTTTATTTCCTTATAATATGTACGTTTAGATGTGCAGCTATTACCTTTTTGACTTATAGCCAAAAAATGCAAAATTTTATGAATACTTGTTTTTTTTTCTTAAATATATATAGAGGAAGAAAAATAATGCTAACAATGTCCGTAGAAAATATTTTATATTTATTTATGTTTTAAAAATCTCCTGCCTTTTTTTCTTTTTCCTGTGTCAATGTTTATTTGTTTTGGTCTACAATGGATAACCAAACAAAAGTTTGCTGCGCCCTGTGAAATACATATGCTGCTGTAGCAGTAGCATATATACGAGTATTATTAGTATATATAAAATCGGTTTCTAAATTTATATAGTCACTAATACAAATCATTAAGAAAAAAAAAGTACAAGAAAGGTATACACAAATTTTATTTCTATTGTTTTGTAGGGAGATGTTCTTTAATTCTGCTTTAAGAGTGTGATTGTGAGTTTAGATTTTAGAAAGAAAAAAAGAGAATAAAAGAGTTTGAAAAATAAAATAAATTTATAATTACTTTTTAAACCTTTTTTTTCCCTTCTTTTATTTTGAAAACTTCAACTCACAAGCAAATTCTCTCTCTCTGTCTCACTCCCGGACCTCTCTAAAATAAGCATTCTTATGCCAGAAGTTATGTTTACCACAATATCAGAAAAAAAAAAAAAAACATTTTTTCTTGTGAAACGAATTAAAAGAAAGCAATTAGTGTAACTATAGCTTATCCTTATTTCGAATAAGTTTGTCATGTGTCTCACGGTATAATTTCATGGTATGATGGTAAACTCGGGCAGACCCTTCAGCTCATATTCATAGCTACATAGAGTTCCAGAATAATTGCTATTTCTGTTACATCTGCCCACCATTTTACTCATAGCAAATCTCTCAAAACTAGCTAGTAGAAAATGACATCATTTCATTATTTGCATTTAATCACTGAAATATGATTTTATCTACTCTTTAATTTCGAAAAGGCAAGACGTATTCTTCACTTCACTTATCATTTAGCGCAAAATTATTAACCGATAAAGAGCGGATCATATATCTGGTATGTATCTTGCTGCTTTAAGTGCATTAATGTGGCTTCAAAGTTTAAATTGCTTTCGTACACTTTGGAATATCAAGTATTCGTAGGCTGTGATTGTTTCTGTTTACTTAATCTTCTATTGTCTGTGGTTTTTATAAATGGTTTAATTACATTTCTGCATATGCTTCAATTCTATTCTGAAAAAGGAAAAACTTATAGCCTGCTGGTCTAGTCAAAGACAACTATAGCATGTCAGTCATGATTCACATAATCAATTACAGAATTTCCCAAAAGACTAAAATGTGCCGTTACATTATCTCTTTTTTTTTTTTAGTTATCGAAATCCATCTTGCATTTAAGATAAATATCAATTATTTATGATATAGATGCATTAATTATGAACATGATTATGTCATGTTCGGATAGGATAGACAAACACTTACTTTGAGTTCTACAATTTTAAAAGGATTCCACCTATAAGTGCTTGTATTTATCTCTTTTATTATAACATAGTTATGTTTACAAATAAATATATATGAGAAGATGTTAATTCAAATCTAATTCCTACATTTACTTGAAAAGTGAACTTTATCTGCGTGAAGAAAAAACATTGAAAGCAAATCAAGCAAATTTGAGTCTTATATATATATGTAAATTAAGGAAAATGTACACAAAATAGTAGGAAAATAGAAAAAGGTGTAAAACCTAGGTTATATCAAGTACTAGAATATTATGCACTAATTCTATATGTATACTGCGAAATGCTTTTACAAACAAGAAATTTAAGCAGTCAGCTAGCATTTTTTTTCTACTTACATCACACAAAGATCTACTTCGTAATATATATATATATACACACCCTTTTGTGCCTGATCAGTTCTAACACTACATCTTCACCACTCTGGGTCTTCCAACCGGCCACATGAAGAAACTAGCTGGGTTTCAGCTAACAAAATCATCTATTCCTTTGTCTTCAGAATATATATATATATGGAGATAACCTTGGCTTACATATATGGATCTAAAATATGGGCCTCTCTTATATGTACCTCAATGTTTAACGAAATCAGATTCAGGTACTCATCTCAAAATTAAGATCCACCTCTGTACAATATAACTATATGAAATAACAGCAGGTCGGAGATATTATATACCTTATAGTAGTTTTAGTATGGATCATGACCAAGTCTGAGCTCTAAGTCCACAACTTCACCATCTTTCTGAATTCCTCTTCTAACTTCATCAGTATTGACATGACTTGGACCAATTTGGAGACTCAAATTGGGGCCCAGAAGCTCTTGGTTTGTACCCAAAGATTGATGGTACCTTGTTGGGTTCAGAAACTCATATTGAAAGGCATATGCCGGTGGGTTTATAGGATAATTAAGTGCTGATGATGGCTGAAAACGGATATTGTCACAGTTCCTGTGATGACGCTCAAAAATGGTGTAACAAGTTGAGGTTTGGCTTGAGATTTGTGGAATAAAAGGAGATTCCTCGTTGGTTAATTTGTTTGGTAGTGAAGAAGAATTGGGTGTGCCTCGTTTGGCTTTGGCTTTGTCTTTTCTATGGATATTCATGTGGCCTCCTAAAGCTTGAGCATTGGTGAAGCCCCTCCTGCAGAACGTGCAATCATATGAGCGTTTGGCACTTGTGGAATCATCATCTTGGTCTTCTTGATGATTATGATCAGTTTCTTCACTAGATGTGTCTGAGCTTCCTTGCATATTCACTGGCTTCATAGATAATAACAAAAGAAACTAGCCTCTATGTTGGAAACAATTGATCAAACAGTTTTGTGATTTGTTTTTAAATTTTTATTTTTTGTGGAAAATGGATGAGGATACCCTAAAGAAGACACAGAGAGAGAGAGAGAGAGAGAGAGAGGGTTTGGAAGATAGTAGGGTTTTTACAGAGTTGGAGAGAAAGAAAGGTGTGAGATGGAGACAAGCAGAAAACAATACTGGCTTTATGTCATTGTGGCCTCAGTGGACTTGTATGAGGATTGAAGAGAGAGTGCTAATTTGGCGTTTTCTTCATGGGATTTAGCTTTTAGCCGGCTCTAACTCTATTGTGGGTCCAGAGAGTTTGGTGATTTTCTATTGCTTCTACAGAACTCTCTTCCATTTTGATTTGGGAGCACATATATATTCTGCTTATGTTGCTTTCATTTTCGTCATGGTTTTCATTACGTTGTTTTGTTTATTGCTTTGGCATCTCCCGTTTAATTCTTATGCACCTCCATGTGGCTATAGTTCTTGTGGAGATAATTAATACTCATAATTACAATGCATAGTGTGAAGAAAAGTTGAGTTTATATACTATGTACTGTTCTCTAACTTCAAGTCTTGTGTCATACTTGTAAATTAAGTAGGCATATACGTGCTATGCCTATTTTTAATAGCAAAGAGAATGCACAGAAGGGATGGTACATACTACATAGTGATTTATTCTTCTCAGTTTCAACAAATGCGAGGCTTTAACCGTTTTTTGCATGATCTCACGCGTTCTTTAGGGTGGGCCAAAATATACAAGCCTTCGACCTTTAAATGTGAATGCAAGTTCAATTCCACATAACAACGTTAACAAGTAAAAACTACATATATTTCTAAGTGAAAACGCGTTTGAAGTATATATCTTCCAAAATGTCCTTTTCTTTTGATGAGCTTGATGACAGAAAACAAAACTGACATGGTCTAATTATAGCTTCTTGCAAGTGATTTACACGCATTCAACTGGCTCTCTAGCACAGCTAGAAAAGGAAGAGAAATGTGAATTATTAGCTTTATCCATCTACATACTGTATGGTACGGGTGTAGTCTGTACACATTGATTTTCAAGCCAAATTAATTAGTTGCATGTGATGACGATATATACTCAATTAAATTCCTATTTCACTCTCTCTCTCTCTCTCTCTCTCTCTCTCTCTATATATATATATATGTGTCCTATATATAGTATAGTACAAAAGCCTAAATCTCATTGATCTAAACAAACTAGTTCCAACTAATTAAACAGCTGACTGTACCCTTATAATCATATCAATGATATGAATAGGTTGAGAAGGGGGAGCAGTTCAAAAGGAATGATTTTGACGGCAGCCCATTAGGTTTTTTTAAAAGAAAAATCTCTACCATACCAAATGTCTCTTAGTGTAGTAGTTACTTAGCTGGTTTCTTCTGTATTTGCAGGCGGCCAAAACGTGCATGGCATCTGATAATATATATAGTTTTTTGGACACCATATTTGAAGTGATATCAGTGCTTAGCTTACTGTGAGAGAAGTTATAGCCAGATTCGTAATATTAATTAATAACCGGTTAATTAATATAAAGTTTTATGTGACGATTTTCAAGATATGATCAAGATGAATCATTCCAATTCAAATTTGAATAATGTTAATAGGACAACTAGAAGAGAAGAATAAAGGAGTGTTTCATTGACAACAACATGAGTGCGGTACTACTATGCTTCCTCTGCATCTATAATTCCATCTTAATACAGCTTATAATTGACGTGTTCTTGACCTAATCCCTGTACACGTCTTCCTTATGTATATCCCTAGAAATGGCTATACCTTCCAAAGAGATTATGATTAATGGTCCATATCATGTTTCGCATACACCACCGCAAATTAAGCTTGTACAACAAGGTCTTTTATTATTATTATTATTATTATTATTTTAATGGATATCTAAGATAAAAAGTTATGTAAAAATTACATAATTATTTAAAAAAAAGTCACATGATTTAATATTTTAATATTAATTATTCATATAAAATTTAATAATTAAGATTTATTTTGTTAACTTTTGTAATTAACTACTCCTTTTTACTTAGGGTGTGTGTAGTATAAGAGTAAAAATGGGAATAAAAATTTTATAAAATAAATTTATGAATAAAAATATATATGGATCTATTCCATAAAATTTTAATCCTATATAAAATACATCCTTAATATGCTCTCTCTCTCTCTCTCTCTCTTTCTCTCTCTCTCTATATATAGGATTTAATTAAGGTTAGTCTAGGGCCTTTTTTTTTAAGTCCACTTAAATCTTTCTTTTCTTATATTTTCATTTTTACATTTTTCCTAAACATAGATCTTGACTGGTATGAAATGTTTGCACGAAAGTAGAGACAAGTACATTCTTTACCGCGTTAAAAAGAAGAAGAAATCTTTGCCTATCTTCTTTTTTTCAATTGCAGTTACATTTACAATTTACAATTTTTAACCTTTTATGTATAGTTACAAAAGCGCGTAATTGGTTGAAATTTTTTCGGAACAATTTCACAGAGTTTTGGTTAGTACGATACAGTGATGCTCTTACCTAAGATACTTCAACCTTTTTTACGTACTCCAAATTTTTCAATTGTTCTTTTTTTTGGGGGGTTTCAAAATGCAATTGTAATAAAAACAAAAGCAAAACCTAAATTTCCTCGGCCTCAAAAAAGAAAAGAAAGTTTGCATTAAAAGAAATACAAATTTTGCCCAAAGTCATCTATTAAACCCAAGCTAGGCCCAACAACTCCAGAAACTGCTGGACATAAACAACTTCGGGCCCAAGAACATCTTAAACTTCTAAATAAAAACTCAAACTTAGACCGACTGAAAAAAAACAACACGTCAAACTTAGGGTTCAGGACAAAAAAAGAAGCCTCAAACTTACAGTGCCCCCCCAAAAAAAGGAACTCAAACTTAGTGTCGGACGCCCAAGAAAAGGGAACTCAACAATCGATTTTGCAATTTTTCCCATCTGTTTGATTCTCTGTTGACAGGGATTTCACAACTAATTCTCACTCTAATATCAATTTTGAAGAGAAGCAAAAAATAATCACTTTTGGAGTTGATTGAAATGCATTTACAATTAAATTTATTTCTCAACTATCAAAGTTTCTTTTTTAGTTTTACCCCCGAATATTTATTTCTCTTCTTTTCATCACTCTTTCTTCTTCTTTTCGTTCGCATTTCACATTCCTATCTTTACCTTTCCTGCCTTCATTCATATCCATTAGAAGACTCATGATTTTGTGATTTTCTGGATGCTGAAGCTATGGGAAGCTCTCCAAAGTGTTGAAAAGCTTTGGATTGAAACTCTTCATTTTGATGCCTCTGAGAAACTCTGAATTGTTCACATTTAAATTGTGTAAGTTCTCCATACTTTTTTTCTTTATTTCCAAGAGCATGTGGTTTTGCTATCTTTTGCTAATTTTTTTAGCTTTGGGTGTTTTTATGTGGCTTCTATGAATTTAAATGACACAAAACCAATAGTCATATAAAGTTTTTAGACACATTAATGAATTGTTGAAAGTGGTACAGTGAGTTTTGTTGGGTAGTGGACAAGGATAAGATTGAGGTGTGATTTGGCAATAATGATGAATATGTTGATTTGGATCCATCACCAAGTTTGAATACAATTTCTTCAACTGACATGAATCATGTTTGAGACTCAATTCAAGACCAAATTATAGAGTCATGCAGAATGATTAGTAGAATAATTTTAAAATAATGTTGTATTATAAATTATATGTGCAACTAGTACTTGTTATGTGACATTTAATTATACTTAGACTATGCATTAGTTTGTGTCAATTTAATGATTTTTATTGTCAATTAGTTTAAATTGTAGAATTTTAATTAGACAATGCATCTTATTTCATAAATTAAAATACATGAATATCTTTTATTTTTAATTTAATTATTTGACAAAGGTGATCATAAAAATATTTAATTTTTTATATGTATATCTCAAAATTAATGAAATAAAATAAAAAGAAAATTGTGAGAAAGTAAATGCAAGTTCTTTTCTGTAATTGTACATCTAAAAATAATTTTGATTAATACTATCTAAATAATATTCTTTTTGTTAAAATTACTTTTCAGATTAATCTACTAAACATAAATTACTTTTTCTCAAAATTAATTTCAACCAAAATCAATTTTACAAAATCAATTTTATCTAGAATCAATTCTATAAATACAAAACCAATCACATACTTAGTTGACATGAGAGAGGAAAGGGAAAGGGTGCTTGATATGGCTTTGATGGGTGGAAGTGTGGTAAAATGAGAGTGCATGTGATGAATTGTTGAGAGTGTGATTATTATGTGAGATGGTGATATTGCTCTCTTTTGGATGTGGTGAGAGAGTGATGTTATATATGCAAGAATGAATGTCGGTGCATGAGCCAAGAAGAGAGGCTATGTATTGTTTTATAGATGAATTTTGATATATTATCAATATAAAGTGTTTTATATGACCAATCAATCATATCTTATATTTTATATGAATTTTTAAGTAGTTATAAAAGGAGTCAATATTTTTTGATAATATAATAATATATAATTAAATATTTTTTTACATATTAGTGCTAAAACTCTATAGAAACTAAATCCATGGTTTTATGCAGCCTTTGATATCATATAACTAATGTCCTCTAAATAATTAAAAAGAATAAATGAAAAAAAAAATGAAAAGTTTATTGGTGAAAGTGGAAAGATAAGAAAAATGAAAAAGAGAAAATTCTATTCGTGCTTTTGTGTAAAGAGTACGAACTCCTAAGTCATAACGATAAAGGACGAATCAGAATATAAAATATAGGTAAAACAAACTTTAAACCTTTTTATTTTCTATAATAATATTGTTTAATCTTGAAAGAGACAGTGTCCATGGACTCCCCTGCTTTTATTTTTATTTTTTGCATACAAGACTCCATTTTTCTGTAACCAAAGCCCAAAATACGAAACCCAAAACCCGTAACCTTTACAATAGTTGCTTTTACAAACATTTGCCCTGTGAGTACATATCACGCATGGCCATTAGATTTTAAAAAAGAAATAATGAAAATGAAAGGGGACAAAAACACTTATTCGGACCCACAAAATCGTTCATAATTTTTTCTTTTTAATTTCTTTTTTTAATTATAGACATCAAGCAACTAACCTTTCTTAAGTCTTAGCATCTTTTGGCTTTGGCATTTAAAAAACGGGTGAAACATGAAACCCTGAAACTGCTTGTCTCAGATTCCTCAATGTTGCACATTTGTCACCGACCTTTGCCTGCGAAACGCCAAATAACCATTTCATATTTTATTTAACATTTTTAGGCTACAAAAATAATATTTCAATTCAATTTTTTTTAGTTATTTTCTTATACAACCTTAATTGATTGATATAATATTTATCATTATTTTAAAAAACAACCAAACTAAATAATTACTAAACGATCAAACTCTACTTCAGAAAACAATAGAAACAAAAGAAAATAGGAAGTTTAATAATACATTATTGTTATTGTTTTTCAATTAACAAAGATTACATTTTCTTCTTTAACTATTCTATATAAAATATTGTTCTAAACATCGGATTGGATTGGCTGGTTCAATCAGTTGAACCAGGAACCAACTAGGTATCTGGTCTGATTATATCTAAGGAACTGCTTTACCAAAAAATTAGTATCGAATTGGTTGAATTGGCCAAAAATCGATAAATTGGCGTTTGGTTGTTTTTTTTTAAAGAAGTATAAAATTATTTTTTGATTATGAATGATAAAGTTAACTACTTTATTATGATAAAAAATGATCAAAAATATATTTTGGTTGGCTAGACAAAAAATTACTATGTTTCTTACTCTGTAAAAAGGAATTTAGATGTGATAAATATTAAAAAAAAAAGATATATAGATACTATTTATAGAGATTTTAAGAGTAAAAGATTTTTAATGTGGGATTTCTTAAATACTTTATAATAATTTTAAGAATAAAAAATTTAAAATCTAAATAACGTGGGACTTAATATTTTACTTATATTAGTTATATTAATATGATTTAATATAGTGATTTTGATTTTTAAAATTATTTTTATTATATTAAATTTTTTTAATTTTTTTTATTTATCTCATAATATATTATTAATTATATTTATATAAATTTAGATATATATATATATATATATATATATATTATTTTATTACATCTTAATTGAATTTTCAATTGAATTGGTTGAACTATTGAACCTCTAAATCAATATCAGTATCTTATCTTATTCGATATCCAACCTAATTTTCAGAACTTTAATCTAAATGCACACTTGAGCATCGATTTTAAATTATAACGATGTAAGACGAAACATTACATTGGTAAGTTAATGTTTTTTGGCATCATTAATTTATTATTACTGTTACTGTAATAATTAAATATTATTATTGGTATAAAAACAAAAATTATTGTTATTATTTTTTCAAATAATTTTTTTTTATAATATAAAACGAGTATGGCGGTTTGGGATCTGTTATGTGATAGATGTAAAATAAAAAAGAGAAACAAAACAGGAAACTATTTTAATTGAAAAAAAAAAACAAAACAAAAAAATAAAACTATTATACTTTTTTTTTTTTTTTTGGGTTATGCCTTTGCTCTCTCTCTCTCTCTCTCTCTCTGTGTTGCTGCTCGATACCTATTTCTCTTTTTTCTTTCTTTTGTCTGTCTTTGTTTCTCTCTCTTCGCCGTTCTCTCTCTAAAATCTCAGGGCTCCGATTGCGCCTTTTTGACAAGCCTCCGCTCTTCGATTCCCAGGTTCGTCTGAAATCGATCCACGCCATCACCACCTTCTCCATCCACTTCACTCTTCAATTTTCCCTTTTTCTGTTTTTTTTTTTTGTTTCTCTTTCAACATTCTTCGATTTTGATCAATTTTTTTTTAATTTTATTTTTGCTTTTGGGAATTATTGCCCGGGATATTCGCTTTCTTCGGTGTTGATTGGAATTTTTCGGTTTCTTGTTTTCATGCAATTTCGAGCTGGTTTTGCAATCTCGTTGTGTTCAGTTTTTAAAATTTTTTAATTTGGAATTGTTTCAAGTTGTTTGACTGAGTGTTCTTAGTTTTTTTTTTCGAATCTCTAATTATTTTAGGTTTTTATTGATGGGGTTTTTGGTTTGGGTTTGGGCTTGGGCTTGTGTTTGGTTCTCAATAATTTTTAGGTGAAATTGAGAAGGGTAGCATTGCATTAGGTTAATTGATATCGGTTCAGAGGAAGGGGGTGGGTTTTGTATTTTCTATGTTCACAATTGGGAGAATATCGAATTCGCCATTTGAATTTGTCCTGTGTTTCCTTGATTTTCCTTGGCAATGCACCTTACTTCTTGATTATGGTTTAATTTTGTATAATTTTTGAGATGCAGTTAGGAATGGATACTCTAAATATGCATGATTTATTTCTGTGGAAATTTAGATATTATTAATACTTATTTATTTGTTTGTTTTGAATGATTTAGTGTCTCATAATATAATGTGGGGTTTAAGGGCTGATTGTGGCTTTGTTTATGTGGTTCTTATACAGTGAGTGTTAGTGAAATATTTCTTGATCAGGGAATGGCTGGAATTGGGAGTGAGGAATCTGGAGTGGGAAAGTCTGTGGAGGGAATTTCAAGTGGGCAGCGGTGTCAATCCGGGGATGCATTGGCAGAGTGGCGGTCTTCTGAGCAGCTTGAGAATGGGATCACATCTACCTCGCCACCTTACTGGGACAGTGATGACGACGATGGTGGTAAATTTCTTTTCTCTCTTTTAAGTTTTTTCCCCTTTATATAATAATAATAATAATAATAATAATAATAATAATAATAATTACACACACACATGCGCACGCGATAATTTTATATTGTTATATTGCTTGTCTGTTTGTTTATGCCTGAGAGAGCTTTAGGGATGGTAATTATGGCATAAAGAATACTTGGATTAGATGTTGCGTTGTGCAAAAAAATTTTGCGCCTTGACTTTTTGGTTGATATTAGTAGTTTGGTGAATTCATTGATTTGTAAGAATAAGAAACAAATAAGTAATGATTTGAATCTTGGACTAATCAAGCATCATCTTTATCTACGTATCATCACTTGGATATACTATTAGCAGTTCCAATTGCCTCTTAATGAGTTTTGTTGCAAGAGTATTATACCATCAAATTTGTCAGACTATTAGTTTATATTGGCTGTTAAGCATTCCAAGTGACTGAATGTGATTATACTTCAATTATCATATTGGAAGAAAAAAGGCATAATAAGATAGGTTAAACTTCCGTGCAAACTGCCAAAGAAGCACCTTTTGTAGGCACAGGTACGAGAGTTTGGTATAAACTTGTCTCTTGTGCATGGGCAGTTGCCTTATTGTCTACTTTTGGATGATTGGTGTTGCAATCTTGCTTCTGCTGCTTCTTGAATCCAGCATGAAGGATTGATGCTCAATTGTTTACAATCTAATTTTTCCATAAAGAAATGTTTACAACCTTATTTGTTTTTCTCTTTATAGGACCAAAACCTTCTGAGCTCTATGGAAAATATACATGGAAGATAGAAAAGTTTTCTCAGATTACCAAAAGGGAACTTCGCAGTAATGCATTTGAGGTTGGCGGCTACAAATGGTATGAGGCTTTCGATAAACTTATGGGACTTTAAGGCTTTTGGTGTGCTTTAGAGCTTAAATATACTTGCTGTTTTGCATCATTTTGTTCAAAACCTTTAAACCTATATATATGCAAGAGCTTGGTAGTATGCATTATAATCTTGAACAAACCTGACTGTGATTTTATCTTTAATCTTCTATTTTTATTTTTATTTTTTTGGGATAAAACAAGAATTTTATTGAGATAAAGATAAGAAATATACAAGAAGATAGCAGGCCAAGAGATCCTCTTCTCTTTACAAGAATAAAAACAGACAAGAGAAAATACTATCAATACTATCAATGAAGCATAACTTTCCAATCTCTCAATATATCTGGGAGGCAAATTCCTAAAAAACAATCATGTGATTTACACCAAATGTTGACACAGATGGTGTAATGTTGTAGTTTATCTCTAGCAAATCTCAATTTAATGGGGAAATATATATTTTCTATAAATAAAGAAATTCATTTAGACAAAGAGAAGTATGAGGAGTTTAGAGGGGAGGTCCTCCATTGGAAAGATGGGAAAATAAAACAAGTAAAAGAAAAACCATCAATGGAGCAAACTTGCCCCTATCCCTCTGCATATTTGTTAAGGAAATCCCTTTAAAATGATCATGTGATCTGGCACCATATTGAAGTCCATCATCTTTAGGCCTGCAATATTAATTCTTTTAGATCACTGCAGTCCAAATAAAAGACTTGACTTTAGGTGGTTTACCTAGATAGCAAGTAGCTCAATTCAATAATTAAGTTAGATATTGGAAAAGGGTTTGCACGAAATTACCCTAGAAGGTTCAAGAAATCTTGCCAATAATATGTGATTTTCAGACATGTAAAGGGAATATGTGACCATATCATCTACTAATTTGTCATACAAGAGAAAGGTACTTTATTTGTTCCCCTTGTGGATGGTGTGCCCTATGTAAGGACTATAAAAAATTGTTAATAGAATTCAAGCCCTTAATGTATTGTTGGTACATGCCATCTAATAAATGCATCTGGTTCGCTGAGATAGTTCGTATGACGAGATACTTACTGAATAAATTAATGTGGATTTTTTGACCTAATCATCCTTTGGCGTTTGGCAGGTATATTTTAATCTATCCACAAGGTTGTGATGTTTGCAATCATCTCTCTTTGTTTCTGTGTGTAGCTAATCATGACAAACTTCTTCCAGGTCCAATTCTCAATCTTTTTCAGATTGTATTAGTAATTTAGTTTCACTTGCTACAATTGGTTCCTTAGTATTTGGCTTATTTTCCCTGTTCTTTTTGGGGTGATACAGGATGGAGTCATTTTGCACAATTTACAATTGCTGTGGTCAACAAAGACCCAAAGAAATCAAAATATTCTGGTCTGTTGGCTAATAATTGGGTTTATCACTGGAGTTTACAATTTTTCTATCAGCATTATTGAGACACTTGTACTTGAGTTTTCCAGATACATTGCATCGATTTTGGAAGAAGGAGCATGACTGGGGATGGAAAAAGTTTATGGAGCTATCCAAGGTGTATGATGGATTTGTTGACACTTCTGACAATCTGATAATAAAAGCTCAAGTTCAAGTCATTAGGTATTCTATGCTTAGTTTATGTTATTTAGAATCTTTCAAATATTCAGTTATTCATACATCATCTTGTGTACAGCTGTGCTACTGACTAAGGTTATTGTCCACACAGTTTTCAACTTCATTTTGTTAACTTATCTAGAAAGAACATTTGCATGTTTTGTAATTGTACTAGCTAGAGTGATTTGTTGTTCTCGATATCTTTTGTACTAGATTGAAAACCAGCAAGAGACAATATCGGTCTTGTGATGCAAAGCTCTAACTTTTTTGTTGAAGTTGGGTCTAAACAAGTTGCCATTTTTTGTAGTATTTATGGCTGAGGTTATAAAGCCTTGGATTCCATTTGGGTCAACCCGTATTTCCATCACCTTGCTGGACAGAAGTTTTAAATTTTTATTCTCTCTAGGCCTGTTCAATGTTACTCTTCTTTGTCACTTTTTTTAACCTAAACTCCACTGTTATCCCGTCATGATTATGATCTTCTTTGGTTTTAAAATATTGAGTTGCTATATCAGTGTGGATTGTTTTGCTTGGCTACTTGGCTTTAATGAAAAATATGATTTGCTAAAATGGTTGAAGCTCTATGCTGAATTCCTTTTGGCCTGCACTATTTTGTGCAGATGAGATATAAGAAATCAGATCTAACTTGCAGATTATGGATGTTGTACAATTATGATAGAAGAAAATATAAACGTCAAAGCAATTTAAAAGCAGTTAAAAACATTTTTATGCCATGGTAATCTTTACATTAGTAAATAACAAATATTTATGGCTTTGGACTCTATGATTAATGATTAATGTAAATCTTGTTTAATTGGTTTGTATTTTGCCTTTGAGCTCTTGGTTCAGATGTGTGACCATATTTATTTTTTTGTTTCTGATGCGTAGGGAGAAATCAGACAGGCCTTTTCGTTGCCTTGATTGTCAATATAGGAGAGAACTTGTTAGGGTATATTTGACCAATGTAGAACAAATTTGCCGGCGTTTTGTGGAGGAGAGGAGAAGCAAGCTTGGGAAGCTGATAGAGGATAAAGCTAGGTGGTCGAGGTACTTCTGCTCTCTTTTAAATGTGTCATTCTCATGAAATATGTGTATAATCTGTTTTGTCACGTGATGTATGCCGTAATTGTATTCTTCCTCCATATTTTCAGTGTCACCTAATAAAAGTCAGGGTCATTAAATTATTTCTTTTTCACACTTCCAGATCAATAATAATACTTTCAATACTTGAATTGGAAAATCATTATTTGAGTTGATTTAATTCCTCCTCAATCCTGAAAAGCGAAAGATCTTAGGCATATTGGGAAGGAAAGAAAGGGTAGAGAAGAGGGATGAATACTGTGGTCAATCAAACCTAATCAGTGACCATTGTTTGATGAAGTATAGCCAACTTCATGTATTTTGAAATATATATTACATCCTATTAGACATTTAATTTGATGTGATGTTTTCATTTTATTGGAATCTAAATCGTTTGATCTATGTAGTTGACTCTACCTAGTGGAAAAATGTGTGTCATTGTTGTTGGAATCTAAACTATTTCCCCATTTAATATAATGCATTGGCATTCATTGCTGCTTTTATTGGCTGATCAAATGGCAATTTGTAACATGTGCAGCTTCTTTGCTTTCTGGCGGGAAATTGACCAAACTTCCAGGCGCCGCATGTCTAGGGAGAAGACAGATGTAATTTTGAAAGTTGTTGTAAAACACTTCTTTATAGAGAAAGAAGTCACTTCTACTTTGGTAATGGACTCCTTGCACAGTGGATTGAGGGCTCTTGAAGGCCAGACTAAGTCCAAGAAGGGTAGGGCAAAATTGTTGGATGCTGAAGAAATGCCAGCACCAATTGTTCGTGTCGAGAAGGATATGGTTGTACTGGTGGATGATGTTTTACTGCTACTTGAAAGGGCTGCTATAGAACCGCTGCCTCCGAAAGAGGAGAAGGGTCCTCAAAATCGTACAAAGGTAAGATGTGGAATCCTGTTTGTAAAAATAACTTAGGAATTATATGTTGATAGCTTTGTAGTCAATGAACAATTGTGGGGCACAGCAGCTGATCCCAAAAGGACTATTGTGCTATAGCGGATTGAGGTGCAGCTGCTATATTGAAGATAGTATACAATTTATACTACACATAAATTCTCAAAACTTAGTACTCAAAATTTAAGACATGGCCGCAAGGAACAGGGGCTGGGAACACTATCTGGAGCTTGAAACAATATCTGAGGCTGGAAATCAATGGAACTAAAATTAAAAAGAATATAACACGAGGATATTTCAATGAGCTTAAGGCTTATGATGATCGTCAAGGAACAAATCCCGCGCAGCTTATAGAATAACACAGAATATTGAAATCAAACAATGTAACATACATAGTTTTCCAAATAGGTTTAAAGTACTTAGACAAATAACACAATGATTGGGATTTTTACATCAGAACCACAAGAAGTGAACAGAGGAGGGTTAGATAGCATAAGCATCTGGCCGGAAAATCACTGGTTTGCTTGGATTTGACTGGGAAATGCAAAGAGAGGATGGATGTGTGAAACAAAGGTGTGAACGGAGGAAGGGCGTTCAAAATAGTGGTGCCTAGATGCAAAACAATGGAGAGGCTGCCAGAGGAGCTCTGGGTCTGGCTGGAATGCATGTGGGCTGCTGGAAAATCAGAGACTGTTCTGCTGGAAGTTTGAAACATAGGTGGGGAGCCAAGTTTTCTTTGAAGGAACCAGCATGATTTGAAAAGGGATGGGAAATACTATTAAAAATAATAAAGAATGAGAAATCCTTAAATACTTCTAAAAATCAGTGGGAAAACCCTGAAACGGATTGCAAAACAGGGTTTTTTGCCCCAGTTGGTCTTGGTCACAATGCATGCAATGCAAAAATGCAATGTGGTGAAACTCCCAAAACCGTCTGATGTTGCGATGCACTGTGACAGGGTATTGTGCACATATCTGCTGTGGTTGATCGTTGGTGATATGTTTAGTGTTGAGCCCGTTGAATGTGGTGGTATTAGTGCAAGAGTTTTAGAGGATCTCTACTGGTCGAAATCAGGGGGAAAGTAAAACTGAAATCTATGCTACTGTACTCTAAGTTACAGTATTTTATGACTATTCTTACTCAATTGCCGCTGCATCAGCTGGTCAACCAAATTAATTACTTAAACTGTTCTTCAGGTTATGTATGGGTTACTGCTTGGGTAGTTTCTGCTTCTGTTTCATATTTCTTGTTGTGGCTTTTGTTCTGTCATTTCTGAATGATTATGTGTTTGGGATTGCTTTGAGGTTTCATAGTTTGAAGGATCACAATTTTGTGATCATTGGTTTTGAAATAATGTCTTATATTTAGGCCATTGCTACAGAACATTGTATCAAATTAAATGGATTAGTATGAAATCAATTTAAATGGGATCTAATAATAATAAATGATAATATGATAACTTTGTGTTCGTTCAAAGTTAATAGGGATATTTATGCCGGTGATTTTAAAACCTATTTTGTCCAACATAGGGAGCTAGGCTGCGTAGAGTTGAACACGTGAAATAATTTTGTATTATTGCAACCACAATTTCAGTCTGAAAAGAGATATATGCAGTTCCTTTGCAATTTGAATTTATGTTGAGCTCACACCTATTTTTCTACCATATTTCTTTAGATGCGCTATCTCATTGATATTGATGATAGTATATGCTTTAACATTTAATGTAATAGTTAAGAAATAAGTTTAGCCTAGTTAGAGTTGCCAACATATATAACAGCTGTAGAATGGTATCTTCAGTAAACTGGGAGATTATAAGCATGAAGAAGGGTATGGATGTGGTACGGTTAGGATTTATAGTTTTGGAATCCCTTTGATTGCTAAGAGACTTCTTTCACCTATTTTTGTAGGATGGGAACTCTGGAGAGGACTTAACTAAAGATTCTATAGAGCGTGATGAAAGGCGTCTCACAGAATTGGGCCGTAGAACTTTGGAAATATTTGTCCTTGCTCATATATTCAGGTAGTGTGTGCAGTATTTTTGCAATTTGTTTCGTACTCTTCATGTTTTGTAGCTTAATTGCTTGTTTATATACTCATGATTTTGTTTGAACTACCTCCTGAATTATGTTTTTATAGTGCTCCTGAATGTATGGATATTATTTGTTTGTAAGAATCACTTGGAAGTGGACTCCTCTAATTTTGTCCGTTGGTTTTAAATTTTGATATTTTGTAGTTTTGATGGCATATAATTAATTTCTAAGAGGTGATGAGTACATGGCGTGCCCTCTATGGGAAGATTGAGAAGTTTTGAAGGGTAGGGCTCATATATAAAACATATCTAGTATATATAAAAAAAAGAATATAAAACATATCTGGGAGTTGAAGAGTGGCATAATCTTTGTTTTTACCGCACATTTTCTGCTCATTCTTTTGTATTGGTAGTCCTTACATGTATGTATTAAATATGCATTGATTAGGATATCCTAATTCCAACCTATTTACTTTCATTGGTGCAGCAATAAAATTGAGGTTGCCTACCAGGAAGCTGTCGCACTAAAGAGACAGGAAGAGCTCATCCGTGAAGAAGAGGCTGCATGGCAAGCTGAAAGTGATCAGAAAGCAAAACGTGGGGTCAATGAGAGGGAAAAGAAGTCAAAGAGAAAACAGGTCTGGCTCTCATTGAAACTGTATTCAAGGGATCTTTTGATGTCCAAGTGTTGTCACAGATGCTAATGCATTGTCTAGTTCTCTTGTTAACATATTTAGTTTTTGTTTGATTATCTGCCAGAGATTGAAATGCAATTGTCTGGGATTTTTTGTTAATATTGTGATTTCAGAAGTCAACAGTCAGATGATTTATGTCATGCACAGTCAGATGATTTCGTGAATGACTTAAGAAAACACTAATGGGTAGAACCTCAAATAATACATAAGATATATTTTTAGGACATAAATTGACTCAGTAATGAGGGGGGAAAAAAACTGCTCATGAGCTTACACTGTCCACTTGAGCTGAGAAGCCCTATACTTATCTTACTTTCTATTGGCTATTTGATTGTTACAAGTTTGAAATTTCTGATAAAAATTATAGTTTAAGAATAACTAATCTAGTTACTGGTTAATTTAGTCAGTCTCTGGCTAGCCTATTCAGCACTGTTTGAATATTGGTAATCAATAACCACTCTTCGACTTAATTTTTCCTAAATTGAAAATAATTTTGTCAGCAAACTGTAATCCTCCCAAGATGTATATCTTGACATCCCGTTTTCCTTTGCCATGCATGCTGTTTTTGGGATTTTGAGTAGTTGGATTAGCCTATTTTGGGTCCAAAATAGTTTATAATTAAAAGCTTCCTGAGATAGCTTTTGAAAAGCAAGCAGATATTTGCCCCCAAAATGATCAAACCAAACATACCTTAAAGGATGTCACGTGCATGGGGTTGTGAGAGGAGTTGGTTGACTTTACTTTTGTTGCTGACAGATATTCCTTTCTTTTCATTGCAGGCCAAACAAAAACGGAACAATCGGAAAGGAAAGGATAAAGGGAGGGAGGAAAGGACTACTGTGGCTGCTCATGTCAAGAACCAAGAAGACAATGCTGTTGATGATAAAAAGGATTCTAATATGGATGAACCTCAAACTCCGTCTGAAAAGGCTGATGCCGCGGAAGATGTTTCTGATGTGTCTGACTCTGTGGATGGAGTTACTGAGATACTTCAACCTGATTCAGAAGACAGAGATGCTAGTCCTGTTAATTGGGATACTGATGCATCTGAAGTTCATCTTCCAACTGAGGCCAGTAACAATGGCATAGGTGGTGTTTCGTCAATGCAAAATGGAATGTCTGAGAAAAGGAGCAGTTCAGTGATAGATGATAGTTCTTCAACATGTTCAACTGATTCATTGCCATCAGTAGTCATGAATGACCCCTACAAGGGGAGCTTTTTTTCAAATTGTAAAGTGCAAAAGTCACCTAGCAGGTAAGTATATAGCTTAATATTTTTTGGTGTGGATGGGTATCAATTATGGGTTTAGTGTTAATTTGATTTGGCACTTTTTATCTGTAGAGGTAAGAACCAAGGTAAAGCATCTTGTGATATGGGTAGTTGGACAAATGAAACAGATAGTCAGCCATCTGGTTCTGCCGCAGATGCTGTGGATAATAACAATGAGTCTGGAAGTGGTAAGGTTGGGGAATCTGAGTCCAAGGGTGCGGTCATCTCCTTGCGGGATCGGTTAAAGTGGGCTGAGCAGCATGTTGTCAGAAAGGTGGTCTTTTTTTCATCCTTGTTTTAAATACTTGTCAAATTATTATAAAATTAAAGCCTTCTTCTCAAAAGCATATCCATTCATATGACTTTCTGTGATTGTTGAATGTGTTTCCTTTTTGTCTATTACATTTCTTAAATTTTTGCATTGAAGTGTTGCCTGCTCATCTTATATTTTCTAATGTTTTTTACCCACTTTATTTTTGCCATTGAGGAGGATCAAAAGTAGTTTGCTCTTTGAGAATAATTTCAAAAGGTACATGAATATTTAAGGGTTTTAAAGATGGAAAGATGACTGGCCCTTGTTCTCTCTTATTTATTTTTCGTCTGCAAATAAATGGGATATAATTTGAATTTGCAACTCTCAGATCAAATTGGTGATGTTTCTATATACCTATTTTGTTTAAAGATTGGTATGCATGGGACTTGAAGTAATCATGGGAAAAAAGATATATATCTTTTTCATCTTGTTTCCATCACCTGCTGTGTAAGAGTGAACCTGACTTTATATATATATATATATATATATATATATGTATGTATCTGAGGCTTTGCATTCCTTACATTATTAATTCATGCTTAAGGCTCAGACAAAGTAAAGATTTATCCCCATAATTTACCCTGAACTCCCTTATGAAGATATCTTTATCCTCATGATTCTTTTCTTTTGAGTTGTTTCTTGGTGTTCTTTGTTTTCTGTTTGTTGGTCTGCTATTTGTATTTTGTAGCAATCTTAACGCATAGTAAGCTTAAGATTGAGGGGCAGATTTAGAATATCAAGTTTGTTAAGAATATGGGAACTAGTAGTTGGAATATTGGAAATAGCAATCGTAATATGTTAGTGCCATATGAAATAGTTCAAGCTCATTAGTATTGCCTTGTAAATAGGAGTAGTAGTAAATATGTTGAATTGTTGATACTGTCTGATATGTATATATATTTTTGACTGTTGGATGGAACACTCATACAGTTCAGTCACACAAGGGTTCTTCCTCTCTCGCTAGTCTCTTACTAATTTAACCTGGTATTAGAGTATATCCTATGGTTGTTATTGAGCCACTTGCAAATATCTAGTCTTATAAACTTCACCTTCAGATGTCCAGGCCTGGGTGTGAGTGGGGTGTGTTAAAAGTCCCATATCGCTTAAGGATATGGTTAAGATAGATTTTATAAGTTCTTGAACAACCCTCATCCTATAAGCTAGCTTTCGGGTTGAGTTAAGCCCACTCAATTCTTAAGAAAGTTTATTAGTCTTATTGTTAGGTGAAGGCTCATGATTGTTTTTATACTTAACAATCCTATTTATGAAGCAAATTGATCTGGACTTTGAAGGTGGTGGGAGATCGGATTTGGAATGGCAGTAAAATTTATGGTTGATTTGATATTTTCATTCCCCCCCCCCCTCTCTCCATTTTAGCTTGCTGTCTTCCTGTAATGATTTTTTTTGGGGGTAAACTATACCAAAAATTTTTATATGCCCAATTTTATATCAATCCTTATCTCTCTATTGTTGTTACAATTTGAGCTTGATGTTATTGGCATTTGCTTTTCTAATTGATAGGAAGAGGAGGTTCTTTCACTACAACAGAAACAGAACATCAAAGACCAAGTTGAGATAGAGAGACCTGTTGACAATGAAAGCCTACGGAAAGAGAATATATCAGCAGTGCCATCCTCACCAATAAGTCCTCTTAGAAACATATACTCAACTGTTCAGGTGAAGTTAGAACGCAAGACTAGTGCTACTGTAGATCCTGTTCTTGTCAGGACAACATCTTCATGTGACTCCCAGCAGACTGAAAAAAATGCATCTTTGCCTTTCACTTCTGCATCACAAGTAACAACTGTGTCCAAAACTGAGATCCTAAAGACTTCAACTGCAAGATTAACTGAAAGATCTGTGGCACAAATGCCTATGATGTCAAGACCTTCTAGTGCTCCTTTAGTTCCTGGTCCCAGGCCAACAGCTCCTGTTGTCTCTATGGTTCAAACAACTCCCCCACTTTCACGCTCGGTGAGTGCAGCTGGTCGGTTGGGTCCTGATCCCTCACCTGCTACTCATAATTATATTCCTCAATCCTACAGAAATGCGATAATAGGGAACCCTGTGGCCTCAACTGCTGCCAATCTGACGCATTCCAGCTCCTCAAGTTCCGGAGTAAACCCATCTCCTGGCTATTCTCAACCATCTTCCTTGGTCTCATCAATATTTTTATCCCAGGCCTCTGATAGGATGGACTCTAATGCTGGCCAGTCTGGTGTGTCCTCTGGCATGATTACACGGGATGTTTTACATAGCAGTCCCCAGTGGATTGAAAGTTCTCAAAGCGAAGCAAGTAGAAGCATGCACTATGATCAAACCTCCGGCCTTAATGATGTTCAAAACCATGACTTGTACAGGCCAGTGCACAGTAGATCCATGAGCGACATGTCGACTGAGGTTCCAGCCTGTACATCTGGGCGTCAGAACCAAGGGTTGTTGGTGGATGAGTTCCCGCACCTAGATATCATAAATGACCTGCTTGATGATGAACATGGTATTGGGAAGACAGCAAAGGCAAGTTCAGTATTCCAGTCTCTGAATAGTGGACCACAGTTGCTAAATCGACAATTCAGTTTCCCCGGGGACTTGGGTGCAAATGATGATTTCGGATCCTCAACCAGTAGTTCTTGCAGGTTCGAGCGTTCACAGAGTTACCATCATGATCATGGATTTCAAGGAGGGTATAGCTCATCCAGTGGGCATTTTGATTCACCAAGGGATTATATTCCACATATGAGTAGCGTGCCGTATGTCAATGGGCAGGTAGATGGGTTGATTCCTAATCAATGGCGGGTGGCTGGTTCCGATCTGCTGTATCTAGGTATGAGAAACTCAGAAAATGATGGTTACTCATACTATCCAGATTACTCAAATATGGCATGTGGTATCAATGGTTATACTGTATTCAGGCCGTCAAATGGTCCTTAGAGGGAAAAGATGACGGAAAGTGCCGTGGTCACCATCCAAATGTAATAATGTATTTGGGGGAATTGTTGGGTCTCTTCAGATTGGAGTGAGGTTGTAGTCTCTTGATAAGCAAAACATTTTGTAAAGAGTGTTTTGAGTTATTTGCTTCCAGCTTCTTTTCTTTATGAAATTATAGATGTCTCCGTCTTCTGGGATTATGGATGAATCTTGATGAGGTTTGAACTTTGAACACTTTGGTCATAGTAACTTATGCGTACCATGCATCCCATTTTAGATGCATGCTTTAGAATTTGCACCCAAGGCAGTAACCTAAAGCGTAACCAGGCACTACCTACGTGTGGACAATTCAGCAGGTGCAATTCCACGCAAAGTTGTGAGCGTGTAAAGTCTACGACACAGTTGCCCTCTCTGAATTCACGAGACATAACCTCCTAAAATTTATGAAATTTTACAGATACTTCTTATAGTGTACGTTTGTTGACAAGTCTAAGGACGCTCCTTTTTAATAACTATATATGTCCGTAAATGTTAGAGAAAGGATACTTTGACATCTTTTCCCTTAGACGTACACGGGGACACGGGTTTTAGAGGGAGGAAAAGTAGTAGAAAGAAAAGAAAGTGGTAATGTATACGGTGGATCCTACTTTTTTGTGAGTAGGTGTCTCCGTATGCATCTCATCCGTATGCGTGCACATACAAGCTCTCTAGATGTTATTGAGACTTTATTTTTCAAAGATACATATTCCATTCTATTTGAAATAAAATACTCAAAGTTAGCGTAAGTGTCAAAGGATAAGCAAGAGCAAAGATATATTTTTTGAAAAACAAAACACAATAATACTCTCTTTCAGGCAGCAGCAGCAGCCCATTGTTCACCTCATGAAACTTTTGCCTTCAAACAGGCCTAAAAATAATTGACAAAAACAAAAAGCCTAAAATACAATTAGAAGTAAATGAAAGGCCTTAAAACACTCTCATTGATGTAGTGCCACGCAAAATCAGTTGATGATCAACACTTAAATTGGTTATGTGGCTTGTTCTCATTATTGGATATCATTTTGAACTAATTAAAATAGGGTAAAATTACAAAAAAAAAAAAAAACAAAAATATAATTTACTTTTGAACTATAAGTCATATGCATTATAATTCCTAAATTTTAAAAGACATTATTTTAAAAAAATAAGTGCTAAAGCTACTAAGAGTTGAAGTTAGAAGTTTAAATCTCATTGTCATTGACATACAAAAAAAAAAAAAAAAGAAAAATAAATACTGAATCATTTAAACCAATTCATCATTGATAATTCAAGGCTTGTTTTAGGGAAATCTTTCACAAATATTAGATTTTCAAATAATATAATTTTCCTTCATTTATCAATCTTTTCCATTATTGTTAAGTTTTGGTGAAACAGGAATGTATCAATACGGAAATATTTACCATATAGGTTTGCCAAGTTGCTTATGGCATGACTAGTATATAAAATCAACAATTTATTTGCCAGTTATAACACTGAATTATATTGAATTACTACAAATGACTACTGCTTGAATTTTCAATTTCTCATAAAAGTTAAATGTCCCCAAACATAAGTCTTAGGGACAAATCCATAATATTTTCAATAAATTTTTGTTTCTTTTCATCACAGCACCTTTCAGGTGCATCGTGACAACTAAAATTCGGTGTAATTTTGAAGCATGCTTTATTCTTATATATTTATCAGTAAACATAATCAGGATATGACTTTTTATTTTTATTTTTTTATTTTTTGAGGAAAAGGATATGGCTATTTTGTTGATAACATCCTCATCCCACCTTCTTTTTGTGACTTGTAGAGAATTATGCGCTATCTTTTGTCTGAATTAGCTTCCAGGATCTCAAAGTCTTCTTACACATTTGCCCATCTTTAACAACTATGCTTCACTATGACATTCTAAGCGCACTTACATTACATGACTCAAAACCTTGTAATCAATCCTGGTTCCAAGCATTTAAGCACCTAGACTTTGACATTCAATTTTTGCGTGAACTTGTAGCTTGTGGACTCCAAACATATGAACTAATTGCAGCATTGTCCACTAAGAGTATACTTTTCTGCCAAAGGAGTGATTAAATTCTTAAATGATCTTTGCTCAGCAAGCATTGATTAAGTGATGATTGAGTATTTATTTAGAAAAAAAAAAAAGGTTGTTGATACAAAAGGTTAATGTACGAATGACGTGTTTTTTGCAGTTATTTTAATATCATTTTTCATTTTATCCTTATGTATTTTCACCTTATCCTGTGATTGGTTATCGACCAATTCGTTACATTTTTGTACAGTTGAAAAATGAATCAAATAACATTCCTCAGTTATTTATTTAATTGTTTATGGATAACGATTAAAGATATCAGGACTGCAACACTCTTTAAGTGCATATATCTATCACTTGAAAGAAACATTTACCATAAAACACTAGCGAAACCCTACTTTTATGGTAACAGATCAATGCAAACCAACTATGTAGGCTCCACAAATGCGCAATGTGTAACTAAAAGACAAAATTCCGCCCATTGGGATTATGTGTATTTACTTTTTGTCTCTAGTATCTTCTTATTTATTAGATATACTTAACTTTTGGATTTGATAATGATATCTGAGATTGTATTTCATAATAGGTTGCACCTTTCGTTTAAAAAATAAAAATAAAAAATAAAAAATAAAAAAAAACGTAACCCTATTCCTTGCCGCATACTTTGTCAGGTGAGACCCAGTATCCCTCTCCGCTAACCTTAACACTTCAGCTGGTATCTAAGAATTTTCCACTAAGCTTGTACAAGGTTTGGTTTAATTCTTGGAATCCAAAATTATGGTTTAAGTAAAAGATAAAACAAAAAAAGTTATAAAAACTAAACAAAACATTAAACATTATGCATTATGATCACACCAAGTTTTATGTGAACGATATATTTGGTAGGATTTGACCAACTTTATATTTTGACGTCGTTATGGAGCAACATAGGTACTTGGATAAAGTGTATAACTCATGGTCGCTCTCATGCATTTGCATATGGTTGCGTGTGCGCTAGTGTAATTCCGCGGTGACGAAAGCCCCGTGCCTTGTTGGGAGTTTCCCCACCAGCGCAGTGCCAAGAAATTTCTCAAACTTGACCCAAATGCAATTCCTCCCACTCAAACGAAGACTCACAATCAAGGAGAGCAATTAGTAAACAATTGCCAACGTTGTTTGTCAAATTAAATCAACTACCATTGGTCCAAATCCTTTTTAATATCTCTATTCAATTAGGCTACTATGTCTATATCATCAAGTCCGTGGATAAAAATGTAGCAAAATGAGAAAGGAAAACCGTGGATTCACTTTTCAAGTCGATCAAAAACTCTGTACAGCATGATTTCTATGCATATGACCAATTCAAAATGTGATGAAATTAAACAAATACTAGTATAATCAATAGTAAAAAAAAAATCGTTAAATTAAATAAACCAAAGTCACAAAATTGAGGCTAAACTCAAAAGGCTACTGATATAAATACCACACCATCAACGTGAGATGCTTCACTATTTGTCTTGCATACTCCTGTTGCTAATTAAACACACACCATGAGGGTTCGCAACGTTGTTTTGGCACTGCTTCTTCTTCTTACTATAGTTCATGTTCGGCCAAACCTAGCAGGTAGGGTTTTGAATACAAAGAAAAATCTGTGGCTTCAAGCTCTTGACAAGGGTCCTGTCACTCCCTCAGGGCCTTCTGGCTGCACATTCATCCCGGGGAGCGGCGGCACAAACTGCCCGCCGGTGAAGGAAATGAATGTCGCCGGCGATGTTTATCACCACCGTGGTGCAGCTTATCCTCGCCTTGTTGTTCCATGTGGTGTTGCATCCAATCAACACTGAAGCTCTCTTAAATGGGAGCCTAATTTCTGGTTGCAAGTTTTAATTAGCTGAGAGTACACTTTGGTGAAGGGTGAAACGCTCAGATTGGAAGAAATCAAATACCGATAGTAGTATTTTATTAACACAAAATTATTGGTTTATTTGTTACTTTGTGTTGATAAATGTCTACAGTTTGTACATTCATGCTTTCTTAATGTTGGATATAGAATTTCTTTTTTTAAGTAAGACAATTGTACTGTAGAAATTTATCTTATTGTATTTTGATATATGTTGTATGCAGATGATATATAAATGTTTTTTAAAGAATGATCTCATGTGGATGCATGTATATATTACGAGTTACAAATAGTTTTTCTCCGCTAATAATTTTATGTTATGTGTATAACTTCAATTCTATTGAACTTCACAACGTAATTAATACACCATTTCTTACGTGTAGTTTATAATGACATATAATTTATCACTTAATTTGTTTAAACTCATCTCCCTTTACTGAATATATCAGGCTTGATTCTTATATCCAGTATTTTACCGGTGAAGTTAAACAACATATCTTTAGAGCTTCTTTATTTGTTTATTTGTTAATGTCAAGTTTGGTTTCTCTTTTTTTGATGGGAAGTCAAGTTTGGTTTCTCTAATGCTGCAGTTATCGAAATTGAATAATGCCAATTACGTACTATTTTAGTATTTGTTTAAGTGGGTACTGGATACCAAGTCAGATGGTGATCGAATACGGACTTTATTGCGCACTTGCGTAATAGAATTAAATTTAGTATGATTCGGAAGAATAGAAAAAAATGAAACAACGAGAGGCAGAAACAGCTTATCAGTGCTGACCATTTTTTTTTTTTTTAAATTTATTTTGCTTTAAAGCGCTTCTTTTACGGCACGAATATTTAAAATATACTCGATAGGGGATTCCACAGTTGCTTGTAATAGTATGGTCAACTATATATAGTTTGGCGTAAAAAAAAAAAAAGAAGAAGGAAAATCTCATTAATAAAAGAGAGATCATTCATGAAGAAAATAGAGAAATTTGATGAAAAATTTAAAAACAGAAACATACATTTGGAATGCCGATGGAGACGACAGTTATATAATAAAATAAAAAAGCAAAAGAAAAGAAAGGATACTTTTGTGGTGTAAATAACTATATATAAAGATAGTATAAATTACATGGTTTAAGTCAATAATATTTGTAAACCTAAGTATGGTTCACTCATTTCTGCTCAATGTTCCATTTTACCATTAAACCACCACATATCTGTACCAACAACCATCTGCGGCACTCACCAAGAATCACCAAGAAAGAAAGGGTGTGAGAATGTTTACATTCGAGTCCCACCGTTAAGGATTCATATCCATTATTCAAAGTGTCTATACCAAAAATGACGCTTGCAATGAAGAAAAAGTAGGTAGGAATAGTTTATATAGCGTAGTTATCATTAATTAGTCAATGCATCACCCTTTCATAAGAACTCGACAATTAAAATAAGCTAGCCTCCAATTGTATTGAACTCTCTAATTAATGCTGCAATAATATATTCTGCCCCCTAAGTCTGTAGTCACCCCAATATTCTTTTACGCAACACACTGGATTCCGATGTTAGCTTATACCTTAAAAAGATATTTTGTTTACGTAACATTTTTTAGACATCGTATTAATTTATAATTTATTTATTATTAAATGAGTTATAGATATGATTTAAATGAGATTTACATCTCATTTAACAATGGATAGGATATAAGTCAATACAGTGCTAATATTCACGTAACATAACTCATCTCCTCAAGGGTGAATTCTTTCATTTTCTTTATTTTATATTCATGGAAATTCAAAATTATCACAAATGATTCGCGTGTGTTTGAGAGCTCGTTTGGCCTCCATAGAATTGATTCTAGACTTCATAATTGATTTTAGGGTTTTTGATTGTTATCTACTCTCAGAATCAATTCTGTTATTTAGATTGATTTTAGGAAAAGTAAAATATTTTTACTTTCTGTCATAATCATTTTTAGAAAAATTACCAAATATAAATTACTTTACCTCAAAATCAATTCTAATCAAATCAATTTCAATAAAATCAATTCTATCTAAAATTAATTCTATAAAAACAAAACCAAGCACAATACAACTCGTCCCCAAGATGATTCAGGTTTCACAATAGATTACCCACTCAGCAATTCAAAATGTCATGTCGAAAAGGACATTTCGGGTTACTTGCTTACTTCATGAACCCTTAAATTTGCAGTGGAGAAGTCCTCCTGTCATAGTTTGATGTAAAATTCCTTTTCTTTTCAAACACAACGCAAGAAATACGCTGGCTTTTTTGACAAGAGAAATGATAATATGTAACTGTAATTTTAAATATTATTTGAGTTTATGAGGATTAATATATAAATAAATGAGAATTTTAATTATATTTTCGAAAAATATATTAGATATACAATAAAATAACTAATAATTAATATAAAATCTTTTTATAAGATATATTAGTAAAAAAACTGAATACACATAATTTTTTTATATTTTTAATAGACAAATTTATAAAAAATACAACTAAAATTATTCATTATTTAAACCTAATTCTCCATATATCTAATATTGTATCCAGAAAAGTAAAGTTTAAATATTAGTACTCTTTTTTGTAGTGGACAAATAAGGCCGATTTACTAATAAGGTATTGGTCCGAGTAAAGATTTTCGATTCCTCTAAGTATATAGCTTTGGGTTTGATTCTAAAATTAATATATATAGAAAAAAGTATCATTGGGAAATGTCCCTGTTTAGATGTCTAACTGTATTTTGAGAGATTTGTTTCTCATTTATTGAATGAAGGAATAATCATGGAAACAAAAAAAAAAAAATAAATAAAGCCGATTCATATTTTTAGTTATTGGAAAAGTGATGTTGATCAAGAATATGATTCCTGAGGATCCTGTTAGCGTGGTCAGGGTGTCTCATGTAAGTTGAAGAGGTCTGACCCTCGTTTCATTTTTTTTTTTCAAAAAAAAGTTTCAATAAAGTTTTGTTTCTAGAAATTTTTATTGATTTTGATTTTACTTTTAATTTTTATAATATTGTTTTTAAGATTTTAATAATTTAATCTTTAATTAATACCTATACTTGAGTATTAGTCTTTATATTTTATAGTTTTTAGATTTTACTTCTTATAATCATTATTTTCTATGAAAAATTAATTTTCATTTTTTTAAAGAATTGATTCATATAGTTTAATTTTTGGTCTTTAAAGAATTAAAACGCAAATAATAAAAATTATAAAAAATTATGAAAAAATATTATAATAGCCAAAATTAAAATTTAATGTAATTATAAGGATTAAAATAATATTTAAAAATAAAAAACTCAGCAACTCACATGCAATTTATCACTTTAATTAAATATGATCCTCCTAAAAAGTGGTACTCCAAATTGTTACTAAATGCTAGGGCTGTCAAATGGGCTGGATCTACTTGTTTAGGCTCGGCTCATTTAAGATCGATTTGCGATCTTAGATGGGCTAGCCCTTTTTTTTTTTGGGCTATTTAAGCTTCTAAAATTATGATTATATATAATACACGTTGATTTTGATTAAAAAAAAGACACAAATTCTTATTCTTTATTAAAAAAATAATATCCTAAATTTGATTATTAACTCATGTTTTTATATTTTAAATTTATGCTCATTTTCTTTTAAAAAAAAAAAGAAACGCAGGTTAACGGCCGAACGAGCTGACTCATTTAACCAACGGGTTAAACGAATCGATTTGAAAATGGGCTAGTTTAAATGGATAATTATCTTTTAAGTCCAACCTACTTATTTTAACGGCCTTGATAAATGCATTTCAAACATTTCAAGGTGAATGTAAAAAATTTTCATAATATTAATTTTTTTAATTGACCAAATTGCAAGTATAAGTGGTGTTGGCCATTTTACAAAATCATTCCCAGCCATTCACCTTTAGGGTGTGTGTAGTATAGGGTAAGAATGTGGTAAAAATTTTACGATTTATTTATAAAATTTTTATTTTATTTTTATGCTATATCAAATATACTTTTAGGATATATTTGATATGTGAGTAAAAATGAGATGGGAAATTTTATAGAGCAGCTTCATGTATATTACTCATAAAGCTACTCTATTTGTCACAAGAGCCCAAACCAGAAGAACTCATTGGGCCGATAACATGAATGAAAGCCCAAAAGCCTGAGCTACATAAACCTGCAGCTTCAGACTCGATCACTTTTTGTTAGCTTAACCACGTAGTTAGTTAGTTTAACTCCCTGTTGACATTGTATATAAGCTTGTACATAACCCTTGATTAGAGAGGTTAATCATTTTCTCACATTCCAGAAACAGTTTCTTGCTTCTCTTTTCGATCTCTCTCTCTCTCACTTCCTGGTTTTTCACCCCTGTTTCAGATTCTTGCACCAATTTCTTGTTACTATAAAAAAAAAAATACACGAAGCTATTTTATAAAATTTTTCATTCTATTTTTATCCCGTATCAAACACGGCCTTCAAATAAAAAGGCGCATAAATGGCTGTAAACAACAACAATGACAAAGGTGGGCATTACGCAAAAACTTGACGTATGTGATGAGCTCATGTGCACCATAGTTGCATCAATTTCCGACGAAAACTCAGCAACGGAAATACGGAATCTTAAAAGGGCTTCAAAAAAGAACGAAGTGCCTCATATTAGCTGCCAAATCACTAAGGAATAATTAAGTTACAGAAAAGTTTGAATATGATTTTTTGTGCATTGCTTCTACTCCATCAATACTATTCACATCTTCTTATGTAGTTGCATCATGCCTGAGCGGTATAGTGTGAACCGTTCAAGCCTTTTTATACTTTAAACATTCTTTTTGTTATAAAAATCAATACAAATTGTCTTTTTATGTTATAAAAATAAATACAAATTACCTTCTTTTTTTTTCCGGAAAATTGTTACTAAATAAATCTAAAATATTGTCAAATTAACATGCTGTTAATTAAGAAATGACTTCGTGAATGTCGATCGTGAAGTGAGACATCCTTGTTTATTAGCATTACACTTTTGTTTTGTTTTTTTTTTCATTTTTTGGGAAAAAAAAAAGAGGAAGAACAAATGGTCATAATTCCATTTCCAACTATTTAAATCTCTAGTTTATCTAAACACTGAATAAACGAGTTCATTTCCTTTCTTATCATATAAGACTGAGTAAAAGTATAAATGAAATAGAACCACAAAACCTCCATGAGTTAACGACAATCAATCCATCAAATATATAGAGCTGACAACGTTTTAATTAGTTTGTTGTAGCATTTTTTATGAATATAAAATATTGTTTATATATATATATATATATATAAATATTCATGATAGAACATAGGTGTTCATAATACAAACGCAAATTACAGGACATAAAAAGGTAAAATATACCAAGCTGCTTCAAGAATCCAGTTCTCTTTTTATTGTGCGGTTAATAATTTGCAATAATTAAACAAGAAAAAAACTGAAGTACAAACGATGAGATAGGGATCCTTTTGTTCTTTGCCGTTCATTGAGCCGTGTACGTTGTGTTTGGTATTTATTCATCAGAGTTGATTTGATCTTAAATAGTAAAAAAGTTGACAAAATCTGTTCTCCATTTCCTTGTTAAGAATAATTGCCAAATTATCACTCTGCTGCCAGTGTGTGTGTAGAATCCTCTTTAAGGATAATATTTGCGGCATAATTAAAATTCTCTTTACAAATGCAAAAAATGTTTGTGTCACCACTCGAGAGTTTGATTCTCCAAGAACTATATATATGTAATATGGACCGTTATAAGTAGTAACATTGTTTTCATTTTTATCATAGTAAAGAAAAGAAGACAAAATGCAGTTCTGGAAGCTCTTCATTACTGCGTTAATGGCAATTCTTAAGGTGCTCCTGATTACTGCTGTAGGAGCAATTCTTGCTCTTGATCGCTTTAATTTGCTAAAAGAGAGTGCCAGGAATCATTTGAATGAAGTGAGTTTAATTGTCTTCTATCTTTTCCTCTTCATTTTTTTTTTTTGGGGTAGAATCTATCGTTTTCCTTTAATACTTTCTATTCTGAGAAGTTCTTTTTGCCATTTTAATTTTTAGTATTTTATTGGAACTAATTGAAGTGTTTTGTCTATTATTTTCCTAGTTTTCTCTTCACTTTTTTTTTTTTGCTTTTTGGTTATCTTGAATACAGAACTCAAGGCTCGACAATAATGCGGTTACACCCCCCCTCTCTCTCTCTCTCACACACACACACACAATTTGTGTATTCTTAGTTTTTACTTGAAAGAAAGGCACCAAAAGCATCAAAAGTAACCTATGGTGAAAAATATATCCATATAATAATTCTGGCTTTCTCCTTTGTCTGCTGCTACTGTTGAATACAATTCATCATGAAAAAATTTTCCCAAAATATCACTCAATACTACTGATTACTGCAACTATATTTAAGCGTAATTAACTTAATGTTAATATATGTTAGATTGTTAAAAGTAAATAGTTAAGAAAATAATTTATATATATTGACAGTGTAAACTAATTTTATATTATCAATTAATAGAATTTTAAAAAATTATCATATCATAATAGGTAATTGTTCACTAAAATAATTATCTATCATAATTTATCACTTTTCTAAAATTTTATTGATTGATATTATAAAATTAATTTATGCTGTCGTGTCGCTGTATGGCAATTACTCTCAATAGGTAATTCAATTGATAAGTGTTTTAAAAAATAATTTCGAAATGACATTGCGAGATTGTAACAATACAACTTTCCGTGGCCACTGTATGCGCTAAAGGTTGCTCTGACATTAGATTGGAACTTCTGGAGTCATGTGAGTGCAATCAATTATTGTGTTCCTTGGCAGAAGATTTGATGGTTATAACTAACACTTATGCAAATTTAAGCACATCTGTTTTCGGTCCAAACAGATAATTAGCAATTGATGCCACTCGTTATTAGAATTCGATTACTTGCTCAAGGTTGCTGGAAATCCAACAAATCTGATGGCAATCCAATATCCAAATTAGCAAAAAAAAAGAAAAAATCTTTTCAATGCAGATCTTTTTGGAGTCAAAATGGAACTATGCCAATTCATATTTGCAGTATATTGAAAAAGTAACAAGTTATAAACGGAAATAGAGAAAACTACCTTATCTGGATGCTAGCTTTCAACTAACTTAGTGATCATTATTTTTATTTTTTTTTTCAGTTGGTATATTTTATCTTCACTCCGACTCTTGTTTGCAGCATCCTGATTAAAACTATAACATTGAAGAGCCTGGTTATGCTGTATGCTGTTTTCTTGCCACTCTGTATTTTTCTTTTCTTCCTACCTTTTACATTTATCTTCCATTATATCTTTCATAAATTGCTATAGCTAATATGCTTTCATGAATTATGAAGGTGGTTCATGCCAGTGAATATCCTTCTCACATTTGCCCTTGGGACAGCACTAGGATGGTTATGTATGAAAATAATTAAAGCTCCTCGTGATATGCGAGGCCTCGTGTTGTGCTGCAGGTACGTCCTTATAAAGCAGGTCAAGCCAATGTTGAGTCGATACAATTTTTTAAGATATATAATAGCATAAGAGTTATGTTATTTATATAAGGTGAGTTAGATATCTCAATTAATACCAAATAGTCATATTTTAAATAAATGTAGATTTTATTTATTGAGTATTTAATTGATATATTATCTTTAATAATATATATGTGGTGATTATAGTTTAAATAAATATAAATTTTAATTATATAAATGTTAAATCGAAACATCTACTTCTTGAACCTCGTACATTTTATTAAGATGTCTAACTTATTATATACCAACAACATGTGACAACATTTCCCATAGCACAAGGGATACCATGTAGACATTTATAGTTTTGACACTATGAATTTTTTTTTATTCCTTCATTATTTTGTGCTTGATGTAAGCAGGAAATCTGGGCAATTTGCCTCTTATCGTAGTTCCTACAGTCTGTAAAGAAAGCGGTAGTCCATTTGAAGCTGTGGATGTTAGTTATAAAAAAGCGATGGCATATGCTTCTCTGTCCTTGGCTGTAAGACAATTTAATCTTGAACATTGGTAATTAACTAGGTTCATCATGCATAGAGAAAACTTGATGATTCTGAATTAAGATTTTGTTTTAGTTTTTTCATCTCTTAATTCTGATTTACCAGATAGGCAACATCTACATTTGTAGATACGTGTTAAACGTTGTCCGCAAATATTCAAGCAAGAGTTCGAATTCCAATGTCAACAAAGTTGATGATCCCATGGTAAATCCAGTGGCTGCAATAGAAACAGATCCTGAAAACCATTCAAAATTTTCAATTGGACCACCGGTTGCTGCAGAGGACTTCTCAGAGATTGATGATTCTCCTTAAAGAAGAGCAAAGGTTAACATTCTTTGCTCTAAGAAAAATATTTGAGGGACGCATATTTTGCGACGCAATATGGGACGTATACGAAAAAAGTGAGCAAAAAGACAAAAATACTTGGATAATGGGTCTTACATAATTATTGTTACTTTTGTTCAGTTTTTTTTATTATCCAAAAATTTACTACCATTTTTCAACAATACGCTGTTAAATTTTGTATTTTGTATACAAAACTTACTAGCGTCTTAAACAATACACTAGTAATTTTTTTTTTTTTTACAAAACATATTGGTAAGGTTGTTTTTTTTAATCATTTTTTTCACTTTTCAATATGCATCGTATATGCGTCTATTATTTATGCGTCCTCCTATTAGTTCTCTTATTCTAATATATATGGATACATTTTGTGTATTTTATGTATTGCATGTATGATTTGTCTCATTTGGACTCTTTCAACTCGTTTGAATGTGCTATTTTGAGTGAACTACAAGATATTTTTTTAAATAAAATAATGTTTTCTATGTTCTTTTAGTATGTTTAGATGATTTCATTAGAAAAAAGTTTGAAAAAAAATCTCAAAAGCTCAAAAAAAAAAAAAAACTTCTTATAACATGAAAAGCTTTTTAAGGATACCAGAAAAGTTTTCAATATTACATCTAAATGTGAATTAATTTTACTTATGAACATAAATTATATATTTTTTTAAAAGATCTTTTCTATTAAGACTTATCCAAACGAGACTTTAAACCTTAGAAGTCTCTTAACACAACTTTGTGAATATCATTCCTTTTTTTCACCTTCCTCATATCGGCACAAGACGCAATTTTAATCTTTCCACTTTAGATCTAAACGGACATATTATTTTCTCTACTCAAACAAAGAAACATAATCTACAGGATTGAAGTGAAATTTGACATGCCAGCATATGATGCAATTGCATTTTTGCTCCACCTGACTAGTAGTGAGTACCAAGCAGTGCGATTCTTGCCTTTTATATATATATATATATATATATATATATATATATATATATTCCAAGCTCTTACATTTTTGCCATAGCTTTACAGGTATTGAAACTAACAATTTAGAAAACATTGAAAACATTAGTAGAAAAGCTAGAGCTGAAGTACCTTTCAGCTCCTGCAACAATTGGATCGGCACGCCAATAGTTCTCTTGATTTCTTTGCTGTTCTCCTTATTGTTCTCCATATTTTGAAGGATATATATAATCTCTAGAACAAGGAAAAACACAAGCTATAACACGAAATTATGGAAATATAAAGTTGTTTTGACTGATATCTCATTAGTGTTTTGACAAATTTATCTTGCTTTTATCCTTTTGCATGTTTAGATTATTGGTCTCATAATTGGTGTAGTCCCTCCATTTCGGAAGTTGTTTGTTGGCGATAATGCTCCTCTCCGGGTAGTTGAAGACTCTGCATCCATGTTGGGGTAAGTAGCCTTTGCCTATATAAATTACTATGGCTTAATGTGGGTATCAGGTTTCAGCAGGTACAATAAAACTTAAAAGGTGATTTATTTGATTGATTAACTAATATTTGAATGATAACCCTATGGAAACAAAATTATCTACTAAACAACCAATTTTAAAACCATCAAATTTCATGTGCCTAGCCATTAACATGACTGAACTTATTTTTGACTAGTAAAACACATTTTATGTTACAAATTTACAATCGTTTTTTCTGATTTTGCAGGGATGCATCCATCCCAGCAATCACTTTATTAGTTGGAGCAAATCTCCTTAAGGGTAATCAACAACGTGATCTTCTAATTTTCTTTTCCATTTTGGGTTAATAATGCTGAAAATGAACAAGAACTTAATGGCAAATATTGGGTTAACGTTGTTCAGGGCTAAAATGGTCAGGAATGAATGTTCCACTCGTTACAGGGATCATTGTGGTTAGGTACATAGCCTTACCAGTCTTAGGCGTTGGCATTATTAAAGGTGCAGTCCACTTAGGCATGGTCCACCGTGATCCAATATACCAGTTTATTTTGCTGCTTCAATACGCCCTTCCGCCTGCAATAACCACAAGTAAGTTGATTATAATACTTATTTTGTGAAAATTCATATTACTTTAGATGTTTAATTATGCATGAACAAAACCAATGATGTTCAGTAACGTCCTGACATGGAAATAAAAGAATATTTAAGGTAAGAGTAATACAATAATGTTGGCATTCCTGAATGGTTTAAGTTCTAATAAATAAAAGATGGTGCAATAGGTAAGAGTTTTACTGCATACACATTATAATATAGACATAGACAACTCCATTGTTGTATAAGGATCAAACTAAAGTTGTGTTGCCTTTTCTACCTGTCCTTCGACAATAATTAGAGAAAAACAAGTTTACTCTTAGAAGTTGAAGGTACTCAAGAACATTTCAATATATTAAAATCGTAGTATATTCTTTGATTTGATTAGGGATGGAAAAAAAACTCGCCAAAGTGGGTATCTGTGGAAATTATCTACAACGGGAATGGGTATGGGGATTGGTTTGGTTTCTATAGGGATTGAGACAAAGTCCCCATTTATTAAATAAGGCGGGGTGGGGATGAAATTTCCACTCTATGGAGATTTGCTAAATCTTCATTTATATACCCTATATATATATATAGACTAACTCACAAATAAATTTTGACAATAATATATAATGAAATTAATTTGATTCAAAATATAGTCAATATATGGTAGACTAAACTTTTAATCAAAATTAAATTTACAATAATTGACTAATTTTAATAAAAAAAATTTATAATAACTTGGATTTGCATCATGTATTTTTATGGATTGTGTTGTGTAAGTAAAATTATACTGGATTATGCATATTTATGAATGATTTATTCAAGTTTAAGATTTTTTTAATATATAATTTTTCTCTTTTTAAAAATAAACCCGCGGATAATTTGAATTCCTATGGGGAACGGAGAACGGAGACCCATGACGAAGATGGGGACTGAGGGCAAATTTCTAAATGGAAATAAGGGGTAGGGACATGCCCCTGAAATATCAGCACAAGTTCTAGATCTTTCTAATATAATCAATCACCGCCATTTGAAGTAGCTAGAAATTTCTTGTTCTAATATACAAATAGAATACTCTAGAACTTGAAATAGAAAATAATAATGCTAGAAAATTCTAGTACGCGAAAGTCGATAAATTACACTGACATTAGAAGCCTATAAATAGGCATTGTGTCATTTTGTAAAGTGTGTAGCAAATAGTGATGTGAGTGTGTATAGAGAGAAGCCGTGAGTGTGTGCGTAAAAGTAACGTGCTAGTGTCAGCTAGTGTGTGCCAAAGTGGTGAGGGTCTAGTGTGCGCTAGTGTGAGAGTGTCTAGTGTATGCAACTAGTGAGTGAGTGTATGGTGAGGAATTAAGTAAGTATTTGAGTGAAATTTGTATCCTACAAAATTTGTAGTCTTGAGTCTTTGTAAATAAAGAAATCATTATTATTTGTATAAAGTCCACTTCCTTGCTTTACAATTTGGCATCAGAGCCAAGCAGGCAGGGATCGTTTTGAAGGCGATCAAGGGTCACTATTTCTGGGGGAGCTTTTCATTACAAGTTTTAGTCTAGGACCAAAGCAGTGAGGAAATTCCATCAAGTCACTATGGCGAGACAACGCCACCTCCTGCAATAGAAGCAGAAGCATTGAGAAAGTGGAAGGCCAAAGCAGGGAAGGCTATGTTTGCAATCAAGACTATAGTAGAGGATGAGATGCTAGAGCATATAAGGAAGGCTTCGTCACCAAAGGAAGCATGAGACACTTTCGTAACATTGTTCTCCAAGAAGAATGATGCAAGACTGCAACTCTTGGAGAATGAGCTCTTATCGTTAACACAAGGAGACTTGACGATCAACTAGTATTTTACTAAGGTAAAGTCTCTTTGCTGTGAAATTTCTGAGTTAGATCCAAATAGCAAAATATCTAATCAATGTATGAAGAGAATAATTATTCATGGTCTAAGACTAGAGTATAGAGGATTTATTGCTATCATTCAAGGTTGACCTACCCAACCTTCCCTTTTACAATTAGAAAATTTGTTGGCCAACCAAGAAACGTTGGCTAAACAAATGGCCAGAGTATCAGTGAAGAGTGAAGAAGAAGCACTTTTCACTAGTAAAAGGAAGGAAAGAAGGAAGCCACCTGTTAACAAGAATGAGAAGGGAAGGAAGTAGCAAGAAGAAAATTCATGCTCTGGAAAACCCTGTGTTAATATAAAGAAATGTGATGATGCCTGCTTCAATTATGGGAAGCGGGTGCATTTTGCAAGAGATTACTGGTTTAAGAAGAAGTCAGCAGACAGAAATGCAGCAACTGCAAGTTGCTCAACAGAAAAAGAAAATGGCAGTAAAGAAGAATGGGACTTTTCTATTTCATTTGCAACTGGAGAAGAAATTGATTTGGATGAAGAAATAAGTTTTGATAATAAGATTGTTGAGGAGCTTGTGGAGTCACCACAGTAGGTAACTTCACCCAACTCAAAACCAATTGAAGGCACAATAGAAAGAAAAATGGGGGAGCAAAAGGATCGTGTTGAAAAAGAGCCTCCAAGTCCAATTGAGGTAGGGAGACCTGCATGGAGCCCTTGGCAAACAGGAATATATCAAAGGGAACATGAAGAGCATCAGCATGGAAAAGAAGAAGCTGAAGAGCAACCATAACTCAAGAGATCAAGCAGGCAAAGAAAATCGAATTTGAAGTATGCAAATATTGCAAAGGTGATGGAAGAAAAAGAGCCAACAACATATGAAGATGCCTCATAGAAAAAGGAATGGATCAAGGCAATGGAAGAAGAAATCTCAGTACTTGAACAGAATCAAACATGGGAGTTAGTGCCGAGACCGGGAGATGTAATGTTTATTTCTTACAAATGGGTTACCCTTTTGGATGGATCAATAGAAAGGTACAAGGCTCAACTAGTTGCACGAGGCTTCTCCCAACAATATGGATTGGATTACGATGAAACATTCAGCTCGGATGCAAAGAATACTACTATGCTAGTCCTAATAGCATTGGCAGCATGCAAATCATGGAAGCTTTAGCAAATGGATGTAAAGAATGCTTTCTTGCATGGAGAAGTTGATCGAGACATCTATATGGAGTAGCCAAGTGGATTTGAAAGCAAAGCTCATCCAAATTATGTCTGCAAGCTAAGGACAGAATTGTATGGGCTAAAGCAAGCACCCAGAGCATGGTATGGAAAGATAGCGAAGTTCCTAGTCCAAAGCGAATATTGTTTGATGCCACTTGATTCAAGCCTATTTGTCAAGGTACATGACAAAAAACTAGCAATTGTGCTAGTACATGTAGATGATTTGATCATCACAGGAGACAATATTGAAGAAATTCGTCAAACAAGGGAGAATCTATCCGTCTGCTTCCAAATGAAGGAGCTTGGTGAATTAAGACACTTTCTTGGGCTTGAATTGGATCACACCAAAGAAGAAATATTCTTGTGCCGATAGAAGTATGCTAAGGATCTCTTACAGAGGTTTGGGATGCTTGACTGCAAGCCAATATCAACACCGATCGAAATGAACATGTAGCTCTATGCACGTGAAAGGAAAGATCTAGAAGATGCAACCATATATTGGTAATTGGCGGGAAGTCTCATCCACTTAACATTAACAAGGCTAGACATTTCGTTTGCTGTAGGAGTGGTGAGTAAGTATATGCAAAGTCCTAAGAAACCACATCTTGAAGCAGTTCAGAGAATCTTAAGGTATGTCAAATGCACAATTGACTATGGTATATTCTATAAAAAAGGTGGTGAATGCAAAATGATTAGGTATTGTGATGCCGACTATGCCGGAGATCATGATACTCGTCGATCAACTACTAGATACATATTCACCCTTGGATCGGGAGCAGTATCATGGTGTAGCAAGAGGCAACCAACAGTGTCATTGTCAATTACGGAAGCAGAATATAGAGCAACGGCAATGGCGGCACAAGAATGCACGTGGTTAGTGCAGTCAATGAAGGATCTACATCAACTGGTCAAAGATGTGGTTCCACTATACTAATGACAACAAATCTACAATTCAACTAGCAGAAAATCCAGTCTTCTATGCAAGAACAAAGTATGTTGAGGTGCATTATCATTTTTTGAGAGAGAAGGTATTAAATGAAGAAATATGCATGAAGTAGATCAATACTATTGAGCAGATAGCAGATATATTTACAAAAGGATTAAGCAGTATTAAATTCTCAAAGTTTTGGAAATAACTTAGAATGTGTAAGGTATATGGGTTATGTGGAAGCACAAGATCAAATCAATTGGAGAATTAAAGAGAAGCATATATAACAATAAGAAATAATTCCACTATAAGATAAGAGAGTATAACAAGTCCTCTAATGATGATAAAGAAAAATAGAAAAGTTTCTCTCACAAAATACTCTTTAAAGATGTAATTACAATTATTGAAATGAACTTGATTTTAAAGCTTTAATGTTCAGCCTCCTTTTATAGGAGACAAGAATGGTTTTTGACCATTGAATAGAAGCGTGGCTGGCTGGCTGCCAACAAGAGTTGAAAATTAACCATTAATTTCAATGGCTAAAAATTAGGAGAATTAGAGCCACCCAACAATCTCCACCTTGGCTCGAATTCGACAAGTTTCTTATTGCCAGATAAAACCCTAAAGGGCACTCAAGTGCTAGAAAGACCAATAAGCTTTAAGCAATGTTGAAACTTGTTATTTGGAAGCGGCTTAGTAAGCATATCTGTTGGATTCTCAGACGTGTGAACCTTTTTCAACACAACTTTACCAATAGCAATAATATCTCGAATAAAGTGATGTTTCACATCAATGTGTTTGGTCTTGTCGTGATAACTACTATTCTTGGTCAAATGAATAGCACTTTGGCTATCACAAAACACAACAAGAACATCTTGTGTTAGACCAAGTTCATTGACCAAAGCTTGAAGCCAAAGAGCCTCCTTCACACCCTCTGTTGCTGCAACATATTCTGCTTCAGTCGTAGATAATGCAGCAATAGGCTGAAGTGTAGCTTTCCAATTGATAGCACAATTACAAAGAGTAAAGATATAACTAGAAAGGGATCTTCTTCGGTCAAGATCGCCGCCATAATCTGAATTAACAAATCCTACAACATCATCAATTGTAGCCTTGCTTCTGTCAAATACTGAGCCGATATCAGAACGACCTTTTAAGAACTGAAAAATCCATTTTACAGTACTCCAATGATCTTTTGCAGGATTATGCATATACTGACTCACCATGCTAACGGCATATGCTAAATCAGGTCTCATGCACACCATAGCATACATAAGACTATCAACTACACTAGCATAAGGAATATGTGACATATGCTCCATTTCTTCCTCGGTCTGTGGGCAAAGGTTTGACGATAACTTGAAATGTGCAACAAGCGGAGTAGAAACAAGTTTGCAATAACTCATATTAAACCTATCAAGCACTTTCTCAATATATTTCTTTTGTGATAAGAACAGTTTACTAGCTTGACGGTCTTTGTGATGCAATCAACATATCATCAACATAAAGTAACAAGTATATAAAAGACCCATCTTGAAATTTTTTGAAGTAAACACAATCATCAAACTGACTTCTAGAATAACCTTGCCCAATCATAAATGAATCAAATCTTTTGTACCATTGTCTTGGAGCTTGCTTAAGGCCGTATAAAGATTTCTTTAATCGATAGACAAAATGCTCCTTTGCAAGAACAATAAATCCCTCGGGCTGCTCCATATAAATTTCTTCTTCTAGCTCTCCATGTAGAAAAGCTATCTTAACATCAAGTTGCTCCAATTCCAAATCCAACAAAGTAACAAAAGCAAGCAAAACACGAATGGAGGTATGACGAACAACTGATGAGAAAATCTCATTAAAGTCAATACCTTCCCTTTGATTAAAGCCTTTAACAACTAACCGTGCTTTGCATCTAGGATCTTCAACCTCAGGAATGCCGTCTTTCTTCTTATAAACGTATTTACATTTCAATGGTTGCTTGCCCTTGGGAAGCTTTGTTAAAGCCCAAGTACCATTCTCATGAAGACTCTTAATTTCTTCATTCATAGCCACTAGCCATTTTGAAGAATCAACACAAGAAACAGCTTTAGTATAGCTGGTAGGTTCAAAAACATCATTCACCTCCTATGCGATGGACAACGCATAAGCAATCAAATTTTCATTATTAATGTATCTTGCTGGTCTTTTAATCTGTCTTCTTGGTCTATCTCGGGCAATAGAATAATCTTCTTGTTGTGGCTGTACAGGAGAGGTAGTACTATCATCACGATCACGATCATCGCTGTGATCATCAACACTAGATTCATTTATGGAGAAAGATGAAATATCGACATTAGAAGCTATAGACTTTATTTCCAACTCCACCTTCTCACTAGTATCTTGCAAATTACCTATACTAGGAGATTATTTTCCAGAAGATAATAATGCATCTTCATTAAAAGTCACATCTCCACTAAGAATTAGTTTTCGTGACTTCAAATCAGAATACCATAGACGATATCCCTTCGACTCAGATGCATAACCAAGAAACACTTTACAGCTCTCAAAGCTAATTTACCATCATTAACATGTGCATATGCAAGACATCAAGAAATTCTCAGGTTAGAATAATCAGCAAGATTACCTGACCATATTTCTTCCGGAATTTTGAAATCAAGTGATGAATGTGGAGAACGGTTGACCAAGTAACATGCAGTAGATGCTGCCTCGGCCCGTAAGTCACATCGATGCCATAACCTAGCATATGAGAGCATACAACGAGCTTTCTCAAGTATAGTTCTGTTCATTCATTCTGCAACACCATTTTCCTCGGGTTTACCTGGAATGGTTTTATGTCTAGCAATACCATGATTTGCATAGAACTCATTAAAGTCACCTTCACAAAACTCTAATCCATTATTTGTTTTGAGCTTCTTGACTTTCTTCCTTGTTTGGGTTTCAACAAGAGTTTTCCATTTTTCAAAAATGGGGAACGTCTCATTTTTATACCTCAAAAAATAAACCCAAACCTTATGAGAAAAATCATCAATGATAGTCACCATATAGCGATGTCCTCCATGAGATGGAACTTTAGAAGGACCCCAAAGATTACAGTGGATATAATCAAGAATACCATTTGTACAGTGAGTTGCAGTAGAGAAACTAGCTTTTTTCTGTTTCCCAAAAACACAATGTTTACAAAACTCCAACTTACCGATATCATATTTACTAAGATGACCTTGCTTGCTCAGAAGGTGCATGCCTTTTTCACTGATATGGCCTAGATGCATGTACCATAATTTGGTGACATCACTATCAGGCAAGGAAGAAGATATAGCTGTTGAGCCTGTCACAACAGAGCCTTGCAAGGCATATAAACTACCAATTCGGTTAGCTTTCATCAAAACAAGGGCACCTTTTGATACTTTTAGAAATCCACCTTCAGCTAAGTACTTGCACCCAAGAGACTCAAGGGTGCCTAGAGGAATTAAGTTCCATTTTATGTTAGGAATATAGCGAACTTTAGTCAAAGTCCTGACAACACATGAGTCTTGATTTGAATAGTACCTATTCTAGCAACCTTGCATTGAGCATCATTGACCATCAAGACAACACCATTATCGAGAGGTTCAAAAGTGGCAAACAAGTCCCTATAAGGACACGTATAAAAGGTACATCCAGAATCTAGAATCCATTCAATTTTACTCCTCTTATCAGAAGTGACAACGGATAATAGAACATCACTTTCAGACTCATTTTCAATATTAGCAGCTTCAACGGATTGTAGAGGTTTCTTTTTTTTTTTTTCTTCTTTTTCTTGTTTTTTCCTGAATATAAAATAATCAGAAATATCATGCTCTAATTTCTTGCAATAGTGACAAGTTTTGTTGGATTTGCGTCCCCTAGATTTGGACCTGAACTTTTTCTTATTGGTACTCCATTTTTCTTGAGTTCTACCTTTGACGCTCAAACCTTCAGCCCTTTCCTTAGACTGAACTTTGAGATCAAACTTTTCTTTGGACAATAAGTTAGATTTAACATCTCCAAAGGATAACGTATCGTTGTTACCATACAACATGATTTCTTTGCAGTGTTTATAGGTAGAAGGCAAAGAGACAACCAACAAAACAACTTTATCTTCATCTTCAATTCTAATATCCATGTTTTCTAGATCCATAATAATAGAATTAAACTCATCAAGATGAGATTGAATAAAAGTACCTACAACCATGCGGATTGTATATAAGTGCTCCTTAAGATGAAGCTTGTTTGTGAGGCTCTTGGTCCTATATAAAGTTTCCAACTTTAGCCATAATGCCATTGTGGTAATTCATTTGCTACTTCACGAAGAACCTCCTTGGACAAGCAAAGTTGGATTGCTGAAAGTGCCTTGTCATCAAACTCGTCCCATTGCTCATCAGTCATAGAAGCTAGTTTCTTCAACTTCCCATCTAAAGCTTTCTTTAATCCGTTCTGGTAAGAATGACCTTCATTTGCACTCGCCAAATAGAAAAGCTAATTTTGTCATCAAACTTCTCGATGTCAAATTTGGTAACGGTTGACATATTTGAATTCTCAATTGAATAAGTGCTCTGATACAACTTGTAAGGTATATGGGTTATGCGGAAGTACAGGATCAAATCAGTTGGAGAATTAAAGAGAAGCAAATAGAACAATAAGAAATAATTCCACTAACAAGTCCTCTAATGATGACAAAAGAAAAATAGAAAAGTTTCTCTCACAAAATACTCTCTCAAGATGGAATTACAATTATTGAAATGAACTTGATTTTAAAGCTTGAATGTTCAGCCTCCTTTTATAGGAGACAAGAATGGTTTTTGACCATTGAATAGAAGTGTGGTTGCCAACAAGTGCTAAAAATTAACCATTAATTTCAATGGTTGAAAATTAGGAGAATTAGAGGCACCCAATAGAATGCAAAGCAGAACTAGTGCAGAGGGGGAGAAATGAAAAATCAACACAAGTTTTGGATCTTTCTAATATAATCAATCACCACCATTTGAAGTAGCTAGAAATTTCTTGTTCTGATATACAAATAGAATGCTCTAGAAATTGAAATAGAAAATAATAATGCTAGAAAATTCTAGTAAGTGAAAGTCGGTAAATTACACCGACATTAGAAGCCTATAAATAGGCATTGTGTCATTGTGTAAAATGTGCAGCAAGTAGTGATGTTAGTGTGTGCAGAGAGAAGTTGTGAGTGTGTGCATAGAAGTGAGGTGCTAGTGTTAGCTAGTGTGTGCCAAAGTGGTGAGGGTCTAGTGTGCACTAGCATGAGATTGTCTAGTGTATGCAACTAGTGAGTGAGCATATGGTGAGGAATCAAGTAACTGTTTGCGTGAAATTTGTATCCCACAAATTTTGTTATCTTAAGTCTTTGTAAATAAAGAAAGTATTATTATTTGTATAACGTCCACTTCCTTGCTCTACACCCCCGCCCCTATGGGTATCCATTACCATCCCTAGATCTGATGCCATTATCTCAAATTGAAAAAATAAATACATAAATAAAATAAAAAGATTCTTGTTGATATGCCCCCTAAACCACAAATTTTCCACACTGTTCTCTGCCATGTTATCATGTATATTTATTTGTAGTATGCACATATTAATACTGATATTACCCAGTAGTAGAAAACTACTTTTCTTACCAAAACATGTCTTCGTTTGCATATATTGCTCTTAACTTTCCACTTTTAGTTTTTAGCACAGTTTGAAGTTTGAACCTTTTTCACTTTGTACTTTAGCTGAAACCATATTTATGAATCTGCTTGCTAGGTACAATGACTCAATTATTTGGAGCTGGGGAAACTGAATGCTCAATTATCATGCTAGCGACTTATGCCTGTGCCTCAGTTTCTCTTACACTCTGGTCCACCTTTTTCATGTGGTTGTCCAATAAATGTCCTCATTGATGTTGGAGTATGTTTATTAAACGAGTTCCTATATTTATATATGAGGTTGGAATATTTAAATATAACACACTCTAGTACAAATGTACAATATATTTTCTTACTTCAGTATATCTATATTTCAATACTTATTTATACTCATAAAAATATATCATGTTCTATACTATATTCATACACAACATGTTCAAAAAATATTTCCCTTATAAAAATAATTAGTTATAGTAAAATATATTTTTATATTGTTAAGTAACCGATGATTATAAAATTTAGTAGTACTAAATTGCGCGAATTTTTTTTTTTTTTTTACAAAAGCAATACAAAGACATATGGCAAATGATGATTGAAAACAAAGAAAGGATGATAAGAATAAATCGGATGAGAGAGAAGGAAAATGTTTTTTGTACATTGTAAAGCCCAACACTCCCAAAGACACCCCACTAGGATTTTAGGAAAAGTTGAAATAAAAAATTTAGAATGTAAAATCAAATGGATTGAATGGTTGGATGTGAAAGGGTGTTGATGGGACACCCTCTATTGGATGTTCAAATAACACATCTCAGAGAGAAAACATAAGAGATAAGTTACTGTTTATACTCCATTCAACAATTTCAATTTGTGCTCAATATCACTATTCTTATAAAATTAAGAAAAAATTACATTGACATTTTTTGTGGTCTATTGAAAATGTATCTATCCCACTTAAAATTTAAAATTACATGTATCTTCCATAATTATATAAAAATCATTCTAATAACGCTCTTTGTCTTTTGCAGCGCTTGAACTGCATATAATTAAAATATATAAAATAATTTTTATACTCTTAATTATTTTTTTAATTTCTATTTAAATGCCATTCCTCTTTACCCTAATTCAAACTCCATTCTCACTGCCCTTTTCTACCAAATTCAACCAGCAACTTTCTTCACAGACTCCCCAAAAGGTAAAAATCATAAATTAAAAAGAAGAACTAGATCTAAAAATTTTCACTAACACCAACATACGACATCAACAACAACATCAGCAAGATTAGAATCAGCATCAAAAGAATAATCAAGTAAAAGCATCGAAGAACAAGTCATCGGTCATCTGGAGCACGACGCGCGCCACAACGAGCACTACTCTGACGAGTTTTTCTGAACACCTGGTTCTTGTTGGTAAATAATGGAGTTCACTTGCAGAGACATCGATGATGATGAAGATGAGGAATTCAGTTGTTGGCGGTGGTTTAGTAAAGCATGGTGGTAGTTAAAGTTGAGAATTTGATGGATTTTGTGAGACAGTGATGATGATGATGATGATGACGGGGGCTGGGAAGCTGACGATGACAGGATGCAGAGATGGGAGAAAGATTCAAGAAATAGGAGCTGGGTTGAGGAAGATGGGATGGGTGTTGTGTTGAAGGAGGAATGAATTCTCTTATGTCAAAAATACACATGATAAAGTTACATTTTATTTTTTATCAAGGATCAAGAAGATGGGGCTAAATCTGGAATTCATAAAAAAAAATTTAATTAATGATAAAAAAAACACATGATAAGGTCATATAAATCTTTGATATTAGAAAATCTATACCAATGTTAAATGAGGTAGGAGAAGGTTTATTTTTCAAGAAGGGTAGTTTGAGAATTTAAAAATTTATTTAAAGGTAAAGGAGACAAATATAATTTTAAAATTTTGAAAGGGTAAGTATATTTTCAATAAATTTAAAGAAAGACAAATGTAATTTGCCCTAAAATTAATCATACATACCTTAGTTAGATCTTTATAACTTAGCTTGTTATTAAAAAGTTAATGGATAAAATGTTTAAGCACCATAATTTGATCTTTAATTCTTTATACCTTAGTTATACCTTAGCGTGGGAAAATTTAAATATGTGTGCATGTTACAAGTAATTAGAGATGTAAGAAGAAAAAAGGAAGAAATGTATTATACACTATATTATATGTATAATATATTTCAACAGAGAAAGGTGGGAGAGAAGAGGATCCTATCTCTTATTTTTTTTGGGTTTTGTATATCTTACTTTGTTCAAAAGAGTATGGAGTTAAGTATCACTTTGGTCTCTAAAATTGTATGTGTACTTTACTTTAATTCTGGAAATTATATGCGTGCTTCACTTTAATCCCTGAAATTTGGAAATTAATTTTTTAGTCCTTGAAGTTGCATTACGTTAGTCACTTTAGTCCCTGATTAGTCAACCGTCAGTCAACTGTTATGGTTTTGTTAATGTATCATGTAAAATGACACGTCAGCATGCCACGTGGCACAACATTTGACGTGGCACGCTGACATGTCATCGATTTTAAATTGGTTTAAATTAGTTCCTGAAATTTCTAAATATATCAAAATAGTCTCTAAAATTTATAAAATGTGTCAAAATAGTCTAAAATTCCTAAACTTCTCCTTTTCTCCATCACGAGCTCTAAATCTTTAATCTTCCTTAAACCCATTAATTTCTCTTCCATTTTCACACCCTACCTAAACTAAATCCTCCCCGTATAGAATAATAGCAAGAGAATATATAGAAAAGAAATAATAAAATACAATAAATAATTTTAATATAACTCATCTGAGTTCAAGATCCAAGAATGCCTCTAAATTTAATAAATACTTATAGGAGCACTTATGAATAACCCATCATCAAAGAAATTTAAAAGTTAAACTTACCAACTAGGTGAATTAATCCCGTATGTTTGTTAAGACAATTTCATTCCTAATAAATGAAACTTGCTCATCTTTATTTATGCACTATCTATAGTTTCGAAAGTTAGGTTGCACACAAGTGATAATTCATAATCTCTCAATAGCCAATAAAATGATTTTAATTAAGAATCTCTTAGTATTGGTAGCCTTTACATCTTTTTGGCTCACTCTTCAACTTGATATAGTGTTTGTTAGGCTTAATTTTCTAAAAATATTTTAGAAAAAAATTTTCTGAATTTTAATATGAAAATTTAGAAAGCTTGGTCTACGAAGAATATGGTCCTAAGGAAGTTCTCAAGGTGGGGAACTTACCAATTTCTACTCTTCAGCATAATCAAGTACTTGTGCAAGCTTATGCTACTACTTTGAATTTGATTGACTTCAAAAGGCACTAATGCCCTATCTTTCTATTTGGAATTCATGTAAGTATGAAACATAATTCATTAAAGAAGACAGATTTGTATGTCTTAATATCCAAGTAACCATTTGCTACATTTCAAAGACATCATAAACCAGTAATATCATTACAATGATAGTCATTGTAATTAGTGGAAACTATGCTATTGGCTAATAAGAGGTTCATAATTAAAATCATTCTATTGGCTACTGAGAGGTCTAAATTATCGTTTGTGTGCAACCTAACTTTCGAAACTATAGCTAGTACATAAATAAAGATGAGCAAGTTCCATTTATTAGGAATGAAACTATCTTAATAAACGTACGAGATTAGTTCATCTAATTGGTCTTTCAATTAAATTTGACTTTTAGATTTCTTTGATGATGAGTTATTCATAAGTATGCCTATAAGTATTCGTTAGGACTAGAGACATTCTTGGATCTTGAACTAGGATGAGCTATATTAAAATTATTTATTGTATTTTATTATTTTATTTTTATATATTCTCTTCCTATTATTCTATGTGGGGAGGATTTAGTCTAGGTTGGATGTGAAAATGAGAGAAAAATTAATCGATTTAAGGAAGATTAAAGATTTAGAACTTGTGAAGGAGAAGAAGAGAAATTTTGGAATTTTGGACTATTTTGACACATTTTAGAAATTTCAAAGACTATTTTGATACATTTAGAAATTTCAGGGATTAATTTCACATATTTTAAAAATTTCAGGGACTAATTTAAACCAATTTAAAATTGATGACATGTCAACATGCCACGTGGCATGCTATGTCAAAGGTTTTCAGAAGGCTCTGCCATGTGGCATGTCATGTCAGATGTTGTGCCACGTGGCGTGCCATGTATTATGTGACATGCTGACTGACGGTTGACTAACCAGGGACTAAAGTGACTGATGGAATGCAATTTTAGAGACCAAAGTGATATTTAACTCAAAGAGTATGATTGCTGAGCTAGATAACATTGTGTTCTTTGAGGATGTGAAATTGACTTAAAAAAAGTGAGATAGCTGTGCCATAGCCTGCTGCCATGCTCAGTATCTATGTTTTTCTCGTGTCTTTTCTTGTTGTCTTGCAAATGCAAGGTTTAAGGATGGATCACGTTACATTTTCTATATTACTTGTTGAAGTTAATTACAATACTTGTTTATTTTGTATCTCACAAATTGTATTTCTCAATTTTCTTATTTTTGTGTATTATAATGTATGTTATAGAGAATTTCTTTTCCTATAAATTTTTATCCAAAGGAACAACAATTTTAGGACAATTCACGGTATCATATTTAGCTTATTGCTGGGTATGACACAAAGAGAAAATGTTTTGAGAATCCAACTCTTATATTTAGCTTATTGTTAGGTATGATAAAAAAAAAAAAGAATTTTATAATGACTTATGATTATGAAAGATACGGCTCGATAGCAAGAGAAATATGAAGTTGGTGATATATAAAAATTTTAGCTTTGCAAATTGTGGGCTCACAAGCCTAGATATAAATTTGTGGCAAGTACATTCTTTTGATATTTAAAACATTTTTTATGGTGCCTAAATTTTAAATTTTTATGGCGAAAAAGTAACTTGAGAAAAAATTATTGTAAGTTGCAAAACTCCTTTTTACAGCGGGATATGAATTTTGGAAAAAATTGTTGTTATATTAATATTGATTTGTTGGTAGTATATTTAAGGTAAAAGTTCCTATCCAACATTGTCAATTAGAATTTTATTTTTGAAAATATTTTATAATAAGTAATAATGTTACAAAATATTGGCATATATTATGTGGTAGAGCTATCAAAATGGGTTAGTTCATTTGGGCTGGGCCACCTCAACCCATACCATTTTTCGAGTGAGTTTGATTGGGTTAAGGTAGTTTTGAGTTAGCAAAATATTAGATTAGTCCAATTCTGTGCCGGCAACAAGTTGGATTTTGGGCAATAAATATATTAAGCCATTCTGAGCAGTCTAATAGTGAGGGTTTGAGTAATTTGTATAAGGTCTTAGGTTTAAATCTCATTGTCACTGACATATATATATATATATATATATTAAAGCAATTGAAAAAAATAAATTTTTAAAAAAAAGATGATCTTATTAATTATTGCTTTTTGGTCTATGTGAATGGACAAAAGCATAAGACATTTTTTTTTTCTGTAAATTAGACTAGGTAGCTTTCCTTATTATAAAAGTGAAAGTGATGGTTTTTATTTTTATTTTTATTTTTGTTCGAACATATATTTTTAATTGAAACTTTCTTTAAGTGAAGAAATTACACTCAAACTCAAGTAGTAATGACGCATGTTTAAAGTTGGTTATTATTATTATTTTTTTGTCAAAAAGATGGTTATTTAATTAAAAAAAGAGGTGTTTCAACTATTGGGCTGGCCTAATTTCAGGCCAGGCCAAATCAGGTTTAGCTAACATTTTTTTTAACTATAAGTTTTCTAGCTCAGTCCACACATTCTTTTGAGTTTTTTTAGGTTAGCCCATCGAACTCAACCTATTTTGACAACTTTATTTTATGGTCATTTTAAAAGATTGATAATCTCATTTCTAATAACTATGAAGACGAGCCAATCATAGTTTTGAGAATTGGACCGAATTGGCCAATTCAACTAGGAACCAATCCTTAAGCCGGTTCGATCACGAATGTTATAAGAAAAAAAGCCATCATAGTTTGATGAGGGAAAATGGGAGGAAAGTAAATAGAAAGAAAAAAAATAGAGAGAAGAGAAATAAAAAGAAAGAAAATAAGAAATATTTCTCTCTCTCTCTCTCTTGTTTAGTTGAATAGAAAACTGAGAAGAAAGTAAATGTAGTCATGCTAAATAACTTTTCACTCTTAATCTAATATAATGTAGAAATATAAATAGGGATAAAATTGATATTTTTAACAAATTCTCTCTTTCTCACTAATTTTCTCCATTAGTGGAGAGAAAAGATTTTGGTTGACCCACATCTATTCTTCTATTTTCTTCCTATTTTCTCGTTACATCTATACAAAAGAAAACATCAAAATTCTCCCCTTTGTTTTCTCTCAATTTTTTTTTTATTCCTATCTTCTCTTCAACCAAGCAACCGGTAAATGTTGGCAAGATATTGAGGTTGCTGCTACAAACTAATTGCAGTTTTATGGGCTATGTACGTAGAGTGGCATGTGAAATATGTAGGGCGGCGTAGTAAAAGGTGAACAAAAATATTGGTTTACTATTTTGCTGACAATGTACATAAAATACAATAAAAAATACAAATATATTGGTTATGGAAAAAGAGGCATATTTATTTTGGATTAGAACCAAATTACACTATTATAAGTTAAAAAAACTCTTACATTATTAAATAATTTTTATAAGTTTAATTTTTATGCACTAATAGTATAAATCAATTTTACATTATTATCCAATAAAAATATAAGAAACTATCATATTATTATGGACAATTATATGAATTTAAGTTTATAAAATATAACATGGCACATTTTTGTGTTATTATTAGATGACTGTTGGTGTATAGAATTAAATTTATTTTTTATTAGTAATTCTTTTTTTTTAAAAAAATTACTTTTAGATCGAAAGCTCAAATGTTACATATTATATCTATAAAATTGCATTTTAATATGAAATTATTTAATATACTTTTATGCAACAAAATTAACATATGTTTTTATTAATATCAAAATAAATGTAATACTGATACATTTTTAAATATTTTAAAAAATAAGAGGGATTTGATAACATGTTTAATAATGTTCAAATTTTTTTTGGTTTTAAAGAAAAATGACACAAGCTAATTACCTACGTAAGTGATACTTGTAATTATCGGTTGGATCGTTAATAATTGTATTCTTGGAAGGTTTTTCAATGATGCATGTCAAATCTAACACTAAAATATCCTAATTATTGATTGAATTGTGCGATGGCTTGATAAGCATTGTATCAGACTGTATATAGGTCATCTCGTGTTTTATTTTTTAATGGTATTTTCATGTGTCGATGGGATATAATTATGACATTAATTCTGATGTAGCGATAGTAAAAGAGTTTTATATTATTATTTAATCATATATTTCTATTTATGAAACTTTTTAGGTAATGAATAATCAAGTAAAATAATTTGTTAATATATCAATATATGATTACTGTTTAAAACTTTTTACCCTAACATTGTATAAAAACTAAATTCTATAATTTTTTTCTAGAACTGCTCCACTGCCAATAATAAAGTTGATACTGTAATTTCTTCAAAAGGGATGAAATCTCTTCAATATATATTTTTCATTATATAGATTTATATGTGACCAACTCAATTAAAAAATATAATAAAATCTAACCCTAAAGAGTGAGAGATTATTTGTAAATTGAGTAATTAACGTTCGCACAGAAATAAAAAAGAGCATGGAGAATGGACAAGATGCAGCAATAATATGTGTCATTTTTCTTTTCTTTCATTTTTCTTTTTTCAGTGAGAGATGCAGCAATATATATTTGGAACAACATATGTGATGAGCTAGCACATGTTGCAGGTTAGTTTCATTCAGCAACAAGATCCTAAAAGAGGGGCTTAGAAAAAGGGCGCCATCTACAGTGCTCTTCGCTGGTCAAGGAGCATGGTGCTCCTTGCAATCTGATGGTGAGATTGTGAGGTGTATCGATGCATCAATCACCTATGATGCACTGTAATAATATCTAATTTTAAAAAAAATTAAAAATATAATTAAATAAATTTTAAAAATTAATTATCATACACTGACAGTATAAAATTATATTGACATTATAAAATAATTTTACCCTATTAATATAATCAAAAAATTTTATCAATATAATTTTACTCTGTCAGTGTAATTTTATATTGATAGTATAAAATTATTTCATATTATTAATATAATTTTACACTATTAGTATATAAAAATTAATTTCTAAAAATTATAAAAATTTTATCAGTATAATTTTATTCTGTTAATATAATTTTACACTTCTATCAGTATAATATTACATTGATAATATAAAATTATTTTATATTATCAGTATAATTTTATACTATTAGTATATAAAAATTAATTTCTAAAATATATTTAATTATATTTTTTAATTTTTTTAAAATTAATATATTACTACAGTGTATCATAGGTGATTGATATATCGATATACCTTACAAATCTAATCCATTAGATATATTACAGTCATAAGGTGCATAATACACCTTGGACCGCGAAGAGCATCGCAGTCGAAGCCTAGAAAAAGAACGAAATGCCTCATATCTCTTCATGGGTACGATTTTGTGCGTTGTTTCCACTCCATCAGTCGGTTTCACATCTTATTATCTAGTTGCATCAGTGCATCATTGCATGGGCGGTGTAGAGTGAGCTGTTTCAAGCCTCTTTTTACTGTAGGTTAACAGCACATAAAATAGAAAAATGTTATGGATATACAACATTTCTTGAATATCATGCTTATTCATACCCCATTCATTATTGGAGTCTACATATTATTCAATAATGAATGAAATGTGAGTAGAGACCATATCCAAAAAATGTTATGTTCACATAACATATTCCATAAAATAGTATAAAAAGAAATATTTTGTTCTACATATTCCATCGACAGTTGGACACTTATTGAACTCGGGTAGTCACACTTTAAATAAGTGCTTAATTTATTTGATATTAACTAAGAATAGATTTTCATTATTAGTGAAGATAAGACGACAATTTAATACTTACATAACTGATATACAAATTTATTTGATCTGTTGACATGTAGATTTGGGTGAACTACAAATAATGGAACTCTAGTGCAAAATACCAAGCCGCATCAAGAATCCAGTTCTCCTTTTATTGTGTGGTTAACAATTTGTAATAACCGAATAGATAAGTAACTGAAATACAAAAGATGAGACATGCACCTAAGTTTCTCAGGGATCCTTTTGTCGTTTTCCCTCCACTGAACTTGCTGTGTCGTGTTTGGTATTTATTCGTTTGCGTTGATCAATCTTAAACAAAGAATTATTTGACGAAAGATGCCTTATAGTGGCATGCGCAGCTCTGTGTTAGTGGGGGTCTCTGCACTCTCTTCCCAATTTATTTGTTAACAGTAGGTGCCATAATGTCACTATGCTGCCAGAGTGTGTAGAATCCTCTTTAAGAATTCTATTTGTGAGATTAATTTATATGAATTAACAATATTAAACAGTTTTAGTCAAAAGAATGGTAGGAAAATGACAAATTATAATAAATAATTATTATAAATATTTATTATAATTTATTATTATTACTTTTTTACAATTCTATTGATCATCGGCGCATATAAATTAATCACATTATTTGCACAGTGTACTTCCCGCACACCGCATAAAATCCTCTTTACAAAAGAATAATGTTTGTCTAACAATCAAGGGTTTGATTCTCCTAGAACTATAATTTAGGACCCTTATAAAAAGGGTATATTGTTTTCATTTTTATCATAGTAAAGAAAGAAAAGAAGACACAATGGAGTCTTGGACGCTGTTCATTACTGCACTAATGCCGGTTCTTAAGGTGCTCCTCATTACTGCTTTAGGCGCATTTCTTGCTCTTGATCGCTTTAATTTGCTAAGGGAGAGTGCCAGGAAGCACTTGAATGCGGTGAGTTTACTTGTCTTCCATCTTTTCCATTCTTTTTCTTTTGAGAGGTACAAAATCTTTCTTTGTCCTTTAATACTTTTTATTCTGCAAAGTTGATTGCCAATTTAATTTCAAGTACTTTATTGCAAATAACTGAAGTGGCTTGCCAATTATGTTCTTAGTTCTCTTTACTTCTGTTTTCTTTTTTAATCTTGAACAGAACTCAAGGCGGGAAGATAATCATGCCGTGACGCTTTATTTTCTCTCAATTTATGTATTTTAATTTTTTACTTGAAGGAAAGGCACTAAACGCATCAAAAGTAACCTCTGGTGAAAAATATATACATTTGATCAAGGCTTTTTCCATCCTTTCATTGATATAAAAGATATACAGTATGTTTTATATCCGTTTAATTTAACTCTTGTGAAGATTACTTTTGAAAAAATTAAGTTAAAGATTTAATTTGTATATACTATTTTTATATTATCATCCAATCATATACTGCCACATAAACATTACTTTTAAAAGTTGATTTATGTTTCATTTGTATATTTTAAAAGTAAGTTTAAAAAAATAATATTTTGTTTGAATGAATAAAATAAAATTACTTTTAATTATTAATATGAAAGTAATATAAAAATTTTATATCAAAAGTATTTTTCTCATAATAAAAAATTAACTCCAAGAATACTTCCTTCGAAAATACTTTTAATTATTTGAAAAGTATTTTTAGTTGCAAGAAAAATAAATTAAACATATTGCATTACTATATAACTTCATTCTCGTTCTACCAAAAATACTTTTGGAGCCTAAAACTCCGAACCAACCAGGCTCTTATTTGGGTTGAAGTGGAAGATTCTATTCGTGTCAATTGTATCTTAGAATCCGCCTACTCCTGTATGCATTAGAGGTTGCTCTGAGATTGGAACTTCTAGAGTTACGTGAGTGCAATCAATTATTGTATCGCTTGGCGGGACATTTGATAGCTACAAATTATACTAGTTCTGCACATTTAAGAACATTTGTTTCAGTTCCAAACATATAAGCAATGTTATCTTGTTATTAAATTTAATAGAATTGGATCGCATGATCAAGGGTGCTGGAAATCCTAGAGATTTGATGGCATTCTAATATCCAAATAAGAAAAGAAACTGAAAAATATCATCACTAGCTCTAGAAACTTCTACATATTAGAAGATGAAATTGAGCAACAGCAACGAGAAGCTTCTATATGCTCAAAGAAATTATGCACCGACTTCAAGAAGAAACTTGGAAGCTTCATACACATGGGAATTGTCTAGAATTCACTTTATGCTAGAAAAATCTAGCTATTTGCATGTCGGTGTTTTAACCGACTTGAATCACCTATAAATACTAGTGAAGTACATTTGTAAAAGTGTGCAGGGTGCAGGGAGAGAAGTCGTGAGTGTGTGTGTGTGCGTAGAAGTGAGGTGCTAGTGAGTGCCTAGAGTGCAACAAGCGAAAGTGCTAGTGTGTGCAACCAGTGAGTGAGTGAGTGAGTGTATGGTGAGGAGTCTAGTGTGTGCATACACAAATGTGGTACATGTGAGTGTGTTTGTGCCCCATCAATTGTAGTATTGAATCATTATAAGTAAAGAAAATATTATTATTTGTATGGAGTCCACTATCTTGCTTTACAGAATCATCTTTCTTCAATCCAAGGCAGATCTTTTTGAAGTCACAATGGAACTAGTGACGTTAGTTCATTCTTTCAGTACATTCAGAAAGTAACATGTCACAAACTGATGTTATGTATTTGTTATGTTTTTGCTTAATTCTCACATTTCTTGCTCGTTAAAGAGCAAAACAGATAGGAAACAACTACCTTATTTCGTTGCTTATGCTAAATGATATTTTCTCTTTCAGTTGGTCTATTTTGTCTTCACTCCGGCTCTTGCTTGCAGCATCCTGGCTAAAACTATAACATTTAGGAGCCTGGTTATGCTGTATGTTGTTTTCTTGCCACTCAGCATTTTATTTTCTTTTTACTTTTCCTCCTACCATTTACATTTATCTTCCATTTATATCTTTCATAAATTGCTATAGCTAATATGCTTTCATGAATTATGCAGGTGGTTCATGCCGTTGAATATTCTTATCACATTTATCCTTGGGACAGCACTAGGATGGTTATGTATGAAAATAACTAAAGCTCCTCATGAGCTGCAAGGCCTTGTATTAGGGTGCTGTGCTGCAGGTAGGTTCACTTAACATATTTAGATATTTATTTTGAGTATATAACCTCTTGTGAAGCAGATCAAGACAATTTTTTCAAGATATGTAGCAGCACAAGGGATATCATGCACAGTTTTGATACGAAGAAGTTTTCTTTTCACATTATTTTGGGTTTGGTGTAAACAGGAAATCTGGGAAATTTGCCTCTTATCATAGTTCCTGCAGTCTGCAAAGAAAGCGGTAGTCCTTTTGGAGCTATGGATGTTTGTTATGAAAAAGGGATGGCATATGCTTCTGTGTCCATGGCTGTAAGACAATATAATATTAAACATTGGCAATTAACTAGGTTCATCATATAGAAAACTTGATAACTCTGAATTAAGATTTCTCATTTCTTAACTTTGATTAACCAGATAGTAAACATCTACACTTGGACTTTTGTGTACAACATTGTCCGCGTATATTCATGCAAGAGTTCCAATGTCAACAAAGTTGATAATTCCACATTAAATCCAGTGGCTGCAATAGAAACAGATCCTGAAAACAACTCGAAATCTTCGACTGGACCTCCAGTTACTGCAGACGACTTCTCAGGAACTGTTGATGATGAGAATCAACTTGAAATTGAAAGAACACCTCCTGATAGAAGAGCAAAGGTTATTCTTTCTTCTAATTATATGGATACATTTTGTGTACTTTCCTGTATTGCATGTGTGATTTGTCTCGCATGGACTCTTTAACCAATGAAGTCTCTTAACACAACTTTGTCAATGTCATTCCTTTTTTCCACTATCCTCATATGAGCACAAAATGCAGTTCCTCTGATTTGCTGAAATTTTAAACTTTCTAATTTAGATCTAGACAGAGATTGGAATGGCCAATGGGTCAGGCAATGTTCAATCTGCAAACTATATTATCTAGTTAAACAAAGAAAGTAATTTATAGGATTGAAGTGAAACTTAACATGTCAGCATATAATACAATTGCATTTTTACTCTTTCTGACTAGTAGTGAGTACTAAGCAGTGTGATTCTTGCATTGCCTTCAAGATATAGTTTCACGGCATTAGGTTTAAGTTATTACATTTTCCCATTGTTTTACAGGTACTGAAACATACAAAGATTATGAAAACATTAGTAGAAAATCTCAATCTGAAGGTCCTACTATCAGCTGGAACAATGGGATCGGTATGCCAATAGTTCTTCTGATTTCTTTACTTTTGTCCTTGTTGTTCTCCATATATCAAATTAATGCAAAGTAGAACAATGGGATCGGTATGCCAATAGTTCTTCTGATTTCTTTACTTTTGTCCTTGTTGTTCTCCATATATCAAATTAATGCAAAGTAGGATCGAATCACCATTTAAGAAGTCAATATGTAACAGAGTTAAAATGTTATAAACAACACAGCAGGCATCAGAATTAAAATTTGTAACACTTATAAAATAGGCATTTTTATGTACCGTTGTTACACCATAACCTGCTTTGCAGTATGCATACTTACGGAAGTGGCAAAGGAGGAGGATGGAGGGAAGGAATGAGAACTTCTTTTCTAGTTGTGCATTAAACTACCCAAATCTTTACTGTACCTCATTAGAATTTGACATATATTCCCTATTTTACCCTTTGCATGTGTAGATTGTTGGTCTAATAATTGGTGTAGTCCCTCCATTTCGAAAGCTGTTTGTTGGCGATCACGCTCCTCTCCGTGTAGTTGAAGACTCTGCATCCATGGTGGGGTAAGTAGCCTTTGCCTTCATATGACTCTGGCTTATTGTGAGTATCTGGTTTCAGCAGTGATTTATTTGATTGATTAACTAATATTTGAATGATAATCCTATGGAAACAAAAATATCTGCTTTTAGCCAACTTAATCACCATCAAATTTCATGTGCCTAGTCATTGAAACTATTTTTGATTAGTAAAACACATGTTATGCTAGAATGTTACAATAGTTTTTTCTGATTTGCAGTGATGCATGCATTCCAGCAAGCACTTTATTAGTTGGAGCAAATCTTCTTAAGAGTAATCGTGAACATGATCTTCTATTTTCTTTTTCTTTTTTTTTTTTTCATTTTCTGTCAATAATGCTGAAAATGAACAAGAATTTGATGGCAAATATTGTTAACAGGGTCAAAAGGGTCAGGACCGAAGGCTCCACTTGTTATAGGAATCATTGTGGTTAGGTACGTAGTCTTACCAGTCTTAGGTGTGGGCATTATTAAAGGTGCACTCCATTTTGGCATGATCCACCATGATCCATTATACCAGTTTATTTTGCTGCTTCAATACGCCCTTCCGCCTGCAATAAGCATAAGTAAGTTGATTATGATACTTATTTGTGAGAATTCAGCGTTTCATATTACTTTAGATGGTTAATTATGCATAACCAAGACCAATGCTGTTCAGTAACTTCCTGACATGGAAATAAAAGAACACTTTAAGGTATATTTATTTGTAGTATGATTGCGCAGATTAATACTATTATTACCCTGCAGCAGAAAACTACTTTTCTTAGCAAAACATGCCTTCATTTACATATATTACTCTTAACTTTCCATATTTAGTTTTTAGCATAGTTTTTGAACATTCTTTTTAATCTGTACTTTAGCTGGTGCCATATTTACGAATCTGCCAGGTACAATTACTCAATTATTTGGAGCCGGTGAAGCTGAATGCTCAATTATCATGCTTGCAACTTATGCCTGTGCCTCAGTTTCTCTCACACTCTGGTCCACCTTTTTCATGCGGCTTGTCCTATAAAAAATTAACGGCCAAAATGCTTAAGCACCATTATGTGGATTTTGTACCTTCGTTGTTAGTGTTAGACAACTCTATACATATGTGTTACAAGCAATTGGAGACGTAAGAAGAAGAAAGGAAGAATTGTTCTTGTATACTGAGATAACGTGTCGCGACTCACTACACCAAGATAATATTGAGTTCCTCTAGAGGTGGAAATTGTTCTGAATTGTCCCCCAGAAAGCGAGGTACCTATGCCACAGCTTAGTATCCAATTGATATTGTTTCTCTGTATTTTTTTTTTTTTTTTTTTTGTGTTTTCTTCTTTTCTTGCAAATTCAAGACTTAAGGATGGGTTACATTATACTTTCTATATTACTTGTGAAAGTTAATTACAATATTTGTTTATTATGTATCTCACAAATTATATTTCTCAATATAATTTTTCTCATTTTTGTGTATTGTAATGCATGTTACAGAAACTTTTTTTGTTTAAAAAAAAAAATCATCCAAGGGAACAACAATTTTAGGACAATTCGCGGTATCATTATCGTTACAATACAAAGAGAAAATGTTTGAGATTCCAGTTCTTATATTTAACTTGTTGCTTGGTATGATAAAAAATGGATTTTATAATGACCTCTGTGATATTTGTGAAAGTTGTGGTTTGATAACAAGAGAAATATGATGTTGGTGATTTATGAAAGTTTTTGCGCTATATCTTATGGGCTTCCACGCTTGGATATAAATTTGTGACTTGTACAATTTTTTTTAATATTCATATTATATTTTATTGTGTGTACATTTTAAAGTTTTTATGGTGAAAAATTAATTTGTGAAAAAATTTTTGTAAATGACTCAACTGTTTTTATATTTGGGTATGAATTTTGAATAAAAAAATTTACATATTTACTAAAATATCTTTATTTAATTTCTAATATCTAATTGATTTTTTCTATTAATCTCACACTATATTTCTTAATAAATGGTGTGTTTAGAATTATGTGAAGGATAAAATTAAAAAATTAATAATAAATGCTTTTATTAATGATATGCAAGAATAACAAATAAAATGAACTAAAACTTTTTACTCAATATTATAGATAAGATAGATCGAAGATAATATAATTTTATTCTTGAGAATGTTTTAAATATATTGAGTATTAACGTGATCAAATATTAGTATATATTTTGTGATCATTGTTAAAGATTGATGGTCTTATCTCTAATAGAGATGAAGATATGCCAATGAATATGTTAGACTAGACATTTGATGCAAAATTTGAGCTATGATATAAATAAGCATTCCTATTATATTAAGAATTTAATTTAAATGCATTAACAGTGTAAAATAGTTTTACACTATTAGCTAATAGAAATAGTAGAAAGTGTCAACTCATACAAATAATTATCTATTATAATAAGAGATTCATCATAATTTCATATTTTTTTCTATTTCTATTAGTTGACAGAATTATTTTACACTGTCAGTATATATTAATTAAACTCCTATATTAAAAGTGCAATGGCATATCAATGCTTAGTTAGTCTAAAGTAAGATCTTGAGTTTGAATAATATGAATTAAAGAAAAAAAAAATAGTGCTGGAAAAAGTTTATCTCATAAAAAGTTAATTTGACTTGAGTTAGATTAGTTGAGATTTAATCGACTAATTTAGACAAAGAAAAAAAAAGGCGCAATGATGCTCAAATTTTGCTATATAATAATATATAGATATTTCCTGTTGTATTAAAAGTGCAATGGTGCCGAAATTTTTGGTCACAAGTGTAATTGTGTGTGATTAATTTTAAAATGACATCATGAATTTTGTTTCATTAGCTATTATTTCGTAAATGAGGGCATCTAATAAAGTAATGCGTGATGATTCAACATCTACCAATTATGGATTGTAGAAAAATATTTTTGAGCCAATGATGTTATAAGTGGGGGCATTGAAGTGCTCATCTATTTATAATATATAAATTATGAGTGCAAGATATTAGCACACTCACAAAATGACATATAGTTATTTTATAATGTGCCATGTCAGCCTTTTAACTTACTTGGTGTTTTCTCATTTAATCAACTTATTTTTTCTTTTTTTTTTTGTTTTTCTTTTCCTTCTTCTCTTTTTCTCCCTACCCTAGCACAACCCCCTTCTCCCTTTTCCAGTTCATTCTTAGTCCCACACCCCTCGCTCCCTTCCCAAAACCCCAAATCATGATTAGCGTGTACCAAATGGAGGAGAGTGAAGATTGCCTTTGGCATTGTAGAGGAGGGCATATGAGGCACTCCACGGTGGTTGTACTTCACTGTTGTCCTATTGTGCTTCATCATCAGCAGTGGGAATACAAGTGTGGTGGCATTGGTCACCGGATAAGAGATGAAGAGCGCCGCAAAGTCGTTGTGGGTTGTTGCTACTATTGCCATCTTGTGCATTGTGCATCTCTCTTCCTCTATAACATTTTCGCTTCTCTCATCTTTATCTCTCATTTCTTTATCACCCAAAGCACTGGTTTTGTTTGAGTTACTATTTTTGCTGGTTGATGGTTGTGTTTTGTACCTAGATTATGTGGTAATCCCCTTTTGTTTGCTGGGGTTACCTTAATTATTTATTTAAAAAAAATGGAGTGTTTCAAATTTGGCCTTTATTATCCTCACATTTGTTTCTTCAATTTTTTTTTTACATAACTGACAAATTCTCTCATGTCAATGATAACTTTAATTTTTAAAAATAATGCCATGTTCGCAAGTAGTCAGTAGTGTTTACACTAATTATATTATTGATGGTGTTATTTAAAGGAATACATCAACTATTTCTGTCATATTACTTAATGTATTCGATATCCAAGTACGTTGGTTTCTCTATTTAGTTTTAATATTACATGCAGATGAGTGTTCAATTAGCTCAACTTCAAGTACGAGGATGTATATCAACTTAGACACTCAAGAATTTGCTGAACTTACAAGCGGATATTTTTTACATAATACTTTTTTCAAAATTTAAATCTTTTATATTCTTATTCAACAAATGTATTACACTATACCTCTTTAATAAGAATAAAGAAGAAGAGCAAGAAATAGCGGTGACCCCAAACCAAGAACATGCCAATGCAGACTCTAAAAGAGGATGCTTAGAAATCGAAGATGTCTAAATGATATAATGGCAATGAAATGGGAATCAAATACTTATGTATGTTTTAATGCAGCATTATCTCAACACATAAATCATATAATTTTACATAATTAATTTAATATAAGAAAATAGGAAAAGATATTTACTGTCTTGGCTATCGTCAATGAAATTAATGACATATTTGGTTGGAGCTATGTTGGATGTGAAAATTGCATGAAGAAACTGCAGCAAGAAGGGGACAAATACATTTGCAAATCATGTTAGCAAGAACCCAAGTATCCAACAATAAGGTAAAAATACAAAAGAATAATATCATGTCTTAAATCAAATTAAATTAACAATTCTAACTTTATTCACTCCAGGTTCATGGTGCAAATAAAAGTTTTCAACAACACAGCTGCAACAACATTTACAATTTTTGATCAAGAAGTCAAAAACTATTGGGCACAACTGCAACAAAGCTAAAGAGCCAACAAGATGGGAACAAGGCTGAGATGCCATTAAAATTGTAAAACCTGTGCAATCGCATACTTATATTTGAAATAAAGATGAACAATCACAACCTAAAAGAAGGGTCCCTCAACTACGCTATCACAAAGACTTTTGTGCCCAACTTTGAAGCTCAACCACACTTTAAACAAAACAAACAGGTAACAAAAATATAAATACAATCCACACATTTATTATTCTACAATTAGAAAAATAAACAAGAAAATTTACCAAGCATAATGGTCTACACATCAAGTAAACAAATTTCATTTCTAACATTTATCCCTATTATGATTCAAGAGCCACATTTACCAACAGAAATATCATCCAATGAAGAGCTAAGACCCACAAAAAGCTCAAGCAAAAAGATGGATCATCAAATACAAAAAATATCATCGGATGAAGAGATCATCTACAAAGGTACAAGAAAGGCAACAATAGAAGTAAAATAGATATCTACATTAGATGAAGAGCTAATCTTACTTTGAACCTTCAAGAGGAAAAAAAAACAAACAAACAACACCAACAAGTAGCCCAATTAAAAAAAGTGAAATAAGTACAGAAAAATAGACTGATACAAAAAAGGAAAAGGAGAAATATGAAAGCAAAAGAATGAAGCATGTTTGATTATTACGCATATATAGGCTTTCATTCCATTGCAAATAACCAAAAAGCTTATATGCTTTATTTTGTTTTTTTGGTTTTTTGGTTTTTTTTTTAATTTTATCAAACTATTAGTTTATCTTGAATAAATATTACATTATTTTTGTTATATAGCCAATACAAATTTAATTATTTCTACTATATTTTTAAAATAATCCCTATGCGTTATTCCCTTGTGCAATGCGCAGATCTTAATCTAGTGAAATATTATACTGTAACTACCTAGATCTGTTGCATGTCACAAGGAGGATTAAATCTATAGCTATAGTCAAAGGATTTAGAGAACATCAAGGTAAATGAGACCAAGCCCAAATAATATAAACTACCTATGATGACACCCAACCATGTAATTAGAAATTAGAAATCCTAAAAACTTGGTTCAATGGAAAGAACGAATAATCAAGTAGTTAGTCATGACAGGAACCATGTAGAGTTATATACTTTAAAAGTCCATCCCTAACGTGTAGGTGCATATACCCGTTTGGAGGATGAGTTTTCTAACTCTTAGTGAGTTTCGTAGCTCTTTCTAAGTTTACTCTCGATGGAATTCACTTATATGGGCATAAAGTCAAAAGTAAGTCATTTATACTTACTCTATTGAATAACTTTTTATAACTACTGAATTTAATCATTCTAACCATGGAACCATATGTATTATTATGATATTCTTGTTTTTTTTTTTGGGTATATTGATTATGATACTCTTTATCTTTGAAGTTACTCGACTCTTGAATTAAAAATTCTATTCCTCCTTGAGCTGCCGTTTAACATAGAATTTCTATGTTACACGATTCTTTCATCAATTGCATAATTTTTTTTAATTAATTCGTAAATATAATTATTTTAATTCATGGCACTTGCGTGATGTCTCGACCAGCATCGTATCAGACTGTAGGTCATCTCATGTTTTTCTTTTTTTAATGTATTTTCATGTGTCGCTTGGATATAAATTTTGTCTACAACTGCTCCACTGCCAATAATGAAGTTGATACTAATTTCTTCACAAGGGATGTAATCTTTTATTTATATAGAGTTATATGTCACCAACTCATTTAAAAATATAAAAAAAAATCTAACGCCAAAGGGTGAGAGATTATTTGTAAATTAAGTAATTAATTAACGTTCATCCAGAGAGAAAAAGGAGCATAGAGAATTGACAAGATGCAGCAATATGTCTTTTTTCTTTCTTTCTTTCTTTTTGTGAGAGATGAAGCAATATTTGGAACAACCTATGTGATGACCACATGTTGCATCTAGCAACAAGATCTAAAAAGAAGGGCTTCAGGGAAAAAAAAAAAGAAAGGGAAATGGCTCATATCTATACTGCCTACGATTTTGTGTACTCATCAATAGATTTCACAACCTATTATCTAGTTGCATCATGCATGGCTGGTGTAGAGTGAACTATTCAAGTCTCTTTTTACTGTAGACGTGTATCTATGCACATTCGTTTTGTTATAAAAATTAATACAAATTACTTAGTATTTTTTTTTTGGGAAAAAAAGTTAATAATTAAATCTAAAATAACACCTTCTTAATTAACTAATCACGATGCCTATCTTGATGAATACGATTTTAATTAAAAATGAATTTACACCGTTAATAAAGATAGTAATTTAATATAATATTTATATAACTTACAGTTATTTAAACTACAATCAGCACGTATTAATTTGAGTTTCTATAGTGATCAATCTTTAACAAAGTATAAGTTGACAAAAGTTACCTTAGTGCATGCAAGTCTGTGTTAGTGGGGGTCTGTGCGTTCGCGTCCCCATTTCCTTATTAACAGCAAGTGCCATAATATCACTCTACTGCCAGTGTGTGTAGAAATCCTCTTTAAGGATATCATTTGTAGCATGTGCTTCCCGCACACTACATAAAACCCTCTTTACAGAAGTAAAATGTTTGTCTCACAAATCAAGAGAGTTTGATTCTCCAAGAACGATATAATTTGCACCCTCATAAGAAGGATATTTTGTTCTCATTTTTATCATAGTAAAGAAAAGAAGAATGCACAATGAAATTGTGGAAGCTCTTCATTACTGCATTAATGCCAGTTCTTAAGGTGCTCCTGATTACTGTCGTAGGAGCATTTCTTGCCCTTGATCGCTTTAACTTGCTGAAGGAGATTGCCAGGAAGCACTTGAATGCAGTAAGTTTATTCGTCTTCTATCTTTTCCCCCTTTTTTTTTTTTTTTTGTTTTGCTGAGGGCAACAATCTTTCTTTGTCCTTTAATACTTTTTATTCTGTAAAGTTAATTGCCAATTTGCTTTGATCACAGAACTCAAGGCGAGAAGATAGTCATGCCGTGACACTATTCTTATTTTGTAGTTGAAGGAAAGACTCTAAAAGCATCAAAAGTAACATGTGGTGAAAAATATATACATATTATCTAGGCTTTCTCCACCTTTTTTACTGATACAAAAAGATAAACAAGTCTGCTGCTACTATTGTAGCAGTTGAATACAATTCGTCATGAAGAATTTTTCCCAACATATCACTCAGAGGGTGGGGTCCAACATAAATATACAACCGGTGGTATGAACACTTTTTTTTTTTTTAATTTTATATTAAGGTGGTATCAACACTATGCAGATCACTCTTAACTAAATTTAAGTGCAATTAACTAAATGTTATTATACGTTAACTAGTTAAGAGAAAATAGTTTCCTATTTTTATTTTGCTGATATTGTTAAAGTAAATAGTTAACTAAATTGACAAGTGTTTAAAAAATTTATTTCATAACAACGTTGAAATTTATTTATTAACCAAATTAACCACTTTGATAGAACAGGTTCAGAAGATAAGTAAAACCTCAAGAATCTTGTGTTATTCACTGAAGTTTCTTGAACAATGTGGCCAGAGAACCAAGAAACTAAAATGGTGGCAGGGAATTCGAGAGTCCCTCCCGCTCTCCCTCAACAATGCAGCTGACTAACTAATCCCCTCCTCTCTTTATTTATAGCCAACTAACTCTTCTAACTAACTAGGTTTCTGATAGAACCCCAAGACCAATATTACTAAGGGCTATGCACGGAAGAATTGGGTGGGTCTAATGCAATAGAAAACATGAGGAATGGGGGGAAGTTAGTTATGCTGAGGTGGCATAGGAGAGAGAGTGTGCACTGCAGAGGATCTTGTGGGATTTTGGGGGGGAAATATTGGTATATATATGAGGGAAGTTTGAGGAATGAGAGTAGGCAGAATTCGGAAAGGAACTAGGATAATGTAGAGCCTCTTAAATTACTTTTTTCTAGATTTCAATGGAACCACCGATATCTAAGATCTGGTCTAACCTGACAAAGGTTCTTGAAGGGGGTAGGGATCTCCTAGCGAGGATTTTTTCCATTCCCAGGCTAGAAAGTAAGACCAATGATTGGGGTCAAGACACCTACCATCTTGATCAATCCCAGGTTAGTTGAAGGCCCCTATACCTAGACTATTTTAATTTTCTTCTTATATACATGCTTCTAAGCTAATTCTCCACTGGATTTCAGCTCTATATCCGTATTATTAAAGAGGTTTTCTTCTATTTTCCTTGTTCCTATCAGTGTCCTATTGCACTTTTAGTGAACTACTTATACTAAGGGTGAGTTTGGTAATAGGGGTAACAATGGGAATTAAATGTTCATGAATTGAATTTGTCTATAATTTTACACACAAATATCATCCATGAGAACTTCACCCCCACTTTTTACCCCCTTACCAAACTTACCCTAAGTGGTGAAAAATTACTTAAGTTTGACAAATTTTGATTGAAGTGCAAGAACACAACCTTCCGTGGCAGTTGTATCTTAGAATCTGCCTACTCATAGACCTGTAATCATTAGAGGTTGCTCTGAGATCGGAATTTCGAGACTTATGTGAGTGCAATCAATTATTGTATTGCTTGGTAGGACATTTGATGGTTAAAAATAACACTACTTCTGCAAATTTAAGCACATTTGTTTCAGGTCCAAACAGATTAACAATGTTATCTTGTAATTAGATATAATAGAATTCGATCACTTGATCAAAGTTGCTGGAATTCCTTGCAATTTGATGCAGTCTAATATCCAAATAAGCAAAGAAAGATCTTTCTTTTTTACAATGTAGATCTTTTTAAAGTCAAACTAGAGCTAATGATGTTAATTCATTCTTTCAGTACATTTAAAATGTAACATGTATAAACTAATATTATGTGTTAGCTTCATTCTCACATTTCTTGCTAGTTAAAGAACAAACCAAATAGGAGACAACCACCTTATTTAGATGCTCACATCTAACTTAAAAGATTTTTTTTTTTCACCTCACAGTTGGTATATTTTGTCTTCACTCCGGCTTTTGTTTGCAGCATCCTGACTAAAACAATATAACATTTAGGAGCCTGGTTATGCTGTATGCTGATGCTGTTTTCCTGGCACTCAGCATTTTCTTTTCTCTTTTTTCTTTTTCCTCCTACCTTTTACATTTATCTTCCATTTGTATATTTCATAAATTGCTTTAGCTAAGATTCTTTCATGAATTATGAAGGTGGTTCATGCCGTTGAATATCCTTTCTCACATTTATCACTGGGACAGCACTAAGATGGTTATTCATGAAAATAACCAAAGCTCCTCATGATATGCAAGGCCTCGTGTTGGGGTGCTGTGCTGCAGGTAGGTTCGCTTAACAGTTTAAATATTTAAAGTTTATAGCCTCTTATAAAGCAGATCAAGCCAACGTCGATTCAATACAATTTTTTAAAGCTATATAGCTGCACAGAGGATATCATGCACAGTTTTGATACTAAGAAGTTATCTTTTCTCATTATTTTGGGTTTGGTAACTTTGGTGTAAACAGGAAATCTGGGAATGTTGCCTCTTGTCATAGTTCCTGCAGTCTGTAAAGAAAGCAGTAGTCCTTTCGGAGCTGTGGATGTTTGTTCTAAAAAAGCGATGGCATATGTTTCTCTGTCCATGGCTGTAGGACAATTTAACATTCAACATTGGTAATTAACTAGGTTCATCGCAGTGAAAACTTGATAATTCTGAATTAAGATCTTTCATTTCTTAATTCTGATTTACCAGGTAGCAAATATCTACTTTTGGACTTTTGTGGACAACATTGTCCGCGCATATTCATGCAATTGTTCCAATGCCAACAAAGCTAATGATTCCACATTGAATCCAGTGGCTTCAATAGAAACAGATCCTGAAAAGTATTCAACACCTTCAACTGGACCACCGGTTACTGCAGAGGGCTTCTCGGAGACTGTTGATCATGAGACTCAACTTGAAATTCAAAGAACATCTCCTGGTAGTAGAGCAAAGGTTATTCTTTGTTCTAATATATATGGATGCATTTTGTGAACTTCTATGTATTGCATGTATGTTTTGTCTCGTATGGACTCTTTAACCAGTAAAGTCTCTTAACACAACTTTGTGAATATCATTCCTTTGTCCACCTTCCATATATCAGCACAAGATGTTATTCTTCTGATTTGCTGAAATTTTAAACTTTCCAATTTAGATCTAAACGGATAAATTAGAACGGCCAATGGGTCAGGGCCGTCAGGCAATATCAATCTGCAGACTACTTATTCTTTTGGTACAGAATCTGCAAACTAGATTAAACAAAGAAATATACATTATAGGATTGAAGGGAAATTTGCAATGTCAGCATACAGTACAACTGCATTTTTACTCTTTCTGACTAGTATTGAGTACTGAGCAGTGTGATTCTTGCCTTTAAGATATAGTTTTATGGCATCAGGTTGAAGCTCTCACATTTTTCCATAGTTTTACAGGTATCAAAACATACAAAGATCATGAAAACATTGAAAACATTAGCAGAAAAGCTCAGTCTGAAGGTCCTATTAGCACCTGCAACAATTGGAGCGGTAAGCCAATAGGTCTCCTGAATTATTTGTTGTTGTCGTTCTTGTTCTCTTTATTTCTAAAATGAGGGAAACAAGTTACAACAAGAAATTATGGCACTTTCAAATAGTTTCAGCATTTAAGAGGTCAAACTAATGGAAACTAGGATGGAATCACCATTTAAGAAGTCAATATGTAAAAGAGTTAAAATGTTATAAACAACACAGCAGGCATCAGCATTAAAATTTGTAAAATATAGGCTTTTTTATGAACAATTGTTACACTATAACATGCTCTGCAATATGCATATTTATGGAACTGGCAAAGGAGAAGGAATGAGAACTTCTTTTCTAAATGTTAATTTAATTAGCCAAATCTTTACTGGATCCTCATTAGGTTTTGACATATATTCCCCCTTTTTAACTCTTTTGTATGTGTAGATTTTTGGTTTAATAATTGGTGTAGTCCTTCCATTGCTACAGTTGTTTGTTGGCGATAAATAAAATGCTCCGCTCCGTGTAGTTGAAGACTCTCTATCCATGTCGGGGTAAATAGTAGCCTTTGCCTTTAAATGACTCTGGCTTAATGTGGGTGTCAGGTTTTAGCAGGTAGAATAAAACTTTAGAAGGTGATTTGTTTGATTGACTAACTAATATTTGAATGATAGTGCTATGTAAACAAAAATATCTGCTGAACCAACTTTATCACCATCAAATTTCATGTGCCTATTCAATAAAATGACTGAGTTTATTTTTTACTAGTAAAACACATTTTGTGTTAGAAATAGAATGTTACAATCATTTTTCTCATTTGCAGTGATGCATGCATTCCAGCAATCACTTTACTACTTGGAGCAAATCTTCTTAAGGGTAATCATCAACACGATTTGTTCAATAATGCTGAAAATGAACAAGAGTTTGATGGCAATAAATTTTTTCAGGGTTAAAAGGAAGGGTCAGGAATGAAGGTTTCACTTGTTGTAGGGATCACTGTGGTTAGATGCATTGCTTTACCAGCCATAGGCGTGGGCATTATTGAAGGTGCAGTCCATTTTGGCATGATCAACCATGATCCATTATACCAGTTTATTTTGCTACTTCAATACGCCGTTCCACCTGCATTAAACATAAGTAAGTTGATTATGATAATTGTGAAAATTCAATGTTTCATATTACTTTAGATTATTAATTATGCACATAAGCAGCATAACCAAAGTCTCCGTTATTCAGTAACGTCTTGACATGAATCTAAACAAATATTTAAGGCAAGAGTAGTACAATAATGTTGACATTCCTGAAAGGCTTTAGTCCTTATAAAGGCGGTGTCATAGGTAAGAGTTTTATTGCATATACGTTATATATAGATAACTCAGCTGTTGTACAATCACCAAACTAAAGTTCTGTTGAATTTTCTACCAGTCTTACAACAATGATTAGAGAAAAAGCAAGTTTAATTTTAGAAGTTGAAGACCAAGCAACATTTTAACATACTAAAATCTTAATATATTGTTTCAGATGGACAACAGAATTGTAGCCTTCTTTGTGGTAAAAACTCATCTGTTTATAGCCTATGACCTGATTCAATTCTCTCAAATTGAAATTTGATTCCTCAGTTAAAATATTGTATTCTTGCTAAAATGCTTCCCAAACCATAGGTTTGCACATAGTTCTCTGTCTGCCATGTTACCATGTATATTTATCTGCAGCATGCACAAGTTAATACCGGTATTACCCACAGCAGAAAACTACTTTTCTTAACAAAATATGTCTCCATTTCCATATATTACTCTTAACTTTCTACTTCTAATTTCTGGCATATTTCAAACCTGTTTTAGTTTGTACTTCAGCTGCTAGCCTGGTACCATATTTATTTTATGAATCTGCCGGGTTCAATTACTCAACTATTTGGAGCCGGTGAAACTGAATGCTCAATCATCATGCCAGCAACTTATGCCAGTGCCTCAGTTTCTCCTACACTCTGGTCCACATTTTTCGTGTGTCTTGTCCTATAAATGTATTCATTCATATTATTTACCTTATCTGATGTCTTACTGTCAAAGAATTCCATATTACCAACTCTAGAGATTCTTTGTTCCAGTCAAATTAGTAAGGTAGAATAAATTCCGGCTGCATTTTGTTGCAAAATACTTCAATTTTCTGTATTCTAATAAACATGTCGAATTTTTTCTTCATCCTTATTATCCATGTTCACATAATGTGAAGCAATTTTGTCCTTAAATAGTGTTTATTTAGTACAATTGTAAAAGTTGATAATGACTTCTGTATATATTAACATGCTACAAAATTTGGAAGTAAGCAAATTACTCAAATAACAGTCTCTAAGAGTAGAAGTACATTTCATAACAAATTGTGTTTTCATCTTTTTGGCATATGGAATAATTGATCTCATTACGATCTAGCTTTTGACTGGAGATATATGACTACTGCTCTCTTATGTTTTGCTTGTCTTTTTATGAAGTCATCTTTTCATATGTTATTGATTCATCAACTGTATTTAGCAAAAAATCAGCAAAGGTCACAATAGTTAAGTATGTTATGAACTTATGATCATTACCAGATTTTAGAATTGACATTTTCATGTAAGCCCTTCACTGGTTACAAACAGGAAATTCTCATAAAAGTATGCCTGTGCCTAATTATCGTAGCCATACTCTTTGGACTAAATGCATCATCACCAAACTACACGAGAAAACTGTCCTCCTTTCCATCTCTCTTTTTCTTCCAAAAAACAATCAAAGAATTTTTTTTAATACAAATAAAATCATCTGCAGTCTGCAATAGAAAATTATGAAAACAAAACATTGTTTTCTTGACTGCATTTTTCTCCATTTCACAACTTAATGTGCTTTCAAATACAAACCTGCCCCCCTCCACCTCCACAGCCCAAGTACTTACACCTCCAACACCACAAAAAGTTAAAAAGAATACAGCCCCCTCCCTCCCCACAGTTGCATAAGTTCTTCATCGTTACAAGGCAGGAATTACATACCAAAAATGAATGCATTGCCAATTTGGATCTCTGACCTTGAGCATTTACAAGAGATACAATGTCCTTCTTGTTTGTTATCACCTCCTCTTTGCCAATTGGAATGTTCTCTTCAAGAAATGATTTGCAGCTCTGTCATCTCTATGGCACAATACCCTCAATATTGTGTTGGGGTCTGCTCTATTCCATTTTCCTGTGGTAGGAGGCATTGGCAACTTCTGCCCAATGCCCATGACACCAATCCCACTTCCTTCACACGTGACAATGCTGAAATCTTCCATCAACTGTTCAGTACTTTGGCCCATCAATGCAATGACTCCCTCCACCACTGCAGCCTCTCCATTCACCACATTTTCTGATATTAATCCTTCTACACAAGTGCTGAAAGTTCGCTTCAGGTTGTCAAAATCCTCTTGGATGATCTCATGGTCACACCGGTGGAACACCCGGGAGCTCCCACCAGCAAGCAAAACCATAAGGAATGCATCAAAGGAAGCCTTCATGACTTCCTTCATTGCCATTGGTTGAGCTCTATCTGTCAGAATTGTGGACATTAGAGTGGCATTCTGCTTAAGGATTCTCAATGCAGGTCTAATCTGGCCTCTGGTTACACCACCAGCATAGAGGCTGTCGTAGAAGACAGAGCTTGAGTCGAGGAATATGAGCCGGTATGCAGCAACTTCTGAGACATGTTGGCAGGCTGCTAGAATAGACAAGTTGCTTGATTCAAAGTATGCAGAGCCGTTACTTTGAGCCCCACGGCCGTTTGCAAAGCGAAGGCGGTTTGATGGAACAACTCCAGGGTTCAGAGAGAGTGATTTGTCAAGAGAGTGAATGTGAGAAAGGAGATAGTGCAAGGTGTTGAGACGAACATAGAGGCGCTGTGTTCCGCGGCTAGTTGATGGCCGAGGATTTTGACCTTCATGTGTTCCATTTATGCGTTGAAGCTCCTCGAAACTACCACCACATGGGGCAGCTTTCCTCCACAGATGGATCAATTTTGAATTCCGGTTGCATCTGGTCAGTGGTGGAAGTAAGGGAATGTAACTCTGCTTTGAACCTGAAAAAGAACAGAGGTTAAAACAAAGTCATACTCACTCTGCTAATCCATTGTAGCAATTTATGCACCATCAGTCTAACAGTGTTTGTGTCTTCTGTTTTCTTCTCTAGTGCTATATGAATTCTTAGTACTTACCACATGATGCAACAAACAACATGTATTCCTGGAAGAGGCTTTCCAATCCATCAGCAAGGTCTTGTACTAAATCTTCAGTAATTGGTATTGGAACTTGGAAGAATTCTTCCACAGTTGTCGAGGTAATTTTCATCAGCTCCGAAGCTGATTGTGCATATGGCTCTGATTTGGACTTTGGATTCCATGTCTGCAATAAAAATAAAAAAGAAATTATAAACCATATTCTATGATAAAAAACAAAAATCCATGACTTGATTTTTCAACACATTTTGTGTCCTTCCACTATGAAGGAACAAGGATCATAGAACTAAAACCTACTTCAGTTTCTTTTGCTCTTTGCAAACTCTCTCTGGCTTTTTGCAATGACTCATCTGTCCATTTTCCAAGAAGACTCAATATGACTGAATCAACATCATAGGGAGCCATCTCTCTCACTACTGTTTTGCCACCATCCTCACACTCAGTAGAGTCTTCAACAACTATTTGGACAACAACCTTTTCTAGCTTTCCAGCCCTCTGCAGTACCTGAACTGACTCAGTTGTCAGTGAGGTCACTCCACTTATGTACTGCCTCAGCACTTGCCCGTAGCAGGTGTGCAGCGTCAGTGCCGCAACTGCACCTGCTGTTGAGTGCCATTTCTTTAACATGGGAGTAAAATGTTGTCTTTCCTTCATCACCATAGCTTCAGTCTCCTGAGCTAATTGAAGAAGAACTTCACTCAATTCTTTCCTTCTTTCAAATTCAACAGACTTTGCGTTCACTGCTTCTACCGCCTGCACTCAAAAGAAATACATCATGATTACAAGAGTTAACTAGTTTAAAATACTAAGCAGAAGACAGATTATATACAAACCTTGTCAAATGCATTTTTCATGGAAGAACGAATATAGTTATCAACCCGTTCGCCAGATGCATCCACTATGGTTATGTCTCCTTTCTCACCCCCTTCCCCATCTGTAATTGTTAGATCTTCACCTAAAATCCTGGAAGCTGTCAACACCACAGGAAGAAGGTTTTCGATTTGGTTAGCGTTCCCTCTCTGGAAATACTCTTGGTAATTAAGCAATCTTTTCTCTGCCCAAGCCTGCATTGAGCTCAGCGCTGATGACAATATCTTAACATACAAGGAGTCTTTTTCCTTCCTAGCATCATTTGCCACTTCATTCAACATGACATGTGAGGCAGAAAGAAGGTCCGGTTCAATCTGCCCAGTTGCAATGTATTGATGAAACAGCACCCAAGTGAAGCACACATTGTGAATTGGCAAGGTGATCCCCAATATAGACCAAGTCTTCTTCATCAGCTCAAGTAGCTCATCAACTTCATCAAGGACTAATGTATCATCCCTGATATCAAAAACTGATTGAAGAAGAGAGATGTAGAGGTTAATGTTGAAGGGGGATCCATCAGCCCAGTGGCAAACATCAGTGGGGGTTCCATTGTGGCTTCTCCAAGACAAGGAAACCACAGAGTTACAAAGGGTTCTCATGGTGTCTGAGTTCTTGCCAGTGTCTATAGGCTTGGACTCCCCACTATTGATGATGTCCCTGAGGCGCATGGCGAATGTGTTGTTCTTCTCTAGAGGGATTGACGGGTTCAGGAGGAGGCCTGCTTCAAGGATCTTGAGCTGCCTCCTTTGCCACATATGGTACTCATTGGAATCACTGAATTCTGAGGGCTTTAGGTGGCGTATGAGTTCCAAGGGGAGGATGATAGTTTCTGCTCTTCTGCCCACCTGCAATGCAACCAGTTTGAAATATTAGATTTTCTGACGAAATTGCATGTTGATTTTCATGAACAGTGTAGCAATATTAGCACATTCTATGCTTCAAAAAGCTCAAATATGCCAACAGACTCAATTGTTAGCTTCTTTTGCTGCAAACTAAAGTTTTAAATGAATAATTTCAAGCAGGTCATCAATTCATCACAACGACAGAACCCAAAATGCACAACACTCAGTGAAAATAAATATAGCATTGTACCAACGGGGGAAAATATCAATGTAGAAGATAAAAACAATAAATTAAAACGAAAACCAAACAACACTTTCATGCAACATCTTTTGTAAACGTGACAGCTTGCTTAAGAAGAAGTAAGTATTGAACTACTTGAATTAAACTAGCAGTGATATATGGTTCTAAGTTACAATCCACAAATACTGTTGCGGTGCCTTCTGCAAGCACATGGTAGTAACAATTGCAACAGAATCAATAGTATTTTCTCATAATTTTCCACAATGATCACAACACAACATAACTGCGACGGCAACCGCAATTTAAATCTACTGGTAATTTCATGCAAAATTTAACACAAAAACAAATGAGCAATAAATAAATAATAATAATAAAAGATTGCGTACTTGGCCAACGAGGGTCCTCATGAGTGTCTTCCTGAGCCTGTTATCATCGTGCTCCGTCACTCTCATCTGCTGCCTCATTATCTCCGCCGCCGTCATCGGCCTCCGAGGCCTAAACAGCGGCGGCACCGTGTGAGACAGCGGGCTCCCCGCTCCCCCCACCGGCGACGATGGCGTCGACGACCCTCCGCCACTACTTCCCGCCGTCATCCTCCTCGACGGCGACCTCTTCAGCATCTTCAGCCCCAACATCCTCTTCACCCTGCTAATCGGCTTCGTCACCACCTGGTTTCCCTTCCCTGCTCCGCCCTCTCCGGCGCCTCCGACGTTGTTCTCGTGATTCGAGTAGAATGTCAGAGCGTGCCGCCCGCCGAACCCCGGCGACGACCGGCACGACGTGAAGAATATCTCGTACGCCGTCTCCCTCACCTCGTCGTCGCTGAGCCCGGCGAGCCTCTGGAACGGCCATGCGACTTCGTCGACGGCGGCCTTATCGGCGCAGGTGACGACGATGGAGGCGACATCGCGGCGGATGTGGAGGAGGTGGTGGTGGTGGTAGTCGAGTCGGGAGGACGACGCGGAGGGGTAGGACTCACGGCGGGAGTGCTGACCCATTCGGCGGCGGATGGGTCAGGCACCGGCGGTGGAGCGTGGCGGAGGCGGTTTTAGTGGCGGCGCGTGAGAATCTTTTCTTTTCTGTTATTTTTGGCGCCAACACGCCGAAGTTAGTTGGAGGTGTTTTTTCGATTTGGGGAGGCAGAGAGTGAAGGGTCAGAAAGGAATGCATGTTTTTGGGTCTTAAAAGGGAAGGGTTAGAAGAGAGAGAGAGAGAGAGAGAGAGAGAGAGAGAGAGAATGGTGAGTTGTGTGTGTGTTGTTTTTTGTTAGTTGCGTGACAGCAGTTTCATGCAATGTTTTGAAAGAAGGGATCATATGAGTGATGATGGGTTTGCCAACGTTGTCATCAGCGAAGAATACGAGGGAGCGAGAGAAGCTGTGGTGTACTTTCGCCATAATTAGAAACACTCGCTCGCTGCTTTTGTGTTTTTTTTCAGCGCCTTTTTCTTCGGAAGCATAATCTGTGTTGTCTGTGTGTTTTTGGGTTTGGTAGAGAAGAGAAGGGAGAAGTAAGTAGCAGCATTTTATTCTTTCGGTCAATGGGATCCTGTTGTCGCATTCTGCGTCTCGGCAATGTTTTGATTGAGGCTAACACTGAACAGGTGGCGTTGCTCGTTACACACGTAATTGCATTGTCATGCATATATAGATGCCTAACTAACTGATATCGTTAATCTTTGCTTAAATTAAGATTTACTGCCGTATTATAGATTCGATTGTTCATTTTCTGCATAGACAAAATGACTGTAGTGTGGTTTGGTAAAGGGTTCGTTTCAATGGTTTGGCATTTTGTGCCGGCTGACAGTTTCTGACCCGCCCCATGTTCCGGTGAGTCAAATAATAATAATAGCTTAAAGTCGTTTTAGGGTTGGCTTGCTTGGCCGGCTTTCTTATCTCTTCATGCATTGTTATGATGTGATGCGATTTTTAGGTGTTTCTTATTTATAGATGATTTGCAAATATCTCAGTAAATATTTAATAAGCCTAAATACATGTCTTAATCCTAAATTGGGTGAGCCTTTTCTTTATTCTAATCTTTAAATTTATCTCAAAAAAAAAAAGACAAAGAAATCCCTTCTCTTTTCGTCCAGAGCCATATCATACATAACAATTTAGAAATATTTTTTTACGCAAATTTTCTAAACATTTTTTGGATATACAAGAAATCATATGTTAATAACTAAGGTGACGTTTGGTATAGGGTAACTTATCTAGATTATCGATAATATTTAATTAAATTATCAAAGTGCACAATATTATCCTATTTGGCTAGATAACATTACTAACAATCCAAATTTTCACTATCTATGTAGTAATCTTTCTATTATTATTATTATTATTATTATTATTATTGTTATTGTTGTTGTTATTGTTATTATTAATTATTAAAAATAATATTTATTATTATTAAAAATAAATATTATTATTGTTAATATTATCATGATTAATTAATTATTATTTAATAATATTAATAATAATTTTTTAATAATAATAATTATTTATTAATATTATTATAACTAATAATAATAATAATTAACTATTTTATTATTATTATTATTATTATTATTATTATATTGATTTAATGTGTATATTATCTAGTAATCTTTTGTATACTAAACAGGGTAATATAAATTGTCACTTATATTACCTATGCGTACTAAACGTTGTATTTAACATTACCAGTAATTTAAAATGTGACAATCTTTCTAAATGATAATCTATAATACTGACAATCTTAATATGTAATATACTAAACGCTACCTAAGAGTTACAATTGCATAATTTGCATTAGTTCTAGAGGCGGTGAATGTGGTAAGATAGAGGCGGATTTTCTTTAAGACAATGGAGGCCATCCCCCCCCCCCTCCGCCAATTTTTAAAAAAAAATTTTATATATATATATGTGTGCGCGTGTGTGTGTAATAAATAATTTTAAGTCTTATCATATTATTTTACATAAATAAACTTCTCCAACTAAAAGCCTATTAGTTTATTTTTTAAATTAAAAATAATTAAAGTAAAAAGATCATATAACAATTAATATCATTTTATAAGAGTTAAGTACTCGGTTCAATAATCGAGTGATAAATTTGTTGACTCTAAACTCTACTTTGATTCCTAAGGATGCTTATAAAAGTTTAACATTGTTAGATATGCGGTTAGAAATGCAAGAAAATTACTTTTTTTTTAATAAAAAATCATTTTGAAATAATTTCATATATTTAGATAAAAGTATGAGTGGATTATAAATAAAGATATTCTAATTTTAAATATAAAATCTACTCATAAGTAAAAGTAAATTTTTGAAATTTTGGATTATAAGTAAAAATTAATTATTTTTAAATATAATATTTTTACCAAAATAATCCTAAGTATAAAATATAAATAAATCATTTCATATTTTTTTAATAATTTATCATATAAAAATAATTATTTTCATATAAGCTGAATAAAATATATTTTAAAATTACTTTTAAGTTAATACATCAAACACTATAAAATATTAATTTTTTAATCCTTCTCTATAAAATTATTTTGTCATGTTAATTAATTACTTTAAAGTTTATATATATAATTTACTATTAATTTTGATTTGATTATCATAATTTAATTTACATATCAAATTTTAGGACCCCTAAAAATTTTTTTGAAGCTCCACCACTATGAGGAGATAAGTAATAATTGATGTAAAGTTCTTTTACCAGTACAAAAGATGACTGAAATATTCTGTTTCATGTAGAGAAAGACAGACCACTAAGACTGCTGAGGTGGACGTGGAAGGGGGCAATAAGCATGCTGGGACAGAAAAAGGATAAAAATGGAAAGTCAGCTATAAGAGAAGGACAGATGGCAGCCGATCCGAATAATGATGGCCTCAGGGGGAGCAGCTGACTGAGGAAACCGAATAAGAAGTGGAATGAATTCATTTGAGGCATGGTTGATTCTGGTATAATTCTCTCTGATTATTCTTCTCCTCTCTTTCAATCAGTTCCTGTTCTTTCCGTCACTTCTCTGATTCCTTCTAATTCTACTTCTAATCCTTACTCCTCACTACAGGTATACGCTGCTTAATGGAACACTGATTGATGTGGCTCCACTTATGCATTATTGCTGTTATCGTCCATTGATGGAATTGTTTGATTTGAAATTTTTACATTAGACTCTAGATAGTTGTTTAGATCTATAATGATACATTACCTCAGTGATTCCATATACACATACACACTTGTATTCAAGTTGTTAATTCAGATACAGATATATTACATATTCAAATATTAACACTTGATATAGTGGAGGCCGTGAATATGGTAAGGTAACTCTAATATATAGATACAAAATCATTTCACTAAATTAATTTATAAGTCTCTATAATTTTAATATATTTTTAAATAAGTCCATATATTTTAAAAATTTTTAATTGAGTTCTTAAACTTTAAAAGTTTTATAATCGAATCCCTACCATGAGTTAACCATCCGCTCTTTCTTATATTATATACACGTGACCGGTAACCATGACGTGGTGTTAATGATTAATAGTTGAACGTAAAAGAAAAGAAAATAAAAAACATAATATGTGTAAAAATTGAATATAATGATTTTTAATTATTTTTAGAGCATACATGAGAAGAAAATTAAGAATAAAAGTTATTATATGTAGAAATCAAACTAGAACATTAGCATTAGCAAATTTAATAGAAATTCAATCTAATATGTATGATGTAATGAAGTATAGTTAACTGCCATCTGTATTTGATATAACAAAAGTTTAATAATCAACTCATCTTAGGGACTCAATTATAAAAAATTTATAAAGTATAAGAATTCAATTAAAAATTTTTAAAGTATAAGGATTTATTTTAAAACACGCTAAAATTATAGGAACATACAAATTATTTAACTTAAAAGAAAATGATATATTCGGAGCTATACTTAGCTAAAGAGACTCTAGTGCTTCTAATTAAATTTCAAACTCATGACATATGGTAGATATCTTCTATGAGATCCAAAAGCGGTGCAAGAAGCTGGTAAGTAAGCATAACTTATCTTTTTATTATTATTTTTTTCAAAATTACAAAGAATTTTTACATTTTTCGATTGCGAGAAAAACTCTTACTCACGTTTGATATAACAGAGTCATGAAATAGTATAACACAACTAAAATTTGAAGTTGAGAAAGATAGAACCAACACAAATATTTTTGACAAAAATAAAAGATATTTATGATTATTAAGTAGAAAAATTACAACCTTCCAAAATATAAGAAGAAAATAATGACACTCTCTTTTATATATGAAGAATGCAAACACACCAAAAAATATATATAAGAAAGACTTTATTTTTCTTTCTCCACAACATTCACTCAAAATTATCTAACTCTTTCTCTTCATTAGCTTTTTGGTGCATAACACAAAAGAATGGCACCACCACTATTTATAATGCTTGGTGGAATTACATAATAATGAACCGAAAAACAACACCGTTCGAGCTAGCATATGCGGCTGGCTTAAGTTGCTTATTAGCATGAGAAATTCTTGGATCCTTTGTGGAGGAAGAAAATCTTTCCTCCAGATGGATCTTATATCATTAAATAATTTTAAAAAATAGAAAAAGTAACTAAATTAATAAAAATGAATGGTGATATCACATATAAAGGTAAAAAAAAAAATTACCCTGTGGAGGTAGCAAGAATTTCTCCGTTAACATATTTTAGTGTAATCTAATATGCCTTACCACATGTTTTCAATAAGTTTTATAACTCTCTATACAGGTAAGCTTATAGGTAAATTTATCCTACATGCACACATTTTATTCATAGTGAGTGTAGTGAACTTATTCCCACCATTTCCGAGTTCACTACACTATGAAATTTTTTTGCAGATTTAAAATACATAAAATATCTTTGATACCACTATCAGTATTACGAGTACCTAAGTTTTTTTTTTATAAGGTTTAAGACTCATCTTATAAGGTTTTGACGAAATAACCTTCTAGTGGGATCCGTAATTGACCCCCTGATAAGGTTTCAGAGAAGGTGGAAAAAGCAAAATCAGATTAATTAAAAAGCATTAATTTATGGATATCACACCTTGGTACTCTTGTAACATATGTTTAGTTTTTACCTAGTTCTAGTATGGCACCGAGTGCATGAGTTTATTGTCTTATTCGTTAGGATATAAATATTGATGACTATTAGTATCATTTAGTATATGCATTTGAATTAATGAGATATAAAGGTAACGGGTAATTTGATAATTATCGAACTATATAAAATAGGTATACGCAAGAAAATCAAGAGATAAAAAAGAAATAGATTTCTTTTGTCAATCCTTCAAATGTCTTACACCATCTATTAATGTTAAGACCACGAGTATATGAAATTACAAGCATGGCCATGATAAGACATGAATAAGAGTAATAGGTAATTATATCACATAATAAGTCTTTTCATAAAATTCTTATAACTAAGTAATTTTTTATTTTTTACTCTTTACACCTACTCTTCAATATTGTTCACAACAACTAGGACTTCATTTGAATGATCTTGATTTTTAACCGTTTTTCCTGTATAGGCCTTTTCACAGCCTATTCACAATTGCCTATATTATCATATATTTTTTATTTTTTTTATTTTTTCTCTATACTCCTCCTACTAATGTGTGTGTGAGAGAAATATTATGTCGATTCACACTTTATTTATCATTGGATGAGTTGTAGACCCAATACAAGTGAGGTCCACACCTCATCTACCACAATAATTTTGCACTTTTCGTTGTAGTCACGTATTTAGACTTTTCTCGATTAATGATACCTCAAACGGCTGGTGTCACTGGAAACAAACAACTTTTGATCATGTTCTACCACTTCTGTGAGAATGACATAGGATCCTAGAATCATCTCCAAAGCATTGGATTACAATAAGCTAGGCTTTATAAATTATCATGATTGGATTTCTCTCTTGATATTTCAATGAAACATATCACTTTGGCACAGTTAAATTTGGAAAGTCAACACATTCCACAAACCTTTAAACCAAAGTAAGAGAGGACAATGGCGGAAACTCTTCCTCTCAATCTCTCCCATGTCAACAAGCCTTTGTTTCTCGCCAATAGATTACACATGCTCCTCCACTCTACTGCTTTATGTTTCTTGGTCTATTATAGGCTGTGTTTCTTCTTTCAGGACACACAAGTTAGAGGAACAACCCCATTGTTACCTTGGCTTCTTGTTTTTGCATCTGAGATCATTCTCTCCTTCATTTGGTTACTAGGCCAAGCTTACCGTTGGCACCCCATTTCCAGAACTGTGTTCCCAGAAAGGTTAGCAGAAGATGACAAGCTTCCCCATATTGATGTGTTCATATGCACTGCAGACCCTACTAGGGAGCCAACTATAGATGTGATGAACACCGTGTTCTCAGCCATGGCACTGGATTACCCTCCAGATAAGCTTCATGTGTATGTTTCTGACGATGGGGGTTCACCTCTTACCTTGAATGGCGTGAGGGTGGCTTGGAAGTTTGCAAGGTGGTGGCTTCCCTTCTGCACAAGGTACAGAATCAAGTGTCGGTGCCCCAAGGCTTATTTTTCTGCTTCAGAGAATGATGATGATGGTGGTGATTTTGGTGGGGACATGGACTTTGTTGCAGATAAGAAAATGGTCAAGGTGGTTGATTCTATTTGAGATGAAGTTAATCTTTTTTCCAGTAAGTTTTTGGATTGTAGGAGCAATGCTTCATTCACATATGAATTTCTGCAGGAAAAGTATGAGGCTTTCAAAGAAGAGATATTAAGAGTAAAAGAAGACCAGGGCCCCTCTGGAGATGCTAATGGCATAACAGGTCAAAACCATCCATCTATCATAGAGGTATAATGTTATCCACAATATTCTTCTATGGTTGTGTTGTGGTCTTGTGGAACTAAAATTAGCCTGATTTTAAATTTAGTTAGCTAACTTAAATCTCAGTTATCTGAAAATAACCGTGGTAGGCTCTATTTGTTTTATAGTTCAGCTGTATCAAATTCAAAAAATTGCATGTAGGGCTTGATTAATATTAGTGATTGAATCAAACTCTGCTTGAATTTGGCTTTGTAATATTTGTATTAAATAAAGCACACACATGTCAGTTATGATGAGAAACATGTGAGTTTGCATTTGACGCTTGGTCTCAACTGCTTGAATATGATGAGAAACATTCAATATACTCAATTTCTCAACTTAAATACTGGCATATGGCAGGTGATACAAGCAAATACCAGAGGTGAAATAGAGCAAGTGAATTTGCCTTTCCTTGTATATGTTTCCCGTGAGAAAAAGCCTTCTCATCCCCACCATTTCAAAGCTGGAGCCCTCAATGCCCTTGTATGATTCTCCATCGCTCTCTCTCTTTTGATATTATGGAAGGCATTTTCCAGGGACAAAATTCTGAGACCCAACCAATTAAAAAGTATCAACAAAAAACTTGACATTGTTAACTGATATACTTAACAAAAACTAAGTGACACAAATAATTGGAGATTCTATTACATGAAACACGGGAATTCAGTGACCATCCTCAAGCTTATCAACAGATTTGCAATCCACTTTGTAATGTTTGTTTTGATGGTAAAATGATATGTTCTTACAGTATCGCGTCTCTGCTGTGATGAGCAATGCTCCATATATTCTAGTGCTGGATTGTGACACGTTCTGCAGTGAACCAGATTCAGCACGACAAGCACTGTGTTTCCACCTTGATCCCAAGATATCTCCTTCGCTTGCCTTTGTGCAATTTCCTCAGAAATATCACAATATAAGCAAGAATGACATATATGACAGTCAGCACAGATCAGCATATAAAGTAAAGGATATCAAACAAGACTTTCAAATTTTGATATACTTGCATAGATATCTATATCTTCAAAATTGAGTATTTGACCAAGTTTTGTACATAACTATAGGTTCTATGGCAAGGTATGGATGGGCTTAAGGGACCAGTGTTGTCTGGCACTGGCTTCTATATGAAAAGGGAAGCACTATGTGGAAACTACAAAGTTAAAGGTATAGAAAAGGATGAATTATTCAGTTGCTTTGTTGACATACAGTAATTTTGGGTGACATACAGATATATATACATAGCTACATTCTCATATAGTTCTATGTTTTTGATGTTAGACACTGACCTTGAACTCCAAGAATATTTTGGCACATCCAATAAGTTCATCAAATCCTTAAAACAGAATTTCACTCCTGATTTGGTGACTGGTGGGAATGCTTCACCTGATGAAGAGACTCTACTTTTGGCTTCATGTAACTATGAAACTGGCACTAAATGGGGTAAAGAGGTAAGAAGATTTATGTCCAAAAATAATGTTGCATTAATCTACATAGTATACAATGGACCTTCAATTTTTTATGTATGCTTGCAGCTTGGCTTTTTGTATGGCACTGTATGTGAAGACGTTCACACTGGATTCATATTGAACTGCAATGGATGGAATTCAGTTTTATGTGATCCCCCTAAGCCACAGTTCCAGGGAAATAGTACCACTAATTTGAATGATTTACTAGTACAAGGCACCAGATGGGGCTCTGGGCTGATTGACATTGGTTTGAGCAGGTTTTGCCCTCTTCTATATGGACCTTTAAGGATGTCCCTACTTCAAAGCCTTTGTTTTGCAGAACTTACATATTTCCCTCTTTATTGCGTGCCCCTTTGGTGTTTTGCTATTGTCCCTCAACTTTGTCTATTACATGGATTTCCCCTATACCCAAAGGTAACAACTAAAATCATGCAGCTCCTATGCCTTTTTTTTTTTTTTTGAATTGGTTATATTTGCTTCAAATATGGTAACAAAAGAACTCTTATGTTTTTGTTTTGTGGCAGGTCTCAGACCCATTTTTCTTCATCTTTCTGCTTATCTTTCTATCAGCTAACACCAAACACTTAGTTGAAGTCCTCTCAACTGGAGGAACATTCAGAAAATGGATAATTGAGCAAAGGATATGGATGATGAAATCAATCACATGCCACTTTTATGGATGTTTGGATGGCATACTGAAGAATCTTGGTTTAAGAGAGGCTAGTTTCATGCCAACCAACAAAGTGGAGGATGATGAAAAGACTATATTGTACCAAATGGACAAATATGATTTTAGAACATCAAACATGTTTCTTGTCCCAATGGTTGCACTCCTTATCATCAACATGTCTTGCTTCTTTGGTGGCATCTATAGAGTGGTATATGTTGGAGATTGGGACAAGATGTTCATGCAGCTTTTCCTTCCAGCTTATGTCATTGTTGTCAACTACCCTATCATTGAGGGGCTAATGATAAGGAAAGACAAAGGACGCATTTCCCCTTCAGTAGTTGTAACTTCTAATATTTTGGCCACAATTATCACTTCTGCACTTTATCCTCTACTAAGGAAGGTATGATGATCCCTGCTATCTGGGCAAGAACACTCATCCAGCTTTCGTGTTAATGTACTAATTTTGTTTTGGATACCCTTCAATGTAATATTATCATTGATATACTAAGCATGCAATTTATGTCAGGTAAACAAATTTAAAAAGGATATCTCTAGGAACATTACTTTAAGTAATGTTCAATCTTGTGCTAGGCTTCACTTTTCAAAATTAACAAAATTCAAATACTGAGCCGTATTTTTTTGTTGAAAAAAATTAAATCAAATAATTGGATGTCCTCTTAAGAAAACCATTAGGGATGGTATAGTGATGAGAAATTTAGGCAATTTGTATAAGATCTTAGATTCAAACTCTATTGTTGTTAATATTAAAAAAAAAAAAAAGATGTTCTCCTAAGAATCTTATTAGTGACATTAATTTAGAAAAATTCAATTTGAAATAAAATTAATTATTTAATCTTGATTTGTTGAAAGTTAACCTAAATTTAATAGAGATTTAAAAACTGAGGCAGCGCATGGTCCCCTTGATGCAAATTAAACGAGGCGGTTTGAAAACTAGAGACAATTCTTAAAGGAGATGAAGCCATAGTTATAAAATATGGATTGGATCGGCCAGTCCAATTAGTGAACCAGCCAAACAATCGGTTTGGGTTACACAAAAAAATGGATTTGCTCGAAAACTAGTACGAATCGGTCTAACTCGGCCAATTTTTGAAAGAATCTGTGAACTGGTCGAGTTTAATCAAATCAGCAGCTTATGCATATTTTAAAAAACTTGTTTAATTTTTTTTATGAAAATTAATAAACTTATAAAATTTTTACTTTATTTCTCAAGTCATCATTCAACCACTTGGTCTTTAAAGTGAAAGTAATATCAAGGCTGAAGTCTTTTTATTTTATAACTAAATATTTGGCTTCCAATTCCTCCACTACTCAATATGAGACTAAAATAGTGAAAAGCAAGTTACATATAGATTATTTTCTATATGGGCTTCAAATGCAAGTGGCACGATGTAGGATATCTATTAGCTTACAAGTGACAAACCTTTCATTTTATTAACCCATGTATTTTTATATATTTATTTAATTATATCTGGTTCAACCAATGACCTAGGGCTTTGACCAAGCCAATCATTGAGTCGAGTTTTATAACTATGGTTGAAGCAAGTGGCAAGAAGCTACATTTGTGCATCTTAATTAGGTTTTGTTTGGGAGTTCAATTTAAATGGGGTAGGGAAGGAAAGGGAAGGTATTGGGGGGTTTTAATATGTTCAGGAGTTTCAGTTTAAACAGGGACAAGTGTTTGAGAGTCTTTAAAATCCCCCCAAAACCCTTCATAATCCCCATTTTTAGTTCCTCCATTTTGGAGCTTTTAGTGGAATATAATTTAAAATTACATCACAAACCCTCCATTTCTTCCTTTATCAATCCTAACACTCCCAAATAAGGGAAAGACAAACCCTTTAAACCTCTTTCTTCTCATACTCTTCCTTCCCCTTGATTGTCTTCTCATTCCTTTCTCTCTTAACTATCAAACAAAGCCTTAATTAGGTACATTTTCAACCTCATGTTATTTAATTATAAAATAATCTTTGTTGTTTTATTTGTAAATTATACTTTGTTTTGATTTTCAGGAATTGAGTGCTTCTAAGCCAAGTCTATTATATTTGTCTATGACTATGTTAAAGAAGCGATATAGTAGATGACTTCTATCTTTTCAAAAAATGAAAATACAAATAAAAAAATTCACCTATTCTGTTTTTATCTCAAATGTAGTGTTTTTATTTTAGGCATTATTTATATTCTTTTGTTACATCCGAAATTTTCTCTAAAATTGTTTTCTTTCTTATGATTGGAGACAAAAATGGAAAAGGAAAAAAAAAATCAATGACACGATTGACGGTAGATGTACTCCAATATTGGAAAATCTTAATTTCAGATAATTTGCCTCTTTATGTAACTTTTATCTCAAATGATTTTTTAATGGCAAATGGGATTTTTCTGAGTTTCGACAGAAACATGAAAGAAAAGAGAGGAAGACAACGCAAAAAAAAAGAGAAAAGAAAGGACTTTAGTGGTTTTATTGCATTGAGATTTTTTTGAACATTTGTTTTGAATGAATAATATATAAAATAATAATTTCATTAGTATAAAATTTCAGTTTAAGATATGCAAATTAAATTTGATATAAGAATAGGTAGACGTATAGTTTAATTGTACTTGGATATGATGTCCTGTCTCATGATTTAAGTAAAAGTTTAAAAAAAAATTGAATCAAACCATCAATTACGAACTGTATATAATACAAACATTATACTATTGGAATTACGAATTAAGGGTTGAAATTATTTAAAACATTCTTTTTAGTCTAAACATAAGTATGAAAAAATTAAGATTGTTGATGCATTTAGTTTAGGGGCAAAAATCCAAGCGGCGGGAAGGGGGTAAAATTTCATTAATGAACTCCTTCATAAAATTTTACCTTCCCATTTTTACTGCTAAATCAAACACACTCTAAATAAATTTTATCAAAAGAAAAGTTTAAGTTGTCTTATTAAAAGAAATGATAAAACTAAAAAGAAAAATATATATTTTAGTATTCTTTATAAATTAAAAAATTAATATATGGAAAAATTATTAAAAAAAATTAAAACTTAGTGAACGTACCTCACGCCATTAAAATAGGCCAGATTTTATATCTCTTTTACACTTAATTTTTTAACTGAAGTCGTATACCCTTCTAAGAAAGAAAAAGAATATTAGGAAGTGCCTTTTTCTCCTCTTTATTCAAACAGGATGGTGTCAAAATCTGGTCTAGAAATTAGAAGTAGGAACAACATAACCCAAATGTAAATTAAATTAAATAAACATGATAATGTTCCAATTTCAACCTTAACATGGAAGTTATACCTTGACCTTTTCGTTTCCCATTTTTATTTATTTCTTGAAATGAAAATTGCTTCAACACGAAGAAGCCAAACCAGAGCCCATCATCAAGGAAATGAAAGGCATGACCTACACTATGGAATCAGAAACCTCTTTAAGAAGTATAATGCAGAACCATAGTACATGCTGGCAATAGTGTAGACGTGTTGTTTAATTTCTTCATTTGTTACTATCAAGGATTAGGGTTTAGAGTTTAGACCTAGCTTGATAGCACTCTTTGAATAGGGTGCTCTCACTTATGAAAAGTATAAGATAATTTTTTTTGTTTGGTAAATAAAAAAGTTGGGGTATTTTTGCTCCTGGTTTTGAAAAGTAGTCTTATCGAACTTTTATAGGATCTTTTAGCCTAACTCAGACTCTAAAAAATTTAAAAGATTAATATAACCTCACTCTCTTTAATGACATTAAAAATAGAAATTATTCTCTTTAGTATTTATATCCATTATAATCATTTTAGATCTTAAGAGTAATTTTACCAATCAATACTTTTGTGACTTTTACTTATTAAGAGTAACTTTCATATTATTTTATTAAATAGTACTATTATAACTTTTTTAGAGCTATTTTTAGAGAGCCCAAAGAATTCAAAATCATAGTAATATCAAATCAAACCTTAATATACACATAGCTTAACATAAATAAGGATAAACTAGGTCTTAAACCATGTAGTTACACCTGTAAAGAAGAAACTCACATTAAGGACAAACTGGTTGCAACAACATTTGTTCCATCTGCGATATTATTGGGTTGTTAGATGGAAATCAGAAGATAATAGTGCTCCTATACACTGAACAAGTCTCCTGGCCCTAGAACTCTCTTAATTAACTTCGATTGATGCGTGTGAAAAAACTTTCCGTCAAATTTCGATACTGAAATATTTTTCACCGGAAGCATATTGTGGGCCTATTTGTCATGTTGTCCACACACTGACACTTTCATGGTACATATGTAGACAAGATATTGATTGATAAATGAATGAGTACCCAATTGAGGTATGCAAAATTCACAGTTCGCACACAAGACTTCCTATTCATATGCAATTTTATTGCACCTTGCATTTAAGTCAAGACAGCATTGGATACTTGTTTAGAGAACTTAGTTTTTGTCTACTTTTGTGTAGCTTTCTCTGAGCTGCAGAAGGAGATAAGAGATGAATGACGGTGGAAGATGCTGGGCCTGGCCTCATTTATGAAAACTGAAAAAGAAATATTTTATTGAAGTATAGATACTACTACGACTACTACTACCCTATACTACTGCTAAAATACCCTTCTTTTCTTCACTCACTTCTAAGTGGATCGTTGAGTTCCACGTATCCATTTGAGTACCCCCCATCCTTAAAGGGCCTATAGTTTGTGCCTACATATATACATTGCTGCAGCATAAGGGGGGAAAAGTGTTATCTTTTTGGTGTTTTTCTATTACATAGAAAATTAGTTATATTAGGCAAAGATGAGAGTGGCTGTGGTTGGTGCTGGGATTAGTGGTTTGGTTTCTGCTTATGTTTTGGCCAAAGCTGGAGTGAATGTGGTGCTTTATGAGAAGGAGGACTACTTGGGAGGACATGCCAAGACTGTGAATGCTGATGGGGTTGATTTGGACCTTGGTTTCATGGTATTTAACCGGGTAAGTGCACACAAATTCATTGCCTTTAATTTTCTTGTTGCTCCTCTTCCCACCTTGTTGCTCTATGTTTCAATTTGAATGTTTTAACATGCTCATGAGGATTTTTGGTTAGTTGTTAACTTGTTACGTGAGGATAGATCTAGAAATTAATCTTGGCTTCAAAATCTTGGTCACATTATCTAAAACAGTAAAGGGGAAGCTTTTTATGGACCAAAAAAAATGGACATTTTGGTTGTTTTCAATTTTCATGTAAGCTTGGATTTTTTTTTTTTTTCAAAGTAAAATATCCAAGATTGTTTTTGACGGAGTTTTTCTTTCAAATTCTCAGGTGAGAGAATTAGTAAAATGAGAGTTACATTCAAAATTTTCAGAATGAATCTAGAAGGAGGATTAGTAAAAATGAGAATCATAATCTCATTTTGGGTGATGTTTAGGAAAATTAGTAAAATGAGAATTATATTCACCATTTTAAAGATGAATAAATATAGCTTAATTTATACTCACTTCAATTTTTTCTCTCACCACGTATACGCAGATGAATACGATAAGTTGTTAATATTCTCTCTATTTTGTTAATCTGGGAACTAAAAGACAAAAGGGTCCAATGCAATTGATGACAAATTCACGATGTACCATAGGTAACATGGCTAAGATTGACTTATCAAAGAGAAGAATTTGGTTTCATGCTTTGATTAGGTTGTCATAAATGGTTACAGAATAAACACAGACGTCATTGTTTTTTATTTTTTTTCTCCCCTTCTTTCCTGTGGGCACACATAAACGTCACTGATGCGCTCCCCCCTACATGTCCAATCAATTAACACCCATTATTTCTTATTGAATAATATCAATTTTTATTAACGGTTGATTAATTTAAGTGATATAATAGTATTTGTTTTATTTATATAAAATATTGAATTTGAATTTAATCAATAAAAAAATATTATAGAGAGAATTTTACTTTTATAATAAAAAAATATTATTTATATTCAAAAAATAGATTCATTGTGGACATATTAAAAAAAAAAAAGACACAATGAAAATGAATCTACTATTTTTTTTTCTTATATTACTTTAAGAAATATTTGGGGGACTCATTTTTCATGAAATTGTACCAACTCACACCCTATCCCCCATTGGATGGGGTGTGGGTCTCATGAAAATTGAGTTTTCCTATTACTTCTCTATTACTTTATATCTTTATCTCTTTTCTTATATTTATAATAGATCTATTTTATAGGGATAAATAATATAATTATACTCAAATATATTCATTTAAAAATGAATCAAATTATCTAAATTAATAAATAAATTAAAAAAAAGAAAATATTTCTCTTATAATAAACTAACTAGGCTTGAATTAGATGGGCCAGACTATAATAAAACTCTGAATATTGATTATTTAGAAGTAGAGGAGAAGGAGGAGAAGGAGGAGAAAAGGGAGGAGGGGAGTCAACTTTTTAAAGAAACTTATGGCAAAGACTTAGGTGGTTCCTTGTAAGTTAGGGACCAATTTGGTCCTCAAATCATAACCATTAAAATTATATGCAATGGTTGAGATTAAAACTTTTTATTATTAAAAAATAATTGTTTGATAATTTATATTTATATTTTAATATTTAATAAATTATAAATTATCCTTTCTATCCTTTTATTTTTGTAACATTTCAACCCTATCCTTTAAAACTAAATTGATATCAAAGACTATCAAAAATATTTACTCAAAAATGAAATTACATGTGTACAGTTAATGTAAATGAGAAAAGCAAAAAAAAAAAAAAATATAGAATTATATTTTAGTACATATATATAGTTAATGTAAATGACAAAAGCCAAAAAAAAAAAAAATATAGAATTATATTTTAGTATTGGCGCTAGTAATGGAAATACAGGAGCAGTTTATATTTCAAATTTAGGCATATTATTATGTAGCAACTTGTAAATTTTCATTAAAAAAAATTAAAATGATTTCAATAAAATTGATTAAGAAAGTAAGAGGTAACGAAAGGTGAAGTGGTGGATATAGGACAAAAGTTGAGATAAAAGTAAAAATAAATAAATAAATTTAGGGTAATTAATAAGAATAATGAGATAATTTACTTTTTTTTTTTATATGATATCAATTTAATCTAAATTGATCCCTAACTTATAAGGGACCACTACAGCCTTGACCAGAAACTTACATAATATGCCGTCGAGAAGGTGTCTAAACTAACCAATTAAAATCCATGCACCAAAAGTTGCTTGTTGGCCTCACCTTTTTTATTTTTGTCTGAGCTGTGGCCTTACAAGTGGTCCTGCGCTGCAGTTCCCATTCCACTCTGACTTCTGAGCCTTATTTTTGGGCTCCCCTTTTGTTTTTGGGTCAAGGGAGACCTGTGAGCATAACTCTAGTCTGTTACTTCCTTATTCAATGAAACAACAAATGTCCCTTTTTAAAAAAAAAAAAAAAGAATAGAAAAAAATATATGGGACTAAGATGGAAAGGTAATCATATTTTGGTTAGGAGAGTGCTAATCATATTTTTTAGAGGCACAAATTTAGATTTTTCTACATTTAAACTTGATTATGAAGTAAATAAATTGCTAAAACATGGATGCAGTCGTGTAAACAGTTGTGGATAGTTTGATGTATATATTTGTACATGTAGCATTGTTCATTCTTTGAAGTATAAAAGTATCAATGATCCACATGAAAGACCTGCTCGCTTGGATTTGATGTAAGGCATATAGATGAAGGATATTCTTTTGGACCCCGGACAAAAAGGAAACAGACACACATAAAGCTTGAGTATTGAATATGTAGAATAGCATTATGTTTCGAAGATGATATTTAATTGCTAGTTGTGGCATGAATTAATCGGTTAGTTTTTGTAATTTATACTAATTCTCAGTACAATTACATGTATCAGTATCCAGATTATACAGGTGTCCTGTACAGTTGTGAAAATACTAAGTGATCAAACGGGAAGATAAAGACATGGATATTTTAATTTAATATCAGTCCCTAAACCATGAGCATTCCATGGGGTTAATAGCCAATAAATAAAAACATTAGTTCATATATAGGCTTATCAATATGCTGTCATGGATCTTAAACCATGAAATAAGTTCTTAGAATTCGCAATTTGTACATAATATACGACGCACGGATATTGGATACGGGTAACAGACACGACGCGAGGTATAATATATAAAAATTTATAAAATCATCTCATATGAAAAAAAAAAAAATATGAAAACCATCATAATAATCATAATCAAAGAAATAATAGATGGGTCATCTTATAATTTTTTTCACGATTTTTGTTTTCATTTTCAGTTATTATAGACACAATACAAGCCTAGCCTTTATCAAATTTTTATGATATCCCACTAGAATAAGCAATGTATTTACACACACACACACACATACACACATAGAGATAAAAAAAAATTATAAGATGTTAAGCTGTAAACTAGCAGTACTGTATGCAATACGGCAAGTAGTTTAAAATATATTTGCTTCTTAGCATCATTTGTTAAAATGTTAGTCATTGAATGCATTTGTGTACCTTGAAACTGATCGATTTGATTATACTTGTGAGACTGTTGAAAATGTAACATGGATTGTTGAACAGGTTACCTATCCCAATATGATGGAGTTCTTTGAGAGTCTTGGAGTTGACGTGGAATTATCAGACATGTCATTTTCTGTCAGCCTAGACAAAGGCCGGGGCTGCGAATGGGGCAGCAGAAATGGTCTGTCCAGCTTGTTTGCACAGAAGACAAATGTACTCAATCCTTACTTCTGGCAAATGATCAGGGAAATCATCAAGTTCAAAGATGATGTTATAAGGCAAGTTGTTACCTATATGTACATTTTTATTTGTTACCTATGAGTACATAGCAGTAACTGCTGCACTCATTTTTGCTCATGCTTAAAGTCCAATCCCTGTTTAAGTGTTTGATTGTCAGTGAAATGAAGAATAATCAAAGTATATGAACATCTCCAAATTGAATGGTGATTTGTTTGTAAGAGTTACACATCCAGTGAAACAAATGGTATCCCAATTATTAAGCTTTGTGGACAAAATTATCTCTATTCAGCTTTCTCTGTCACTGTCATGCATAATTGAATTTGAACTCAACTGCATAAAGTTGGAAATTTAGAAGAATGCTAACTGGCATTTTAATATGCAGCTATCTTGATATGCTTGATAATAACCCGGATATGGACCGCAGTGAGTCCCTGGGGCAATTCATCAAGTCGAGGGGTTACTCAGAATTGTTTCAGAAAGCCTATCTTGTGAGTTCAACAAAACTGGTGGTTTCTGTATTATCTGTAAATATCATTTCTTGGTTCAGTGTATGATTATAACATGGAATACCTGTAGATTCCAATTTGTGGTTCTATTTGGTCCTGCCCTTCTGAAGGAGTTATGAGCTTTTCTGCTTCCTCAGTTCTCTCATTCTTTCACAATCACCATCTAATTCAGGTACAATGGACTTATTCCAGATTTATATAACGATGAATGATCCAGTTCTAACATCCAAATAATTAAAATACTGCTTCTTGATTCACTTGGCATTCTCTTTGTAGCTCTTTGGTAGACCACAGTGGCTAACTATCAGATGGCGCTCACATAATTATGTTAAGAAGGTACTATTTATTGATTATGATACTAAGCCTTAAATTTAGACCTATGTCACTTTGGGAGTAATTTTTAGTGTCACTTATACCAGAGATCTTTCAGTTTAAGGTATAAATCAAATTTTTGACATTAATTACTTGTTATAAAAATCAGGTCAAAGAAGAACTTGTGAGTAAAGGTACTCAAATAATAGCTAATTGCGAGGTGGGCTTGGTTTTAACAACAGAAGAAGGTCAGTAATTAATCCATCCCTTGTTACACTTTTGATTGATAGGCCTGCACATTTCCTTTTTTCAAATAATAATAATAATGAATTGACTAAATAATGCACTGCAAAGAAAAATTGTTGCAGGATGTGTTGTGCACTGCAAAGATGGTTCACAAGAAACGTATGATGGCTGCATCATGGCAGTACATGCACCTGACGCACTGAGATTATTAGGAGATGAAGCAACATATGATGAGCGAAGAATTCTTGGAGCTTTTCAATATGTGTGCAGGTAAACTTCATCCTAATCTATCTATTTATAATATATAAAAGCTAAGACCCACCCTATAGTATTGACAACTCAAGCACTATGATGTTGCCACATCAGCATATCATTGAAGTTCTCATTCTCTCATTTAGTCCTTATTTTCTTATGTAGCCATATACTCACTCCACTACCATAATTGCTTATTTATGTACAAATTCACCCCACTATCATAAATATTCTTTCCAGTTATTATAGTCTTAACTCATCTTTAAAATCATATTATTTCACTCTTGCAACGTTTTAGTACAACAAATTATTATAACTCAATATTCAAATATCATTTAAAAAAAAAAAACACCTACTTAAACCAAAAATTAGTAACAATAAGATTAAATAAATTGTCTTAATAAAATTAATAACAATTTTCTCACTTTACTCATACTTTGTCCATTCTCTGATATAATTACAGAGGGAACTCCTTTACAAGTAATAGTGAAGAAAAACATTACACCATAAGGAATTTGAAAATAACTTTTACAAGTGACAAATATAGATTGGTGAAAAGAATAAATAAAGGATATGGAAATAGCTTTACAAGCAACTATCAAAATTACAAAACCTTTGCAATCACACACTTATTTTTAAAATAAAGATGACTAATCACAAATTAATAACGGTTCCAAAACTATGTTGTCATGAAGACTTTTGTCCCAAACAATATCTTGGGATCTCAATTGTTCTTGAAACAAGTTAATCAAGTAACATGCCTTCAAATACAATTGACACCTTTGTTGTTCCAAAATTACACAATCAAAGAATAACACATGGCAAATATAATTGCTTCATGAGCTTTAACATTTTCCTTAAAATAATTCTAGAACCATATTTACCAACAATAATATCATCATATGAGAGCTCATGTCCATATAAAGCTCAAACAAAAAGGATCACAAACAAAAAAATATACAATATTATTGAATGAAGGGATCATTTATGAAAGAAAAAGAAATGCATCAATGTAAACAAAACACACATCAATATCAAATGAAAAGTCAATCTTGATTCGAAGTTTCAAGAGAAATACATATATAAAAAACAAACTACAAGAAACCCAAATAAAAAATGGAAACATGCAAAAAAAAGGTATAACACCAAACAGGAGTAAATGCAAAAATGATATAAAAATGAAAAAAATTTGACTATTAAATATCTATATAATTTCAATACATTTTGTATGACCATAAAAGTCACACACACACACATATATATATATTGCTAGACTTTCACTTTTTCAAATAAATAATTTTCATTTCATTACATAGTCATTTTATTTCTAATTATTTTTTGTCATATTTACTAAATTATTCCTATACAAGTTGTGCATTGCGCGAGTCTCGATTTAGTAATATATTAATTCTAACACTCAAATTATGGCACACTAAAAAATTGACACTTAGATGCCCTATAATATTGCCATATCAACTTTTCATTAAAAATGTCATACTTTCATATAATCTCTTTAATCTTATAAAGCCACATCTTCTCATGAAAAATTAGACCAGACCAGACTAAATAGGATCAAACCGAACCTGAGCAGACCGGATTGAACCACCAAACCAGCACAAAAAGAACTAAACCGATTAGACTGAATCAAACTAGACCAAACTAGACCGAACCAAATTGGACTGGACAAAACCAAATCAAATCGGACCGGACTGAACCGAACCGAACTGAAGTGAACCATACTGGACCAAATCGAACTGCATCGAACAGATCAACTAAACCGAATCGACCGCATCGAATCCCACCAAACCGAACCAAACCGGACCAAACCAAACCGAACCAAACTGAACCGAACTAAACCAATCCAAACCAGACTAGACCAAATCAATCCGAACCGGACCGAACCAGACCAAACCAAACTGAACCAAACCAGACTGGACTGTATTGAACTAGACCAAACCGAACCAGACCAGACCAAACCGAACCGAACCAAACCGAACCGGACCAAACCAATCCAAACCGGACCAAACCAAATCAATCCGAACTGCATCAACCTGACCAAACCAGATCGACCGTATTGAACTGCACTAAACCAGATTGAACCTGACCAAACCAATGAATCGGACTGCACTGCACTGCACTAGACCAAACCATATCAAACCAACCAAAAAAAAAAAATTTAGACTTATTTTTTTACATCCTTATTATCTGATTCTTTAATCAAATTTCATACTCTAATAAAAGAAATGCAAGCTATAGTATTGACATTTTATTTATCTCCCATCTTATAATGCTATCACATCATCTTATTATATAAGTTGTTACTTAATCATGCTAATCTTCAATCCTGTTACTTTAACCATGACAAGATGTACTAAACTACCAATATTACACAATTAATTATATATACTTTAAGCTAACTATATACCATTAATTCCTTACTCAAAATCATTCAAGGTTAATATTTTTAAAATTCTAATTTCTAATGATTCTTCAATAAACAAAAAATAAATAAATAAATATTTATTTTTTAAATATTAGAAAAATAATATTTTACAAAAATATTAACCTCTCATCAACAGTTAATCAATTGTTTAATATTATCCTTTTAACCTTATTATCCTTTTAATGGTCTCAATCAAATATGAAAAAAAAAATGAATTTATATAAAACCACAAATAAGTAAACCGCAAATTATAGCATTAACACTTAATTTATCTCCCATATCATAGTATTGTTATGTCATTTTATTATACAAGTTGTCATTCAACTATACCAACATTTAGCGCCCCGCTACTTAATTATGGCAAGATGCACTAACCCACTAATATTAACACAATTATATATATATTAAATTAATTATATACCATTAACTCTTTACTCAAAATTATTCAAAGTTAATATTTTCCAAATTTTAATCTCTAATGATTCTTTGATTAAAAAAAAAAAAAGCTCCAATTCAATATTTATTTTAAATATTAAAAAATAATTTTACAAAAATATCAACCTCCTACCAACCATGAATTAACGGTTTAACATTTTCCTTTTAACCTTATTATCCTTTTAATGATCTCACTATAAAACAAGACAAAAATAAGTCTATAGAATATTCCAAATCAATAAAATTACAATCCTAAATAAATAAGAAATATCACATGAATTAACTTTGATATACCATCAATATTATAAAATCTTTCTCATCGTACACTTATATTTCCAATAAAGATAACCAATCACAATTTAAAAGAACTATATTATCATAAAAACTTTTGTTTTAAACAATACTTCGAACCCTAACCTCTCTTTGTTATTTTAAAATAACAAAATCAAAGAAAAACAAATGGTAAGCATATGATTGCTTTCACATAGAGTAAACAGATATTTAGCTCTTATCATTTATTTCAAACATAATTCAGGAACCAAATTCACCAACAGTAATATCATCAGATGAGAAGTGCATATCTATATAAATGTCAAGGAAAAAGTATCACAAGTAAATAAGACACAATATTTTCGTATGAAAATGGCATTTATAAAGGAACAAGAAAGGTGTCAATGGAAATAAAACACACATCATCTAATCTTAAATCAAGAGCAAAGATAAAGATGGCGTCAAAAAGATGAAATTCGTTTAAATATCATGCATATAAATAGTTTCATTGCATTCAAAATAACCATAACAAATAGATACCTTTGTTTTACTTATATTACCAAACTATCACCTAATCCTAAATAAAGAATATTTTCCTTCCATTACATAGTTATTCGACTTCAAATCATTAAACCAAAATCTACTAAATCATTTCTATATTAATACAATTAATATCGTTTATCTCTTTTTTCTAACAAGAAGCATATTCATTTCTATGGCTGCACAACGCACGGGTATAAATCTAGTATTTCTAATTGTTGGCTACCCTCCACACAAGGAATAAAATAACACAGCTTGTAGTGGTTACAATTACAAGTTACGTTTAAAGTAATCAAATTCAGCATTAGAGTATCTTTGTTTTATCATTTATGCATGCTCATAGAGTTGATATTGGATGATAATATTTAATAGCTCAACGTTTTTGATAATCATGTTATCGTAGGATGATAAATTGATAACATTCATAAGTTCCTTTCTCTTTGGATCTAGTGCAGAAATTAAGTTTTATTAGACTAGACGCCTTTTGATTAGGGGTATGAATTCATGTGTTCATGTATGTCAATGACTAAAGAATGTAGGAGCGAAAATTGAGAATCTTCTATTGTCTATGTTCAAATAAGTCCAAATGCACAATTATTGTTTGATCTGTATTGGCAGTGATATTTTTCTTCATCGTGACAAAAATTTAATGCCTCGAAACCCAGCAGCATGGAGTGCATGGAATTTTCTTGGAACTAACAACAACAGAGTTTGTGTGACATACTGGCTCAATATTCTTCAGGTTAGTAACACTTCCGTATAAATGCATTGGCCATAGGTGAAATGTATTAAAATTATTCTAACTAAAGTGAGCAATGGATAAACCTGTTGGTTGATCTTTATTCTGATTTGCAGAATATTGGAGAAACAAGTTTACCCTTTCTTGTAACTCTCAATCCAGACCATGCACCAGAAAATACCTTACTTAAGTGGACAACTGGCCATCCAGTCCCATCAGTTGCTGCATATAAAGCTTCACACGAGCTAGAACATATTCAAGGGAAAAGAAGAATCTGGTTTTGTGGGGCATACCAAGGTACTTTCCTGCTTATGGTACTGACATACTAGATAATAAATAATCATTATGTCACTACTAGCTTTTATGGACCTGCTTATGGCCACTCAATTTAGTGTTAATTGTTAAATGCTAATTGTGTTTGGGACATCACAAAATTATGATAAAACAATGCTGGCTTAAGTGCACTTATATGGAAAATCATCTTTTGACATAAGTAAAGGACTATATATATATATATATATACACACACACACACACACACAGAATATGGAGTTACTTGGTTTAAGCATTCATTACTAAATACTGCAATAACATTCTAGATATATAGAATTACATATGTATATCTAATCTCCATTCTTTTACTAAGAACCTCCACTTTGTTGAGGAATTTGGATCTACTTCAAATATACCCACGATCTAAACATATATTTATGCTTTTCAGGTTATGGATTTCATGAAGATGGATTGAAGGTAGTTAAAGCTAACTTTACAATGAAAAAGAAAATGATACTTGTTGCTGAAAAGTAATGTTTTTATTGTATGAGACAGTCGGGCCTCTTTTCTTTCTTCAGTAATGACCAATATGAATTGCAAATTTCTTTTAAGAATTTCTTTAAGCGGAAATATATATCCAGTCAATTTATTTTCTTGTCAAATGTCAAGTTGAAAGGAAGCCAGAAACTGAACAATAAGATGGAATTTTCAGGCTGGCATGATTGCTGCATATGGCATTCTTGGAAGATGCTGTGCCCTTCAGACCAACCCAAAACACATGGTACCTTCTTGGAAGGAACTCGGAGCTCGCATTTTTGTGACGAGATTCCTGAGATCCTATATTAATACTGGCTCTTTAATGTGAGTGCACTTCTAACAGTGTGTAGACATTATTTCCATATGAATTCTCCGAAGAATGCTGGGATAGTATGAGCCTCTTTTGCACTTTCAAGTTGGTAGTATGATATTCATGCAATACTTATAGCATGTCAAATGGTATAATTGGAATTCATTTAATGCAGAATCTTTACTTGCAACTTTGGTGAGTTTGCTCCAATATTGTCTTTTACTTATATTATATAACTGATGACCCAAAATAAAAGAGATCTATCAGAATTGCAATTTCTTGAAACAATAATGCTATTTTGAAATCATGCTTTAGACGATCTTAGCATAAATTTATTTCAATGCTTGACAATAATTAGATCCAAAATATTCCATCTATTTCATGTTCTATGGATTAGACGTGTAAAAAATTATTGAGTCACTGGTACATTTGCCTTGAGGAGTTACAGCTTATTGGAGGAGGGAGGAACAATGTTTACCTTCGAGGGAACCGAGATAAAGTGCTCTGTGAAGAGTGTTTTGAGAATCCACAGTCCCCAATTTTATTGGAAGGTATGCACTTTTAATTTATGCATCAAGTAAGATTATACTTGAGATGCTTATCTTTGTCAATGCAACTCCAAAATCAAGTAGTTGGCAAGAAAATAAATCTAAAATATCTTTGTGTTTGTCAGGTTATGACCCAAGCTGATTTAGGCCTTGCCGATGCATATATTAATGGAGACTTTTCCTTTGTTGATAAAGATGAAGGTCTTTTGAATCTTTTTTTGGTAAGCATAATCACCTGAATCTTACACAGAATTTTACTGTTTGGACTTTATTTACTTTCATGTACCTTCCTATTTTTACTACAGATTCTCATAGCCAATAGAGATTCAAATGCTTCAAACTCAAAATTGAAGAATAGGTAAGTTGACTATGATGAGTTGAAGATTACATTAAAGTATTAATATTGTATTTGCATTTCAACCTTTTTCTCATTTTTATGTCTTTAGGGGTTGGTGGACACCGGTTTTATTTACAGCTGGTTTAGCTTCTGCAAAGTTCTTCATTGAGCATGTTTCAAGGAAAAATACTCTCACACAGGCTCGCAGGAACATCTCTAGACATTATGACCTGGTATAAGATCATTAACTACAGAAGTTCCAAGATTCAGTGATATTCTGAACAATTTGCTACAAGTACATATCATTCATCAATATAAAGTTGTGTGAGCATTTAACAAGTTATGCTCAATCACAAATCACAAATATGTCAAATGAAACATTCTTTACCTGAAAAGATGGTTCATAACTGAATTTTGGAGCTATGGTTTGCTCTAAAATGTACGCATCTGTTGAAGGAATAATGGAGAAGCTTGGAATAGGGAATATCTTCCTTGAATTATGTAAAAGACAGTAATCATGCACTGTCAGGAGATCTGCTTCGTACATGAACAAGTTTGGATCTTTCTTTTTACTTTATGTAACTACAATAGAAAAGAACTCAATTCATAAGTTACAGTTTATAGATTGGTAATAGCATATACAGATTGGGAAACCAGTAAACCACTCTATGTCAGCTAGAGTTATTGATTGACAAAGAAGTTTTATTGGAATTCTGAAGTACCTCCTTTAATTTCTGTGTTGTTGTACTATACCTGCTCAAGGGGCTTTTTCCATTTATCTTCAGTATCTCTTCCTTCCATGATTTTTTGAGTGCTGACATTAACCAATATAAGCTTATAATTATTCTTTGGTCTGTTTCTAGAGCAATGAACTCTTTGCACTTTTCTTGGATGAAACAATGACATATTCATGTGCAGTGTTCAAGGCAAGGACTTTGACTTTCTGATACTTGAATCCAAATTTCTTGTAAAAGATATTTCTTCAATTTCTGCAGTAGCTCAGATTCACATTCTCCTTTGTTTCTTTGTTGAATTATCTGGTAGAATGAAGAAGAAGACTTGAAAGACGCACAAATGAGAAAAATCTCTGTCCTGATTGAAAAAGTGAGTGCCTTTGATTGCTTGTATATCAATATTTTAGTTGTTGTTTTGCAAAAGGTCTAATAATATTTTTCTTTAAATAAATCAAGGCTAGAATAGATAAGAAACATGAAATTCTTGAGATTGGATGCGGATGGGGAAGTTTAGCCATTGAAGTTGTGAAACAAACTGGTTGCAAATACACCGGTATCACCTTGTCTAAGGAGCAGCTGAAACTTGCAGAAAAAAGAGTTACAGATGCTGGGCTTCAGGTATTAAATTTCATCAATTTCTTAATATAAAATCTGATAGATTCATTGTTAACTTGATATACAAGCCAAATGAAATTTATTCATGATAGAAATTAAATCTCCATCCTTGTTCTCTTTGTTACTGTGTTATTGCAATATACCTCTTTCATTTTGCAATTGAGATTCATTGTATCCAATGTACTTGTGAACTCAAGGTATCTTGAGACAATTCATGCTAAGTGTTACTAATTCATGATTCCAGGACCAGATCAAATTTCTTCTGTGTGACTATCGCCAATTGCCCAAGACATACAAATATGATAGGATTATATCTTGGTGAGCTATTTTTCATTCTAACTTTGCAGAATCACATACACTAGCAATATTTCCAACATATTAGATAATATGTATAAGCATATTTCAGTGAAATGGTAGAAGCCGTTGGTCATGAATTTATGGAAGAGTTCTTTGGTTGTTGTGAATCAGTATTGGCAGATAATGGACTTCTAGTTCTCCAGGTACTTGATAGAATATTAAAACTTCTATTTTACCCTTAATCTACCAGCGTAATTTTTATGTACTGCTTAGATTATAAGACTTTCAAGAGGGTATGCTAGGATGTGAATAAAACAGTCACTACTAGTACTTTTTTTTTTTTTTTTTGGTATTCAATTTGCTGCTAACTATTGAGGATGCTTTTCTTATTCTACAGTTCATATCTATCCCGGATGAGCGTTATGATGAATACAGGTGCAGTTCTGATTTTATAAAGGAATATATTTTTCCAGGGGGCTGCCTACCCTCTCTAAGTAGGATAACATCAGCCATGGCAGCCGCATCTAGACTATGGTAACAAGTTATATGTTACTGCTGAGTTCAACCAATGAGCATTCCCTTCACTCTTCTCTCTTACAGATGAAATGAACATTCTTAAATGCAGTGTGGAGCACATTGAAAACATTGGATATCATTACTACCAAACGCTAAGATGGTGGAGAAAGAACTTCATGGAGAGGAGGAGGTGTGTCATTAATTTGATTGTAACATACTTCTCTATATTCAATCTAAGTTACTATTTACACTAATTAGTGAAAAGTTTGTTACTACTTACACTAACTAGTTTACTGAAAATTTTTGAGCTGTCAGTGAAATTTTGGCTCTCAAGTTCAATGAAAAGTTCATCAGGACATGGGAGTACTATTTTGACTACTGTGGTGCAGGTTTTAAGTCACGTACACTTGGGAATTATCAGGTATATAAAGCACTTACTATTGCAATCTTGGAGCAATTTGATGCTTTTTGCTCACAAGGCATGACTTGGCATAGCCATATGGTTTTATTCTTGCTCTTTTTTTTTTTTTTTAACCAGAAATTATAAAATAGGTGCAGGATCTTTCTAATTACTACTGCATCACTTCACAACTAAGTTTACAGCGCAGCACGCAATTCTACAAATCCAGTATTTTTGTGAACTACCCCACCAGCTTTTGATCTTGTGACTTTGTCTTCTTTAACAAAATATTCATGTTGCTGAAATTTAGGCTACAAACTTAAGTAACAAGATAGTTAATTCAACAGTTCCATTAATCATAATTTCAATTAGAATTGGATCAAGTAAATGATTGGTTTCATCTATGTACCATGTAGGTGGTTTTCTCACGCCCAGGCAACATCACTGCACTTAGCGATCCATACAAAAGCTGGGCCTCAGCCTGCTCAATGTAGATTTGTCTCTCAGAGGAGAGAAATAGTACATTGCATGTGGGTTCCATGTTCCTCCTTCCTTGATAATCCCAAAGTATCTCTTTTGTTATTATTTATCTCATTATACATTGTTGAATTAGAGGAGCTGAATTGCATTAGTTGATTGGTAAGATTTTTTCTTATTAGAAATTATTTTTTCAAAAACAATGGAATATGCTTTACATGTAATTCATATGAACAAAGTATTTCAGAATTATGATGAGATTTCAATTATTTTAAAAATTTGAGCGGTGCCATGTCATAAGAATTTTTAATTCCTCATACGTTTAATACTTCGCTTTTAAGACACCTGAAATAAGCAGCAACAAGCGAAGAAAAGAAACCTATTTTAGTACATAGCAAAGAAAAGAATTCACTGAGTGGCTAAGTTTAACTTAGTATTAGGATAACCAGCTTATTCAATAGCAACCGCAACCAAATACAACATAAACTCATTGGAAAAGGATATCAAAATAATATGCGAGTACTACCAAACTAAGTTGAAGTGATAAATAGCTATGATTACCTAAAATAAAGATGTAAATTTAAATATCAAAGAAGCAATTATTAAGAAAACTACATAATCTCATGATCGTTTGATCAAATGAAAAAAAAATCTCATAAGCGATTTAAATAAGACAAAGTAATGAACATAACTCGTGGTTTATTAGAAAAAATAAAAATAACATACTAGCAGAACTCTTCGTTGTTGGACGGCTACATATACAACCCACACAATCTCTACCTCCAACCAGACTCTGCCAAACGACAATGGAAGAGAACCTTTTATTATTATCTTAATTTATAACTAAAAATCAGCATCCAAGCACACAATGAAATAACCGGAGCATTGGTTATCAGATTAATTTTTTCCTTTACGTTGGCAACAGTATTTGACTCTCTGGCTTGCTGAAATTATTGCCAACAATGTTATAATATTCTTGTCTTTAGTTCAGAGACGATATTACCAGAAACTTTAAGTAACCCAATTTTTTTCTTGTATTTAGTTCAGATACAATATTACAATAATATTCTCAGGTATTCATGTTCCCACCTCCTACACCCAATTTTTTCCTATATTTAATATGTTCATCAAAAACAGGTTCCCAACTCGAATTTCAAAACAGGAAAAAGGTTTCTTTTTCTATTTTTATTTTCCTCGCTTAGGAACTGATCTTATAACTCAATTGAAAAGAATAATACTTTAAATGCTTAATTGAAAAGAAAATTATTGCAGGCGTCAATCCTCCCAAACCTCACCCAAAAGAAAAAAAAGGAGGAGGAGTAGAAGGCGGAGAGAGGGAGGGAGAGGGGGGGGGGGGGGGGGAATCTATCTATTTATGTGAAAGTATATAACTTACTGCATTCTCAAGCACCAACGCACAAAAACATAATCTGTTATTCCCTAAAAGTAGTTGGTCACATTAGAAATATACTGCAACTCATAAACTTAACCTGCAATATCAATAATTCAAATCCTGAAGTCAACAGTATAAGTTTTACCTAACTGCCATAACAAGCCTGAAATTACATGAGGAGTTCCTAATACCAAAATGCATCATCTTTATTGAGGCCATAAGAAACGGCAAACATCAAGATTAATATAAACGGCAGACAAACTGTTATCAAGAAACCAAGTATTGAGCATAGGTTTGCTCAATAAATAAATAACCAGAGATATAAATTAAACAAACACATCACACATCTATGACATGTAAGCTTTTTCTCATATGTATCATATATCAGCATAAATGCAAATCAACACCTTTCCAAGAAAACAAAAGCAAAACCTAGACAAAACCATAAACGCTAGGAAAGGAATGAAGACATTATGAGAAAATTCTAGTAGCAAAATCTTGCCTATAACAATTAGAAGTGTTTCAGACAGAGCATTCTTCATTGCATGAATATTCAAACACTGCCAAAATTTAAGTATCAATCAACTGGACCACTAAAATTCAGGCCAAAATTTTAATGTGTCACAGACAACTACTTTATTAAGTGTGCCACAAACCATTTCCCTCACAATTTCTGTTAACCACCTCAAACCAGAATGAAGGTTATGAGATTTTATCAATTGAAAAGCCCAGAACATCCAAATTTGATGACACATTGCCAAGAATACACGACACAACTGAACAATGTTCAAGCCTTAGCCATGTGTGGACATTTGGCTCCACTTCCATACTTGTGCACCTCGCCTCCTGTACAACACAAGTGCAAATACAGGGGAGAAATGGTTATGCCATCCTCAAAAACACATTATGACTGAACGACGTTCATTCCTTAGCCATGAGTGGACGCTTGGCTCCACTTCAAGACTCGGGCACCTCTCCTCCTGTACAACACAAGTGCAAATACAGGGGGAAAATGATTATGCCATCCTCAAAGTTTTTCACTATGACTACCATCATTGCTACCCATTATGAAGTGACCAACCCAAGTGTCCATTGCAATCAGTAAAAACCTTGACTACACCTTATTTCTACTTGTCAAACCAATTAAAGCATGTGGCTACAAAATAATATTTCCTATGGGGGAACTGTAGTAGAACTGACAGAGGAAAGAAAAAGGAAAAACCAACAAAATGGCAACACAGATATTTAACTGCATCAAACCATCATATAAGGTAAAATTCAATACTATAGCTGAAATGCTGCAAGAACTGACAATTCCAAATCAACTAATATCACAAGCACGCAATTTAAAGCTACACGCAAAAACGAAGACTAAATAGAAAGTAGCAACTAGGATCTCTTCAACCATACTACTTATTATAAACTACGAAAGCAGATATTGCAAACTACTGGGATTCAAGCAACAACCAATCCCGTTGTGTATCGACATCGAACTTGAGTCACTCCTTTACTGCTGGGAAAAATTCACTGGAAGGTCACAATTCAAGACTAAAGGGCAAGGATCCACGAGCTGAAGTTCAAGATCCACTAAGTGATTTTACTGTCAAAATTAATGCTGTTGAACTTGTCAAGACTGAGCACCACCATAGCCACCACCATATCCAACTTGCCCACCATGAGGCCCCTGAGGAGTCCCATAATTTCCAGATGCTTGAGCTTGTTCAGATCTCCAACCTGCGTTTCCATAGCCTGAGTTTCCATTTGTATCCCCATAGCCACCACCCATATAGCTGCCACTGCCACCACTACCTTGTAGTTCACTCCCACCAGGACCGCTAGCATTACTAGTTTGGCCACTCCCACTACGCCCTCCAACAGCACCGTATGCACCAGGATTCCCATAGGAACTATCACTTCCACCATACCCGCCATACCCACCATATCCATATCCTTGATTCCCATATCCAGCAGCTCCACTAGGGGATTGACCTGCAGTTGCTGAACCAGGGCCGCCACTACCAGATCCAGCACCAGCACTTGGAGCACCCCACGGATAACCAGAGGGTGCCTGAGCAGGCCACGAACTCCTAGGACCACCTGGTGGACCACCAGCATAACCGGCATTAGCAACACTTGGGTTCCCATATGCTGCACCAGCAGGTCCACCATACCCAGTAGCAGCACCACCATAACTTCCATATGCACCATAACCAATGCCATTATTGGCCGGACCATACCCATACCCAGGAGCACTATAGCCAGAAGAACCATAAGGTGGGAATCCACTAGTAGCGCTTTGAGGCTGCATATACCTACTAGAATCCATACGGCCATCATAAGCATTTTGGTTGCCACCGGACGCCCCATACCCCTGATACCCACCAATTCCAGCACCACCACCTCCAGCACCGCCCATCATACGGCCACTTGCACCAGGATTGGCATCCTTGGGAAGTGCACGCTTTACCTCAACCTGTTTACCATGTAAATCATGAAATGACTTGTGCAAAACCCTATCAACTGCCTCCTCAGAGTCAAAAGAAATAAAACCAAATCCGCGTGGTCGTCCAGTATTCTGATCATACATGACTACTACATCAGTTACATGACCATATGACTCAAAGTACTGACGAAATCTTTCTTCAGTCAGGGTGGGAGGTAACCCTCCAACAAATATCTTCTTGGTCCTCATATTTCCACCATTTCCAGAATTCCAACCAGAATTGGAATTTCCAGCTCTGGAAGTGACAGAAATTTGTTGATCCTCTCTTGATAAGGCCCTCTTGGCATCAACCTGAATAATAGAATTATAAAATTATAACATCAGTAGCTGAGTAGGCCTATAATTGATAAAGGAGGAGAAAAAAAAACACAAGATCACAATTTAATATCAATATTCTACAGTTATCAACATTATCTACATTTAAAACTAATCTTTTGGGCTGAGGCTATAAGTCATGTTTTCAGATATCCAGACAAATCCAAAACCTTACGAACCAAAACATGATAAAAACTATCAGTGAATCCCATAAGAATCATTATTCATACTGTACTCAAGCAAGGGCATGCTAATCAACAAAATCAAAATAATTATATATCCATGCATATCTTAGCACTCATGCACTTTGTTGAAGGAAATGGATCACATAATTGCAAATTCCTCAGATTTTTAATCTATTTCAAGATTAGTTAAAGAGCATTCAAATGTCAAAATATCAACATTACTGTCATCAATCATAAGCATATACTAGCATACTTGCCTTAATTTCTCAAAAAATCAAGAGATAGAAGCAATACGGCAAAGATAAAACATTTGGCACAACAATTCCAAGTAATGGCATGTCAGCAGAAATAGAGCAAGACAGAACAAGCCAAAACTTTTTACTATGTTAAATGTGCAATGTTTTATATAAATATATCCTCCAAGCTGCCCTTCTGCCTTTTCATTTAATACTTTCTGTTTCAAGTAATTTGGAGATGCTAGGAGGATATAACATTACCTCCAAAAAAATTAAAAAAAAAAAAAAAAAATTCACACCTTGTCAGTTAACAACAGTAAATGACAGCACAAATTAGCAGATAACGTGCCTCCAACCAAAGAATTAATATTTAACCTTTTCCTTGAATAACAAAGCATCTTTCAGTTTCTACATAAACCAAAGGGTGGAAGAAGATGCGTCCATTAAATTCCATTAAACATTTGCTCCATTAACAATGGATAAACAACAGCTAGTAGCGTAAGTATGATTTGTTTTCTAACGGACATTGTCCACAAACCCAAATCTGTCATCATTTGACTGTGTTTTTGGTAAAAGCATCCTTATATTAATAATTGAAGACAAAAACCAAACCATGAACAAACAATTAGGCCCATGTAACTCACAAAAACTAGTCAACACAAAATACGCGTACACCAATGAAAACAATCAATCCAGAAATGAAACATTCGAAATCAAAACAGAATATCCCATTAAGCAAAACAGTGCAAATAACCACTTCCACTAAACATAAGAATACACCTGAAAATGATTCAAAACCCTAAAACAAAAAGCGACCACCCATCCAACAAAATCAGAACCCACGACTATTTTTTTTTTTTTTTTGGTCACCAGCAATTCAGAAGCAACAAAGCAACGAACACACTACAAAATCTATAACACCAAATCTTTAAAAATAATTTTAATAAAAAAAAAAAAGAAACCCTCAACCTAGAAACAAAAGGGGTTGTAGAAAACTAGGTAAAAATTGTCTAGGTAAAAATAACCCCCCAAAAAAAAATTTAGAAAAAAAAGGAAAGAAACAAAAGAGAAAAGAGGAATAACCGTTCTTCCATCGATAACGTGCTTGTCTTGGAGGACGGCGTCGAGAACGGAAGGATCCGCGAATTCGACGAAGCCGAAGCCTCTGGGCTTGCCAGTGTTCTTGTCCCTCATCACTGAAGCGTTGATTACGTCACCATAGTTTCCGAAATGGTCCTTGAGCTTCTCCTCAGTAGTGTCCCACGATATCCCTCCGATAAATAGCTTCCCCTGATCCGAATCCATTCCTCTCTCTCACACACTCTCTCTCTCTCTATATGTATATATGCAATATATGTGTATATATATAGATATAAGTAGGAATATTATTTGTGTAAATGAGTTGGGGGGTTCGTGGAGAAGGGTGAAGGGGGTGGTGGGAATTTGGGTTTGGGAGGGAAGAGAGACGAGGAGAGGGTATGGGGGATGTGGTGTAGGGTGTGGCTCAGCTGTGGTGAGCTGTGTGTGTGAGAGACAGAGAGAGAAAGAGAGAGAACGAAAGTGTGCCGAGGACTTAAAAGGTTTGTGTCTTTGTTTTTTTTGTTTTGTGTTAAACAAGGTTTATGGGATTTTCGCACGTGTCCAGCATTAAAAAAATTAATTTTAATATGTTATTGGTATAATTTATATATTATTTATTTATTTATTTATTAACTTTATATAAATTTTAAGATAATTATCATAAAAGTTAAATATTTTTACTATCATAACATATATGATTTTTTGTTTTCCAAAATATTCTCTTATCCAATAAATAAGAGATTAATTTCCTGAATATAATTAAGTGTCTAAATAAAAATTCCTTCTAATGATATTTTTCTCCATATACATAAATCTTAGAGCTAACCTCGTAACTACATACTTGAAAAAATCTAAAGCTCTTCTACTCAGATAATATCTTGTTGATTATAACATATATAATTGATTATTAGTGTAAACAGTTTTTACATTAATGATGTATTATGAATAAATCCTTAAAAAATATTATATAAAACATTGAGTATAAATTTTGTTATATCAATATTTTTAAACTATAACAACTGTTTTTAAGCTCTTGTTAAGAAAATTTATGTTTAAACAGTACTTAAGTCCTAATAAATTTTAATTTATTTAGATTTAAATATCTATAATTTATTTTTTTTGCATGTACCAGTCTTTAAATTTTTTGTTCTCGCGATTAGGCATTGTTTCTTAATTTTCATTCATTCATTTGAGTTTTGAATTGATATTAATTCTTAAATTTCATGAAAATTTAGTCTTTATATTTTTTTATTTGCTAAAACATTACTTCTTGGAGGATCAAAACTAAAATAAATAAAAATATAGAAATTAATGCCTAAAAAAAATTATGGGGACCAAAGTTTTAATTTGAAGTTGTGTAAAATAAATAGTGACAATTTGCTTCTTAAAATCATCATTTGTAATTTAACATCCCAACATTTTTTTGTGTGTATTAGTTTTTTTAATATTTGAGTATGAGTTAATTTTTTAATTTATAAAATATGTGACCGAAACGATGGGGGGGAAGGATAATTTGTAAATTTAGATATCTTTTAATACGTAGATAAAGTTACAGAACAAATTTGTATTTGGATGGATAGAGCGAGATGATAAATAATAAAGTTAGGTGGTTTAAGCGACTCAACCTATAGTTTGAAACTTTTAAAAGTGATAAAGTTGAATGGATAACAAAGAGAACCAATACATTATATAACATTCACACCTTCAAAATATCTTACCAATTTGAGGCGGGGTTTGGCATGGGACAAGTGTTCCCTTTGTATGATCATTTTCATTTGTAACTCTACTATTAATCTTTTCTTTTTATTAAAAAAAAAAATTCTGTGTCCTCAACATGTTATCTTCCTCTACCAAAAATGAAATTAATCTACTACATAATTAGGTTTTCTTCTTATCCCTGCTGTGAAATTGATTGATTACATGATAAATTTAAATTTGTGTTCTTTACAGTGAGGTGAGAAGATGTCTTCTATAAATGCAAAGTGACAATATTCTATAACTTTTATATCATTTGCTTTTAATAGATAATTTTACTATCATTGCGGCATATAACTCTTAATAAAGATGTAATAATTGTTCCGAACAAAAACATACAGAGATCACATGGTTTTAATTTAAGTATTTGTTCATTATCTTTAGATACTCGCTCTCATTTGGTAATAGTAAACAAAAGTTAAAAAATTTCTACCAAAGTTACACTACAAACTTTTTATGCAAGTATGGTTTTTTTCTTCATCTTGTCCATTGTCGACCACAAATTCTATAACCACTAAGAAAAACGGTTACGTTTTCTATTTTTACTTTCTTAGCTTAGCGGCTAATTTTCTAACTAGCAATATAAAAAAGAATAGCACTTCCATTGAACGACTCAAACGAAAATTATTGTAGGTATCAGTCCTCCCTAATTCGCTAGAAAGAAGCTCAACCCGTTTGTATTAAAGTTTGTAACTTTATACATTCTGCTATTGCGCCTATACACACAGACAAGTATAACCCGTTTTTGAGGCACACACCACAAGAACAAGGGCAGACATACTCTACCAAGGAACAAGCTTGTAGAGCATATATATGCTCAATGATCAGAGGAATAAAATTAGGAGAATACTACACAACCAAAAGAATGTAACTAAAATTTTTGACAGAGATTGTAATAGTGGGTTGAATGATATAGTGATATGGTCCACCTATTAATCCAAGGGTCAATAATAATGACACATCATTCAAGCAATCAAATTCTGGCAAAATTTTGTTCTCTACCATTTTTCATAAAATTATACAACCATACAACCCATCGGAAACATACTAGTTTTTTCCCATCTATAACACATTAGCTTTTTCTAATTAAAAGTAGCAACAACTAAGACTGAATTTATAGAATAAGAATCCCGGATATCAGAAAATGACTACATGAGAAAGACAGAAACATTTATCTCCAGGGACCTGCATCAAGTGACAATGAACACTTTCCACATAAAATAATACCAATTTAACATTTTCAGAGGTGAAAGGGAAAGCACTTGCTATATAAATCAATGCCACTTTAACTCCTATAGAAGTGAAACAAAAGCTAAACTGAAAGATAACCATATATGCAAGGAATGGAGATGTAATGAGGAAACCCCCATTAAGAAAATCTAGCCTATCACAATAAAAATTGTTTCAAACATAGAGTTATTCATTGCATGAACAATCCAACAATGCCAAAACTATAGCATCAATCAACTGACACCTAAAATTCAGGCCAAAATTCTAATAAGTCACAGCCAACTGCTTTATTCAGTGTGTCGCAAACCATTCCCCTCACAATCTCTGTCAGCCACCACAGACCAGATTGAAGTTTATGAGATTTTATCACTTGAAAAGCCAGGGATCTCCAAATTTGATGATGCATTTGCCCAGAAAATTACAACACGACTGAACAACGTTCATTCCTTAGCCATGAGTGGACACTTGGCTCCACTTCAATACTCGTGCACCTCTCCTCCTGTACAACACAAGTGCAAATACAGGGGGAAAATGATTATGCCATCCTCAAAGTTTTTACTATCACTACCATTATCGCTACCCATTATGACGTGACCAACCCAAGTGTCCACTGCTATCAGTAAATATGCCTTGACTACACCTTATTCCTACTTGTCATAACAATTAAACCATGCGTCTACACAAAAATGTTTCCTACCCTGGGACTGTAACCAAAAGAGAACAGACAGAGGAAAGAAAGTAAAACACCAACAAAATGGCAACACAGATATTTAACTGCTTCAAACTATATAAGGTGAAATATGATACTATAGCTCAAATACTACAAGAACCGACAATTCCAGATAGACTAAAATAACAAGCACACAATTTAAAGCTACACGCAAGAACAAAGACTAAATAGAAAGTAGAAACTAGTATCTCTTCATCCATACTACTTATTATAATATAAACTAGGAAAGCAGATACTGCAAGCTACTAGGATTCAAGCAACCCAACCAGTCCCACTGTGTATCGACATCGAACTTGAGTCACTCCTTTACTGCTGGGAAGAATTCATTGGGAGGTGACATTTAAGATTAAAAGGCTGGGATCCACAAGTTGAAGTTCAAGATCCAGCAAGAGCTTTAACCATCAAAATTACTGCTGCTGCGCTTGTCGTGACTGAGCACCACCATACCCACCACCATAACCAACTTGCCCACCATGAGGGCCATTTCCTTGAGGAGTCCCGTAATTACCAGATGCTTGAGCTTGCTCAGATCTCCAACCAGCATTTCCATAACCTGAATTTCCATTTGCATCTGCATAGCCACTGCCCATATAGCTGCCACTACCACCACTACCTTGTAGTTCACTCCCACCAGGACCACTAGCATTACTATTTGGGGCACTCCCGGTACGCCCTCCAACAGCACCATATACACCTGGATTCCCGTAAGAACTATCACTTCCACCATACCCACCATATCCATATCCTTGATTCCCATATCCAGCAGCTCCACTAGGGGATTGACCTGCAGTTGCTGAACCAAGGCCACCACCACCAGATCCAGCACCACCACTTGGAGCACCCCAAGAAGCAGTGTTCCCATAGCCCATAGACCCATAACCAGAGGGAGACCCGTAACCAGAGGGAGCCTGAGCAGGCCATGAACTCCTTGGGCCACCTGGTGGACCACCAGCATAAGCAGCATTAGCGACATTTGGATTCCCGTAAGCTGCACCAGCAGGTCCACCATACCCAGTAGCAGCACCACCATAACTTCCATATGCACCGTAACCAATGCCATTATTGGCCGGACCATACCCATACCCATGAGCACTATAGCCAGAGGAACCATAAGGTGGGAATCCACCTGCAGCGCTTTGAGGCTGCATATACCTACTAGAATCCATACGACCATCATAAGCATTTTGGTTGCCACCAGACGCCCCATACCCTTGATACCCACCCATTCCAGCACCACCTCCTCCAGCACCGCCCATCATACGGCCACTTGCACCAGGATTGGCATCCTTGGGAAGTGCACGCTTTACCTCTACTTGCTTACCATTTAAATCATGAAACGACTTGTGCAAAACCCTATCTACTGCCTCCTCAGAGTCAAAAGAAATAAACCCAAATCCACGTGGTCGTCCAGTATTCTGATCGTACATGACTACTACATCAGTTACATGACCATAAGACTCAAAGTACTGACGGAATTTTTCTTCAGTCAACGTGGGAGGCAACCCTCCAACAAATATCTTTTTTGTCCTGATATTTGCACCATTTCCAGAATTCATACCAGAATTGGGATTTCCAGCTCTGGAATTGACAGACATTTGTTGATCCTCCCTTGAGAAGGCCCTCTTCACATCAACCTGAATAATAAGAATTATAAAATAAGTAGCTAGTTAGGCCTAAAATTGATAATCAGAAGGGAAAAAACACAAGATCAGAATTCAATATCCATATTCCATAATCATCAACATTATCAAAATTAATCTTCTAGTATGACACTTTAGGTCATGTTTTCAGATATTCTGACAACTCCAAAACCTTACGAAACATGATAAAAACTATCAATGGATTTCATCAAAACTATCAAAGGGTGCAGGATGAGTAGATGATATTCCAATTTGGCAGATAGTGTGCCTCCAACTAATGAAATAGCATATAACATTTTCCTTGAATAGTAAAGCAGATTTCATTTTATAATTGCAAACAAAGTAGTATATCTTAAATAACAATGGTTAAGTAACAACTAGTACCATAAGTATGCTTTGTTTTCAGATGACTTTGTCACCAAAGACAACAATCAAAACTGTCATCATTTGACTGCATTTTTGGTAAAGCATATCTTAAATTACGACAAAGACCAAACCATGAACAAATAATTAAGCACATGTCACGAAAACCAGTCAACACAAAATAAGTGTATACCAATGAAAACAATCAATCCACAGATGAACCATTCCAAATGAAAACAGAAAATCCCATTATGCAGATAGTGCAAATAACCACTTCCACTAAACATAAGATAAAACCCTAAAACAAAAGCAACCACTCATTCAACAAAAAACAAAACCCATCACTCATTTTATTCCAAGAAAAAAAAAAACAACAAAAGAACCACCTGCAATAGAGAAGGAGCAACAGCAACAGACACACTACAAAATTTGTAACACCAAATTTTCAATAATAATAATAATAATAAAAAGAGCACCCCAGAAACAAAATTCAAAAGGAAGGGAAAAAAGGGGGGGGGGGGGGGGGAGAGACAACCTAGGAACAAAAGGGGTTGCGGGCAACGAAGTAAAATGGCCAAAGAAAAAGAAATTTAAACAGAAAAAGAACCAAAAAAAAAAAAAAAAACGAGGCATGACCGTTCTTCCATCGATGAGGTGCTGGTCCTCGAGAACCCTATCGAGAACAGAAGGATCGGCGAAGACGACGAAAGCAAAGCCTCTGGGCTTGCCAGTGTTCTTCTCTCTCATGACAGAAGCATTGAGTACATCACCATAGTTTCCGAAATAGTCCTTGAGCTTCTCTTCAGTAGTGTCCCACGATATCCCTCCGATAAATAGCTTCCCCTGATCCGAATCCATTTCTCTCCCTCCTCTCTCTGAATATGGGTATGGTATATGAATATGGGTATGTATGTATGTACGTACGTACGTGAGGTGGGAATTGGGAGGGTTGGAGGACGGAATCGAAGAGAAATGCGGAAGAAGAAGACGAGGGTTTGGTGGTGTGGGTGGTGTGGCTGAGCTGTGCGTGTGTGTCTGAGAGAGAGAGAGAGAGAGAGAGAGAGAGTGTGTGTGTGTGTGTGTGTGTGTTCGTGCGAAATGCGAAGGACTAAGGCTTGTATTTTTGTTTGTACGCGGCGTTTTGTCAAAAAAGTATTTGCTTTTAACGGATGAGATTTGTTTCATTCTATTCAAAAATTGTCATCCTCATCAATTCGATTCGAACAGCCTATGTACACCATAATATATACAGTGTGTGTTTAGAAGAGCATATTAGGGGCGCGTTTGGTTACCCTAAAAAAAATCACTTTTTTAATTAAAAAGATTAATTATCGTACATTTGAATAAATTTTTTGAAATAATTAGAGTATCAAAAAATCCAACTTTTTAGTAGATGTTATAAAAACTAAATAATATATACACTGTGTGTTTGGAAGAGTATATTAGCGGCACGTTTGGTTATCCTAAAAAAAATCACTTTTTTAATTAAAAAGATTAATTATCGTACATTTGAATAAATTTTTTAAAATAATTAGAATATCAAAAAATCCAACTTTTTAGTAGATGTTATAAAAACTAATTTCTCAAACCAAATCTGTTTTTAAGTTTTTTCAATTATATAAAAAAATTTAAATTTTATAAGCAACTTTTTTAAAAAGTTGAAATAAATGGACCCTAACAATAGTTTAATAACAGATTATAAATATAATTGTTTTTTTATATAATTAATAATGTTAAAAGCAATTTATGTTTCAATGCATTAATTTAAAAATAATTTTAAAGTTGTGTGTTTTGTTTGAATTATATAAAAAAATTATTTTTATATAATAAATTATTAAAAAAATATAAAATAATTTGTTTATATAATATAATATTTGATATTTAAAATTAATTTGATAAAAATATCATAATTATAAAATAATCAACTTTGCTTATAATTAAAAACTTCGAAATATTACTTAAAGTTATAAGTTGGACCATCCGAGCATTCAAACAATAGTCTCATGCCACTTCGTTCTATGAGCTCGGGTTAGGGGGTTTATGGATCGGCCAAGCATCCGAAAAAAATGTCATGCCCATTCACTCTATGAGCTCGGGACAGGTAGGCTCGCGGACCAGGCTAGCTTTCAAACAAAGCCTCGTGCCGCTTTCCTCTATGAGCTCAAAACAAGTAGGCTTGTGGACTGACCGTATGTCCAAAATAAAACCTAGCACCTCCAATGAGCCCGAGCCAAGGGGGGTTCCTAAACTTACCATGCAACCTAACAAAGCACCCCTTGGTTCTCATCAACCCTCTGACCTCCCATGACCTTGGCTAAGCACTCTCCTGAAGCACCCGGTTAGAAGGCCTCCTTGGGGGTCTCGTCATAAGAGCCCTTCATAACCACCATCACCTGTTGATACCCGCTAGATATGCGCCCCCCACAAAATGAGGATCCCGAAACTTACGACCTATATTCCTTCTGATTGCCCAATCAAGGGGGGTCTACCACATACCTCTATTAATGACTAGATTTCTTTCCGACCTTATAAGAATATAGCACTGAGCAAAGGATAAGTAGTTTAACGCTAAACACTATACTTTCGCCATCTACCTCTAATTCAACAATAACATAAACTATTTTATAGCTTAAAATTATTATCTTTTGATTATAATATTTTTTTTTTTGGCCAAACATGATAGTTTTGTTAAAATAGTTTTTTTTGCTAAAAAAAAGTTGTTTTTGAGGGCGTTCCAAACATGCACTATATTAGAGATTAATTTTGATATATTATAATATAAAGAGATTTATATTATTATCCAATTATATACTACCATATATGTGATTTACGAGGGAGTCGTTGTAAAAGTTAAATACTATTTTCTTTTGGTAATATAACAATATTTAATTAGATAATTGTGTAAAAGATAGTTACACTAATAATATATCAAAATTAAATTCTTAATTAGACTAATTTTTATATATTAATAGTGTAAAATAATTTTACACTATCAATTAATAAAATTACATCAATTTCCTAAATCATTTACAATATCAACTAATAAAATTACATCAATTTGCTAAATCATTGTGGGCAGTTATTTATTATTTTCTTGTAATTTTATTGACTGATGGTATAAAATTATTTTATATTATCAATACACAAAAATTATTCTCAAATAAAAAAAAAGGCCATGTCATGTTTTTTTAAATTTAAGTTTATACAAGTGACCATGATCACATGACAATTCCTGGTATTCATATTAAATGATAGTATAAAATTATTTTATATTACTGGTGCATAAAAATAAACTCTAATATGTAATTAAATATCGTGTAAAATAATTACATTGATAATATGTTAAAATTAAATCTATATATATATTAAACACAGCTTTTATTCTATTGAATGATTCTTTGTTGATGTTTTTCTTTACAAAACGTATGTCAAATTGAAAGTAAATGTATTATTCATCATATCTGTAGAAATTTATGAGGCTAATGAGTTTCCATTCAGTTGCATTTGGCGTTGGGGAGGCCCTGAAAATTAAAGGGTCAAAACATGTTTGTGGCTACTTGTTCATGATGGGCTGCTCACAAACCAAAGAAGTGTGACAGACACCTTATTGCCTCTTCCTCGGCTAGCTTGCCAACGTTGCAACCTTCTTCAGGCCGAGATAAGTCTCCATGCTTTACGTCATTGTCCCACAGAGTGAGGAATTTCTGGGAGAGGGTGCTGTGTGCTAGATCCTCTAGCTCTTTCTTCATGATGCCAGTGCATGAGTGGGTGGCGCATAATAATGTGTTAAGCTTGAGGCGTGTAATAATGGACTATCCTTAAGTGTTATTCTATACAATGCGGAATTTGCAAGAGGACAGTAGGGTCTTCTGGTATAATTAGGAATCCAAGAACACTGAAGGCAACTCTCGTATATAACCTAGGTAGAATGAAATGGAAGATAGAGCAGAAGATTCGAAGCACCACCGACACAAGTGCCGCGTGCATAGTTGCACAAAAAAAATAAACTATATCAGTATTCTTAAATCAAATTAAATCCATAAAATAATGTTAATAGTAAGGAATTAAATGCTAAATTTGTGAACGCTTGATGAGTTGAAAGGAAGTCAATGGCAATTATGGTGGTTGGCAGTTTCACCTATTATAATATTAGGCATAAAAGGAGAACGTGCAAATAGAGAATTTTTCAGGGAATATTCCTCTTTATGAATCATAAGCTTTAGAATTAGAATATGATAATATCTGTACCACACGCCATTTACCAAAAAGAGGGTGCACCGTGCTCTACTTCCACTCTTCTCCATGGCACTACATCCTCGTTCTCCACCGGACCTCTCTGAAGCTTCGAAAAATTCAAATATAACCAAACCAAGCCAAGAAGGTACAATATGCAGGTGAAGCCATCATAATCCTCGCCGTCGTTTGAAGGAAGGGTCACTGTTGCAGTACGCGGTGGGGGGTGCAGCCAGAGTTGGGGGAAAGAGAAAAGTGAGTAGTTTTAGGGTGAATAACATGCTGTTACTATAAACTGTAGCCCCCATGGTCACTGCTCCTCCATAGCTGCTACACGTTGCTATCCATCGCCATTGATCTTCGCTGGTCTATCGTCAAGTCAACAAGGAAGGGATCGAGCTGCAGCTGCGATCTCCATTCGTGGGAAGGAGGGTTGTCCCTCGCGTCACCGCCGCCACGATAGGCAACCCAACCATGGCGTATCTCGCGCTGGTGGAGTCTTCATGGAGTCTCACCATTGGTGCACCGCACTGGCCACAATTCCGAAGTACAAATGATAGTTTTGACACTCGCTGTTTGAAGACATGGGAAGGGTGGCGCTGTGGGTGGAGCTCTAGCCATGGAGGAGAACGGTGGAGGGGAAGGCTTTGTGGGGTTTGGGGGAGCTCCACAGGTGGTCGGTGGGTGGGGAAAGGAGTGGACATCAACGACAACTTAGTGGGGTGGGGAAGGGAGGCTACTGAGGTAGCGTTGCTGGGATGTGGGTGCAGTGCTCCACCACATATATTTAGCCACATTCTGGAATACATTTACCCGCATTTTCCGGATATGGCTTACTGGCAGTACAGAACTGGTCTAAGAATATTAGTAATCAAAAGCAAATCAAAATTGAGCAACAAACAAGGAGTGCAACGTTAGTAATGAAAAGCTAATAATGGTGAGTAATGATATGACCGATTGTCTTACACATGCAATGTTACGAAAAGAACGTGTCACCTGTGATTCGTTATATATATATATATATATATATATATATATTCTGTGGTAATAATAGTATAAATTTCACTTAATAAGGAACCAAAATATTCTGATATTAATGTTAATTATATAGCATTAAATCTGGAAATGATTTCAAAATAAACTATATTAATTAATTAATTAATTTAACCTTTAGGGTATCAATACTCTCAGTTAGTGATTAATATTATTATTTAATTTTAATGTAATATATATATATATATATATATATATATATATATATATATATATATATATATATAATTTCATTTTTGCGATTCTCATTTAATGATATTATTAAATTTCTTTCAACTGATTTATTGATATTTTTAATTTTTTTAACTCGTTTAATGGTCTTTAATTTGCATTATTTAAATAAGGAATTAATATCTCGTTTTATTCTCCAAATTATAGAATCCATTTATTCGGATCCTTAAATGTGTCCCATTTACCTTTGTCATCGTCTTTCTTACACACACACATATATAAATACAAATAACATATACTCTTTGAACAAAAGATCAGCTTCGACCTTCCGATGGCATTCTTTCTCTCTTTAATTCTGAGTTTGGCCATATTGTTGCTTGAAGTTGATGGAAGAAACCATAACATACAAAAAATACAGCATAGTTTTACTAGACCGCAAGACTTAAAGAGCATCCTGGTACTATAATTTTAAGTTTTATCCTTTAAATCTACGATTGAATATATTGTTGTATGATTTGCTTTTATGATTTACTTGATTGTCAAACATATGCAGCCGACAATAGACGATGACTTTGATTGCGTTGATATACACAAGCAACCTGCTTTTCAACATCCTTTACTTAAAAACCATAAAATTCAGGTAACATGTGCTCACTAGTTAAATAATTTGCAAAGCTAGTTAACTTTATAATTACATGAAACGAATTCATCGATTGAATCGATACAATATGATCCAAAAATGATATATAGTTGTATTATTTGTATATTTATGATGTATCATATCATTTGCAATTTGGAGTTTTCAAATTGTGAATTAAGATTGGTACTTAAAGAATTTATGTTTTGTTTGTTTAGTAATTCTGTCAGTAATTTGTTTTGTTATAGAAGGTGGTTTCTTTTAATATGGCCAAAGTCTACGGTTGTCATTGACACATAGGCGAAGTATGTATTAGTCCTTCACAAATCTTGACATATAGTGTTTTTTTTCCTTCGTGTTTACCTGGCTTAGTTGACTTGATATACCCCTCACGTTGATATTCCTCTTTTATATTTTCATTAATTCATTTCAAAGATTTTTTTAGAATCACTATAATATAGTTGAGTCAATTGATAAAACCTATTATTGAAAGCTACGCTTGATTTTCTTATTAAGTTTCAAATGTGGATTTCTTACAATATTGTAGATTCAAAAGAAAAAAAAAAGGTACTAGGACTAGGTGCTCTCTAGAACTTGAAATGTATGTTCTATTATTGCGTTTACTTTATCCTTTTTTTTCATTCATTCAAATATGTTATTAATATTTGCTAAATGGAATTGTTTCTTCTTAATCTAAATTCGGTTTTTTTTTTTTTTTTGAACAAAGCTTTATCCGACATTTTCAAGGAAGAGAACGCGAAGTAGATCATCATACAGTGACAATGCTTTTAAGGTTTCCAACTTCACCAAAGGATGTCCGCATGGGAAAGTGCCTATTCATAATAGAATAAAAATGAAGCATCTAAAAAATATTACTTTAGAATCACAAGTTGAAAATTTTCACCAATTTTCTCAGAGTTACCCTGGCCATCATGTAAGTAAATGATTTTTAGTTAATTATATTTTTGCATGACTTTGGAAATATTGCAATATATAAACATTGCTTTAAAATGCTATTTCGATTCTAATTGCAACGTATTAAGTGTGAAGAGTAATTAATTGTGAGAGTGAGATAAGTAAATTTTGGCTATTAAAGTATATATAGATAAATAAAATTAAAAGTTATTTAAATATCATATAATCACTTTAAAAAGTGTTTTAATCTTGAATTGTATATGATTTAATGACAAAGATTTGCTTCTTTGATCACTCTCATAATTAACCACTTCTCTCACCAAATATGCCTCATGTTTCTAATATCTATAAAACTCACCATGTCTCAGATTCATATGAACAATTTCATATTTAGTTTAGATTTTAATTTTGATATATGATTAGTGTAAAAATTTTTACATGATCAAACAATAATATGTTAATTTTTGTATGACTTTTAAATTAGTTGTTGTAAAATTTATATATTTTTAATAACTTGTACCATTAAATAATATAGTAATATAAGAAAATTTTACATTGATAATGTATTAGAATTAATTAATTTTTTTAAAAGAATGTTTTGTTAGTGCTACACATGAATACATTAAATAATTTATTGGGAATATTTATTTAATTAGAAGCTTAAAGTAATTTGAAAACAATTAGAATAATCTTTGTGTGTGTTTAATTTAACTATGTTATAAATATAATTACACATTGAGGATAGATTACTTTCTTAAGTACTAATCAGGCATTAGCTACTGTACATATCTTGTGTCTAAATCGCACATAGGAATCTTTTAATTAAAATCCAGATAAATACTAATTATACAATAATTTTTTTAATATTTATAAATTATATACCAATTAAGTATTAAAAATTTATATACCAATTGCAATCTTGAGTTCTTTGTACTTATAATTGTATATAGATCTTTTGGTGATTTAAAAAGTTAATGATTTTATTTTGAACTTTATGATGCTATCATTCTTTAGTTTGCTATGCTTGATACAACCCAAAATGCAACGTACCATGGAGCAAGTGCAGCAATCAGTCTGTATAATCTTTCACTACAGCTGAATCAATATAGCTTATCTCAAATTTGGCTTCAAAGTGGTCCTCCTACAGAACTTAATAGTATACTAATCGGTTCTGGTGTAAGTTAATCTTCATTATATTATTTTTATGTCAAAATAAAATATTTTTGTTTTGTGAAATTGTTATTAAAAGGAAGGACTTCTCTCTTTATTGGTTTTATTTACTATGTTTAATATCTATGTTCACTTTTAATCTAATATCCCAACATTGACTTGATGTATCAGGTTCATCCAAATTTATATGGTGATAGTCGATTACGACTAACTGGTTATTGGACTGTAAGAATTCCATTTTAATATATTATCTTTTTAAAATAACTTGCCTTGAGTGGTTATGTTTAATTCATATATGTGTGTGTGTGTATATATATATATATATATATACAGGCAGATAATTTTCAAAGAACAGGATGCTTTAATAATCAGTGCCCAGGTTTTGTGCAAGTCAACCCAAAACATGCCTTAGGAGGAACCCTTGAGCCTTCATCCACAATAGGAACACGTGAAAAATATACCATTACTGTCAAAGTCAAACAGGTATTTTTTTTTTTTTTGGACAAATTATATCTGTTAATTTGATAATGATGTAGTGATTCAACATTTCTTATACTATTTACAACTAATAACTTTTTCGATTAAGTCATAACTTAAGTAATTATGCTTCATTTTGTCTATTTTGTGATATAAAAAGTTATAAATGAAATAGTTAATATTGATTATAATAGATAAATTAAAGTATCAATACCACATGCTGAATTAATTAGTGCACTTTAAATTAAACTTCGTTCCCTTAACTATGATTGGTTCATATATTATCTACTACTATAACTTGTGTTACATTTTAATGTATCAATATTTGTTTGTAGGATAAAGTAACGGGCCATTGGTGGCTGAGTTTATCTGGCGATGAAGATTATGGAAACATTGGGTATTGGCCTAAAGAAATATTCACTCACTTAATTAAGGGATCATCTTTGATTAGATATGGTGGCGAAACCTTTGCTCCACCTAATATGATTAGTCCCCCAATGGGCAGTGGGAAATTGCCTCAGACTAAATTCCGTAACTCAGCTTTTATGGCAACACTTGAAATTGTGGATTCAAACTACAACGAAGTTGAAGTAACTCCTAAAAACATGAAGTCATATTGCGACACTAGCTCTAGTTGCTATGACTTGTGGTACCATGGCGACGAAGGACTTGAATATAATCAAGCTTTTCTCTTTGGTGGGCCTGGCGGCCGATGTGGTATATAACAATATTTCCAACTTTATCAATGAAAGGTTAATTATATTATAATCCATAATATATATATTTGATGCCTTCATTTGTGGAATGTTTTTTCACATAGTGCTTTCTTGTGCATTTGTAGTGTAGCTTGCTGTTTGGTTTTGCATTGGATCGATTTGATTGATTTTTAATAAAAGAAAATTTTATGTTTAGAATATTATAAATTAAAATTAACTTAAGTCAATAAAATAAAAAAAATAAAATATAAAATTAGCTCATTTATTATGCATATATAAAATGATGTTAAAGTGAGAATGATGCATAAATAAAAAAATTATATAATAAATTAAAATTATTATAAGTAAAAGAATAAATTTAACAAGAAAAGGTTATATTATATAATATTATTCAGTTTAGATTGTGTTAGGAATAATTAACTATTTGATTAGCTGAGTTAATTTCAAGAGTTAGTTTGCAATTTTACAATACACATTAATACTTGAGAAAGATTCCAATTATTTGATCCCATTCTCTTCTCTTGATTCTCTTTGAGCTCAGGTCGATTATTTTTCCTTGTCTTGAGCTCTTATATGGTATTTAGAGCTTGTTTTTCAATCCATGGAGGTTCCACCTACGTCATCTTCTCCGATTCCACCACCTTCACCTTCACCTGCATCTTGTTCTTCTTTTTCACCTTCCTTCTCACTACATGCCTTTTGCAATCCGGTTTCATTCAAACCATGTTGAAATCCCCAGTAGAGAGCCCTAGGATATGAGAATTTGAAGAATTGAGAGAAAATTGAAAATGTGAAATTTTAGTAAACAATAACGGGTAATTACAATAGATCTAGTACATAACTTATATAATTAGATAAATGTAACCAATTACTCACTAATTACAACTCTCTAACTGACCTCAATCAATAACACAATCAATAACTTGTAACAAACTCCATATACTCTAACAAACTAACTTATAAGAACTATCAACAAGAAGCAATTGCAACGATCAAAGGCCACAGGTTGCAACATATCAATCATCTCCATAAAGAGTAGATTCCACAGATGTACAACTCCAATGTTGATGCGATTTCAGGTAACTATAGCTTTGAATTTTTGCAAGTTGGGAGCAACAACACAATCTTCTGTTACTGTGGCTTCTAGCTTCCCTAATCAATTCGTTTTCGCAAGGTTAATTGTGTCTCCTCCTATCAGATTTGGGAGAAAATTGACAAGTTTTTTTTTTTTTTTTGGTCATCTCGAACGCGTGCCAAAGTGCACTTGCTAAAGCAATTCAATTGAGGAAAGCACAAAGAAACGTGCTGGAATGAATTCAACCGTAAATCCGCATATGAAGGTAGTGACAGTGTTCCATCAAATTTATTTAAGGATTGATTCCACACTAATTTGCATACTTAAGCCATGGGAGGAGCTCTCATTTGTATTATTTTATGATTTGCTTTTTCTATCCTAGATTGTCAATGAATTGTACACTTCTCTAATCCGCTAAGGGCCGAATTAATAAGATCCGCAATAGAAATAAAGGCTGGACAGGTCAAAATGTCTGACCTTATGCAAAATATGAGCACATATTTAATTCGCATGCTAGAGCGGTAGAGCTCCACTAGCGAGTGGTAAATTTTATTGTTCTTTTTTTTTTGGGAAAAAAAAGAATTTTATTCTTCTTTACTTTTAATAAAATAAAATGAGACAGTAACTCAAAATTGAAAAAACAAAAAAAATCAAAAGTGATAGATTCAAAGTGTAGGCTTGAATTCTCCTGTGAGGTATGAGATGGTCCCACATAGCATTATTTGGAGGGAAGTTATGGTAATACATCATAGTACAGGACAATAACTCTTGTAGATCAAAAGCAGAATGTGTTTCAAGTTGTAGTTGAATGCTCAAAGATGGCTCATATGGCTTAGATATGGCATCGAAATATAATAACAAAATGTGATCTGCTGGGCATTTTATACAGGCCAACCAAGCAAGACTTTAATTTTCTTTTTGTTTCAAAAGCAAGACTTTATTTTGAAGGGCGGCAAAGTAATTTAGCAAGGGATTGACTGCCTCTAGAGATCAATTAGATAAAGTATTGTATTAATCCTAATGGATGATCTGACATGTCCGACTGCCAATTGAGTATTTAATGGATTATGGTTTTGAATATTTAATGGATTATGGTTTAACTATATGCCCAAATTTATTGTCAAATTAATTTGGATCAATTAACTTGTTAGCTAAATTAATGAGTTGTCAGGTCAATATTTTCAAGAGAATACTAGTTTTTCTATTGTCATTTTATGAATAACTTTACAAATTTTAGTATTGTTGTGCGCTGATTATTTTTATGAAGTCATCCAATTGGACTTGCCAGTTTAACCAATTGCACTTTTGAAATGGAATAGGCTTTTCTTGCTTTGGAACGCTGGAGCCAATTTCTTGGACGTTAAACCAGAAAGAAAAAGAAAAGAAAAAGTTAAGAGCATAATTATCTAAAAGGAGAAACAAAAGGAAAAAAATAAATAAAGAGAAATTGTTAAATGCCAGCAAGAAAATTTTGTGCTATGTACCATTTATAACTTATTAAGCCTAGAACATGTTAGCAACATGGAGTTGGTCGAAATTGTTAGCTACTTTGCCTCAATTGGCTTAATGTGTTACAAATATAAACAATATAAAACATGATTCTTTTTTTTTTTTTTACCGAGAATACCTGAGAATTTCTCAAAAATAAGTGAGATCATATAGATAAGGGAGTAAAAGATTTAAGCCGCAGTTTGCATATTTTCAGATCTGAGACACAGCAACTTGTGCTGTCTGTCCCTACTCTTCCCTTCTCTCTTTATTATTATTATTATTAAAAAAGAAAACTATTGTGCCCACAATCATCATTAAATGCCTAACGTTACTCTTTTCGAAATTCTTTGGAGCCAAACGGCCTTTAAACTCGTCACATGTTCTCACCTCTTGTCTCTCTCTGTGGCATGCAGTGCCATTTACTCATTTGAGTTGCTCTCATTATATGCCACCATAATAAATATATCAACCACAAATATTCCTCACCCTCCTCCTCCTCCTCCTTCTCTTCCCAATAGAGATGGGTTGTTTTATGGCATGTTTTGGTTTATCCAACAAAAGAAAGCGCAGAAAGACCCTCTACAAGGTTCTAGCTGCAAACCAAGTAAGCACAACAAAATCTTCAAGCTTTTCGTCATGTCATGGCTATTCCATTCTTTTTGTTCATTATTTGTGCTGTTTAATAAATACCCTTTTCATATTTCAGCTAGATTCTTAGTTAAAATAGACTTGTGTTCTCTTTCATCTTGCAGAAATATGGAAACTATGAAGCTTTTGCCATAACAGAAAAATCCATAGTCCCATATTCTGATTTCAGGTTAGTACTATAAATATTTCGTGTGTGCATATAATGGATTAATTATTTTTATTTATCAATGAATTTATTTATTTTATTTGTTAGGAAAAGAGATGAATGTAAGGAGAAGAATAGTGTCAAAAGCAAGAAGAAGAAGAAGAAAGTTACCTTTAATCTGAATGTACAGATATATGAGCCAAACCCCACAGCTTACCAAGTACTGGATAATGAGGAAGAAGAAGAAAATGAAAACAACACTGCAGAACCAGTGGCTCCCATCTTGGAAGAAGGATCTGCAGCCTTGAGATACCCTCCAAATTATAGATATTATAACTGCAGTAGTGAAGACTATGATGAGGAGGATGATATAGCATATGAGGAATCTGATATTGATGAGTATGATGATGATGATGATGATGATGAAGAGTTTGATGATGGGTATGATTGTGATGATGGTGGTAGTGATGAAAGTCTAGAGAATGATGAGGCTGAAGTGTATGATCAAAACACTAGGCAGAAGGAGTTGTCAGATTCATGCTATTCTTCTGTGGTAGAAGACAGGGTAAGGAATCAGAAGCCACTTGCTCCAAGTAACACTGAGATGAAGTCCAATTTAAGTGGACGGGACAGAAGCACAAACATGCATTCTGTTCTGAGTCCTGTGGAGAACCTCACTCAGTGGAAAGCAATCAAAGCAAAAGTTCCATCAAGTAAGCACAGGAGGAAGGAGAATGTTCCATCATCAGACCAAAAGACAAGCATGCCCTTGGTCTCTGAAGCAAGCATGAATTTCTCACCTTGCAGCTTAGAATCAAATGTCCTTCAGACCAAGCCTCTATTGCCAGAAATTGCAGTTGATGCTAGTCTTTCAAACTGGTTAATTTCTCCTAATTACAATAATGTCCCTAAGACCACAATTCATTGTCAATGATGAGACCGTGGCAATGAAGAAAAAAAAAAGATTTGGTAAATATTAATTCAGTGGACTTGACACGGCAATTTGTAGTTGGTGAAGAATCACACAGGAGAGGGCAATATAATACTACCAGCCTATTGGTGGAAGCCAATATTAAAGAAGGATGCATTAAATTTTGATTCTTCTGTTGATTATTCATTCAGCAAATCAGCATGTGCGCGTTGGGATGATTTCAGTTTATTTTATTTGTGTGTCTAATTCTTTTATCTTGTGTTTTGTTTTGTTTGATGAATGGTGGTATGTTGTGATCAATGGAAAGTTTTTCTTTGTCTCTAGTTATGTCCACTTGTTTGAGACTTTGAGCTATGTAATTTGAGGTATGCTCAAATCTTATTTAAAGTGATTGCAGATATAGAATTGATTTTATGCATAACTGCTCACAGATGTGCTTCATATCAGAAAGTGTTCAGTTGTTTCAACATGATGGAGGTACACAATCTTGGGACGATGCTATTATATATTTAAGCTGACATAGTCTTCTTAAAGATATTTTGCAAAGAAATATTTGAATCAACTAGGGGATACACTTGTGCACGCAATACAGGTTGGTATATAAAAAGTATAACTCAAGATGAACTCCATGAGCACATGCTGCTCTACGGCAAATGGCACAAGCAAAACCAAAGAACCCTTTTCAGCACAACTAACTGAGAACACTTGAATCATGAAATTCGTCCCTCATTGAGTAATTGTGAAAACAAAAGCAAAAAGGAGCAACGTATCTACTCTTTAATTTGAAACATAATTCTTAAAGAAACTGTACATGTGACTACACGAAAAAACTCTTTTAAGTTTTACATACATGGAAGTCGTGCTGCTATCAGCACTGCCCAAATCATATTGCTTCATTGCTGGAAGCAATATGTGCACTTTGATCTGCATGGAGAACTCACAAGAATGGATCCTCTTATATAAAAATTTTACATGAGTTGGTCATGTGTAAATTTTTTACTATTGATTAGAAAGGTGAAGGGCCCACAAAAGAATCTAGTCAATGATGAAAATTAGCACATGACCAAATCATGTGAAATTTTCACATGAGAGGATCTGTTCCCGAGAACTCACGCAACAATCCAGATGAACTGGATTCGTAGATTGGCAAACATGACGATTTGCTTATCTTGGTTATTGAAGAGTTTTTCCCAAGATCAAACGTGTAGATTCATCATATTTACTTCAAACTCAGGGCCTGTTAGCCCTGAAAATGCTCCCTCAACCAGCAGAAAGTTTGAGACAGCCGGAGATGATCTCTACATTATTGAACACATACAAGAATCATCATCTTCATCCTCATCCTCTGAGTCACTGACATCACTGCACACACAATTGGGAGACCAAATGTGAGATCACTTTGGATATATGACACATCTACGGTTGATTATCATATTCAATTTTGTTTTGCTACATTGAAGTTGTACTGGCAGTACTGCAAATGATTTGAACTTGTATCCCCAGTAAGTAAGAAAATTTCAGTTATATTTCTATTCCTTCTCCCTTCTTTTCAACCAGCATATTTAGGAGCAGCTCCTATCAGTTCTAACCTTTGCATTAACTACACATGTAACTGAACATTTATGTAAATCAAGAAAAAGAAAGATGAAATGAGTCACCCAGAGTTAGATGGCTTCTATGTAATATATTCCCATGCCAGAAAACAAGAACAGTCCTAAAAAATTACCACTTCCTTTGTTAATTTCCGCTCTCACTTTCTCCCATAGTTTTTATAAGAATCATGAGTTTATCCATATTAACAGATGCATCAATTTTTATTGCTGTTTCTATATAGATAAGGACTGAAATTCTTTTTCTCCTAATATTTGTCTTATGAATCCCATCAAGCATCTAAGCCATGTATTTGCTATTTTTAACAGTTCTGTTTGTTCATTTCTTTAGTTCTAGAAGCACTATAAAATAAGACCATTATTCATTCCTACTCAGTCATATCTTAAGCCCATGCATCTCCTTGCATCATTTGCCAAGGTGTATTCCACTATAGCTATATCCCTAATATACGTCATTGCAATTGTTTATGCTCAGGTGGTCACAGGCAACTAAATGAAGTTACTTCCCAGGACCCTTTTGAGAGGACCATAAGAGATTATTACCATTTTCAATTTTACACCTCTTCTTCTCTCCATTTTATGATTAGTCCAGGAATGTGAAAAAACACCGTGAAAGAAAAAGTAAATGAATCCATGAAGGATTGGCCTGATAAAATGATGGAAAATTAGCAGGAAGCTTAATAGGAATAGGAGGAATGTCTAACAATAAATCTGAAAAAGGGATCAAGTCTTTGGTTGTATAGGGCAAACTATAAAAGTATCCACATTGATACATCCACAAATGAAGTTACATCGATATAATAATAGATAACGTAAGGAAAAAAAAAAGCAAGATCACATTGTAATTCAGTGATGCACCATTGCTGCATTGCATTAGGCTTACAAAAATAAATTCAAAGGAAGGCATGCATGAGCATGAGCTTTCTAATAAAAAGAGAATAGAAATATCTAAATAGTCATCAAGAAATATGCTTCAGTTGGCAGGTGAGTCTTCATAAATCACCTTAAAAATGTGGCTCTATCTACTGTCAATGCAGGACAGGCCTTCTTTGGCAAGATCTAACCTATGGAGGCAAGATTCTTCTCTGATATTTTACAAGCCTGCATGAAGTCTTAACCAATGCAGCTTCTTTTTTAATTTTCACGTTTTATGTAATGCTCTTTAATCTTTTTAACTCTGTCATAAGTTCTTAAGAGAAAATTAGAAGTATTCACACTTTTTCTCGAACTGGCACGACATAAGAGACTTGTTATTAAATAAGAGAGAGTAGCACTTAACAGAGGACAAAATATCCTCCACTTAAGAAAAATAGTGAGAAAAGACGGGTTAAAAAATGGAAAAGAAATACCAAACTGAACTCCAATCCTATCGAACATCTGTTAAAGAGAATCCTCCAAACGTTGAATTTGTAGATTACCACAAAGAAAAGAAGCCCTACAAGCTGTCTCCTACCCAAAGCAAACTTTGAAAGTGTGAGGACTTAAAAGTTAAAGTTTGCAGGTCAGAATATGATTTGATATAAACTCCAAGACATGACATGATACGAAGGCCAACTTGTATGAGGATAGCCAATAGCGCTAAAGAAAGTCGAAGGCATTGTAAAATATCAAGTAGGTTGATATTGATCGAAACCCGGGAAAAAAAAAAATACAAAAGCCAAGTAAAAACTGGATAAAACTAAAATGTGAAATTATAATTTCATAAATTGGAAATTGACAGCACTGACAGAAAAGACCAGAAAAATGATGAAAATAGAAGAAAAAGAAGACGAAATATGTCTAAATTAGGAAGAATATGTTGGTTCAAATAACTTCTAAAGACCCCAACAAAACAAATCACCGCCGTACAGATATTATATCAGAAAAATATGTACTACAAAATGATGCAACCCAAACCAATTATTTCCTCATTCCAATTTCTAACTGCAATTTCAGCCAGAGACTTGAAAGCTGCATCAGCTTATGCGTTATACCCTTATAACTAGAATTTATGCAATTTGAAATTATAGATAATCATCAGAAACACAACAGAACGCTCTAACCAGAGCTAAATAGAGAAACTTAGTTCAGATTTCAGAGATAATGAACATGAAGATAACAGACATGAAAGTTTCTGCAGATTTCATCAACTTATTGTAAAAAAGTAGCTTATTTATGAAAGATTCCCTATGCAAAATTAGATTAAAAGAGAAGTCATTATTACTTCCCAGAAACTTGGCAAAGAAGATCCTCTAAAATTTCGTCACTTCCACTAAAATTAAGAAAAACCAAACCATTCTACGGTTTTTTTTTTTTTTTTACATCAAAATACAACCAAACTGAACCACCACACAATTAAAGTTTCAGTTATAGCCGGTAACAAAAATGGAAAGTAGTTATGAAATGAACCAAACCACCCCCCCCCCCAAAAAAAAAAATCAAAAAATCAAAATCAAAATAATAAATCAAAGGAGATTAACAGAACACAAAATTGAAATTTCTAATCAAAGAAGTATCTGTGACTGTGATTGTGATTGACCAAAAATTTAGCACACACAAGTTACCTTGGCTCATATTCCAACACCTCAACAAGCTTGTTTCCATTCTTATCGTTCCACTGCACTTTCCTACTACGTGTCTTATTATCTGACTTCCGTGACATTCCTCCTCTGCGGGGTGGCAACAAGGAATTGGAGTCACTATCATCTTCTCCATTGGCATGTCCTTCTTCGACCTTAACACCATCCAAAGAAACCACAGCCACAGGCTTGCTGTTATTCACGCAGCCACCATTAGCTTCCTTCGTGGACTCACTCTCCATCAACAACAACAGCAACCCGAAAAAAAAAAAAAAGAATTAAAAAAATTCAATCCAAAATTCAGAGAAATTTTGGATTTTGAAAGAAACCTATTTGACCCATTTGCCTGAAAATCAAGACTTTGGAGGAACCAAACAAACGAGGTCAACGCTGAGAAAAAACAGGGGAAGCTCAAGGAAAATGGAAGAACGAGCTAAACCCGACCCGGGTTAATAATGCAAGAGCAGTGTGAGAATCTTATTAGTGTCAAGGGAAAGAAGATAACTTTCTCGAGAAAGTGACGGAAAATCTTATGGCTGCAGAGTGGAAACAAGCCACGGCCAGAATCGGAATTGATGCACGCACAGTACAAGCAACCCACCCGTTGAAAATGAAAGAGCGAAAAAGGAACAGGGATCACTCGCAGACCACACGGCACACAAAATAAGTTTCTGCAATTCAGAGAATATAAAAAGAAAAAAAAAAAATTCTCCACGCGCTCTGAAATTAAGAGTCAGAAAAGGATTTGCTTGCAAACAATAGTAGATGGGACTAAGAAAACTAGAAAAGGTGAAGTGCGTCTTGCTTTTTTATTTTTTAATTTAAGCTTGATGTAGGATAGAAAAAGTATTTTTATATAATTATTTAAAGATTTATTCTGTGTGCATCTCTAAAATATAAAAATTTGATGTGATGATTCAATTATATATTATTATATTTATAAAAATATTTGATTTAATTATTTAAGAATTTTTTTATATGATATTTGAATAGAAATGTATCAAAATATAGGAATTGAAAAAAATTTATATTTATATAAGATTCACTAAAATTAAAATTTTTAATTTTTAAAAAAATGAAATTAAAAATTTTGAATTCAATTGAAAAAATATTTTATTTTTTATCTGTAGTGCAGATAAAAAAATATTTTTTTAATTAAATTCAAAATTTTTTATTTTAATTGATTCATATTAATATAAATTCCTCCTCATTCCCATATTTTGATATATACATAACTCAAATCCTATATAAAAAGTACAAACCCAATTTATTGCTTTAAAAATTTTATAAATATAAATAATTTAATTAAATAATTTTTTTATATTATCAATATATTAAAATTAAATTTATTATTTAATTATTTATTATTATATAAGATTAATTTTAATACATTATAATATAAAAATTTTTACATTATATATAAAATTTTTGAAATATTGATATAAAAATTAAATATTTTTATTAATATGCTTATTAGATTAGATAGTTGGGAAAAATTTTTATATCTACAGTATATTAAGGTTAAATTTTTTTAATATTTATATATTATATTTTAAAATTATTTAAATCTTATATTAATATTTAATTTAGATTTTTATATTATAAAATATTTAACTCTAAAGTAAATAAAATGTAATAATAATATAAAAATTTAAATTAATAATTTATTAAAAATAAATTCTAAAATTATTTTAATTCAAAATACACAAGTAAATTTTGGATGGAAGTGAAATTCACGGTCGTTGAGATTATTTTACTATTTTATCAAATTTGCATCTATTTTGGGTTTTCGGAAACGTCAACAATAACTTGGTCGTTGGGTTACGTTGTTGAGATTCCGATCGGACGGTTAGCAATGGAAGAAGACAGAGCATGGACATGGTTCAAAATGGCAAGTGGCGCACGTTAGTTAATCTCGTTAACACGTAACGGTGTAATGGGTTTCTGACTCTATTTACTATAAAGGTTTGGTTTACGTCTTTATAATAATTTTAAATTAGTTTCTGTCATTAGAAAAGTAATAGATAATGTTAACTTTTATTAATATGGCTAATAAAAATTGATATAGGATATACTAAAACCTAGTTGAAGTCATTTCAAATCTAAAAATAATTATTTCGATATCATTTGTGTCATTTTTAAATTTTCAGAAAAAGGTTGGTTCATATCTAAAAAGGCCTAAAATGATTGTTTTATAATTATATTAAAAATTTAATTAGTACGTACTGATAATATAAAATAGTTTTATACTATCAACTAATAAAAATAAAAAAAATAAGAAATCACGATAAATCTCTCATTATAATGGATAGTTATTTGTATGAGTTAGCACTTTTCACTATTTTTTGTTGATATTACATTTTTCATTATTTTTATTGGCTAACAGTGTAAAAATATTTTATACTATCAATCTATTTAAATTAAATTCTTATATTGATAATATATCACATCTATGTAAGATTTCATTAATTATTTTAGTAAAAATTAATATTGTTTAATAAATTTCTATCAATAGGAACTAACTCTTTATTAGAGTACTATTATAAAGATTTAAACTAAAAATTTGTTAATATAAAAATTAAAATCAAAATCTAAAGCACATGTATAGAACAAAAAATGGTGTTAACTTTTTTTCGGTCTTGAAAGTATTAACCTTTGCTCTAATATTGGGATAGAATTTGAATCTTATAAAATGAATATCCCTACAAAATAAAAAAATAAAAATTATTGATTTGAGGGTAGTTATTTTCTTTCCTTTTTATTTTATAAAAATATTCACTTAAAAAAAATCCTAATCCATTTGCATAATTAGAAAACATCTTCTTCCTTTTTCATCACTTGCAGGAAGTTCAATTGGGACAAAGTTTAGTCATAGGACTTTTAGTAATTTTATTTTTAATCTTCAGGATACTTTTACATACATTACTTTTTTTTTTTTTTTTTCAATTCTTACATACATTAGTTTAAGATTAATTATTTTGGTACTAAGAAGTCCTTCTAATAATTATTTTTCCTAATATTTCAACTGTACTCCTCTCTGAACCTTTATTTATTTTAACTAACTTATTTTATATTCAAAATAATTGCTAACTAAAATGTTATTAAAAAAACTTTTGAGAAAATATTTTAAAAAATATTAAATAAACCTAGCATGTATTATGATAGGATATATATGTACCATTACTTTAGTTAATTAAGAACTTAAATAAATTAATAGTATTTAGGTGAATAATGTAATTCATTGAGCAATTTAATTGTTTAAATTAACATTATTGAGGATGTAATTAATAAAATTATTTTTTATCTAAAAATTACTTTTATCCAGGAAAAGTAACACTTGCCTATTTCTTATAAAATATCGAAAATTTATTATTTTTAATTTGGTTAAAAAATTTATTAAAATAGTCTAAAAAATTTTAAAATAATATTTTATAAAATAGTCATAAATAAAAACACTCTATCTCTCGCTTTTGACCCCAAATAAAAGTGATTATAATTGTAATTTTATTAACCAGAGACGAGCCTGACAATGCTACGTGTGCTGTGCGGAACTCCGCAAGTGTACTGTGTTTGGTTATGTGTTCGCACTTCCGCTAATTCAAACTGGGTTTGTGATCATAAAATTAAATTTATTTATTTTGCAAACTTATTTGATTTTATGTTTATTTTTTCTTAAATAATGTTGTTGCTCTATAATTGATTTTTATTAGACACAACTTTGAGTTGTTTTTGTAGTTCATTCATCCAATATTGTCAAAATCAATTTTTAAATAAAAATGTCAAACATAAGTCATTTTATTTTTAAAAGCTACGTTCGATTAAAATCAATTTTAGTAAAATTAAAATCACCAAAACTAAATTTATAAAGGCAAAACCAAATGCGCAGGTGAAAATGGAAGCCAAAATGGGCCAAGAACAAAATGAAATGGACAAGGAAGGACCACCAGGTATCACGCGCAAGGTTGGAATTAGGGGTGTTCAACACCCGGCCCCGGCCCGATAATCAGTCTCGACTCGAAGTTTATGGGGCCGAATTCGGGTCCTAAAATTTGATTCGGTGCATTTTTTGGGCCGGGTTTGGGTTATACTTCGGGTTGACTTAATTCGGCCCAAAGTTAAATAATTCTCCATAAATTATATTTTTTTAAATACTTACTAATAAATTATACAATTTTATACTTTAATTAGTATATTTCACATAACTTAATGCTATTTTTATATTGATATAATTTATTTTAAAATATATATTACATAATATCTTTTAAATTTTATTTTTTACTTTTAAAATTTTATGATTTTACTATATATAATATTCAAATCTTTATATATTATTTAAGATTCAAGTTGACCTGATATAATCTGGCCTCTAATCGGGTCATTATCAGATCAAGTTCGGGATTAAAAAAATAACTCGGTCCAAAAATTGGGTCAGGTCTAAATTTGATCCAACACATCTCAACCCGTCCTTTAAACACCCATAGTTGGAATGGACCCACCGCATGTTTGTTTTTCATTTGTTTATTTATAGTCTTTTCAAAGGTTTTCTACAGGGCTGACAGGAAGAAAATTTTTCTGCAGATATTGTTATGAGAATAATTCCTTTAAGCATTGTATAATTTGGTGTTATCATATATAGGAATAGGTTTACATAAATTTCTAGCCGATGAAAATATATTATTTTCTAATTGTAGTCTCTCAAAATAATTTTATATATCTTAAATAGCTCATTTTTTCAAAAAAAAAAAAAAGAGTAAATGATCATTAAAAAACGTAAACAATTATTTTTTTTTTTTTATCTGTGACACGAGTTATATACGTTTGATTTTTAAAAATAGAAGATCATAACTAAACAATTTTTTTGAGAGGCCAAAACTAAAATATACTATACTTTCAGATACTAAAAACATATTTAAACTATAAGAATACTTTGTTTCATAGCATACACAATATTTTTCCCTTTAAATGCTAATTCCACGAGTTGTCTTTTACTCAAGAATATCATTTTAATTTCATATTCATATCAATTTAAAAAACCAGTGACTATTGGGGCAAAAAAAAAAGGAAAAAACAGGACTATTGAGACTTTATTCTAGCACATGTCTAGAGGCCTAGTGATAATGCTATTAGGATATGAAATGTCATTTAATCAAACTTCATCCCAACCGTATATAAAATTAATTGAATTTAAAAATAATATCTAACTAAATTATGGCACATAAGTTTTTTAAATGAATATATTTTTTAATGATGCACTATTTTTGAAGTTATTATCCTTTTTTGTTATTTATATATTATATATTCCAATTCCTTAGTTTTATGTTCACATGCATGTTACGTGTTTTGAGTTATTCCTTGTAAAAGTTTTTGCTAAATTTACTTTGGATGTCCGAAGAAAGAATACTAAATGTGTGAAGAGAAATCTTATTATATTACTGGGTACCACTCTTTTTCATCAATCAATTTATTTATATGCAAGAAAAATAAGAAATATAAAATTAAGCTTTAACTACGAAATATGTTGACTAAAGTATTTTTATTTAAATTTTTTATATGCAATTTAATTAATTCTATTAATTTCATATTATATTTTTCAATTAATATTATATTTAGAATTATATGAATAGTAAAATTAAAAAACTAATAATAATTTTTTATTAAGATATAGAATATTTAATTTTTATATACTATTAATATAAAAAAATTTTAAATAAATAATTAATCATATATTATCACATCAGTATAAATATTTGAATTAACTATTCATCACTTCAAAAATTTTTTAAATAGAAATATTTGATTCAATAATAGTATAAATTTTTTACATTAATAATATATCAAGATTAATCTCATAAAATGAACTATTCTTTTTTAAATGACAAATAAAAAGTATCGGAATTAATACGCAATAACACATTCTTAAGAAAATAGAACTAAAAATCCTAGTGCAGGAACATCAAATATCAAACCTGCAAATGGAAAGCCGCAGGATACTTCCCCAGGTAGGGGCACCTGTGTTTTATTTGACTTTGGCCGACACAAGTACGTGTTTTCCAGCTAAGAAAAAAATGGCTGCATATATATATATATATATATATATATATATATATATATATATATATATATATATATATATATATATATATATATATATATATATATATATGTTCTGCAAACTTGGTGGCTGAGAGGAACTTTGAACTAGAAATATCACTATCTGCCTAGTAATTAATCAACTTACATTTTAAAAGTGTTATAAATTAGTAAATTACGCGCTTTAATTTTAACTTTCTGATAAACATATAGTTTGCATAATTTTTTAATCATAATTAATCCAATTGAATTTTGACGTTTTGTCAAATAATTATTTGTGATTTTTTTTTTTATATATGATCAATTATTTCCTATAAACTCAAATACTGTATAATTATATGATCAATTGCTAAATTTGAAAACCTGAAACAGTTTATCATATATCAAAAGTTTAAGTGGGTAATTGTAAAATCGAAGCCAGAACCACTTGTAGAAGTGTAATGAGTTAATTTTCAGAACTTAAATCACGTGAGGCCGTTTGCTATTCTGCTAAATCGAAGTTGCATTGATAATTTACAATTTCTCCACACAAAAAAAGGTAGCATGTAGTTCAGAAGAAAAAAAAAAGGTGGATCAAATAGATCATGTACGCACCATGAACTGTGTGGCCCAGAGTTATGCATTCTAAACATATATAATTTGCGTGGGGCCATTTTTTTTTCCATATATATGTAATTTAAAATATGTGATAATTTTGATTAATTCTTTGCGTGGACTGCATATCAAGTCCATTTCGGAATATCTCCAATAAATATGTCTTAAGGTTTCTATCATATTATTTTCTAATACAAGACACCCAACTTATGCAAACTCAATCCATTGTGCGTAGTCAACACACACTTTTTTGTTACGTTTTATACCCAGTCTTGGCGTAGAGTTTTCATTTGTGTATGAGCATGATCTACACATAGCTGCTTAGAATTATATACTAGGATAACGAAGACAAATATGCTTGACAAGAACTTGAAACAAAACCGGGCACATTACAGAAATTTATAGTAGTATAGACTATAAAGTCAGAGGATTTACTTAACTGATGTGCTTCTCTGTGCATTAATTTATTCTTATGTATAAATTTTTGGAATTATTGAACTTTGTGTGATGCATTTTTTAAATCAAACTTCTATTGTTGATACAAGAAATATGTTTCCTTTTTTTTTTTTTTTTGGGACTGTTAAATGTGGATTAAGCCAGATTAATAAATACTCCTTCCATTTCAATTTATCTATTTATTTGAATAATTTGATTCATTTCTAAATCAATATATTTATATACGAATATATTATATTCAGGCCTTCTAAGTGTAAGCGCAATACCTAACTAAATTAAACGTTGAGTCCAGTACCAACATAAAGCATGTAAGTTATCTTCTGTATTTCGATCACTTGTGCCGAACTACAAGTGCAATTAGACTATTAGAGAAAGAAAGAATTAAAAACATGTTGTTTCACACCTGTTACTTTTTTCTTTCTTCGTGTAACCGCACGTACAGTTGAACAGCAAATGAATAGATCCAAATTTTCTTCTCTATTTTTTGAGAATTATACTTACTTATCTCTTACAAGAATTAACTTAAATGCTAAACATGCGGTCAAAAAAATTAAAAAAAAAAAAACTTAAATGCTAAACGTACTAGTAAGAGTTGAGTGCTATTATAATTAAGCTGTACTTAAAGAGAGGATTAATGTTTAAATTAAAATATAATTATTAAAAGAATCTCTAAGTTATAATTAACTATATCTTTTTTTTTTTCTTTTGGATGGATAGTCATAACTATATCTTAAAAATTAGCCTTACAACAATGTTTATTGAAATATTCTGATAAAAAACCTTAAAAAGTTAAACGTTAAAGTGATTTTGCAAAGTATTTACCATAAATTTATAATCGAAGTGGACACTAGAAATCCACTGTACTAGTGTTGTTCTCCTCGGACAGGTGCCCATTTATATCAAAAGGTTCACAAGATTCAGACAAGTGGCCTTTTCATGCAAGACACTTGCCCATCACCAATCTAGATGCATGGCACCTTTACAATGATGACACATGTTAAAGAACTCGCATCTAATTTTAATTCATTGTAAAAACTAGCTTACTTAAATGCTGAAACAACTGTTTTTAGAAATAATTTTAATACATAATATTGCATATGAAATATATAAATATTACTACAACAAATTAATCTTAGCTCTTTATATTATGTTATTATATCCATATATTTAAAAATTTATAATTAAGTTCTTAATGAACTTTTTTGTTTTTGGATGACCGTTAAAATTTTGAGTTTAATTTTTATACTTTAATAGTGTAAATGAGAAAACTTAAATTTAAAAATACAACATGACAAATTTTTATGTTCCTATCATATAATATTATAAAATTATTTTATACTACTAGTATATAAAAATTAAACTCCAAAATTTTATTAGCATATTAAATTTGGGAGCTTAATTATCAATAGGAATTGATTTACTTAATCAATTTTTTTACTTATACATGGTCATAATTAAAGTTTAATTTCTAAATTTTTCTATTAATAAATAATCTGTAAATACTCTTAACAAGTTTTTAAAAAAAAAAAAAAAAAAACCAAAAAAATCACAAAGATCCCTTAAAATTGTATACTTGAGTGATGATGATATTTCATTAATGTGTCACAAACTCACTCACAATTCAACACGTATAACACCTTTAAAAAAAAAAAAAAAAAACTCTATACATACATACAGTTAGCGATACTCGCATCAACATTCAAGGTCTATATACTATGAGTTTTAAAATCATTTCACTCGTATACTCAAGCAATGCTACAGGACGAGTCACCGACAAATCAATTACACATTACATGTATCATCTCCTACTTGACACAATATATATGCACCACAAAATTGTGCATGCATGCCACGTAACTTGGTGTACTATATTTGCTGGCTCTTGCTACTGTGTCCATCTATTTTTCTCTATCTGCTTCTTCCATATATTACTCTCACACACCCACCAAGTTATGCTTGTTTTTTTCATATAAGTAATGCTGCTCCTCTACAAAAGCAGGAAGTAGAAATTGAATAGAAAATTTGGAGGAGATATTAGAGTGAGAATCATATCGAAATGGCTGCAGAAATTGAGATGGAGTCAATGATAAGTGAAGCCTATAATGCACCGGTTACTGCTCAGAGAAGGGTCAGAAATGACTTGGAGAACTCTCTTCCAAAGCCGTGTAAGTTTCATCTTCCATAAGCTATAGTTTCCTTGAACCCCACTGCCTCAAAATGAGGTGAAAATTTTAACCCAAAAAAAGTATATAGGAAAAGAGAGACGTGAGAGAAAAAGGCCACCCCATATGACCATTACCAATTTTATCAAGAGTTCCAATTATATTTCTGTCATTTCTGTTTTTTCTGTGTTTTTTGTTATCTCTAATTTTTTGGGTTGTTTAACAAATTATGGATTAAAATTTCCTCTTAACAATATTTTCATGTACGTGCGCTCAGATATGCCCAGAGCATTGACAGCTCCTGATACAAGCCATCCACGTGGAACACCAGGCCACAGGCACTACAACCTGAGTGTTCTTCAACAGCATTGCGCTTTCTTTGATCAAGATGACAATGGAATCGTTTATCCTTGGGAAACTTACATGGGTAAGAAGAGTGTTGATTTCCATCTGGATCCTCATCAGTGGTCTTTATTATATTATCTAAAAGTGAGGCTTTTTCCAAATGATCATATAAATTCTGACCTTACGAAATTTTCAGGGCTGCGTGCTATTGGATTTAATGTCATTGCATCTGTTATTATGGCTATTGGTATCAATGTTGCAATGAGTTATCCTACTCAGCCTGTGAGTCATTCTTCATTTTTTTTTTCCCTCAACAAAATAAGAAAAAAAAAAAAATGGACAATTGTGTTGTATACATTCCCTTTAGCTCTGCTGTTCTTGAGCATATTTTGCATTTTAAAGATTTGTGTGGGTTATGGAAAATATTGAGCTTGTTGATTAAAATCCAATACCCAGCGACTTATAAATTCTTAATTAACATATATAATATGCAAGAACAATTTTCTCTCTTGCACTAGCATCTTGGAAAAGAAAAACTCAATCCTATTCTCCCTAAGGCGGTTGATTCCAAAACCACGCCGGGAATTGGTAACTGGGAAAATTGGCAGATAGCAAGTGTTTCTGTCGTCATTTTTAAGTTGGACTTTTCACTTCTCAGGGTGAGTTAGCTTGTGAAAAAGCTTTTCCTATCGTTCACTAAATTTAGGATAAATATACACATATTTAGGATATTCTAATGGATAAGCTTGCCCCTTTTATTTTTCTTTTGTACCAACCAACTTGGGAATGTATGGCCTTGACTTAAGAGTTGTAATTTTTCAGCATTGGTTTCCTTCGCTGCTCTTTCCTATCTACATCCACAACGTACACAGAATAAAGCATGGGAGTGACTCTGGCACTTATGACACAGAAGGACGGTAAGCGATGCTAATGAATAACTTATGTTTCATAACAATCTTAATCTATCATGTAATGTAACTACTGTCACATTTATCTTTAATGAAATTAATGAAACCACACAGTTATGTACCGGTTAATCTTGAGAACATGTTTAGCAAGTATGCTCGCACAGTACCTGACAAGCTCACACTTGGAGAGATTTGGGAGATGACTGAGGGCAACCGAAATGCATTTGACCCATATGGCTGGTGAATATTTTAGTTTTCTCAAAACTACTTTCTTTTAGAATCACTTGATTAATTTGCTCCATTATGTTCCTATTGGAATATTGATACGCACATGGAATAATATGTTTTTAATTTGCAGGGCTGCAGCTAAATTTGAATGGGGGGTTCTTTATATTCTGGCTAGGGATGAGGATGGTTTCTTGTCTAAAGAAGTTGTGAGGAGATGCTATGATGGGAGCTTATTTGAATACTGTGCTAAAATGCAGGCTGGTAATGATGCCAAGCTGGGTTGAAACATTTGTGGGTGTATGGTGTGAGAATCTACTGTTTTTGTATATACTGTGGGAGATGTGATGTAATGTAAATAAGAAAAACTTGTTAGTACCCTTAGGTGTGGGATTGGACCCATCTAATAAAGTAGTTTCATAATACAGAAGCAGCATGTGACTGTCTTTTATATGTTCATGTAATATTGTCCTTAATTTCCTTGTCTGTGAAATGCCACTATAGTGTTTTGCTCATCTAGATTAAAATGTTGTTTAGTTTGTACGACTACAAGGTTCAGATAAGTGTTTACGTGATCAAGAGGTACAAAAGACCTCTTAATTTTACTACTAGTTGTTTTTGTCCCTTCAAACGCTAAACGATTTGAATAAGAACTAAGAACTTGGTGTGGGATCGTTTATATCGCATGGTGGGATCACGACTCGTGAATAAAAATGGTCAATACAACTCATTAGGGATCTTAATCTTATTACTGGAATTCATATTTTAGATACCAAATAAACTTAAATTTTGTGATATTAAAGGAACACTTTTTCTTAAGGTAGTGTGAGAGATTTAATTAGAGAGTAGGGACCTGATTATCACATTATCTCTCAAAACACTCAAGGATCTAATTTTGATATATGTAAAAAAATTTAATAATTATTTAATTATAGATTGTTATATTATTGAAAGTATTTAATTATTGAAAAAAATATATTAAAAAATTAAAATTATATATATGATGATATCTAATTAGTTGATAGTATAAAATATTTTATAGTAAAAGTTTATCAAAATTGATCCTATCAATTAATTGAATATTTTCTTTGCTAATCTGGTATTAGCAATCGAAATTACGCAGGAAATATATTAGTCATTGTGATGAACATACTTACATCTTTGTTAAACTTGATAAATATTAGCTTATTTTTTGTGTTTTTTTCAGGTTTTGGTGATATATACATGTCAAGCTTGTATATTCGAACTATACATTGCGAAAATTTAGTGGAGTTTCGTTTGCTACTGGTGCCCTCAGTTTTACTCACACTACAAATTAAGCCTGGGATAAAAAACAACACATTTTAATTATCTCCGATGTCAATCCCATTTTAGATCCTAATTTTAGTCTCACACAAATATCAACATCATCTAATTAATATATCATAATAATTTAAACTCTTTTAAAATTAGGATTTTTCTCGTTGGGAGAGACCAACTTTAGTCCCAATTACCTTTATTTTTTCTGTCATTAAAATATGTGACACACTCTTATTGCACCACACAAAGTTGGTTTTGGTCCCAGCTCAGTAGGGCTAATTCCATTTTACTAAAGAAAAAAATATTATGTATACATTATATTTTTTGAATATTATACTGATTTATTTCCTATCCATTATATTTATATGGACTGAAAAATATATTTAAATCCAAAAAATGATAGAGGAGAAAATAGGGTTGTGTAGTTTTATTTTTTGTGAAGGAAAAATCACGAGATTGTTTGCTTCTTTAAGTGAACTTTTTTTTTTCTTGATTCAATTTTAACCTTTTCTTCTAGTGTTATGAGTTGTTTGCTTTACTTTTTATTTTTTTTATGGGAGTTAGAGTGAATTGAATTTAAAAGATTGCTAAACAGTATGAAATGGTATCAGTACCAATTTGCACAAATTATATTGATCAGTTGAAATTACCGTATTTATTAGAAATCATGGGTTTTGATAAAAATTATGAGGCCTTGTTATTTTAAAATATTGTTTCATATCATTCGTCAGCTTTCGTCTTGTACCATACATCTTTTCTCTTGAAAATATGGGAGCGAATAACAAATCTTGGAATCAACGTAGCATGTAAGTTATGCAATATTAGACATGATAGTTTGAGATTATGTGACTACTAATTGGGATTCATCTTATAGGGAAGGTTGTGGATAAGCCAAATTGGGTTTACTTATCTGCAATGCCTTCAGGTGGTCAGGAAGAAGTTATACATTTCTGGTTTGGCTTCTTGGTTGCTTAATAATACAATAGAGTAATATCTTTTGCAATAGATCTCTGTAATTCACACGAAAAGCAGATACAATAAGTGAATATTTCAAGTTCGTTCGTGTTGCAGTCCATGTTTCGGAAATTTAGTTGTAATTTGCAATAATTCGGTAATAATTTTTTTTGAAAAAAAAATAATTTGCTGGATTTGTAACTTACCAACTATATGTTAAGCGTGCTTTGTCCTAAAAAAAAAAAAAAACCTTTATTGATGAAGTTGTAAATATTGTCATATCTAATAAGAAAAAGAAAAAAAGAGAAGTTAAAAAATTCTTCATAGAAATTAAATTGAAAAAAAAGAAAGTTAAATGGCTTGCTTACACTGCATTTGGTTTAAAAGAGAATGAGACAGATAATAAACTAGGTGCAGAGAAAATGCATTGGGACCGAGTTCCCTTCGTCTGGATGACGGTGAAATATTGTGAGAGGAGAAAATAAACGCATGGAATCTACACTTAATATTTGTTTTGGAGAGACTTGTTATTTATATTAGAATTTAATTTAAATATATTGATAATATAAAAAAATTTTATATTATTATTATAATAAAAAATTTATAATAATTTCTCATTTTTTATTATTTTTATTAATATGAAATTCATTATCTTCTATCTTCTCTTTTTTTTCTCTCTCTCCACTACTTATCTTTTTTCTCTTTATGGGTTTTGCAGTACACCAATCTGTAAGAATTCAAAATCCTTTTTCCCTTTCTTTAATTGAATGTGTAGAAAACTTAAATCAAATAAAAGAATGGGTTAAATAATAAGAATATCCACTAAAATAATATAAAATTAATAAAATTTGAGATTTTATATTATATTTACTTTTTCTACATAAATAATTTTAAAATAATTTTTATAATTTAAATGTTTATTTAATTATAAAAAATATTTAAAATTAAATTAAAATAACATTTATTTTTTATTATAATAAGAATATGTATATCATTTTAACCCAATCTTTATTTTTTTTTTGTCTCATTTTTTCTTTATCGAAAGGCATAAAAATAAAAACATCATTTTCTCTTATTTTTTTTTTTCTTTTTCATTCAAACAAACCATTAATGCTGACTGATTGGGCTTCGCCGACGGTTAACGAACGCTACAGCAGCCTTCGCCAAACTGAGAAATCAGAGCGTGTGGTTGCGCCGCTGTCTGATCCATTCCCCACCACCCACTGCTCTTTCTCCGCCTTGCTCCGTCGCCGGTAATTCTCTAAACAAGTTATGTCATAGATTCTTCCTTTCTTTTTACGTGGGTTTGTCTCCATTTTAATATATCAACATGTTTTGCTCTAAAGTTCACTGGGATTTTACCTTTTTCTTGTTTTCATTTTAAACTACGGTGGAGTGGAACCCCCCAGTGTCTAATTTATAAAAATTGGAAATTGGATTTTATTTTGTTGTTCTTATGAGCTAAGTGGAGATTTGGAATTTGAAGATTTTAATGGGAAATTTTCTGTGGGCTTTTGTTAGAAATGGTGATGGTTAATGTAAATGCTATTATTCATTCATGAAATTCTGACTTGTGATTTACAAAACACCAAACCTTTGCTTAACGCGCGCACACACACCAACAAGTAAGAGTCAAAGTTCAGGCCTTGAAAAAAGGCAATTGTTAGAAGCCCTTTTAACAATTTTCAAAGCATTATCAGGTTAAAGACCCAAATATGCGTATATCCAGATCTGTTTTGTAATGAATGGCAGCTTTCTCTTTTTTGGCTCCAACCCTTCAAATGCTTGCTGAGCGGCTTTGATTGTTGATAATTTGATGTATGGGATATGAATCTTTGGTGCACTTGACTTTGCTAAATTTGAGAAATTTGATTTACTTTAGAGTGTGTTTAGAATGTTAAAAAAATAGAAATGATTTGATTTAGAAATCAAATATTGTGTTTGGATGTTTTAAAAATAAGAAATGAAATGATTTCTAATTACCATGGGATTTAACTACTTTCTATTTGAAATCCTATTAAAATTGAAAGGATTTGATGGGAATTGATTTGATTTTAAAATTTAAGTACAAATCAAATCAAATCAATTCCATTCTTAATCATTCCAAACACAATCTAATATATTATAAATATAAGAATTGATTTCTAAATCAATTCAAATCCTATTTTTACACAATCATTCCAAACATGAAATTTAATTTATAAATCAAATCAATTCAAATCAATTCAATTTAAATCAAATCAATTCCAAAATTTAGTTAATCCAAACACACTCTTAAAGATTTTGGTTATGGGAATTGTATTTGTAATTTTCTGTTGATCACCTATTGTGTGGATAATATTGACAAATCAAGCCAGAAGTCTCATAAGTCTTCCTTGTTTGTTTTCTCAAGAGTGTGGAGCATATGAACTAGAAGAAGGGGCGGCTGAAGTTGTATATCAGTGATGGGGGAAATTTGGTGGTCCCTTTTGGGTGCTGCGATCCCTGTGGTTGTTGCAGGACAAGCTTTTAGGGTGAAGAAAAGGCATGCGGAAGAGCAGAGGCTGAAGAGCACAAGGGGAAGAGAAAGGAGTTCTGATGAAATCTTTGTCTGTGAAAGGGTCTGTACTTCAAAGCGGATGTTGAAAAAGGTTGGCTCATTCTCGAAAGACCCCATTCCTGATACCTGCGTCACTGTCTGCGGTGTTTCTGACCTTGATACATGTGCTGATGCCTGCGCGCGCACTGTTTGTGTTAACCAACATCAGGTACCTAATTGGAATGATATATGCCTTAGGAGGTGCCAGAGTGAATGCCTGAAACTCTCTTCTCAATCTTCCTAGGAGATAGATAGTTGCATTCAGGCAATGAATGAAATGTGTATGCATACTGAGTTCTGTTATGATGATTAATGTTTCGTTTCATCATTTTAACTCCAGAATCCCAATTTATTGGAAATTCTATTGAAATGCAAATTGGGGTATAGTAAACCAGATTCTAGTTCCTTTAGCATTCACTCACTGGAGATCTAAATGCTTGTTTCTTTTGCTGCTTTATTGGTGCATGAAATTTGGAAGCATTGTGGAAGATGGGATGGATCATAAAAGGGGTAAATTATACTTTACCGCCATTATTATTATTATTTATGAAAATCAATATAGAACATTGCATTTCAACCTATTCATGGTTTACAAACAGATCCCCGTAACCCCTTAAAAATTAAGAAGCACTACAACCATTAAAAATTTGGTTAAAGCTGAAAATTGACAGAATATCTGTCTTGTTTGAATTTTGTGTTCATTTTTTTCCCCTAAAACTGGACAATAGAATACACGGTTTTTTTAAATGTAATGTTTTTACTATTTAGGACTAGAATTAATGGGTTTTGAAAATGGAACATATGATATAGGTCTATCCCTATAGTAGGTTTTAGAAGTTAAGTCTCAATAAATAATGTTAAGTTTTATACAATCCAATCCCCGATCTTGTGCTGATTCCATCTCAATTAAGAGACTAACGTGTTATTGTTCACAAATGAGGAATTCTGAGAATTCTAATTTGCCTTTTAGCAACTGGTCCTCTCATTTGTGTTTGTTGGGGCTACTTTCTCTTTGTATTAATCTTTAATATCCTCTCTTACACTTGTTGTGGTAGGTTTCCATTTGTAGGGATTGCCTTTGGAAGCCCCACATCTTATTTTTCATCGTTTGTTTTAGCTGATTTTGTCCTATTTTTGCCTCAGATTATCCAATTTGTTGGAATTCCAAAGTTTTATAAGATCTTTAACTTTTCTTCCTGGCCTCTTTTAATCTCCTTCAAAGAAAATGCGCAAGAAAGCTAATGACAGTTGTCAATAACGGTAGACTTTTTAGTACTGAAAAGATCTGAAGGATGGCATGTAAAATAATGGTAATAATAGTCCTTAAAATGGTGCATCTTCTAGAAGTTTAAAATGGTGAATAGATAACACATTAGGCAACATAGTACATTGGATTTGGAAGTTTAAATGCTCTTATGCCGCTTGAAGGCCCTTCAATGCTGCTGTATTGGTCACCTAAAATTCCCCAGATGCGGTAGCCATTACTAATTAACTGTTTTCTCACATCAGACTTGTATTTTTCCACTGATACCCACTCATCAGCGGGATCTCTGCATAGAGAAAAATAGAACAAAAAACACAAAGGATTTAGCAATGTAATGAGGAGCAAAGAGAACATAGTAGTGAGAGAGTAAGAGAGGAAGAGTTGGAGCTACTAACCTCAAGACAAGACTGGTCCACCCATGATAACCAACCTTGACAAGGTTGTCAATTGTGGCAGATCTGAGATACTCCCTCCTTGCAGAAATCAAGATGATCTGAATTCCTCTGGATTTAAGGTTATTGAAGAGCCTTAATGAGTGGTCAAGAGCAGGTGCATTGCCCTTGCTCATCCATTCCTCCAAAGATGTCACATTCAGTTTCTTTCCCCTATTGTCAATTAGAAAAAGAGGCTCATCACTGAGGATGGTGTCTTCAAGAAAACAAGTGTAGAGAAAGGAAAGATTGATATTGGGGGGTGAGCTACATGAATTATAACTAAATAGTAAGCAAATATGCACAAAATGACTATTAGATGAAAGTAGATATTGAATTACCCGTATAGGTTATTCTTGTAGAAAGGAACTGTTGAAAGCAAAGTATCATCAATGTCAAAAATCCATGCATCTTTCCCATCTTTCTTTAGATTGCAGCTGGTGCTGAGATAAACCAAGCATTCTTCAGTTGCCCTTTCAGAGTCCACTTTGTACTGAGTAGATCTCATGTATTTTCCAATGTATTCAGTGCATTCTTCAGGCACAACTTCAAAGCCTCTAATGTTATGCAGCTCAACATTCATCCTCCAACCTTCACAATAGTTCTTCAGGCTGATCTTCAATCCATTATGTGTCTTCTGATTTAATATGTTCCAATCTGCAACTGTCAAAGGAATCAGAAAGCATATGAAAACCAAACAGCAGCCAAGTGCTTTCCCCATTTTTCTTCTTGAGAAGAAAGAGCATGAAAGTTGATGTGAAGAATAGTGGGAAATAAATGGACCCGAATGTTCCTTTTATGTTTGCAATGGATCCAGACTGAGACCATGTCACATGGATTTGAGGGTATATCACTGCTGCCATGGCTGGCAAAAGCTTTAAATTAATAAGAAACTTCCATTATGAGGGGAAGCATGCCTACAAGATGCCTGTGGAAGCCACAAATTTGCATATAAGGCGACAAAAATAACATGCTTGCATTCTCCTCTTAGATTGGCTTATCTGTTGAATCATATATTTATATATAATGGATTCACAAGTTTCAAATTTGTTTCAATTAAATATCTGGGAACCAGATCAGAGATGACCCAAACTTTTGTGCTGTGCACAAACAGTCTTATTGCTGTTAAATTAATATATATATATATATTATACTAATAATATATTAAAATTAATTTGTTCAATATATATTCTAGTTTTTTAATTTTAAGTTAATAAATTTTAAATTTGTTTAAAGTAAAGATAAAGATTTTTCTAGTAATACACATCTAATATATTTTTAAAAACTTTAAAAATATATAATAATTTCTGTCAAATTGAGTGTAATTCTTCATTTATAAGTCTTTATTGTAAATATTTCATTCAATATTGAGTATGTATTAAATTGTGAATTTTAAATTATGAATGTACCTGCTAATACATATACACATACACATATACACACACACACACACACACACACACACACACACATATATATATATATATATATATATACACACACGGTGGTATGTACTAATAGAGTTGCACCCAAAATTGGTTGGTTACGATTATGGTGGAAGTAGATTGTTATCCTAGACAAACTTTATCTATGATGTTAGGGGTTTGAATTTTACGGTCGTCACTTTGATTTTTTCTAAATGACCATCCTTAATTTAAAATTGTGTGAGCAATTCATAAAATCGAAAAAAAAAATACTAATAGACTTGTAAATGAACTGTACTATGATTGATATTAGCCAAAATTTTCACAATAAGCCATAACCTTTTTAAATTTAAACAATGTTATGCAATTAAAAATTGACACAATAATTATAGTTATTAAATAAAATAAAGTAGTATGACCATTTATCCATCTAATGATCAATAAGCATAACACATCATTCTTATAAATAGATTCTAGCAAAATTCTAATTCTCTAATATTTTTTTATTATCATAAAGAAAATACATTGACACCAACAAAGAAATTGATATATTGCAAAGGTATACTATGATATAGGGAGAGCCTCAATTCAATTCTTAGAGAAAATATCAGTTGAGAGGGTAAGCTTGATTATACCAAAAAGAATTAGTCTTCTTTTTTAATAATAGGAAGGGAAAATACTCTTGAAAAACTTAAAAAAGTAAATATATTGACACTAGATTAATATTAAATTTAAAATCAATTTAATATTAATATTCTAATATTCTTTGCCACATGTTACATCTTAAAGTAGATGTCTATTTTAGTCTTCCAATGATATATGTGGCGTCACACTAATCTTTCATTTATAAATGCATTAAATTAATTTACTAAGTATATGTGTCACCATTAATTACTTGATGTTACATTTTTGCTATCAAGTTTATCATCGAAAATTGAAGCTAATAGCATTACTTATTACAGAAGGATAAGATTAAAGCGATTGATACATAAATGACCAAGAGTTTGTTATGACAGCGGTAATCCTATCCGGAGGTCACATGGCCACAAGAGATCAAATACTTCACTTGAATGTTTAATAATAATAATATAATAATAATAGTAATAAGGTAGTTAAAAAAAATTCCCCTTATCTGTTTTCAATTTTCACACTTTGCATTGCTTATATGGCCTCAACTATGGATTGACGAGGCATAGAAGAACCCGATATGGTAACTTTTTTTCTGGTTGAGGTAACCGGAATTGAGAATCCCATTGTTGTATAAAGATTTCTTTTTAAGCACGCTTCAAATGCATATAAAGGATTTTTTTTTTAATGCACACTTCAAATGCAAATATAATTTTAAAGACTTTTTTTTTAATGCACGATTCAAATGCGTATATATTTACAATGGTTTATTCAGGCACGATTCAAATGCATATATAGTTCACCTATCAACCAAGAGGCTCCAACAAGTTGGTTAAGTTCCTTAAATATCATCATAATCCAGGGAAAACAACGAAATCAAATTGCGCAATAATGTGGTTTTAGGCGAGGTTTTCAGAGTTTCTTTAATATTCCGTTAGCCCGCGACTTATTCACCACACCTTGCACAAACAGTAGCTGGTTGTATTTGTATAGCTATTAGGCTAGCTGCTACCCAATGCAACAATCAGATCTTATTGAATGCTTCAGTATCTAATTCTTTTATTTTCTCCCTATCATAACCAAATTCTTGGAACAAGTCCACAAGAGAAAATTGTTAGTTAATGATAGAGAAATGTTACCGCACTCTATTCAATAATAGATAGAAGCATATTGACACAATATTCCACAAATATTATATATAAATAACATTACTTATCAATAATATAACACCTCTACTCTAGATACTGAATTGAAAGGGTTGGCTACATTGCACTTTGAATGATTTGGATTCTTCAAAATAAAATCTCTTATAAAATGAGAAAATAAAGAATTATTCATTTTTGAATTAAGATATTGCATTATGTGTAAATTCCACCAAATAATCTATAGGTGATATTCCTTTACTCTCACTTTACAAGGGATTTCACTTTAGAAAATATAAATCCCAGTTTGAACACATTTGTCAGGTTTATATAATCATGATAAGAGAAAGAAAGCCACAATGCCCCTTTAGTTTTTTTTTTTTTTTTTTTCCGGGATAAAATAAAAGCGTATTTCATACTGAGTAAAACAAGAAATGAGAAAGCTTGTTTGCCTAGCAGAAACCCATTTCAACTATAACAACTAGTATTCTATTCACGCAGCATTTATGCTATATGGCTATATGCAATTCCCAAATCCTCTCTAGGATAAAAATCTGCCCTTTAACAATGTGGAATAATGTAACCAAAAATGAAAGTCCTAGTTTCACGGTATAAGCACTATGATATAATTGAGATACTAGTGCAACAGTGGAAAAAACGAGTACGATGTTCATGCTTTTGTCATATTACATACTGCAGCAAAACCTTATCATTACCACTTGCCTTAAGACAACCAAACTGCATAAAAGATAGACCCAAGCAAACAGAGAGAAGCCATTTCAGTACACAATGGGATAGAAAAATAAAAGCACAATGATTAAAATAATAAAAATTGAATGTGATTGTTAGTATCAAGCCATAATACTAACAGGACCAATATATGCTTAATCAAAAGGACTTGTTGTCTACTTTTGATAATGTGTCCAGGTTAAAAGTTGACAAAGGGTTATGCGCATATCTTTCCCCTTGGGAACCACACAAGTACATAAAGGGCAACAATCATTTGACCACCACAGCAGCACTACAGGCAAGAATCTCATGATGATGTCCTCATGCTAAAGTATAAACTGAAGCATTTTTACCACATATATAAAAGTTTTAGGTTTTACTTATTTTAAATGCGTGTAATCTAGACTCTAGAAAGAGGATTAACACTTAACAGTAAGTTCTTGTTCACGGTTGCACATACATTATGCCTATACAATTTTCATGTTCTGTGAATTCTCTCTCTCTCTCTCTCTCTCTCTCTCTCTCTTTTGGGAAAAAATAAAAATAATCTTTTGGGGAAGGGGGGATGCTACTGTTCATTGAATTATTCAGTTCTGCATTGGGACATTTTGAGTAGGGCAGTTATTGTCAGGAGTAGGCAAGAAAGTAATAATAAAAATATGTTAGAGAAAACAAACAGTTAGTTGTTTACAAGATGAGAAAATGACATAGAAACAACCAATAACTGTGGCCTCAACAAAATAATACCTACTTTTTCAAGCTAACCTCTGCATGCAATATGATTTCACGTGACAAAAAAAAAGGGGGGGGGGGGGCCACACAAGTAAATCACCTGCTGACATGCAATACACAACACGAAACAGGTAATGAGAGACTTTACATTTAATTTAAGTGTAAATGATTATTGTCATAAACACTTTTTCTAATTGACAAGTTTTCCCATCTGCTCATATATCACATTCTTTTTTTGTCCTCTTCTTTTAATTGACATGGTAACTAACCAGGATCATTTGTATAATCCTTCTGTCAACACCTGCCAGACAGTGGAAATTATATAACCATACTAGTATTAATCAAATTCTATAGAAGATGTCAACAATTTACCTTGCTGAGATGATGATTAAATGAGCCCTAATCCATTCTTGGTCCTATCAAAAGATAAGTTTCTGGAACAGAAAAGCAGTAAGATGAAGATAAAATGTGCAAGAAGTCATTCATGTAACAGTAAACATTAAATTGGAAGGAACTAAGGGAGGTGTATCAGCACTGTAAAATTTGAATATACAAATTGTACACATAGAAATAGCCATTGAGAGATCCCGCTTATAGTTGTCTAACAGATTCTACATGAAGCAGGTGATGCTACACAGGTAGCAATTGGATCATGCAGGATTTTGGTAGAATGAGTAACACTGCAGAGTTTTCAATCAAAAAAGCAGGAACTGTGGACTACCATAACCCATTCACCATGAGAAATTGGAAGAAACAAAATCTCCAGTATGCTTCATATTAAAGTCTCATGAGCTATGATCCATTATTGAATTGCTATCATCAAATAGCTGTTCTTTAGATTATGTGCTAATTCCACTTCCTTCATCAACAAATATAACAAACCCAATCTCAATGTTACAATTTACCAAATTTTCTTCAACAAACCCTTTTGCATCCTATCCCCTTCAACAAAAAAGAATGAGGAAAAAGATGGTTGCAAGAGTTCTTGCCTATGAATTGTGAGAAACAACAAACACAGCCAGTCCTCCTAAATGAGATAACATCTGACAGTATGGAAAATAACAAACCTAAACATAGGAATGAAAACCCAGTAATGCATAAAAAATCTAATTTTTTTTCCTCAATTGCTTTTATGATACAGTAAAAGAACTATCACTTCTATATAACCTCAAACTACCACTTTAGTCATTACAGCTCCTATGCACTTTTGGGCCGAAGAGTGGGACTTTGCGCATGAATTATTGCCACAACAACAGAGAAAGCCTGTAGTGCAGACAGGGGTGGTTGAAAATGAATAAAATATAAACCATCGTGAACATTTATCATCCTCAATGTGGGGCTGAAATCGCTTGAACCCTGAAATATGAGGCGTATGGTCAGCTCATTGCATGCTTAGATAAATAGTTATGAATTGTTTAGTAAGCACAGAAAGCAAATATGAGATAACAGATACATGCATTTCTAGAATATAACAAAATAAAATGGGTAGAACTTGAGAGACAAGACTGCCTGCTATAGAATATTACACTTAAGCCTAGAGGCCATCAAACCTAGCAATGAAAAAATTCGTGTCCCTATCACTAAATGATGGACCTTACACCAAGTGGTTCTAACAAAGCCCAAATGTACCCAATACTACCTAGTGAGATAAGGCTTGGTGGTTGTTGTTATCATTGTATGTAAATGTTAGTAATGAATATAGCAAGAGAGATAAAATGTGAAGATAATCAAAGAGGAAAAGAATTTGTTGTTTTGAGGAGAAACAGAGACAGGTGAGAAAAAAAAATACATTCAGCAAAAACCAGTTCTTGCTGTTTCCATACTCTTTTGCCTTGCATTCAATGATTATGAGATAACTAACATTGTCTATTTCAAGAGAACAGAGAAAGGATAGTAATTGTATATATGATAACATACCTGAGTAACTAAATCAACTGACTTGCACTCGCCTTGTGTGTCTACTTGAGAAGGAACCTCCGCTTTGCTAGATCTTCTCTGAAGTACTGTCAGGGGACATCCCTCATCCCAACCACCACAGTCACAGTGGCCCCCAGATCTCCATCTGTCTATCAGACTGGATGGACCACCATTTCTGGTTCTTGGCCCACCATGAATGCCTGCTGGAACTAGAATGCTCATGCTAGTTGAGCAATCACCATTATTTCGATTACAACTTTCAGAAGGCAATGTGGTTTGATTTGTTCCAGATTTGTTGAGAAATTTTAAACCCCAGCCTCCTACTTTATCAGGCTTATTACAAGGAAGATGGTCTTTCACAACAATGGCAGCCAACTCAAAATTTGGAGGGACATTAGCCTCTAAAAGATTGGTCCTACCAAGAGCATGTGGCTCCCATGGGCAACTTTCCTCTATGGCACTTGATCCACCAAACTTTGAGAGTGTTCTGCGTTTAGATGACGGGCTAGTTTTGAACACTTGTGACACCTTCTTTGTCAGCCCCTTATTCTTCCTGTGAGAATGGTCTGATGTGTGCATTTCTTTGTCGAAAATTTCCATGTTACCAAATAATGTAAACTCGGTTTCCATTATTCTACCATTGTTCGGGCAGAGGGTGAAACTTGTTGATACATTCATCTTACCAACAAGATTCAAATCGCTGTCAGGGAACTCACGACCCTTTTGGCCACCCTTGTTCAAGTGAAACTGGTACACATAGTCCAAAGCCTTACCATCTGCTGAGTCTACCTTCATCAATTTTGCCACATAGATCTCCTTCTGATCATCCGCAGAAAAAACAAAATGAGGAATCCCTTGATTCCATGTACATTGGATCATTCCCTGGGAAAACGAAGTTGAATACAACCAATCAGAACAAGTAGAGTTGGTGCTAGAAGTAGACGCAAGCCTTTTATGAACAGGAATGGAGCCATACTTATGACTTTGCACCAAATGTGTATCCTTTTCTAGTTTATGTGATGAAGAGATGCTTAAAGCACTAGAAGAGTCCATAAAATCATAGCATGTCAATCCTTTGCCATCAGAAAAGTTCATCCTGCTCAAGTTGTCATGTCTGTCTGAAACACCAAACTTCTGAAGCAAAGCACTATTCAATATATTTATCATACTCTTGCTCCCCATTACTGTACCTAACGTCCACTGTTCTCCAGCATTAGCACTAATAACTACTCTCCCAGGACATTCAAAGACAATTTGTCCTGAATCACATGCATCTCCACCAAAAAATTTAGCTGTATTCAAGCTTTCCGATAAAGTCACCATGTTTGTTGCACTTAAGCTTTCAGGTATGTTGCATTGAGCTGTTTTTAATGCACTGTTATGCATGAATTCCAGGCAGCGACGAAGATATTTCTCATCTACACTCACCATATGCTTTGGAATCCTATTGTCTAGTCCATGAACATATCGGAAGAATAAGTCTTTGAAGCATACTTTACTGATTTGAGATTGGATAGCATTCACAACTATGGCCCGAGGAGAGTTTGAACTTTTAATCAACTTCTTCAACTGTGATTTTGAAGAGTCTTCCTCATCTGATAATTCCCTATCATAGCACAGGCTATACAATGAATCTTTTTCCCTGTGGCCATCTTTTTGAGTCCATAAATCTGTATTTTCCATCTTTTACCTCTTTTAAACTATTCAGAATTGACGGCAGGAACCTTCTCTCATAGTCCTCTTCCTTCACTAAAGACTAAGAAGTATAAGATCAATAACCTGAAAACACACCCAAAACCAAAAAAAAATAAAGAAGGGTAACATACCAAAAGAAATATTGTCTGCAAAATAATAAGTTCGAAAGTAGTTTTACTTAAGGAGTCCACCTAGGTGAGCTCTAATGATAACAACAAATTATCGAAGTCTTCTAAGATATCATGAAACACAATTTTTAGACATGTAAATTAAACATGAAAAAAAAAAAGAAAAAAAAAAACTGCTTGCTCATGAAAAAATAAGCATGTAAATTATACAGATTGCATATGGACATGTTCATAATAAGTAATAAGAATTTACAGAACAAATTCCTTACATATTTATGATTTAAGCGAACTCCTTGGATTATGAAACTCATAGAACATAGAATTCCATATTGAAATCAGTCAATAGTACACTCAGTTATGCTAAAACAAAAGTTTTCTCTGTACTATTTGATAGAAAAAGCAAAGAGCCTTTAAAAGAAGTAAGGATGAAGGGAATAGCAAGGTTCAATCTTCCCGCATCTTACAATCTTATATCCCAAAAAAGGAAGGTTAATCAACATCTTGTAACCGAAATTGACTGAATTAAATCCATACAAACAGAAGCCCGGAAAGTGCTCCAATAACAAAATAAACAAATTCAATAAAGAAATGCAGAAAACAAACACAAGCAAAAAAAAAAAAAAACATAAAATCAAGTCAAAGAACAACTTTTTTTATTACCAGATAAACCTGGATCCAGAATAGCCAAGAGCACCTCAATGGAATGAACACAAACCCACAAGCAAGCTGAAGAGAAGAGCTAATAGACCCCCAACAATCTTCAGTCCTCAAAAGTTGAGCTTTTCTACACCAAAACCAAGGCAAAGAGGAGAGCTAATAGACCCCAATGGAGAAAAGAATAGATGGACAGAAGAAACAACAACATAAGGTGAAGAAAACCAAGTCAGCACATGGGAAACAAAGATCAGCACACCACAACCACCACAAGTAATGATAATACTAGGTTCCAAGAAAAAAACTGTGTTTTTATAATCTTTCAACAAAAGGGTGTAACTGTATTTGTGTATGACACCATTCTAGAGAGAGAAAAAAAATGGAGAAAAAAAAAAGGAAAAAACTAACTAAACGCGGACAAAGCAACAGTGGCACAGTGGAGGCATGAACATGGGGGGTTTCGTCAGACAAGGGTCTTGGTTGAAAATTTAGTACGCTGAGGAAAGAGTGTTTGTGTTTTTCACTTCACACCTAAAAATCAGGGTGCACTTGTAGCAGGGTCCCACTTGCATGCCCTTTGCCAAAGAATGTACCCAAACCAGTCCAACATGTATAAAGAAATCCAGGGCCGATAGAGAGGATCAGAGAGATTCATGAGCTGGTGCGCATGATAGCTATGTGACTCCACTAAAGCCAAAGGTGGTGCCACTTGCAGAGTTTCAGCTATTACCATTTTCTTTTCTCACTTTTCAGTTTTTGAGGAAATTACACTAATTTTTTTTATAAAGTTCTTACATATATTTATACTAATATTCTTTATAGAATACTCAATATTATATTTATTAAAATTTTTAATATTATATTTTATAAAATATAAAGATATTAAATATAATATTACTTAAATTTTTTTAAAAATTAATATATATTTTTATAAATTAAAAAATATTAGAGATAATATTATCTAAAATTTAATTTAAATATATTAATAAATAATATAAAATAAATTTATATTATTAATTAATAAAAATAATAAAAAATATCAATTAATATAAATAATTATTTATTATAATAAATAATTATTTATATTAATTGATATTTTTTATTATTTTTATTAATTAATAATATAAATTTATTTTATACTATCAATATATATTAATTAAATTTTATTATCTATTCTAAGATAAAGCAAGTGTAATAATTTGTTATTTTTATTTTTAACCTTTCGGATTTCGGACACAAGAACTAATTGAATTTTATATTTTCTTAGCCATGTGATGGAGAGAGAAAATGGGGTGTTAACGTGGCATTTAGCCAAGTAACATATATACCTTAGGCATGACTATTGGCCAAGGAGAAATGACATACACGCATAAATATTAGAAAATGAGAAAAATAATAAAAATATTTAAATAATAAATTTTATATAATTATTATTATTTTTATTTAATTTTTTAATTAAAAAATTTACAAACATAAATAATGTAAATATCGATAAATTTTGTACAAAAAAAACTTATAAATATGAATAGTATATACACTGATTACTAGTATCTTGAATAATATATTAATAAATTTATTAATATATTATTAAAAATATCAATAAATTTTTGAATTAAAAAATTAAATAAAAATAATATAATTATATAAAACTCTTCATCTAAATATTTTTATTTTTTTACTTATTTTTTTTATATGCCAAATATACAACGCCATTAGAAGTTACGTCCCAACCATTATTTTTTTCACCAAACACTTGGCCATAGGCATAGAAGGGTACATAGTATAGACAGATGCTGGTTACACACATGACATGACACATTCTTATTCTTCTATGTTTGCTCAGCTAGTTTATTTATTGCAGCATTTATTGTTATCATAGCCGTATCTCTTGTTTATTTACTTCTTGGACGGCGTTACAACCGAAGGTTTTTATTGGATATCTTCTGATCTTGATTTGAGGCAGTCACCTCACTCCATAAATTGGCTTTTCTATAAGCCGAAATTGTAGAATCTATGGTTTAACTTTTATTATCTTCTAACTACTTATCAAAGATGAAAGCCTTTTGCTTTTGGCTTGAATAAATATAGAAAACTTGATGAAAGACACCGGCATCATGTTCTGTTATTAGCCCTACTCTAAGGATTTATGCTAACATGCAACTGGGTAATACTATATAATAAGAATTAGATTTTTCAAATAATTAACCATTAAAGTGAGGTTTCTTTTTAGCATGACAGTATATTTTTTTCCATTGAAATAGTATAATAATATATTATTAAATTGTGAATATCAAAAGATTCACAGTGACATTCAAATTTGAAAACTATGAAGTAACCAATAACAATTTTTTAAAACTTGCAGCCATACCAAATTGCTTTTGAGCAATATAACTTAGGACTTTTTTTATGTAATTAATTGAACTCTATTTTGTTGCTAGCGTGGATTCCAGCATTGAAGGCCCCAAAGGCCCCATAGCCAAAGGGCCCAGTGAGGATCGTCAACTGAAATTGTCAGGGGTTGGGTGAGACTTTGACAATTCATTCATCACCTATTATAAAGGGGATGGAGTCGTGTTGCGCATCCCCACTTCGAGACATGGTACTATAATTTTGGATTCATCGTTAAATTTATATATAATAAAATTTCAATAATTTAAATTATAATTTTTAACTATAATATATAAAAATTATTAATTGATAACTATATTTTAAACTCTATCATAAATTCGACTCTATTTTACCATTTTCCCTTCCAAAATGGCCTCTTCATCTCATCATGCATGCACCACGAAAGAACCCAAGGCAGTCCTACTTGTGCAGACAGGGGCCTTGTTTCGGTACATTAAAGTCCGTGTGGACCATCTGTGGTGCTGCGATTTTGGCGGCAATGCCCACAGGCGAGAGTATGGATGCATATTTTATCGACATACTTTAGGGTGTTGTCAAGGATAGACATTAAAAAATTAAAATAATATTTTTATTTATTACCAATTTTTATAAATATATTTAATATTTTTTAAATATTGAAAATATTCATTATTTACTAGTTTATATATTTAAATTATTGAGGTATGATTTAAATACATAAGTTGATAAACTTTTTATTTTTATGGAGCATTCAACATGTATATACTCCTATAAGTTAAAAATAAACTAAATTTAAATTCTGTATATTAACATTATAAATTATTTTATATTATATATGACCTTTTATATTTTTAAAATAATTATTGTAAAAAATAAATATTTTAAAATGATGAAATTACAGTATAAATTTTTATATCGGTAATATATTAAATTATATTATAATTTTTTAATAATATATTATTATAATTTTTTCTATATCAATAATTATTTAATATAATATACACAAGTTAAATGTAATAACTACTTGTTTGGATTAAATTATATCCAACGCAAGCAAGCGTTGGTTATGAGTTACAAAGAAGTTATATCGTGATTTGTGTTTGTGATAGAAAAAATCTAATCCGAACACATTCTAAGTTTGTGTGTCAATAGAAATTAACTTTGAAAAAAAAATTTTAATACATAAGTTAACTTTGAATTCTATAACCAAGAAAGAGAAGCAAAGCAAAGCCCAAAAAAATAAAAAAATAAAAAAACCTCTCATGAAACTATTTTGTGTCAATAGAAATTAACTTTGAAAAAAAAAATTTAATACATAAATTAACTTTGAATTCTATAACCAAGAAAGAGAAGCAAAGCAAAGCAAAGCCCAAAAAAATAAAAAAATAAAAAAATCTCTCATGAAACTATTAAAAGAAGTTACTATTGTGCAGGACAGTGGCTTTTAGGGTGAACCTCTCAGGTTTGGGTCCACCATGGACCAATGCCAATTTTTGCCTCTAAGTTAAGAGTTAGTGTATCTTGCCCTAAATTTACACTCCATGTATTGTATTGTATTTCACTTCTACTTATATGAAATCTATGTGGTTTCTCTACCACTCTAACTCTTATTTATTCCCTCTCCCAATTCTTCTATTAGCACTATAAACATTGTAGCGCTGGGTTTTGGATATGTTCAATGAGTACATATAAAACCAAGATAAAAAGATAGAGGCTCAAAGTTTACCCTTGGTGCAATTCTATAGTTATAATCTTGATTGCTAAAATATAGGCGACGCAAACTTCTTTATTCTCTAGAGTCTTTCCTAAAATCTTTCTATTAAGGACAAGAAAGTATGGCATAGAGTTACTTGGTTTCCTTTAGTTCTTATGAGAGGATATAAATCGAGTTACACAAAGCTACTATGATCCTCCAATGATGGCTGATGTATTTGCAAGGATTTCAATGCCTAAGTCAATAAAGGATCAAGAGATAAGTTATATAGAATATATATGAACTTACTTGAGCTCCTTACTCTATCAAGTTATATAACTTGCAATGGAATGGGAGGTTATTTGCACTCCGCATTTTTGGGGATTTGAGCCTCATACGTATCTTTTTGGATTGCCATGTTTTGGGATGAGTTTAAATCCCGTGAAGGTCATTTCCCTTCTAATGATTTCCCCATAATAGTTTCCCCCAATTTCTGTCTTTGAGCTGCCCATTATTAGGTTCCCAAGCCTTTTAATTGTTAGGCCTTTATAATAGTTCGTAACATCTTCCTTGACACTTTACCATATGTTTTTCCAAATCGATGAAAGCCATATATAAATATCTATTACTGTTCTAATATTTCTTATTAATCTTTATAACAAGTAAATCACTTGCTTTTATGATAGATCTACAAGATATTAAACCAATGTAATTGTGCATATCTTATCTTAATCTTTGCTGAATTACCTTCTCTTATAGTTTCATAGTATGACTTACAAGCTTAATCTATAATTTGTTGAGTTTTGTATGTCATACATTATTTTTATAGATAGAAAACAAGCTACTCTTCCTCTACTCATTTAACATTTTCTTACATCTCATAATCCCGTTAAACAACTTTGTAAGCTAGTTTATGTCTTTTTATCTAAGACACTTATATGCCTCAATAGGTATATTATTTCCATCACTTTCTCATTATTCATTATGTGCATGATTAAAAAAATTATAAAGGATAATTAAATAGGACTCTTAACCGTTATTTAACAAAATTTTAACAGTAGAAATTCAATTACGAACATTTTAAAATTACAAGGACTCAATTATAATCTCTTAAAATATAAGGATTTGTTTGAATTCTTTTAAAGGTACAAGGACCAATAAAATAATCAAATATAATAATAATAATAATAATAATAATAATAATAATAATAATAATAATCTACCTACAATGACAAAATTTATGAGAACATTAAATGACTAAAATAAAAATAATTAAGTTTCTTTGTTTTAAGAAATTGATGACCAATTCAATGAAATAGCCAGTTCAGTTGGTTTCTTTATTATGACCTTTATTTATTACATTTTGTCATGAGAAGAATTATTTTAAAAATAGTCAATAGTTATTTAATTGTCTACTATATTTTTTATTAACACAAAGGGTACTATTACCCTCTACTTTAGCTGGATACAAGAGAATTCACCTTAAATTATTAAATTTTAACATGTCTTCGAATTATATTGAACATGGTTTATTTTTAGTATTGTAAGTAGATTGCAGTTGGTATAAGTTTATGTCTAAAATCTTTGATACTATGATGAATTATGTGACGGGCATGTAATACATATTTTACTCATTTAACATTCTTGATCTGACTCAATAAATAACTAACTGTAACTTGACAGGTTCAATAGATTTTTGGACTATATTTTACAAAAGTAATTAGATTTATTGGAGAGAAAAGAATATTTTGACATCCGAATGGCCAATCCATTTGAGTCATAGTTTGTTTTTATCCTCTCGGTCCCTTTCTTTTTTCTTATATCAAAGTCCATTCAACAAGTTCTCAATCTAGAATCGACTAAGATGAAGATGTGTATCTTTGTCCTTAACCATTTTTCTATATTAGTTCTGACTCTTTTGTTATGTTTTAGTTTTCTTTTCGCTATTGGCTGTTGGTAGTTGCAAGTCAACAATAAAAGCTTTCACGTAACTAACTATCCATAAAAGCAAAAATTAAAGAACCGATGAAGAAAATGACATAAAACAAGAACTTTGAGAACATAAAGATGTAAACATGACCCACTGACTTCATCTCAAAATGATAATAAACAAATTGAAATAATATGATAATATGATGAGTTAGACAATAGATTATACCATTAAAGGCCAACACTTGATTGGTTTAATTAGTTTGACATTTATTTGTGTTAAGTAAGATATCGAATTTGATCTTTATGAATAATAATAAATTAAAAAATAGTAATAAGAGAATTTTATCCCTATAATAAAATCAATCTTGCTTGAATCAGATTAGTTAGCCTTTAATAAAATTTAAATACTAATGATCTAGAAAAAAAAAAAGATTATACCATTAAAGAAGTACACTTTTTAGCATCTTTTGTTAAGAAAAAAATGTTAGGCTCTTGATATTGTTTAAGCTCTTTCTAAGAGGAAAGTATTTTTTAATTAAAATTAAGTTATATATAAAAAAAATTGAATAACTAAATATCTTTTTAAATAAAATATAAAAAAGAGAATAATTCTTAAAGAAATTTGAAAAAATACATTTCAAATTTGTTTTAAGTTAACTTAGTTAAGTGTGTATTTTTAGGTAACCTTTTTCTTTTTTGCCTGGAGTGCATCTTTTGATTAAGCCTAAAAGGAGTAAAACAGTGTCCACCCATATGTGGTGACAAACTGTTTTAGATACAAATATAAAATTTATATAGTTTTCAATAAAAATAATAAGAAAAAAGAAGAAGAAGGATGAAAATTGATGAACTTATTGTTTTCGTTATTTTATTTTTAGGGTAAATTATACTGATCTCATAAAATTAGATGATATTATACATAGTATTTCTCGATTTTTCATACCTATATTAATCTCCCAAAATTAAGAAGAGGTTAGTGTCATATTTAATGTCACATTTTATAATATACAAGGGTGCTGTATATAATATCACCTATATCTCAAGGAAGGTTAGTATATGTTTTTAAAAATTGAGAAATAAAGTTTGTAATATCACCTAATCTTAATAGAGGTTAATATAATTTACCGCTGTTTTTACTAACACACATGCATGTTCGGAGACTTTCTTAAGATATATTTTTCTGGTATTTTCTTTCATGAAAGCACATGCAGCAAGATTTTGTTAATTAACTTAAAAAGATTGATATGTCAAACTAAATTTTTCTATGCCACACGTTTGGAAAAATTAAGAAGGAAAGGAAGATAGATGGCAGAGAAAAGTAATTTCTTTACGCTAAAGTGATTGATATATGGTCTCTTGGGCCATAATTCTAAAGGTAGAATTAGATGCGATTTCTTTCAAAAGTTAACCCACGAGCACTACCACAACTAGCTACCATTAAAAATTAAATTAAAAGTGAAATTAGACAAACCAAAATGTGAGTAGGAGAGGATATGAAATTCAAGGCTCCACGTGCTTGTAAGGTTCTCGATCGGCTTTGATTGGAAATTCGATAGTAATCCAACTCAAATATATTATATTATATAAACTCGACTATATAATTGTGTCATATAAGGTTGATATGGAATGCGCTTTAAGATTGTATATTAATCCTGAAATTGACCAAGGCTAATTTAGTTTTAAATTGAACAAGAATAAATTAATCATGAAATGCGATTCGATTAACACCTTGAATTATCAATTTATCATATCGGCATACTTTAGAAGTACCTGTAACTAAGATAATGTTAGCAATAATAAATCTCCTACTACGTACAAAAGTGTAACGACACCTCTTGCCACAAGAAAAAAATATGAATTCAAGGAGGCCAGGATATTGCATGAAACGTTCCATTATTTAGTTATTTATTTATTTATTATTTTCTTTTATAAAGTCTACAATTGTTGGTTTTTTACTATGATTGAAAAAGAAATGTTTATTTAAAGTCCGAACCGTCTTTCCAACAACCATTTTGAAAATTTAAAACATAAAAAAGCATAGTTCATGAAAATTACCTAACTTCTTGGCTTCCCTTACTAAATTCATATTCAATGTACATAATTTTTTTTGTCCGATTCGCAAGGGCCTATTTGTCGTAGTCCAAGGCTAATAGATATAATAATATACATATGTGGAGGGGGCGAATTTCAAACCAAAGACAACGATATTTCACGAGTTAGTAAACTATTTCAATCATGTTCATCTCCTTCATTTCAAAATACATTCCTATCATTATAATTTAATAATGAAAATGTCAATCATACACAGCATTTGTGATTGCACGTCAACCCTTTAAACCAACTTCTTATCTCAAATATATTGTAAATTAGTTACATAAAATGTAAAACACATAATATATATGAGGCTCATTGAGAGAAGCCACTGTTATGTATAAGAGGCTCCTACGCTATTTCTCCTTGCGTGAAGTTTTGGTCATAATCTCCTTGATTGAAGTATGGTGTCTACCACTAATTATTATCAGGCCTTAAGTGGCATGTAGTGATTAATTGCTTTGGAACAATTCCTAATCCGCGTTAATATACAAAACAAAATATTAATATATTTGTTATCATCGTAATTAACAATTTACTAATTTAATATATACACCTAATTTATACAAATGTTTTTACGGTTTTATTGCATGTTATTTTAGTGTGACAAAAGTTTAAAATGAACGCTCTTTATTTTAAATACATAAATTAATCTTTAAATATATATAAAATTGTGTTAATAGATATAAATAGTTTTAAATATAACTATTATAGTTTAATATGTATGAAAAATTAATGTATATATTAAAAAATTCTCATATACCAATTTTCATTTTTTAGCGTGTGGAGTTAAAATTGGCCTACATTTTTTGTCAAAAGAAATGTTATTTATATATTATTATGAGACACCATATAAAATGTCACTTTCACATAAATATATATTACATCTATATACTCACACACTCTTGTATTAATATATAATATTTATACTCCATCATTTCAGAAAAAAACATCTCCTTTCATCGATTACTTCTAGGGTTACGAGACCCTCCAATTTACGATAACAATTTAGCGGGCATGCGGCGGTCAGTCGTATTACCGCTTCCACCTAATATTATATGTAGAAGACCAACTTGTACTAATATTAATAGAAATATTTTCAAAATGATTTCATATATAGGAGATGAATACATATGGCATTGATGATTTTGCTAGAAGGCAGGAGTGACAATTTCAGCCGGCACCTTAGGAGCGGAATATAGTGAAGATTAATAAATGAGGTTTTGCCATATAGTGCATGCCAATTGCAGAAATAGAAATCAAGAGGGATAAAAAATAAAAATGAAAATATAGATACCAATTAATGACAAAGAATAAGGAAGCGTAAAAAGTAGAAATGACGAAAAAATTGACATCATTGCATCACCATTGGCCAACAACAATTCATGCTTAGAGTTTTGTTAATAAATATCATTTTTCTTAATAAATTATTTGTCTAAGTTAATGATATGCATGTTGTAAGTTATTTGAGTTGATATATTAATCAGTTTGTTTTTAATGAATTTATTTATTTATTTAATAAAAATTAAAAATACTAATTTAAAATGAACAACTATTGAAATAAATTTATTTTAATTTTAAAATAACATTTAAATAAACTTTAAAACATAATAAACTTTGCCTCCACAATCTCGCGAAGCGACCACCCAAAACAAAAATAGTGGTGAAATCCCTGTTACATTTAAAATAAACTTTATTAATAGCTCATATAAATCTAGGCCCAATACATAACCCAATGGCCGAAGGCAGGATCTTCACCTGAGATGTTGGAGCTTAACATCCAACGTTAAAAATAAAAAATAAAAATCTACCACTGTTCAAGTCTCCTTTGACCGAAAGACAAAAAATCGTTCAAGTCTTCCGCATTAAAAATTCGGCATTTTATATAGGATTGCTCATTTATCAAGACTGATATTAATTTAAGTTAAAATTTTAGTAACTTAATCTTAAAAAAAAAAAAGTTCTAAAACAATATATTATATCAAATTGGTTTGGACTAACCTAAACCGAATCTTAGATTATATTGGACCAATTTTTAAAAACCTAATTCAAGCTTATTAGTTTCGTGCTAAACCAAGTCATTGTATGATATTGAATCATGAATACCCTTAATTTTACCCTAGGTGTAAATCGGCAAGGACCTTTCCATTTATAAACTTGAGAATATTTATCTCACAAAGTATGAATTTGGGGTGATTTGGAATCAAATTTAAACAATTCTTTTATAATTCTAAATTATCAATATCCGAAATTTATTGAACTCTAATTAATTTAGTTGTTCACCCTACTAAAGCTTTCACAATATTAATTTTTTTCATTCACAAAACTTAAATTTGAAATCTTATTTAGGGTAAATAAGTATCGAATTATTTGAACCAATCAAACGATGACAGCTTAGGGTATTTTTTTAGTAATATTTTATTTTTGCCAAGACTGATCCTAGTGTTTAAGGTTTTTTTCTTTTCTGGGTAATTTTTATGCATGTCATGATCCCTGGTCACAACTTGCTTAGTTTTATTTATTCATTTATTTATTTTTTACCTTAATGCTATTGTACTATTTCATATTAAAAATTAGTGGACGTGAAGTTATGCGAATTGAGTTGTGGGCTTAAATAAGACCAATCTTTTTGCGGATCTGGAATGAAGAAAGCAGATATTTTAGTTTGGTCACAGCCAAGACATTCCTTTTTTTAAAAAAAAAAAAAAATTAGACATAACATTTCTATTTCAATTACATGCAAAGTTGTATTCAAAACTTAAATCAACCCTTTCTATCAGTGTTGATCTATTCTTAAGAGTCGTCACCAAACAGAATGAGATCTATCACTAGATATTGCATTAAGCCATGCTAGTTTGAACTGGTTTAGCGGCACTGTAATGTTTACTTATTAAAAAGCATTTACTACACGTATGAAAAAAATTAAAAAAAGCATTTACTATAATTTAATCGCATGGGGAATTAATTAGATTATTTTTTTGGTCAGAGCCAAATCAGATCCAAGCAAAACATATCTAGAGCCAGTAAGTCACTTAAAAGCTTGGGCTTAGGCCCTTCAATGTGACAAACGAAAGAACTCAAAATGTAGTTCCCAAGTATTACGAAAGAAACTACATCAATGAGCTCCACTAGTACGTGGGGTCAACTGAAATATTTTTATGGGTTAATACAACTTGTGATTCTTAGGAGTAGTTGGTACAAGTAATGAGAGAAAAGATAGTGTCTGCAAAAATGTATACACTTGCTTACTTTCTATATATATGTATATATGTTCTTCTTCCTTTTATTGGTATAGTATTGGGACCCCAATTATTCAGTTTCCTCAATCCATCAAACCCATATAGGGAAAATCTGGAGCGGGACAGGGCCCAGTGAAAATCTACAGAAGCTAAAATGTAGGTATACTAGTCAAACTATATTGAGTCAAATCCAGGACTGGATGGAATAGTTGCATTTGAAGGAATTCACCCCACTGATATGAGCAAAGATATCTGAGGAATCGACCATATCATCTTCATCTTTCACAACTACCTGTAAGTACAAAATAAAAGGGATGTTGGATTGTGGAATCATGCCAACAACCAATAATTGAAAAGGTGTAAGTGATAGGGAATTTTTTTGACTTAGGCAAGTTGAACAAAAAGTGTCTTTGTTTGTTGGCTTTAACAATTGAATGTGCTGTAGGAATCTTACTTCTTCTTCATCTTCTTCTTCATGGTTGCTACTAGCAGGTCTATGAGTATCTCCAAAGTCATCATTCTTTGCAAACCTTCCTCTTACCCGAGGTCGGCTATCTGCCAGAGTTTTGCGGCAGGCATACTGCATATTTGCATGCATTATTAGATGAAAACATGAAAAATATATGCAGTAAGAAGTGGTCCATTAGCAAGTAATATCTTTCATATTCATATGTAACATGATAATATTTCAAGTTTGTTTGATGATGTGGCTGTTTTGAAGCAAAGGAGTTTGCTTAGAGTACCTTAATTTTCTTGCTGAAGTTTCTTTCATTTCTTTTCTTCATGTATCTATGAATCTTTTCTTTCCTTTGCTCGACAGAAAGTTTTCCAACCTTGAAGGTAGAGTCCTCCAAGTTTGAGATTTCTGGTGTCAAAGTGGCAGAACTCCCAGCTCCAGCCACTAGTTGCTGACTCTCAGTACTGAGTGCCTGGGAGAGAAATTACAAATAAAAAAAAAAAAAACAGTTATTTTCTTGCTCAGCACAAAGGGAAAACATGCCACTACAGACTATTATGCACTTCAGATAGAGGTTCTGGAAAGCGATGTACAAAGAGAACCACCAATGAAGTGGGTCTTTTCTAATGATTATGCTGTTTATTTTCAAATTCCGTTGAAAGAAGTGATTCCTTCCTGCTACCTGTCCAAATTTATGCTACTTTTTGGAGGTGACATTATAAAGGGGTTGATATTCTAGCTACTGTTTTGATGGATATGGGCATCTATATTATAATGGGTATCAGCTTCTTAGAAATTTGTGGACCATGATCTTTTGCAAAATTTCCACCTCTGATAAAGCCTTTCCTTAGTTGTTATTTGTAAAGAACCTCACTGCTGCAACTTTTAGACTTAAAAGTAGCAAGTTTGCAACATCTAATCAAATTTTCTTTGGATGTTGGACGTTTTTACCTCCTAATAATATTGACCATTTGAACTGAACATTTTTCATTTGGTTTGTTGAATGTTAATAGAAAGAAATGAAGGAGACTGAAGTAAGCAGCATGAAAAATTGGCAATACCTGAAGGTCTCGAGGGTTAAACACCCTCTGAATTGAATCTGTACAATATATTCCACCATTTTCTCCTTGGTATTCCAGCTCTTGTCTCTGAAGCTCAGAACCCAGAAGCATGCTCCCACCGAACAAACCGGCACGGTCAGCCGATAAGGCAGTGCCAAGGGGACCAGGAGGCATGTATGCTGCCATGCCAGGGTTGAGATAAGAGCAAGAAGGAGATGAAGGGTTCAGAGGCACATAAGAAGGGACAGAAGATATGCAATCCTCTTCAAAAACAGATGGCAATGGAGCCCCCATGAGGGGCGCAACAGTGTCAGTGGGATACTGAGAGAAGCCCTCCACAACTGAACATGCTGCTAGCTGCACCTGATGAGGCTGCACAGTAGAGAAGTCAAACTGTTCTTGCTGGTTTGTGACTGGGAGGAATGGAGGGACATTGAAAGCTGGGGATGATGAGAAGTCTATGGAGGCAGAGATGTCATTGTCAAGCTCTTCTTGGGAGTCAAAGATAATGGAGAGGTTACTACTGTTGGTTGTGTTGTTGTTGTTGTTGGTGGTGGTGGTGGTGGTGCTTGTTGGGGTGGTGACTGTATTGCTATTGCTATTATTATTGAACTTGTTTTCTACATCTAATGCTAGAGATATGTTTGTGGCATATGAGGAGTTCTCTTCATAGCAACAATTTGAGCTTGAGGTAACCTCAGAGTTCTGAAGTGCCTCTGGGAACAACTCAGAGTCACAAAGCTCAAATATCTGAGCACTAATTGGGCTCGAAATTTCCTCCTGCAGACAGTGAAACAAAAGCAATGTAAACAACATGGCTACCAAAAAAAACAATTAAGCACACACTCAAAATAATTTTATGTTAGACCTTTTATAAAACAAGTAGAAGACTGATTCTACACAATTTTTTTTCTTTTCAATTATGAGCATGAACCCAATTCCTACTTTTGTTGATAGAAAGGTAATATTCTCTTGTCAGTCTAAACTTCAGTTTATTACACTTATTCATCAAAGCATTCTAAAAAGTGACTTACATGCTTGTAAATATCAGTTATGTTCATCATTACAAGTCCTTTTCCAAGAAGAAAACAAAATAAATCAACGCAAAAAAACCCCAGTGGGCCATTTCTGAATACAAATCTTGTTAGTTGCATGGTCCAGTGATCAGTTGTGTTTATATTTGGTATTAAAAAAATAACAAATTTGGGGATATTTATCGTTGAAAAGGATGTGCATCTATGCCTTCATGTGAACAATGTGGACATGTAAGAAGCCAAGGTACCAAATGTTTGTACCATAGACAGTTGCGTAAACAAAGAAGGAACCTCATGACATGCTATGTTATTTTCGTAAAGTGTTTGGAGACTATGCTTCGATTTCAATGAGAATTAAAAGGCACTCAAAGGAACCCATAATGCTACACATGTGAACTGTTGTGATTAAGTCCCTTCTTCTTCCCTAACTGAATAAGAATATCAAAACTAGCACATCTTAGACATGCACAAAAAGACATATATTCCACAATAATAGAAAGCCATGTTCAAATGGCTATCACGCAGGAAATTATGCAGAATGAGATTATTATGCAGTTAACAATTTGCACTCCTCAGAAAATGACATTTTGGTGGCACGGCATTGTCTTGGATTGGATAGGGATAATATCAGAAAAAAGGGGCAAAGCCAAATTTCTTACAGAATCTCTGATTCGTTCTTATTGCCAGTCAACAAGCATTATTCCTACCAACTTTATAAATTGTCAGAAAGGGACACGTTCTTTCATGCAAATGGTCATGGAAGCCTGGAAAAGAATTTGAGAATGGCTTCTAGATAGGAAATGATATTCAGACTTTGATGCAAGAATCAAGCTAGCAAAACAAACATATCCATGCATGAAAAGAACAAGTGCATGACATGAGACATTTCATGAGAAATATATAGATGATAAATAAAATTAACTACGATCTTAATTCTAATATATGAGAGATTCCAAAAGAAAAACAAACCCACTTTCCAAACAAACTTGTCTGAAAGTTTCACAAAGTCTACCACATAACCCCCCAAGGCATGACACGAAAGCTAGATAGAACACATGCATTATTATAACATAACATCACATATGGATCAAGAGCTTGAGGGCATTACAATGGGAAGTTGCTGCTCCGCCTTTGGAGGCAGTGGCTGATCAAAAACATCCTGCAACATGGTGTATCCCCTCTCACAAGAAACGAGGCAAATCAAATGAAAAAAGGTAATATATAAGTATTAAAGAGGTATATATATATATATATATTTAATTAATTTATTATACTACATATGAAGTGCAAAATTTAATAACTTGGTGTTGCCTTACACCTCTGTTGGTGACTAAAAAACAATTAGGCAAAACAACACTCCATAGGGAACAAATTTAAGGTAAGAAAACAGCAAAGAGACAGATTAGAGAGAAGCTGTTTGTTATTTGGAGATAGAAGAGGAGGAAGTTATGTGTAGTTAGCTAGGATGATGGAGAGTGTGAGGGTGTCAAAGACTCAAAGGAATTAGTTATGTTGATGTTGATATATAGGGCCAAGGGGTTGTCCTTAGAGCCGTCAGCCTGGCACTCTCGGTCGTCAACGCGAGCCTCACGCTGGGCCATGAATTCGCTGCAAGCCCTTCGGGGCTGCCACGTGGCACTGTCCTAAGTTGGATTTTGGGTTGACCAAGCCTTATATACCATATTCACAAATCATTATTATTCTTTGTTTTTTTGTTTTTAAAAAAATGAATGAATATCAAGGTGAGAAAAATTTCATGGATGATGATGATGATGATGATGATGATGATGATGAGGAATGTTGCAATTACGTGGGAATTATTATGCTTGATTCTCCATGCACAATTGATTTTCAAATTTTGGTGACTCTTTGGTCCCATGAGATATAACTAGTTTTCCAACACTCTTTTTTGTTTTTTTCGGAGAAAGGTGTTTTAAGGAGTCACGCATGGTATATGATGCAGCAAATTTACTGAGATTAGATCCTGAGTTTAAGAAGTCTCCTAACAGATTTATTCTTAATTCTCTCTCTTTAACCATTTTGTATTTTTTTTTTTTTTTTTTACATTTTTTCAAAACACCCTTCATTAAACTAATTATTATGATTTTTAAATTTTTTTTCCCCTCTATCTCACAAGGTATTCCACACTTTGTAGATATAAAACAATTTTCCATTCCATTGTCTAATGGCATGGTCTTAGCTACACGCTAGTTTTAGTGAAATTTGAACTTTACATTATAAGCAAGAATGCAAGATTCACTCTCTTGATAGCTAAAGCGTAAAGGTTGGTATATGGACTAACTCGGCCTAATCATTGACAATCTTATCTTAAATAGGGTAGATCAAACCGTTTAATAAAAGAATCGATAATCTAAGCATAGTAAAGTTGGCTGTCTTAACCCATGTGGGTTAATGGATTGTTCTATTAACCTGTTAGCCTATTTGTTGTTTAAATTTCTCCTTACTAAAGCTTTAAATAAAACTACAAAGTATGTGTAATTAAGTGAAACATGAGATCTTTAGTGGGCGTGTTTTGGACTAATTTTTTAAGCTATTAGCTGGCCTGATGGAAGTAGACAAGTTATACATTTTGATTCAGCTACCTGTTGAAAGTGAATTTTGTAAAGTGAGTGTTTTTTTGTTTCCAACAAAAACATTCTTAGATTATGAGCCAACCCCTAGACCATATGGTCCATATCCAACCTGCTTAACCTATTAGGAACGGGTTAGGTTGTATAAACGCTCATTTAAAGAAATTGGTAACTTGGGCGATCCAAACAGTTTCATTATGTCAAGTTAAACGAGATGGTCCATTAAATTGTTAGGTACGTCATATTTTGTAATTTTTAATTTTTAATTGATCTAAACTCCTCAATAGTTATTATAGAAAAAGAAAATAGTTTTTAAACTCCTAATCATGTAAACTACTCTCCGATAAAATAATTCATGTTAACTACTCTCAATTATATGATATCTCTTTTCTCATTTATGAATCTTTACACTTATTTTCTTTTCCATTTAACACATTAAGCATAACTCCTCAGCAAGATTACAAATAACATTAACAAATCAAATAAGCTGAGAAAAATATGTATGTAGTTAAAATATATTTGTGGTGTGGCTGAATTGAATTCGTATCTTTATTTGATTTCTTAACTTGTTTTCGTGATGGATTTTGCTTATAGACTACAGAATTGAGATTGCATAATTTCGATATTAATTGCTTACAAAAGTTTTTTTTTTCGGGGTCATTATGAGAGTAATTTCAACACCTTTTTTCTTTTTAACATGTATAATATATCTTTTTCTTTGAGTTATTTCCATATCATCAGACCATATATCTTTTTCTATAAAAGAAAATGTATTAAATTAATTGTGAAATGAGAAATATTATTCCCCTGTGAATAAATGTTGCATATATTCCAAAATAAGCGTGTTCCTGAATTCTATCACACTCACTAGTAGAGAACTAAAGATAGAGTTGTTCCAAATTTTGCCGACTCTACCTTAAAAAAAAAAAGGCAGATAACGTTGATCAAGATTGAATTAATATCCTTCGAAAATAAACAGAGGAAGTACCAAACTTTGATGATGGATCTTATCTGTTGAAAAAGAAGATATCTTTCCTAAAATAGAAAGAATGAAGCATAAGATAGGTGTACGTTCAATTTATGGTTCTCACATGAACTGTTGAGATGCTTTATATATATCAGATTAAAGACACCAACTCGCTTCTTCAGACACATTCCATGCATGTGTACTAATTTAGTCTTTCAGGTATGTCTTGTTTTCTTTGCACATGTTCAGTTTTTTTTTTTTTTCTTTTTCACCCCATTTTTCTTTTCTCACTTAGAATTCAAATACCAACTTATTAAGAGCGGATAGGCTAAAGCCAATAATATGAAATATTCTACTTTTAGAAAATGGCAAAAGAAGATCATGACGAATAATATTGACTAAACCTAGTTGACTCGGTTTTATAGAAGTACATTTAATAAATGCAAGTCAAGATTTATAATTTTGAACAACTTTAGTGTGTGTGTCTGTGTGTGTATATATATACATATATTTTATAGGTGTGGGTAGAGGTGTCAAAAAAATTCGCACTTACGGATACCTGCGGGTAATACCCGAAACGGGCGGGTATGGGGGAAGATTTTGCCCTCGCAGGTAATGGGGACAGGGATTTTAAATACCTGCATATTAAACGGGGCGAGGGCGGGGATCATTATCCCCATACCCGCGGATACCCACCATGAAATTACTATTTTACCCTTAAATTATTAACTTAGTTAAACAATATTATTATTATTTAAATTGATTAGATTAAGGTTTAAATTTATAAGTTAGATTTATTTATACTTATTATATATTAGACTAATGATTGAATTACTATTATGTGTTTATTTTTATTTTAAGCATTTTAAGTTGTTAGAATTTAGATTGTAGAATTGGATTATTGTACTTATTTTTTGTTTATTTTATGTGTTTATTTTTATTTTAAGTATCTTAAATTGTTAGAATTTTAATTGTTAAATTCGATTATTATTTATGGTTATTTTAAATATTTTATGATATTAGAATTTTTATATTTAATTTAAATTTTTAAAATTTCTAATATTTTAATGGGTATCTATAGATATCTACGGGTATCCATAAACCCGCAAGTAAGTAAAAAGCAGACTACACTGATATGGGGCGGGGATCAGGCAGGTATTTACTCATGCCCTTGTCCCCCGCCCTGTTGACATCCGTAGGTGTGGGGTTTGATCCATGAATGAGACAAAAACAAAAAAATTGGCTTAGTTATGTTTTATCTCTATACAGTTGACCTTTTAATTTTTTTAAATTCAATCCATGCATTCTCAAATCAGTCCTTACAAATACCAATTCATTATAATTGAAGCAATCCTGTCAGTGCAGAACAGAGGTATTGTTAACCTCATACTTCACAATGTGCACGGTCTAGTGGATACATTAAAGTTTAAGTCGAAGATTTTGATTATGAAAAGCGAGGAATGTAATGCAATTCAGAGAATAAAGTGTACAACAATAATCACAATTTGAAAAAAAAAAATTGGAAGAGTGAATTATCGCATATTCATAAATTATTATAAAAGTATTTATATTGTATAAAAAGTTAAACTTTTGAACTTCTTCCAAGATTTATGACTCTATTATTTATTCTAAAAATTGTGCCTTCATTTCAGAAAATCCAGATTTAATTATATAGTAATTGGACAGCTACGTGATACACAACTGAACCCAGCTTTCTCACGACCAAAAGAGGCAAAAAAAAAAAAAAAAAAGGAAAAAAGAAAACGCTTTCTCTAATTCCTTCTTGTTTCGTTCTATTTTGACTTAAAGTGTGGTTGTAATGTAAAAATGAGATTTGATTTATATATTAGGTCTTATATTTAAAATGTCTTTAAAAAATAAAATGATATGTTCCCAAAAATCTTATGAATTTAATTACTTTTATTTTATAAAAATCTTATCAAATTTAGTATGAATTTATTTGATTTTAAATTTAATGACATATATTGATTTTTTTTATCCTTGCTAAATATTTCAATTAATACAATGAAATCAAATCAATTTGAAGTTTTATTTTTATAATTGACCGACTCAACTTAAGTCAAATTAGTTAGAGGCAAAAGAAACTTAAATACTAGTGATTTAGACTAAAAGTCAAATCAATTTTATTTTTCCTATTTTTAATGAGTTTCAAACATAATATTTTGCTTCTATATAAATTCAATGTTTATTCCTATAATTAATTCAAAAACATAAATTTTAATTATAAATCAAATTATTTTTATTTTAAAAATATTTGAAACACAATGTTTGTGGTGAAAAGTGCATTTTACAGGTTGGACCTTTTTTTTTGGGTCAACATACTGCTTTTGACGATTCGCGTGCGAGCTCTATGGGTTGCAGAGTTTGGGCCTTGGGGTTGGGCCTATGTTCCGTACATAAGCCTGATGAGTTGAGACAGAGCGCCGTTATAGCAAGTTCAGGTTAATTTTTATAACTCAAAGTTAAGGTTTGAATAAGAAAATATTAAAAAAAATAAAAAGTTAAGGCTTGAACAAAAACTTATCAAAAGCTAAATCAAGATCATTATATAATTTTATTTAGATCGGCTATGAAATGTGCCAGATTTTGGCTGTGGTAGTGGATCTCTCGCTTTCTCTGCCACTACGAACTGCTCCACTTATTTCTCTCTCCTATTCACTCAGCAACTATTTTTTTATGTTCTTATTACTAGAAGCAGGTTATTATAATTTGCTTTTGATTTTTGTTTACCCTGGAGATGCAAGCATTCGAGTAAAAGGTAGCAAAAAGGTGACCTCACAAAAAGATCAAACATGTGACATTTCATTTCATCACGTCCAAATCTTACAATAGACTTGGAGCCGGTAACAAGTGAACTATGATCTCATTGGCAAATTCGGTAGTTGCATACACTGTTAAATAAGTCCCACAACCTACGGCAACGAACATGATTCCCACCTAACTATAGGCAATCCATAACATGTCCATTTTGAATAGCAATGCTAGTGCCACTAATTTATAAACCCACAAAATGAATTGCCTCTATCATTTGTCTAATTAAATTATATAGCAAAAGTTGAGTTTCGAGCTTATACAAAGTTGGCACAAACTTGTCATGTTACACCTGGCCTTCTAGTTAATGCCATGGGAAACCGAACATTGCATGCAATATTGCATGCTTGCTGCTTTATTTCTTAGTACTTGGAGTGAGTAGATTCCATCCCTTACATTCTACACTACAACCTTCGTCTGTTGGGACCCATCTGCCTTCGACCCAAACTTTTGCAAAGTGGAATTTCAAGCATACAGTCTACTGAAAAGAACTTGGCACATGTCTAACACTACATCAAATTGATCAATCACTAGAGGGCAATAAATCACCCTGACAGGAGTGTGTAAACTAAACGAGTAAACTTGGATAAATTACTAGCAAATTATTAAAAAGAGAGGAGGAGGAGGGAAAAAAAAAAGAAGGCGCCGGGGGGGGGGGGGTTTCTTTTGGACATCCAGATAAAACCATCTTAGCCTTGCATAGGGAAACCATGTGTAAAACCCCACAACTGCACGTATTAGAAATATAGTGAATAAATCATAAATTATCATATCATAACTTTATGCAAGGAAAATGTAGAATAATTCACAAGGTGGTAGAGATGAGCAATCTACAAATGAATGGATGGCATATAATGAACTGCAGCCGATATGGAATTGACATAATGAAAATCTAAATTTTGATATTTCATGGCTGCCCAATGCCATTTAGGTTGGGAAAAATTAAAACCCAATTCTGCATCCAAACTTAGGGATTACATAGCTAAAATCTAACTTATGGGGTGAGTTTAGTTTGGGGGTAAAAATGGGGGGTAAAATTTCATGAATGAGCTCCGTGTATAAACATGAAATTTTCCCGCAATTTTTATCCCCAAACCAAACACACCCCATATGTTTCATGGCTACCCATTTAGGTTGGGAAAAATTGAAACCCATTTCTGCATTCAAACATGGGAATTATGAATTTGTTGGTCCTTGATTCTTAGTTGCAGAGAGACTGGCTTCCATGCCATTCGATTTTAAAGTATCCTAGTTTTCAGAACCATTAATATTTGCAAACAGTGACAAAAGATTGAGCTCATGAATTTTACACCATACATAAAGAAAGGAAAACAATCAAAATTGTATTCGCATTGTCTTTCATCTTTTTCATGGGGTCAGGAACGACGTAAGGGCTAATTGAATGTAGAGCAAAAGTTTATTTTCATAAATGTCATGTAGTGTTATGTAAACCAACAAAGAAGATAAAAGGCAGGTTCTGGATTATTGATGTGAAGCAGACCATAGAGTGACATAAGTAAATTAGATTTAAAAAAAATGCACACAGCAGCAAATCGAAATTAAAAAAAAAAACAGAAAAGGGTTGAGCAACAGCCAGCAGGAGATGAAAGCCGCTTATTAATCTGTTGTAAGCTGAATAACAAACATCAGTAGTAAGAACATTACCTCAACATTCTTCAACTCAAACTCTGGACTATGAGCCAGACAATTGTTTCCGAATGTGTCACAAGGTCCACTAGTTCCAGTTAACCTTTTCAACCAGAAGGATACACTCAAGAAGAGATTCCACCAGTGGTACTTCAACTATAACAAAATGTAATGAAAGAAATTAAGCAGCACGGTTGAAATACTTACAAATCTCCATCTAAGCATAAAGCATAACTACCCCCACCTCCAAGTGCAAGCAAGTCACTCAAACACATGTAGTAGTACCGGTTGGCACCTGCACAAAAATATATTTAATCCGAACATCCCAAGTTCAAAGAAACTCGAAAGGAAGAAAGAAAAAGAAAAGTTAGCAACTTCTCAAGCTTAAAATATAAAGATTGATAGCTTGTACCCTGAATAAAGATAATTTAATTTCTACTAATTTAGGAATAGACTACACTGGCAATGATTCCCAACAGTTGCAATTTCATCCACGGATTAACCTATCAATTGCCAAAGCCTCAAACACTGAAACATCCAACATTTTACTAGTAGGTAGTGAGTTGTCAACAGTGACAATTGACCAATCAATATTATGTTTTTCTTCCTAGGGTGAGCCTTGGCACAACGGTAAGGTTGCTGCTTTATGACCTGGAAGTCATAGGTTCAAATTTTGCAAACAGCCTCTCCGCATGTGAGGTAAGGCTACATACATCTACCCTCCCCTTAGACCCCACCAAGCGGAAGCCTTGTGCACTAAGCCACCCCTTTTTTTGGCTTTCTTTTCCCTTTCCCCTTGGATGTGAATTGTTAGGCCCAATAAGTACAATGACCAATCATACTATATCAAATTGACATGCTCATGAAAATGCCTTTTTATTTTTTTCGAAGAAACAATTCAAAAGGATATTTTGATCATAAAGCATACAATATCAGTGAAGAGATCAGATTTGTAGGGTACTGTAATTCCCCAATGATCAAAAGCACAGGGATAAAAAATAAAGTGAAAGCACCTATTTATAGTATGTATTCAAAATTGATACTGAATGATTACATGCATTACCTCCTGATCTTTCTCAATTGCTACTTAAACTAGAAGAAGAGATGCAAGGGGTGCTCAGTAGATAGTCAGTCAGTAGAAAACTTAAAAAGGCTGATTGCCATCTTGCATCTATATTTTACACTTCAAAGAGATCATTCCTATGGTGAGTTTACATGCCTTCACATCATACAAACCCAGGTCCTAGTCAATGTTGATAACCGAGATAACTAAATTACAAAAGGATATTTGACCCTAATAACACGTGCAAATGTCACTCTTGCTGATACAAACCCAGGCAATGCATCAATTTATGACATTGGTCTCAGTTTCAACATCTTCCTACAAAAAATATGCATTTGGCAAAATGAGAAGCCTTACCAGTAGGTCGAAACAACCTTGGCTCACCATATATTGTTGTAAAGACAAAAGTTTGGTTTGTCCCCTATCACGACAATAGGCAAAATGAAACCAAACTTCAATATGTAGAAGTTCATTCATAAAGAAGCATTATCTGTAGAAAAAAGAAAGCTGACATACTTGATATTTTCGCTTTGCTGTAGGTTTCAATGGGCACTCTAGCAGCCCGCCAAACACAGCACCTTGCCTATCTCCAACAATCTAACAATTTAGCAAAATAATAATAATAAATCCATTGTCAAACAAAAGAACTTATACATTGATCTGCAGGCAGTGAATATCATATGCACACCATTATTGAAATATGTATTTATTTCCAAAAGGACTCCATACCAGCAAACCAGGACAAGAAAGTTCAGCACTCTTGCGAATAAGTGTACGAAGTGATATTCCATGTTTCAACGTACTGCCCTTAATTTAAAGAATAAATATTGAACCAAAAGCTCAATCAATAGTGAATACTGTTCAAAGCACAAACTAAAAATGTAGATAACAAAGATACCTGTAAAGTAAGACCCACTGACATCCTTTTACTATATTAGGGAGGCATGATTCAAAAAATTCATACAACTCAGGAGAAATAAAAGTAGAATCCTCAGTGAGTTTGAGCGGAGACTTCTTTGATGTATTTGGAGTTTGCTGCTCATTTGCTTCTTCGAAAACTTCAGAACTGCTACTGCTCCTTCTAGAGGTCTGATCTTCATCAATAATTTCATCTTCCACTGAATCCATGCTATTACATGCAGCATTACAATCGACATATTCATCCATTGGAACATCCTGATACTCAAAATTTTCATGATTATATCTAATAGAAGCTGATTGAATTGGTTTAAGATCATCTTGATGCTTGCTCGCCTTGGATCCACCAGAGCCGAGTGAAGGGATAACATGAGAAAAATATGATGACCACGATTTATCCTCTTTAGAATATGGGCTAGCCTATACAAATAAAAACCTGATGTGAAAGATAAAAAAAAAAAAGGGGGGGGGGGAAGCAGGCTTACGGTTGATCATTTTTCCACTTGGAATATGCAGAACTAATTAGCACAAGGTTCATACAATGCAGGGCCTATGTATGGCATTCTTTGAACTTATATTCTTTATCACTTAGACATAAAATGAGATGTAAATGTAATCATATCTTTTTTGTTTCACCCAATATGTAACTGTTAGAAAAAGGAGTGATAGCTGCAGAAAGTAAAAACATTCGAGTATGACATTTATGAGCTAGAAATTATTAAATCTTGATTATAGACTTTCCAAACGAATTAAACCTATGGGGAAGGCAACCATACTCCAAATGAAACTTATTGACCAATTAGAAATTCCACCTTTCTATTGTGATAAGACTAAATGTTTCCGGGCCTAAAGAGGTTAGACTACTAACAACCCATAATTCCATATATGTTACAGTTAATAAAAGTTTGCATAACAGGGAATAGTAGAGAAGTACACTTATGATGGGACCTGTTTGGGCCAGAATTCCACCCAGATGCAAAATCTATGCCATTAAAGAGAATATTGACACCTTGTAACATAAAATGACCAACAAAAACAAAAGCAGCTAGAGTAGGAGAACTCAACTGAAGAATGTAGGGTTTGATAAACAGAAAGAAGTTGTAATTCTAATCCCGATGTATGAGTACTCCTAAACGGCTGGCATACTTGTAACAAGTACGTGACCGATACTGATACTTGTTGGGTACATATGCTTAAGTACCCAATACTTTTGTCTTTCAAATTTTGCTATTAAATATTTTTGGTACATCTTGATTAAGCATTGCAATAAACTAATGTCACTTAAATACAAAGTTAGTCCTTACAATACATCAAGCATTGCAACTAAACTATTTATTGTAACTTTAAGAGAAACAAATTACTACTTTACTTAATCCTTTCCAATCTTGTCTCTCTTTAGCTATTTTTGCTTGCTAGATATATTTTATAATGCCGTAATGAAAACTTAAGAGTTAGAACTTTATAAAAATTGCATTTATCATATGATTTAATTACTTTATTGTCTATGAATTTACATTTTTATATGATATATCCTCTTGTACCCCTACCCTAGTTTTTAGAAATTTGTTGTACCTCATACCACTACCAGTACCAGTACCGATACTAAGTATCGGTATCCGTGTAACATCGGGTTTCATTTTCTACCCATAAGCCATCCCAACAAAATAAAGTATGTGAATAACGCAGAAACCCCATTTATATTCTCTCATGTAATCTCCAGCAGTAGCAGCTAGTTCATTAAAGCCCAGAAAATGAAGCTCACAGGCCTAACAGTTTATATCCGCACTAGATATATCATAACTTCACAACAAAGACACAGGTGGCAGAGAGTAGGTTACTAATGTACACATCAAAGGTCAGAAAAAAACCACTTCCTAAGGTGAATGCAAAACAATCAAGGACACCCACCTAACCCACTTGGTCACAATTCAAACGAACATCCATATTTACCACCCAACTGTTGAAGAAACCAATCAACACAATTGTTTTTCTTTTACCTCATTTTCTTTGCTGCACTTAAGTTAAAAAGAACTCAAACCCGTGATTAAAATTAATGGAAACCATTCAACCCCAGATTCAGATTCTTTGCAGATACCAGATCTAACTTGAAGGGAAAAGGTTATGATAGCTCAAAATGAAAAAGGATAGAATATAACAGATTAACAGTGCCCATCAAGTTTAGTTTTTTTTTTTTTTTGGAATTATTGGGAATAACAAACATACCCAAAAAAGAAAAAAAAAAAACCAAAATGCAGATCATAGAAATAAGAAAAAAGAGAACTTTTTAAGGAGAAAAAACAAACCTCGGGCGAGGGTGGGGAGGAGGGGTTGGGAGACTTGGCAAAGAGATGAGAGATCTTGTCAGAGACTTTGTCTTTGAAAGAATACATGATGATGTAGTGAAAACAGCCTATGCCTCTGATCCCATGAATCAATCGATATATGCTATACTATGGTTCGTCAAAAGAAAAGGCTTTGAAGGAAGAATTGGAAGGCGGTTGAAAAAGGAAGGAAGTGTGGGAAAAAGACCACATAGACAGACAGAGAGCTACCGACGTAATTATTAAGGGAAAAGGAAGGTTGATTGGAATAGAATGGAATGGCTGGCGGCAGTGAGGCTCACATTGTTTTTGGTTTCATTATTGCGTGTCATGACCTCGTTACACTTTTAAGGATCGGTTTATGCTATTTGAACTCATCATACACATGTCTTCATCATTTTCTTAGTCACCTCCACGAAACTTTCTTTTACTGAATTTTTTTGGATCAGAATCTTTTACTGAATTTTAATGGACACGCCACTTATCATGAATGGGATATATTCTGAATGAATCGGTTGCAGTTCTTGTTGAGTATTGGGCGATGGTTAATGATTATCAACTAAGGACAAATGAAATGATTTGGGCTTAATCCGCTAATTTTGGGACACATACTACTTGCATCATTGATTGAGTCACTTTAATTTAGGGCCTTATTGGCCCAGTGAAATTTGTTAGGTTTACCGAAAATGTAATGCAATGTTACATGGCCCAGTATCACTCAAAGGATAAACAACCCAATAACTTCAACCTCACCCCAAAAACCCAATCACTTAGAGAAAATACTATCTTCCACTTACTTCATTTGTCACCTTGAGAAAAAAATTCTTAGTTTATTTTATTTATTGTTCTCATTTTTCACATATTAATAAAATATTTATTATTAATTTTTTAATTTTACTTTCACATAATTTTAAACACACCATTGATAAAAAAATATAATGGGAGATTAATATTATGAATTAATTAAATATTAAAAATTAAATAAATATATTTTAAGTATTAATTTTAAACTCCCTAATTCTTGTGCGTATAGCTAAAGTAATAGATAAATTGGACCAAAAATGGTATGATTTTAACCAAAAAATAAAATGAAATACCTTGACCAAACAAACTTAAAATAAATATGAGTAAATGACCAGGAAAAAAAAAAAGAAGAAATATGAGTAAAATCAAATTAATTTTGATATATGTGTAGCCACAATTAGATATTTCCGGGTTGGGACTAGCCACAATTATATCATCCACGTATACAAGCAAAACAACTAAGTTTGAGCAAGTGCCAAGATCGAGGAGTGAGTAATCACTCTTTGATTGAATAAAGCCATATTGCATTAAACGCCACTGACGAAGAATGAGAGAGCATCAATAAAAAGAAGGGAGTGAGAGTGAGTAAATTTGAAGAATGAATGCTGAATTGAAAGAGAGAATAAAAGAATGAATGCTGAATGCTGAATGCTGAGTAAACAATACAGGGAGACGGGTTATATATACAGAATCTAGCCGCCTCAATTGAACTAACGATTAATAAACTATGTAACTAACTTTAACTAACTATTAACACTATTGATATATAAACATGAATTCTAATGTCAATAAGTTATAGTTCAAGTGGCATCTTTCTTGGTCCTTATACCAAGGGATTGTTGGTGTTGAGTTAAGAGTTCGATCCTCGTATGCTCGTCATTTTTCCATTGCTTAGTTCCACTAAGAGCTCCTTAAAACAAATAATAATAATAATCCATAAATTTATTGCGTTAAGATTTTGAGTTGGACTGTGCATTGGTTTAATTATTATTAATTTAATTATTCTTCTTCTTCTTTAAATTTATAATTATATATGTTTTTCTTTGTTTTTGGGCTAGTTTCTAACAAATATATATTTCTTCTTTAGTGGTTAGTTCTTTTTCCTGGTAGCATGGGTAATTTTCCTAGGTTAAAAAAAAAAAAAAAAAACCAAAACATTTACTTATCTCTTGCTCTATTGCAGTATATACGTACTATGCATGCTAATATTTCTTTATAATATGACTTATTGTACTAAAATAATGTTTAACAACTTCATAGCTGGAATTATGTTTGTGAATAATGTATTGTATCTTGAAAATACAAGGTATGCTGCCAACGTACAATGGAATGTGAACATGCTATGTCGGATCTCTGGCTCTTTTGTGTATGTGATTTAGAATCCAGCTAATAATGAGTCAGGCAATGCGGCGCAGGGATAGACATGAAAGCAAATGCCAAACAAAATGATGCATCTAGCAAGTGTTTGGTGCCTGGGATGCGTTGCGTGGATACATAAAGCTTTTATATTTTATATAATATGTTGGATGTTGGATATTTACATATATGTGATGTTTTTCTAGATAAAAAATAATATATGTGACGTTTTGTGGTTTCAGTACGTGATTATGCACACATATAATTTTGATTTTAAATAACAGCATTTCAAATTTGTGTACATGAATTAAGAATTTAATTTTAATATACTATTAATATCCAATTACATATGGTTAAGTGGATAAAGATATTTAACTTTTTCATTCATCATCTTAAAAATATCACATATAATATATAATTAAATAATTAAATAATAATATAATATTCTTTATGCTGATTATGTATAAAAATTAATATCATAAAATAATAGATATTTACATTTATGGCAAGTCATTGGCCATGCTTACATGTTCTAACCTTAAAATGATACAAATTTTCTTTTCCAAATTTTTTTCATAAAATATTACATTTTTTATAGTGTATTTGGTTCTGCTTTTATAAAATTAATTTTTAATAAAATTAATTTAGAAATAAAATAATTTATGTTTAATAATTTTGACAGAAAATAATTTTTTTTATTTTTCCTAGAATTAATTTTAAAGGTAAAAATTAATTTTGATTTTGATTTCTAAAATCAGACAATATAAAAAATTGATAAAATTAATTTTGAGAGGTCAAAATCAATTCTAATCCCCAAAAACATAGATTCAAACATGCTATATACATTAATTTTGTGCATTTAGTAAAATTAATCATTCTAAGTGTTGATCCAACATTAAACCCAAATAATCTCTACATAGTATAGAAATATTGCACCACTTTAACTTACAATTTGATCACATTTTTTGGATTGTTTTGTCTTCATGACGTTAACTTCCTCTCTTTAACTACTTCTTGGTGTCCAAAATTTGATAGTCGTAAAATGACTATATATTGAAGAAAATTAAGAAAAGTTGAAATAGAAATTAAAAAAAGTAAAGGATAAAAGAGAAAAATATATAAAAATAAGTTACAAAAAAAGGCATGATAAATGAATAATAATAAAATTTACTAGCTTCAATTTTAATTTAATAAATAAAAACAAAATTTTAAATTTACACTAAAAGTAAAAAAATGTGGCCAGTAATGCACTAGTCAAGATAAAAAGCATAGCTTAACTACTAAATTAACCCCTTAAATTAGCTAATGTCTTATTGATTTACCATACTATATTAATGATACACAAGGTAAAATATTTAATTATAGATCGTTATAATAATTTATAAAAACCAATTTAAACTGTTAGACGTAATAAGCATAATATAAGTATGAATTGCTGCTGGTAAAGTTATGAATAATTGACTTGTGACTCGCCACTTAAACAATCGCACACGTTGTTTGAACTCACTTTGTTTCAACCTAAAAATAGCAGTGTGCCAGCTAAGCTAAACTACACTTCCGATTTGTCACCTTTTATGACTCAGATCTCAGCCATCCGTATCTTTATGCCGCATATAGTTTCTTTTACAAGGACCATTAATATAAATAAATAGAGATGTAGACAAGTGGTTGCAGGGTTCTTTTTTTTTTTTTTTTTTTTTTTTTGGTACATAGTAGCTGCAGGGATTTAACTTTAGCTAGTATAAATAAATTTTCAGAAAGAAAAGCAGAAATTCTTCAATGCTTTTAAGTTTAACATTAACAGGTTGACAATCTTTGCCATGAATTTTCCAACATTGTATCACGAGGTTTTCTTGTAAATTAAAAGCTCTTCAGAAGCTATCAGGGTCCATGTAGTTACAGAGTGGTGTAGGTGAGGTGTAATCATAAATGGTATTATTATAAGCCAACCAAGTTGGTTTTGATTGCTCTCTAAAAAAATATATTTTTTAAACCACACATTACTTTAACAGGTTTAATGATTAGTTTAAATTGTGATAAAAACTATTTTTCTTTTAGCTATTAAAACATGAGATTTATCCCTTCATGTGTCCTAAACCTTGGTTTAAAAGAAGGTTCAATAGAATTAAATAATAAAAATCCAGCCAGTACAAAGTTTCTGACGCGTATCTGAATTCAAATCCTTGAGCAAGCACGATGTGCCACAGTCAAACTGCATGTTCCTCCCCTCTCTCCCACCAAAACTCATCAGATTCCTTACTGTTCGTGCCTTCTCAACATCAAAATCCAAAGCCTGCTCTCTAGATGGAGAATATTTTTCCCCACCACTTTTAACCCTTAATTTATTCAACCACTTTTGTTTTCATTCTGTTCAAATAATAAAGAAAAGAAAAACCACTCACCATTCTCAAAAAACACAAACTTTAAATTATTTTTTTTTTTAATCCCAAAACTTACTCCTCTATCTCTATCTTAGCCAGTAATTGAATGAGAAGAGAGAGACAAAGAATACAGTAAATGCACATCTAAAGAGGTGTTACATTAGGCTATCAATCCAAAGGAAAGTGAATCCCAATCCATCCAAGGACCACAAAAACGAGAATTTATTATAGAATCACTCAAAACCACAGAGAGAACCACCCCCAAAAATCCTACTTCCCTCCTGATTCAGCAAAAAAGCAAAAAATCCAAGCATCAATCACAGCCCTTCATTCTTTTCCTTAATCAGAACCCTCTCTGAGTCTGATATAGCGCCACCCCACAACGCAAAGAGCCGTCCTTTGAAGTCCTTTGTCCTCCAAAAACAAAAAACTACCATGATTTCATTGATTTGATCCCTCTCAACTCAATCCTCAACACCACCACACGCAAACACAAACAAACACACCCCAAATGGGTTTTCTAAGAAAGTCCCTCTTCCTTCTCCTGTTCATGGTCTTGTTCAGAAATCTTGGTCCACCCCACCTTGCTGAATCTGCTTCTGAATACACCACCTTGGTCTACAAAGGTTGCTCCAAGGATTCCTTCACAGATCCAAATGGGGTGTACTCACAGGCACTCTCATCACTCTTTGGCTCCTTGGTCTCCCAATCCACAAAAGTCAAGTTCTTTAAGGCCACCAGCGGGAGTGGCCAAGCCACCATGACTGGCCTCTTCCAGTGCAGAGGTGACCTCACAAACTCTGACTGCTACAACTGTGTCAGCGGCCTCCCAGTCCTCTCTGACAAGCTTTGTGGCAAGACCATAGCTGCCAGGGTCCAGCTCCTAGGTTGTTACATGCTGTATGAGGTTGCTGGGTTCTCTCAAGTCTCTGGGATGGAGATGCTGTACAAGACCTGTGGGGCAACAAATGCAGCTGGGAGTGGGTTTGAGGAGAGGAGGGACACTGCATTCTCAGTGATGGAGAATGGGGTAGTGAGTGGACATGGATTCTATGCCACTAGCTACCTGGCTGTTTATGTGATGGGGCAGTGTGAGGGGGATGTTGGTGACTCAGATTGTGGGGAGTGTGTGAAGAGTGCTGTGCAAAGAGCTCAGGTTGAATGTGGGAGGTCCATCTCAGGACAGGTCTATTTGCACAAGTGCTTCATTAGTTATAGTTATTACCCAAATGGGGTTCCTAGGGGGCACTCTTCATCAGCATCATCTTCTTCTTACTCCTCATCTTCTTCAGGTAAAGATAATAATGACTTGAATTTTTGAGAGAAGAGAAATCAGAAAGTGTCAATTTTTGTTGTTGTTATGCTAAATTTCAGATTAGTTTGTTTTTGTCCTTGTCCCTTTCACATACGCAGATCTCAATTTTGTGATACCATTCTTTAATTGTCCCTGTGCTCAAAGCAATGGTGCTAGTCTTTTTAATGTAATGTTATTTTGATTAGTAAGTGACATGTGGCCAATTGATGCAATGGCAGGGCAAAATACAGGGAAGACAGTGGCTATAATATTAGGAGGGGCAGCTGGGGTGGCGTTTTTGGTTATCTGCTTGCTATTTGCTAGGAGTTTGATGAAGAAACATGATGGTAGGTGTTATATAAATATGGCAAAATATAGTGAATGGTTTCTCTATGATTCAGTTAATATTTGTGCGTATATATGTAGAAGCTTGGTTTATACTTTATAATTGTAATAATTCTGTATTTTGATTCTGAAATTTTGGAATATCTTTTTATTGCACAGATTATTGACAGTGGAAGATGGTTGGCTTGAGGAGGCAAAATTCTTCTTGCGGTGGATTGTTTCGGGATATATAGCTTTTGGATGAAAGAAGTGGAAAGTTATTCTGGTAAATAGACTTAGCTGATAGAGAAAAGAATCTTGGGCGGCTCAATGTGGGGACTACTCCTAGTTCTTGTAGTTAGGTAAGAAGATTTTGTTGTGAAGAACAGTATCATTAGCTCATGAAAGTTGAGGTTTTTTTTTTTTTTTTAAACACATTTATAAGAGAGAAAAAAAAAATACCTAGAGGAATGAATGTTTGTCATCCTGAATGGATGAAAATTTTGTGGCTTCCCCACCTTTAGCCATGTGGGTAGTTCTCTTTTTCCCTACTCTCCACACACTATTGAGTCTCCATTTTTCTTCACTAACTTTAACTTTTTTAAAAGACGCAAGTTGCAGCTCTCTTACCTATCTCCCCTCTAATACAAATGTGTTGGTTTGTGTTTTCTTGATTCGGGTAGACAATGACAGATACATAACTTCAAGTCAATATCAATATACTAAACCATTTTAGATTACCGAGGGGAGAGGAAAAAGTTGGCACAGCATTTGGAGCTTCTTGGTGGCATTAACCTGAAAAGTCTGCTATAAGAAAGATATACGTAGATCATACTTGGTCACATTCAGAATCAAATTAGTAAAGTTAGAACTAAGTGAATGTATTTTTTAATAAAATTGATTGGCTCAAATTTATTGTGAATAATATCTAAACATACCATGATAGATTTGTGTGATAAAAAAAAAATGTTAGATTTGTATTCATAATTTCTCCTGTTATAAAACACAGACATGGAGTCGTTTGGTTAGCGTTGGCGTGTGTCATGTGCCTTCAATCTTCTTTCTTATTCTTTTTTAATTTTTTCCTCTCTCTACTATTCGACATGGATGTTGGAAAACGCTGTTGAATGGCGTATTTGCTACTAATTTTTTTCTATAAATTTTTTAAAAGAAAAAGGAAGCAAAGGCATAACTGCCATACATACTGTAAGCGTGGTAAGTTATCTAGTGGAACATTGGTGTTGTGCTGTAAAATATACTATCATTTACACATGACAGTTTTTGTATATAAAGATTTATGGAGAGGATAAGTTACTACATTATAAAGTTAAGGTATACCATAATACTCAAAATTTAAGGATGTGTTGGATTTATAGTTTGTAAATTATAGCTTGGTTATGTTTAAATTATGATTGGAGACTAAAATTTATGTTCAAATAAAACTGAATGCGATTTTGTCAAATTTGTTGAATTGAAGCTCTGCGACCAAAAAAGAAGAAAAAACTCAATTTGCACCCTTCACAGAATGGGCAAATTGAAATTCCAAACGTGCCATAATAATAAAAACTTTGCTTCCTACCAGTTGAATGAAAGTTTCATCGGCATACTGTAGCAGTTAACAAACAAATTATTGAAGAATTAGTGGTTTTTTGGGCTCTCACCAATGTGGCTCAAAATGGTTAGGGCTAAGTTGGGTTTGGCTTAAGTCTAATAAGAGTGGTCCAATTTTTGCCAGAATACGGTCACCATCTGGCCACTTTAGATCAAGCTTAATTCCTGTCCAAAGTGTTCAGTGATTCAATGAAAAGAAGAGAAATTTTCACCTACTCTTGGTACGAGCGAAAGGTGCTTTATTTGGAACGTCTATTACATAAGCTGTCCTATTAAGAAATAGGAATATGAAAGAGTATTTTCTGGTGCATGCAAGTTAGGAAGTATTAAATGTATGCGAAGACGGTGTCTAAAATGCTCTTCGACAGTCAAAGGTGCTTCATACACCGTCTGATCCAATAGTAACAAATTGATGGTATAAGCTACACCAAGAAAATATGATACACTATAAATTTCACCTATCTTCTTCTTTGTCCGGCTTCCACAACCCCTTGCTTCCATTTGCCTCCCCTCACCAGATTGAATCGCTGCCACCGACACCACCACGGCCCCGGTGCCCCCACCACCATTACCGTCACCGTCATTTGTGTCGGAGGATATGGCTCCAGAGTCTGATAATTTTCATTTTCAATCCCGTATTTGAAATTGAACCTTTCTTTGATGAGTTTCTCATAAGAGATTATTAACTTTACTTTGGAAGGGCGAATCTGCAAATACAAAAGGATATTTGCCCTACAGTTCTAGGAACAAGCTTCTTTTCGTTTCTCGCTCCTCGGTCATCCAACCGCCAACTCGCCATTTCTTTACTTCAAATGCGTGCTTCCTCCCATATTTACAAAAATCATGATAGGAACTAGTAGAAGTTCTGATATAATGTGGAACAATTTTTTCACTAGTATTTCTAGAAGATGATTTGCTAGCAGAGAACCTTCTTACTTCTAGGATTAGCGGTAACTCCTCACTTTCCTTGCTCGTCAAATGGGAGATTTGATATGCAAATGAGTGGAACAAGATTCAAAACAATTATCCTGAAACTCAAAACAAAGCTGATCTTAAACAAAGCAAAGAGAAAAGTGTGGTTGAGGTTTGATTTGGGGTCAGATTTAGGAGAGAGAGAGAGAGAGAGGCGAGAGTGGAAGCGATAGTGTTGGCGGAGTGCGTCGACCATAGGGAGAGAGAAAGGGTTAAGGATATTTCTAATGTGCACTATCAGTCATTAATCTCACTCATAGGCTACTAGATCTTCACTGTCGTATGACAAGATGCGTGGTGCACCTTTGACCCCGAGGTGCACCATAGAACGCGTAGTGTGTGAAATTATTAATGGTTGTCGCCAATTGAGTGTACTGATTTGATAATATAAAATTTTGACACGTATTAATATTTATTAGATTTTATATTGCCACGTCAAATTTATCAGCACTGAATTGATAGTAGGAACTAATTTTAATAATATTTGATAAATAAGGGACCAAAACTAAGTAAAAAATTTTTGAAGGACCAAATCTGAAAAATAAAAAATAAAAATATATTTAAGCAAAAAAAAAAGACACTTCGTTCGAGCGACTGGTAGTATAATGGGCCACGAAGCTTGGCGGAAGCATAAACCAGCATTGCGTAGACTCTCTTGTTTTCGGAAAAATACTTATATATGTGTATGTATAATTTGAATCATTCTTAAACTATATAAAAGAGGAAAAAAATACAATTAACGAAAAACCACTGTTTATTATGGATTTCTCCATCAAGTTGATAATGCCGACGACATATTCTAAGTCCAATCCTCAATTTCACATGTCTCATAGAGATGGATATATATATATGATGCTCACTGAATGATAGGATAAATATGAGAAATCTGTATTGCGTAGTCCCGGCAGCTAAAAAGCTTATTTAGTTGCTCTTCCCATCTAAATCATTTAGAATTAGACACATTAAAGCCATTGCTGTGGCACCTATATCTAGATGACTGTTGGTTTGCAAAGGTTCACAGCCGTTTTTTCGATTCACAACCCTCCAAAAACAGAGAGACAAAAACAGTACAGTATAACCAGTCCTCCTCCATCTTCACTGATATCTTAAGAATGCTTCTATTCTCGTTTGCGTACCCTCCGATAGTTCAGCAGGCTGCATAGTAAAGAGGTCATGTAATGATAAGATGTATTCTAGTATCTTTGATCTCTTTTTTCATCCGCAGACTAGCTCAATCTTCTCTAACACTTATAGTCGAGTGAGTGCTCTGGGCTTCCTTGGACATTGATGAGGACTAAGCATGAGCCAATAACATGGCACCAAATTTTGTTCATTCTCATTTCAAACTAGCTTTGGTGTTCATGCTGCTTAGGCCTTTAAATTGAGCACTACCGCCTCTGCACCTCCCACCCCGATGCCCACCTCCGACCAATGCTTCCTCCGTTCCCAACGCACCACTTGCCACTCCAATTAGTGAGAGGATTAGGATTGGGATTGGCACCAGATGACCGGCATATTGAATAATTGATGATTGCTGTACCTGATGCTAACAAATGCTTGAAGCAAAAGCTGAGACAGAAAATAAAGAGAAACTGAAGTAACAATGACTTCGACAGATTTCCATCCTGCAGAGTGCAGAAGCATGAAAATCCTTTCAATGGCTTTGGCATGTCCTGTAAACACTAGTGAGATAAGAGCATGATGCACCACTGAAATTATAACCAAAGGTTAAGTATAAATTTAGCATTAGCAAAATTAAAATGGCATCCAAAAGAAAAGAGAGTTAGGGAATACCATTGATCAACCATTCGGAGGTCATTTTGGGGGCGATTATCAGCCTCAAATTTGAATTCCTGATTACAAATGCTCCAATTCATATATGCTAAATCTGTTTGATCACTTTTGACATTAAAATCCATGATAATAATCAAATTAAAGAACCTCTTGCTACCAATAGTTGCCGCAAGAACATTCACCATTTTTAAAATGGTGAAACCTCTTCCTATCTCTCACAACTATCTCTCGCTTGACCACACTGGAAATAAACTTGAATGCATTATGGCAGTCCCCGCATATCCTCAAATTTTTGAAAACACGAATCGTAGCTCCTAAAGGAAGTTTCATAATTCCATAAACAACAGCAAGCTTTTCGCTATGGGTAGACAGGGCATATTCTTTATGTTCAGATTCCATATCATGTAATACAAACTTTGTATCAGGAACATAACCCAATTTCCTCATTTCAATTACCAGTTGTTCCAGATATCTGTACACTGCTAGCACCTCAGGATGTACGGTATCATCGACCAAAAAGACATGGACCATGTTTTCAACCTCAATCCAACTACAACCAGGTTCCTTCTTTACCCCTCGTTCCTTCATTAATTGCCTCACCCTAGCCACTTCATCCCACTGACCTAAAGTGGCATACATATTGGACAGGATTATGTAGGTTCCATCATGCTCTGGCATAAGCTCAAAGAGTCGTTCAGCAGCTTGAATTCCTAAATCAATGTTCCCATAAATCCGGCAACCAGCAAGAAGAGCCTCCCAAATTGGTGCACCAGGCTCAAAAGGCATCGATTCAGTTACATTCTTTGCTTCTAAGAACATACCAGCACGACATAACAAATCAATCAAGCGAGCATAATGATCCTCTCCTGGGGTTATACCATAAGTACGCATTGTATCAAAATAATGGCGTCCCTCTTTGACCAAGCCTGCATGGCTACAAGCAGAAAGAATTGTGAGAAAAGTTATCCTATCAGGTAATATTTCTTCCTTCAACATCTGTTCATAAAGTTGAATGGCTTCGACACCGCGTCCATGTTGTGCAAGAGCAGCAATCATGGCATTCCAAGATACTGAATCCACATATGGCATTGTGAGGAACACATTATAGGCAGATTCAACAAGACCACATCTTGCATACATTGTAATCAATGCATTGCTGGTTGAGAGGCTTGAGTCATGTCCCAAACGGAGTAGCTGAGAATGGAGCTGTTGTCCATTGTCTAATGATCCAAGAACAGCACAAGACGTAATTGCTCCAGCATATGCATAATCACATGGTTCTAGTCCCTCTAACTTCATCTGGTTGAATAGCTTCAAACCTTCTTCTCCAAAACCATTTTGTGCTAAGCCTGATATCATCACTGTCCATGTCAGGAGGCTCCTCTCTGGCATCTCCCTGAAAATGGAGTTAGCTTCCTCAATCCGGCGAGCATTGACATAAGCAGACAAAATTGCATTCCATGAAACAAGATCTTTTGCAGGCATCTTATTGAAAATTTCCCGTGCCTCAACCAATTTATCACATTTAGTGTAGAATGTAATCAAAGCATTATTTACAGACAAAATAAAATGTTCTGAAGATTGCAACTCTGTTCTGAGAATGTAAGCATGCACCTGCCTTCCACACTTGAACAGTCCAGTATTAGAAGAAGCACTAATTATACTAGTGTAAGCATACTCATCCAACTTAATTCCCAAGGACTGCATTTTCCTGAACAACTCAAATGCATCATCATAAAACCTGTGATGCACATAACCAGAGATCATGGCATTCCAAGCAACGGCTATCTTCTCAGTCATCCCATCAAGAAGCTCACGTGCTGCGCCAAGATCATCATTCCTCACATACCCAGCAATGATCGTGGTCCATGACAGTTCATCCCTCTCTGGCATCTCATCGAACAACCTCCTAGCAGCAGCCATCACCGATGAAGAGGACACCAACGGCGAAGATGCACAATTCACATAAGCACTCATCAAAGCATTCAAAACAGACACCATGCACCCCACTCCCCACTTGATCACCTCACAATGCAGCTGCTGGCAGTGCCTCTCCTCATCCGCTATCAACGACAATGCGCCCAGCACGCTCGCGAAACTATACGGGTCGGGAACAAACCTCTCCATCCTCATTTCTTTAAAGAGCCTAACAGCAGCATGACCATCATGATCACGCGAATATGCGGTTATCATAGAATTGTAACAAACAGTGTCACGAAGTCTCAAAGGGGAGGCATAAAACACTTCCTTAGCACGCTTTATGTTGCCCATTGCAGAGTATGCCGCAACCAAAGTGGTTCTAGCAACAATATCCGGTTTGGGAATTTTGTCAAACAGTTGGCGGGCATAGCAGATATTTGAAGACTTGCTGTAGATATCAATAAGACGGTTGAGGATGTGAGTGGATGGCCTGAAGCCAGAGGTTACAATGTGGCCGTGGACGGCACGTGCTAGTGTTTGGGTGATGGGGGTGCGGTTGAGTCGGGCTATGTAACGATTGGCCAGTGTACGAGGGTCCATGTTGGAAGTGTATGTGATGATGATGGTGAATGATGTTGATGATGATTTGGTGTGAAGGTTTGAATGCAAGTTGTTTTGGCATAATTATTGGATTGTGTGTTCTGAGTTCTATCTAAGAGGGTATTTGGGGGCAATGAGGTTGTTGTGAAGTGAACATGTATACGTTGTTGTGTATTTTGATCCCACCAAGATTGTGGTTGTTGTTGTTCCTTCTTGTTGGTTTTGTTCACCTTTGTGGGACGACAGCACCCTGTCTGTCCCTAGTGTAGTGCTCTGTCCTTTTAAGGACAGGATCGGTTGGTTCCTACCCTGACCACCGCCACCTCCAAGCCAATGTCAAGATACTTCTATCTCGAGCCAACGCTAGATCATGGCGCTTAGCCCTTAGATTTAAGATTTCTTTTTTTTTTTTTTGAAAAAAAATTAAGTGTGATTCTTAACCCAAAAAACAGAAAAAAAAAAAGTTTGATTACTAAATATGGCAAATAATAATAATAATAATAATAATTTAAAGTTGCCATTGTAAAAGTATATTATTAGTATTGATAATAATTGTTCATTTAAATATTTATTGTTCTTAAATTACTATAAAAATCCTAACAAAGATTGGTTCTAGCAAGAGGGACGAATATCTTAAATGCTGCGAATCACCATTTGAATCCAAATTGAAAGAGATGTTTGCAATTATTGTGTGACCATATCTTAAACACGATTATCTATTTGTCTATGGTGAGAGATACGCGTGAGAAATTAAAAAATTAATATAAAAATAATATCTATTACTATTATACTTGTCATTATTAACCTTTTATTTAAATATTTAAACAATATAGACAAAGAATAAAATAACAAATACATCTTATTAATCATTTAAAGATTTATAAATACAAATTATAAAATATAACCACTTATTAAATACTTACAATAAATTTTTAAAAATATAATTATGTAAATATTATTTTCAATTGTAAGTATCATCAAATACTTCTTAACTTTTTACTATATATTCATGATTTATTTCACATACTATTTAATTTCATTAACAAAATAAAAAAAAGAAATGGATTTATTTATAGGTATGTATATTATAGGTATGTGTCAACAATTAATTCATCGATATATAAAATTTAAAAATTTATGACCAATCTAGTCTATTACTCTGATTTCAATTGGTCAATGTATGTTACTTACAACTTCTATTATGTATATCAATTTATAAAAGGTGTAACATGTGAAACAACTTCCGCTTTTTTTTTTTCATTGACTTTTTCTTTTCACAAAAAAATAAAAAATATTTTCTGTGGCATTTTGACCTATACAACATGCTTGTTAAATTGTATAAAATTTGATAATATAAATATATATTATACTATCTATTTTTATCACATGACTTATGTGACATACGAAAAATTACTTAATTTATCCCTTTTCATTTTAGGATTAATAATATATTCAAATTAAATTCATGATGAATATGTTATATTAAGTTATCTTCTTAGACCTAATACATCATATTAAACAAGTCTTTGAAAATTCACTTATGGTTAAAGATTCACCCAATGAATAATTAAAAAAATTGGTAGGAAGTTAAAGAAGATGATGCTATGAGAATAGTTTCCAGGAGAGAGTAAATAAATAAGCTGCCAATTAAGGTAAGTAGAATAAAGAGTTTCACAAGTTATTAGGAGTGATTTAGTGATAAAAAATTTGAATAATTTATATAAAATCTTAAATTTAAATTTTATTATTGTCAATATATATATATATATATAAAAAGAATAAGAAATTTCAGTAAATCTAAAGTTTGCTAATAGATTATCAATACATTTTAAAAACTTCTTTTTTTTTTTTTTTTTGGATGTCCAAACTTCTAAATGTTTTAATATTGAAAACGTCATCTTATCATAAAATACTTGCACTAAAATTCAACCAAAAAAGTTCTCAAACTTTCTGTTTTTGTTGAAAATGGTAAAGGGCAAAAAGACGAAAAAGAAGCGTTGACCACGTTTCCAATTTGGGTGGCGCATGCATTCTGATGACAAATCTTGTGCTGTCAAAAAGGAACATGTTCCGAGCCCAAAAACCCAAAAAACAGCACAAAGTGCTCCACGCGGGAAGGGAATCACTTATCGCAGTCTCTGACCTCAAATGCCAAACCCACATATTTCATTCATTCGTTGATTCCCTGTTTCATCACTTATGTCTCTCCTCATAACCTGGAACAAAAGTAAAACTTGGCACAGCCCCTTTTTTCCTTGTACAACACAACATCATCAACCAAAACAAAAACGCATGCTTTGCTTTGCTTTGGTTCTCTTTGCAGTTATGATCTGAACACCCCACAACAGTCGTCACCTTTTGTCATAGTTTACCTGGCAAAGGAGCTTCCAACAAATAAACAAGTGGGTATTCGATTTTTTATTTTTTGGGTTTTAATTTTAATTACTATTGTTGTTGTCGATGGCACCATGTGTTTTTCCTTTCTGTTTTTAGCTTGATCTGAAATGGGTATTATCGTTTTGTTTGGGATATTCAGTGTATCCAAAGGTGAAGGTAAGACAGGAAGCTTATCAAGAGGATGATGATGGTGATGTACGGGACCTTGGGTTGAAGGCTTTCATCTCTCTATCCTTGCAAGGTTCTACTTCTCCAGGTAATTCTAATTTACCAGTTTACAACCATCATCTACTTCTAATTCTTCGTTTTTCTTCTAAATTTTTTTTCTTTTTGGTTTTAAATTGCATATTAATGTTATGAAATGATTAAACGGTTGATGTCTTGATGAGTCTCTTTTTTTTTTTTTTCTTTCTTTTTTTCCTTTTTTTTTTCTCAATGAGAGGTCCTAGTGGGGTGATAAGTGCTTCCAGTTCTAGGAACTATTTGTTTGAATATTTATTTGAAGGTTTCTGTGTTTGGATGATTTTGATTAAGTTGGCGATCCCAAAGAGGGGAATTAACATCACTAGGTTCTCTTTGCTGAAGTGCATAAACTCTTTTAACTGTTAACTGACCTTGCTCCCAGATCATATAATCATTCCCAAAATCAGGCCAAGGAGGAAGCAAAGAAAAAAACCTCCTAGTGATGTCTGCAATTAGGCAATTGGTGATCATATCCCAATTTCCACTCTCCCTCTTCCCTAACCAAACCTATCTATCACCTTCCAAATCAGCATGTGGTCTTGCAGGGTAGGTTAATAGCCTGATCACATAAATTGATGTCTATCTCATTGCTTGGCTGAGCATATGAATTTGCACTTGTAGCTTCATTCCGGTACTTCAATTTGGTCAAGGATGCTATTTACTTGAAAAAGAGGCAAAATATCTGAAGCAATAAGTGGGGGAATAGCATGAATGACTAAAGTATTTTTATTTTTCTTTTCCATTTCATTAGTTTTAGTTCTTCCCTATCATTTTGGCCTAAGTTTGAAGAATGAGAGTGTGATTTATATTTTATAAATGCAATAATGACGTCATTATGTTCATCTCTTTCCATTCTGCGCACAATCTAGTTTGCAGTTAGTAAAACTGCCGCAGGGTATTATCCATCCCATTTTACTTACTGATATAGAACCACCATTGTCTGATTTTACAGTGGCTGACAAGAAAAATGTCTCCAAGCCATCCATTGTCAAAGTACCAAAGTGTTATGTGCCACCTGCACCTACTCCACGAGTACAGATAACTGAAGATTTTGGAGACTGCAGTTTGTCATCTGATTCTTCAGGATCAACGGGACCCGAGAAGGATGACAATACTGATGAGAATAAAAGGAATATTAGGGCCAGTCCGATTCCGCGCCCTCGTGCTGTCGTCTCTAGCCCTCGTAAGTCTCATGCCTTTTCATCGTTTTGCTGTTTAGTTATATCTATTTATATACCAGATGCTTCTTGCAATTTGAATGCCCGAATTTTATCTAATGGTTGACATAGAGATCATAAGAACAATTGTGCTTATAATGAAGAGATGAATGCCTTGAGCTTCTTTTGATGGGCCATTGAAGCTGAGTGAAGTACTTTCTGATAAAGACCCTGTAACAAGATATGCAAATAGGCTTTTGAGTTTGTGATAGTGACTTTTACATCTCTTATAAAAAACATGAGTCATAAAATAGTATCATCATATTGGGAAATTGCTTTAGGAGTGTGCCTAATGTAAAAGGCAGTAGTGTCATTGTGTATTAGAAAGTCCTATATAAATGGAGGGCTGTGGATCATGCAATTTATGGGTGATCACTAATTCTCAAAAACTGTAATAAGCATTTTGTGACATACCACCTTCTTAAATCCATTCAATTAGGAAAAATTTAACCTATAATAATGTAGATGCTTGTGGCTGGCAATTATTGCCTTTATTTTTGCCTGTATCAGTGATCACTAATTCTCAACAACTGTAATGAAGCCTTTTGTGAAATACCACCTTAAATCCATTCAATTAGGAAAAACTTAGATGCTTGTGGCTGCTGATTATTGCCTGTATTTTTGTCTAGAATTCTTAGAACAGATCCAAATTTGTCTATGGTGCTATATGTTGAAGATATTTGATGAAACCAAAGCATTTCAGCCACTAAGAGATACAAATGAGATTCGGAAGGGAGTTTTATTTGTGTTCTTTTATTTTAAGACCCATCTGTCAAACCATTATAGTTGCTATTGTTGCAGAAGATTTCACAAGTGCAAGAGTGAAACCTCTGGTGAAAGTATGGTTTCATAGATATTTCAAACCATACCATGATATTAATTTTGGATTATTCTGTTACGCAATGGGATCAGTATTTTCTTGACTATTTAGGGTCTTCATCATTTTTTATTCTATAGCATGATTCTTGTATATGGGCTGGTTTTCCATCTGTCTGTTTTAAATCTAATGGAAATTAGCACATGAAATATTATTGTGATCACAATTCCAAGATTCACTCAGCCAACCAATTGTTGGTTGCTTGAAATAGAAGGTCTTGCTTCAACACATATGGTGTGCATGAAGTGAAACTAGAGGCTCTTAAGATATCTATGGCATGATTCTTATCACTCATAAGAACCCAAAATATTTCCAAAGAGCTTTCACGTTTGGCTGATTGAGGAGAAAAGGCAAATCATTGATTTTACAAAGTGTCAAGAATGACTACTTTAACATAAATTTTTTTGGAAAGTACCATTAATTATGTTGTCTGCTGATTATAGATTCTTTGTTTTGAGATATGAGATATCTACTTGCAGGCTGATTCAAGTTTATTATGTGCAATCTCACAATATTGACTTCTTTACTCTTTCTTCAATGTTGTATTCAGATAATGACACAGTGATCGGAAATAGAAATAGGACTAGAGATGGAAGCCGTTCTGCTTCGAAGAATGGTACTGTGCTGCAAAATAGACATGCACACTGTAAAGTTAAATCACATGAAGTTGCTGATAGTCCTCTAGACACAAGAAAATCCAAGGAGCCTGAGTCTTATGATAAAATTGATACTGTAGGGAGAAAAAAGGTCCAGAAAGGCAGCGTAAAATCCCAAAATGTACATAGGGTCTGGAGGTTCTAGTTCCATTGGAATCTAGGAGCGTGACTAGTTACCAGAATGTTGATAGCCAAAATGTATTATGATGTTAATCAAGGATTAGGTTCCTTCCCGTAGAAAAAGAGAGAGAGAGAAATAAAATAGTGTATGTTTTGATGTAACCATGTCGAGATGCTTAATGTTTTCACACCAACATCCAATGTTTTCCTGATGTGTGCATGTAAGATTCTCTAAAGAAGAAGGCAATGCCTGCGACATCATATATCTTCTGTTTATTTTTCTTCATACTTGAGATTCTTGTAAGATTGTTTGAGCCTTTAAGGAGAAAAAGAAAAATGAAACGAATGCCTGAGATATCACATACCAGTGCTTCATGGTAACTCATATTTGTGGAAAAATGAATCGTGGTATACATAAAGCTAATGACTTTAAATGGTCATATTTTATGTATGTAGATTACAGGACTGCATGAGGATTAACATGATATAGAATTTCATGCATGCTATTTGCCTTGGCTATATGAATAGAATTTTCACTTTGCTAATCAAGTTTCTTGTCTTACATATCCCTGTTGAAGGGCAAAGCATGACTGAACCCCAAAATCATGGCTGGGGTTCTGTCTCCTGTGCCAGTACCAGGTTTTGACAGTGGTGGAAACTTTGGGGCCCCTGGTAGACAAAGGGCCATTAGGCATCAAATCAATTCATAATTGGTGCCATTTTTCGGGTACACAAGACATCATTGTCCATTTTGAGCTTAGCTCAAATCCTTAATAAAACCCAAGCCCAGGGATTGAAAAACTCAGAACCAACAGCAATCGATCAGTTCAGATAGTCAATATTCAGGATTCAAGGATTATATACAATTCATTTCTTAAGCAGTTACTGGGGAGAATAATTCAAGTGATATCAAGTAAAGGGAAAAATGAGTCACTTGAATAGTTGAACAAGTACATGGGTTCTTCCAAAGAAAAGCTGTGTGTTGCTAGGATCCACTGTATCTTATATTATATCAAGTTCAGCACTATCTAAATGGAGCTTGTGTATGCATGTTCTACCTTTGTTTTTTGGTTCAGAGTTCTACCTTCATTTCCAAGCACGTACTTATCTTCATGAAAGTAACAATCCCAAACAAATAAAGAATACTCCATCTAGAGGGTCGCTAACGGAATGCTCCTATTGTGAAAAGTTTAAAAAAACCCAATTCATTAGAGTGACAGTGGCTTTCAAATTTGGAGTTTTGAGTTCATCCTTCTCAAGCTATGTTGATGACACATGCAAAAGTAATTTGGATGTATTTGTTATGGAAAGGTGTCTTCTCTAAAGTTTAAGGAAAAGCTTTATTGTAGAACTAGAAGATTACTTACAATGTTGTATGAGCCGGAGAATATAAGAGAATATTACCTTAGATGGGCGGACAAATTACAAGATTATAAACACTTGCATGGGAAAGAAAGTTAGGATAATATTTATAGTGGAAAAATAGTAGAATTTTGCCTTAATTATGATGAGAAGACCTGTAAAAACTCTTGTAAGAATAATAAATCTGATGAAATATTAAGCATAATTATAGACAAAACTATTAAGAAAAACTCAATTTTAAATGACTTGTTTACTAATGAAATGTCTATTGATTCATGTAATCAAACTTTGTCCGGTGAAAAAATGCTTAATTGTTGTTGAGTTAACCCTTCACATTATATATATATATATTTTGTTCTAGATTATTAGTTTATGAAATTTAGTATATTTCACCGTTCATTGAGTCGAATTGCATCGACCATTGATGCGGGGAAAGTTATATTAAGATTAGTTTTTTTAATTTAGAAGACTTAAATGTAAAATATTGCTCAAGAAAAATAAGTGTCCAATTATTTTTAAATATTATTTGTTGCTGATTATTTAAATAATTTACTAGCTACATTGGAGTAAATTAAAAAAAAAATAAAAAAATCTTTAAAAAGATAACAATCGTAATGAGAGGAGAAAGTTGGGAAAGTAAATCAATTCTTTCCTTTCCAAATTAGTTAATTCACTTAAAAATTACTTTTTTTTTTTAATATGGATTCATTTCAAAATTTTTATTAAAGGAAAAATGTTTTATTTTATAATTTAATTAATTTGTTGAGCGTGAAGATTTGTGGTGATGTGAGCATGAGTGAAGACAAGAGAATAATAACAAGTAATAATAAGACACAGCAAGCAAAGCTGCTTCTAGCGATATGATGATATCAACAACACAAACACAGCCCACGCGCACGCACGCAGACAGAACAGGATAAAAAACAGAACAATACCCCCCAACCACACCACAGGACGCAGCGCAATAACATCTTTTCCCTCGAAATCTCACTCTCCCTCTCTCTCTCTCTCTCTCTCTCCCCGAAAGGGTTCTCTCTCTCTCTCTCTCTAAAAACCTCTGCATTTTCTCTCTCTAAAACCCCACCCTGTTTTTTGTAAACTTACCCAAAATCTCTGGTTGTGGTTGCAGGTGCAGATCTCAAGGGGGCATTGCGGATCTAAAGGTGGGGTTTTGATATTCTAGGGTTTAAGGGGCTTCTCTGCAATGGCCACGCCCTTTCCCTTTCCCCTCACTGCTGCTCAGGTTCACTTCTTTTCTCTGCAAATTTGTTTGCTTTTTCACTGTTTGGATTAGCTTATTTTTTGTGTTCAGAAAAAATGGGTTGTAATCAAAATGTTGAAGGGAGAATTTTTAGCTGAAAAAAATATGTTTTTGGGTGATGATTAATTAAATACAAACAATAACAAATCTATTGGCTCTTGTGGGGTGGTTTTCAGGTTGGGACGTACTTTGTGGGGCAGTACTACCATGTGCTTCAGAGCAAGCCAGAGTTGGTGTACCAGTTCTACTCTGATGCCAGCACCATGCTTCGAATCGATGGCAATACTAGGGAGACTGCTACGGCGATGCTAGTAAATTTTCTAGCCCCCCTTCTTTTGGTTGTTGTTGTTTGTTATTATTATTACCTATCAAATGGAAGGGATGGCGCAAATGAATTTCATGAGACACCATTGATAAAAGGGTCGATGAAACATTAATTACTGAAGAGATGCATGGACTATTTTTTCAGGATGAAGCTTATTCGTTTATGATGGTTCAAATGAATGCTTATCTCTTTCTGATGACATTATGGAGTATATTTCATTGTTTGTCATATTTTATATAGAGCATGCTGAAAATTGTAGATTTATTTGTGGGCGATAAATTGTTAATCTTACTAAGTGTTAAATGTTTCAACAACTGGAAAATACAAATTACAAATGGTAATAAGTTGAAGTGGAGTAGTCAATAGCAGCTGGAGTGCTGGGACAGGTCGGGGCAAAACTTCCCTCCTGCCCCCAAATGTATGTTGTGGAGCATTTTGCATTTTTTCTGTTGTGGCATGGGTTGAAATAGTGGTCATAGTGGTCGCTTTGAAACACACAGATGAAATTCTCTCTCTCGTTTTGGTTTGGTGAGATGAAAATCTCTCTTTCACCCCAACTTAACTCTCCTGGCTCCATGAAAACCTGTTTTTTTTTTTTTTTTGGGTCTCACATGAACCATTGACTTAGAACTATTTTTTAGTACTATTTCGCTTTTGGCGCTCTATTAAAATATTTATTGTTCAGAAATAAAATAATGAGAGGTTCTCATTGCTGTTTCTGATTTCTTACAGATTTTTAGTTCCTTTATTAATTGTTTGAATCAATTTGGCATTATCTCCTATTGTCTGTGGATGTGCAATTATAGCAAAGCTCTTATTTCCCCCCAGAATTAAAGAAATTTCTCTCTGGGCAGCAAATCCATGCACTTGTTATGTCACTCAGTTTTACTGGAATTGAAATCAAGACTGCACAATCTCTGGAATCATGGAGTGGTGGTGTTCTTGTGATGGTTTCTGGATCTGTGCAACTTAAGGACTACAATTTGAAGAGGAAATTTATGCAGACATTCTTCCTTGCACCCCAAGAAAAAGGCTTTTTTGTTCTCAATGATATTTTTCACTTTGTTGAAGAGGAGCTGGTTCATCATCACCAAGCTGTCTTTTTAGCTCAGAGCAATCTTGATTCAAAATTGAACGCTCCTAGCACAATTAACAAACCAGGTAAGTTTTGCTTCAGCCTCAGTGTTCTTGTACGTGAATTTGTAATTATTGCTTCACTTATTAGTTATTGTAATTAGGAGATAAACACAAAGTAAGCTTTTTTTTTTAATAGAAAAGAATTTTATTAGAAGAGAAGGAAAGAGTACAAAAGAGATATTGTTCTACGGTTATAATTTCTTAGAAGTTGTGTTTGTTACTTAGTGTCTCTCTATGGTGTTCCCTGTCATTTTAGGTGGATTGTGCATCTGCATTTTGTTTTCCCTCTGTTCCTCAAGTTTTTAACATTTTCACATCCACTGCATCTAGCACAACTGATGCATTTGTAGCTGTTAATACACATATCATGTTCGTAATCTATGTGTCACATTTTCCACATCATCAATCTTCTACTGCCACTGGTCATTACTATGATACTGTCACATTGAGAAATGTATCCTTGCTGTTAGCAAACCGAACCTTAGCGTTTAGTCTCAGAGATGTATGATGATAAGAGCAGATATAGAGTTCTAGGACTTGAAATCAGCTAGTTGCTACCTGAAGTTTTGACCATAGATTGCCAGTGGTTGGCGGTATTTTTGTTTCATAGTGTAAAGTTGGCAGTTGGAAGTTGGAAGTTGAAAGTGAAGTTAATCGAACCTGCATTTATTAGTGATAAATGTTTTTAGAGAGCATAACTTTTCCAAAAAATTGCAGCGACTTAACAAGATAAGCATTATGGCTGATTATGTAGCTATAATTGATTCTTGAAACTGTAATCTTTTAAGTAATTAGAGAGCTATGTGCTTTCCAGTCTCCAGCTACCTGCTGGGTGGAGATTTACAGGCAAGGGAGTTTGTCGCTGCAAATGAGGTCAAAGAAAATGGTGTAGTTGACAATTATGGATTTTCAGAGCAACAAATGCAGCAAGTCCATGATTCTGAACATATTCAGGAGCAGGATGTTGCTGAAGAGTCACATCGTTCACTTCAATCTACTGTCAATGTTGTGCAAGACCATGTACCTATTGCTGAAGAATCTCCCGAGGAGCCCCAAAAACAAACTTATGCTTCCATCGTATGTGCGAACTAACCAATAGATGAATTTGTGAATGTTTTCTTTTGAGATGCATTTATGACTTCGGAGCTGACTGTGTTATGAAACTGCTGTTGGAAGTTACGGGTTGCTAAAGGACAATCTACGCCAGTTGTAGCTTCTCAGCCATCTCAAAAGAATGTGTCCTCTTCGGAATGGGATCATACTCCACAGACTGGTAGTCAACAAACAACTGCTTCAACTAATGCAGTTGAGACGTCTGAAACTCATGCAGTGGAAGAGGTTCCCGCAACAGAAGATGAAGGTTACTGTGTGCACTTGTTGAGACTCATTAATTATTCAGTTCTTTTATGTATTATTTGGATAGTTACTTTTTGGTGTTGTTGCACATTTTGATGGCTCATTGTGCCATCCTTTTACTAATAAACTAATTTGTTTGAATCCCTCAACGTGCTAGTCTGTGGTTTTTATAATGTACTCATTTGTTATTGCCACATATTTTGATTTGATTGAGATTGCTTTCAGATGAAATCAAATCTGTTTACGTGAGAAACTTGTCACCTACTGTGTCTGCTTCTGAAATTGAAGAGGAATTCAAGAATTTTGGTAGGATCAGGCCTGATGGTGTTGTCATAAGAAGTCGCAAGGTAGGCGTCTGCATCTTCAAAGAACTATATTAGTTAATTTATATCCCCATTACAAAGCTAAGCTTTTCACTTTTTTCCAGGATGTTGGAGTTTGCTACGCATTTGTTGAATTTGAAGATATGACTGGCGTTCATAATGCAGTCAAGGTTTGGATTTGGTTTTAAATGATTAGTTTATTATATCTACTGGTTATGAATTTTGATGCAATATTACATGTTCTCGGCAAAAACTAATGTGGAAAATAATAGTTGCTCACAATGGTCATGAGTTTTTGTTCTGGATTATTGATCTTAATAGCCTCGGGCTGTTTCTGACCTTTGTCAGAGAAACTTATTGTCCTGTTTTGCACCTTAAAAGTCATATTTCCGTGGGACTATTTTCTGATTTCATGTGCTGTAGACTAATGTTTGTTTGGTATATTTGCAGGCAGGATCCGTGGAGGTAGCAGGAAGACAAGTATACATTGAAGAGCGCAGACCAAACAGTAACATCCCTTCCCGAGGAGGAAGTAAGCCCTTTATTCTTTTTCTAATTTTTATTTTAAGTTTTGCTTCTGCTTTATTTTTTCCAAATTTCTTCTCTGTCGCGGTTGTCCCTGACTTTTTGAGATATATACGTGGTAAAGTACTGCCAATTTGCAAGTGAGGAGATGGATTCTCAAATGACACTTTTGAGAAATTACAAATTTAAGTTACTATGTGCTAATGTATTATAAGGATTGAATTATGTTTTCTATGGATTATTCTTCCCTTCTTGTATTATTCTTCTCTTCTCCTTAATAATATTCTTCTTTCATCCCAAAGAAATAAAATAAAATAATTATGTTTTCTATGGACTATTAAGGATGCAGTCATGCTTAAGTCTTGTCGACTGCACTGTTTGATGGCTCTCCCTAGTTACACGGACAAAGATATGTTATAATTTGATCCACATGGCGGCTCATTTAATTTCTATCATCAATTATTCAAAATGATACTTTGTCTATCACAATTTGGCCATTCATGCTTTCTCAATGATGATGTTCACACGGTTAAGCCGAGATATGATTGTCTCCCACCTTCTGTTTTCCCGGTTTCTTTTTTCTCTTCATAATTGAACTGTTTATAAATCAATTATTCTCGTTGTATTATCAACAGGAAGAGGTAGAGGCAGGGGTAGCTATCATTCAGATGCACCAAGAGGGCGTTTTGGTCCAAGAAACTTTGGTAGGGGAAGTGGCCAAGATGGAGGTGAACGTGATTATAACAAACCAAAAGGAAATGGTTTCTATAGACCAAGTCCCCGCCAAGAAAGGGGATATTCAGGGCACCCAGTGCCAAGAAATGGTCAGAATCATGCTGAGTCAACATAGAATCTTAGCAAGAGTACCAAATTTTGAGTCCGGAAGATACTTTAGCTCTAAATAGCCAGTTTCAATAGATATTAAGAATCCATTATTGATATTTTTTTGAAGTCTTAAATTAAGGTGTTCCGGGAATATGAATGTTATATTTCCTTTCTGATAATTTTTTTGCAGTCAAGGGGCTCATATATATGTATATATATATGGGTCTCTGCTCTTTACCCTTGCCTTCCTCGCTACTTATTAGTTATACCCTTTTTCTTTTTATTAATGTAGACTTATTGGAATACTATATACGTTCATGGATACCATAAGCTAAAGGAACTGAAAAACAGTGCATTCGCAAGTTACTTACAATATTTGTTTAAGAGAATTAGTAATTTATATGAAAAATGTATCTCTTTTGTTACGAAAACAAGTTTCAAAATTTTCACAGGTATAAGGCATAGTACAAGAGTTTTATTAAACAGTAATTTAGGTAAATAACTCATTTAATCTGTATAATTTTAAGTTAAATTCAATGTAATCCCTACAATTCAAAGCTAACAACGCAGGCTTCAAAAAGTGCAAAACGGTCTTTACAGTCAGATGCTGTTACATCGTTGTGGTACTAACGGCTTTTAACGTCTAAAAGGAAAATCACTAATGACGTATGTCACGTGTAGGTTCACATTGCCAAAATGCTCTCTTATGCATTGTGACAATTTTTTGCTAGAGTTGTATGAATTTCTAAGATTGAAGAAGGGTGGTTGAATAGATGAAAGAAGTAAATATCACTCATCCATTTAAAGTTAAAAATAACTTCACATCATTCTATGAAAAATTTTGACTATTAAATATTTTCAATTGTGTTTGGAATGCAAAAAATAAAAATAAAAATAAAAAAATAAAAAAAAATGATTTGTAAATCAAATCATGTGTTTAGAATTGAAAAAAGAAGAAGAAAGGAATTAATTTACTAAATCCAATAGAATTCCATTCTTTGTGTTTTGAAATCCTATCATTTTGAATAAGTTTTATTGGGATTTGGATTGATTTCAATTTTAAATATTTAAAATAACTATTTTAACCCTTAAATTTTACAAACCCCTGAAGCCTAATCCCAATTCCCATATACATTGCTCTGTGATGAACATTGCAACCCTAAACCATGATGCCATAGAAGCTATTCACTCACTCCTCTTTCTCTTTGACGTTAGTACTGTACTGATAACAACTATCCATTAATCTATTGTTACAACTGATCTATGCCTAAGTGCCAAGTGGATATGAAGCTTTGTTTGACTCGATGATGAATTGATGATTTCTGTAGAGTGCATGGTCGTTATGCTTCTTGTATTTTCAGTAGTATGAAATTGATTAGTATATGTTTTGCGGTTCTCACTTTTTTGACTTGAGGGTATTTTGGTCGAAAGGACAAAAGAGAAGGAAAGTGAGGAAAATAAAAAAACTAAATCAAATCAATTTTAATTTTGATAAATTCCAAACATAATAATTCATTTTTAAATCAATTAAAATCTTATTTTTTACAACTCATTCCAAACATGATATTTAATTTATAAATCAACTTAAATCAAATCAAGTCATTTCCAAGCTTTTTTCATTCCAAATAAATCACTCACCTAACCATGTGTAACCATCGGCTATGAATTAAAATAAAAATTGTTATTCTGGTAGTATGTTCACCCTCTTATGGTTGTTATGTAATTAATCCAATCCTATCTCACTGTAATTAGAGAAGCTCAATGGGTTTTCTGATATAAATATGTGTACAAATAAATCTCATCTAAGAAACTTTCTCCCCCTTTTTTACTTTCATATCAAGCTCACCCTAATGATTAGTTTAATATAGGATAAAAAAAAATTTTCATAGATTAGATGTATGAGTAAAATTATATAAAAACCTAATCCCTAAACTTTTCACCTTTATTCTTATCCCCCATACCAAGCTTACCCTAAGAAGAGTAATAGGTTCTCAATTTTAAGAATGATTTGCAACTTATTGGTACAAAAATTGTAATATTTGTATAAAGAGTTTATAAATTTGCATTGTAATAATGGTATTATAGTGGAGACTTTCAATCTTATCCCATGTAACACTAGTGTCTTTCTTTTTTTTTGGGTAAAAATTTGTTGCGTCTTTATTTCATTTCTTCTTGGAGTCATGCTGTTGGTCCATGATCAATTCTAGTTGCATGAAGTAAATGGTTCAAACTACAGTAGGGTCCATCAACTAAACAGGGCGGAGTCTGAATTACTGCATCAAAGGGATGAACTTTTAACATAATCATAATTCATTTGGTAAGTTATTTTTGTCTCACTTCAAGTTAGATACATGTTATTATAGAAATACCAAGAAAAATTCAGGAAAAAAAGCAATAAATAAAAGAAATACGGTCTTCTTTATTCTGGATGAGCTAATCTTTCTACTTCCTTTTATGGATTGTTCATGGTTTCCTTTATCTCCTATGACTATATATAAGCATTTACTTGCACCTGCTCTAGCACCTTGTCTTGAATATTTGCCAACAGTTATGGCATTTTCTACCAAAAGGTTTGTGGAACAGGCCACTGCCTTGAAATTTTAGCTTTCCCCATCTTCTGTTTCCCATAGAAAGAGAGCATATGCTGCAAGAACATTGCTGAAAGCAGAGAAATGGTAAGCACTTGCATCTTAATCATTATCAAATGTAGTTTATTTTTGTAAGTTATTTCTTTTGTAATTCAGAATTCTTTCATATAAAGATTCATATTATACAGCATTGCACACTAGTTTAGTCGATTCAACAATTCTTTCAAAGTAGGATTTACACCAAATCAATAAGGACTAAATATGAATTTTTGGTCTTCCATGTTTTAGCTTTAACGGGCAAGCGAAGTAACAAGACATGTTGCATAACTTAAAAGATAGTGTCTCATAGATTGTACCTTTCCCCAGGGGTAGCCTGAACTGCTTGCTCAAATAAATTTGAAGCCTTTTCCCGATCATGATGAAGTTCCCACACAAGCTTAGCATATTCTGACATTATTTCACCATCACTGGGATCAGCTACGACTGCACGTGAGTAGTAATCCTCTGCTGCTTCAAGATCTTTGGACTGTACATTCAATGTGGAGAAGGGGGCAGGTCAATTACACTTTTTTTATAAGCCTGAAAATTTCTCTAACCATAAACTAAGTAATAACAAGTCTATAATTATGTGAATTCTCATTTTTACCTGTGTTATAAAGATGATCTCACATACATAAACTTATTAAGGTAGTTATAACTTAGATGAAGGAGCTAGTGCAAGCCTTGTGCCTGTTGAAGATTTCATTTTGAACCAAGAGAAGTTCAACTAACTAATCATAGTTTATGCCTCAATTGTTGTTTGTGTTTACTATTGATATATGCCCCTGCAAGAGGCAGGGCATCAAAAGCCATAATTCAGTGCTCTGTCTGAGGATTTTCCTCCCAACAAACACCCAAAAAAGAAGTTATATGAGAAAAAGAAACGGAAAAACAATGGTAAAAAGAAGTCCTTCTGTCAAAATCTTAGGACTGCTCAAGAAGCTTTTGTGTGCTAGTCCAGATTAAAATCTAGAAGCACCTGCACATTGAATGCTTAAAAAGATTGAAATTAGGCCTACTGTTGAATCATGCATGCCTAATATATATCTCACCTGAAACAGAAACTGAGCATACTTTTTCAGAAACAATGGATTGTTAGGATTTTCATCAACCATCTTCTTTAAATAATCTGCAGCATTACTGTCTTCGCTCCAATTAGCTGTAGTAAGATTTGGTGCATCAATCTCTTGTCCAGTTGAAAGATGTGCGAATAGACCAACTGGGTCACTTTCCTCGTTGGAGGGATCGACAGGTTCAGTCTTTTGGTTTTCCTTGTCATTCTGCACTCAGTTATAAACTGTTGAGTATTAAACAACCAATGTGTGTCATGTGAAAGACAACATCCGATAGACTGGAAAAAACAAAGGGAAGGTAAGAAAGAAAGGAGAAAAGCACCTGAGTTTCATTTTTTCCAACATCATTGTCAATATCTTCTGTTTCCCAGAGAAAACTAGTATATGCTGCAAGAATATCACTGAAAGGAATATGTCATATGTTTACTGTTAACTTTTTATAAATGGACAGCTCAACATTTTGCATGTTTAAAGAGAAGCTTCCAGTTTCTGCAGGCTACAATGACGTTCAGGAGCATATTTTAGTCCAGGAATAATTATGATAATTTTGAGTTTCTCCAATGCAATGTCCATGCTATATTGGCTTTTAAATGAGCAAGATAGATAGGCAGTGTGGTACCTGTCTGCAGGAGCAGCTTGAGCTGCACGTTCAAAATAGATCAATGCTCTATCCTTGTCATGATGGTGCTCCCACAAAAGCTTTGCATATTCCACCAAGATTGCACCATCGTTAGGATCAGCTAGGGTAGCACGATGAAAGTACTCCTCAGCCTCTACAAGTTCTCCCTTAGACTGTCAGTAAATCAAAATATGAAGTCAGCATCTAAGAAGAACAATAAGAAACAGCATCCTTGTCTGAATCTGAAAGATGATGATTACATAAAAGAGAGTTGCCGCGGTGATTTTCAAATTTTGCCACCCACCTGTTTAGAAATTTTTGTTGTTTTAGTAAACCAATTTGTCTTTTATTTAATTACTTATTTTTGCTAAGTCAAGCAAGGGGGACTGGAGGCTGCCCCTTCACAAAGCTAGTATATACTGAGTGGCAAAGCCTAAACCTTACATGCCAAATGCTTAAATCCTTGGCAGCTTAAACAACCATCATTGACAGTAAGCCACTTTGACTAATATTGGACATCATGCAGATTTTTCTGCTCTATGTTGTCAGCTTAAAAGGATTTGTTGCTGACTTCTGCATAGACTTAAACTCTATTAGTGTGCAGTTTTATAAAAAGGCCAGATATTAGATAACCAAGTACCCACCATAGCATTTGTACTATTGTAACTTGATGGAGATTAATCAGCTCTATATCTCTTTAAACAACATTTTCACTTTAATTTGATAATCAAACGTTTTCAAGAATGGCTGATTTTAAAAGTAGCCTTGAGACAAGCTAAGTATAATTACACCTGATGAGGCACCAGTGACAATGACAAGTTTAAACTTTAAACAGAGTTTAGCATCTATAAGCAAGCATCAATCTTGTGGGGTCTGATTAATATGCAGCTTTACCTTATAGGTATGCTACATGGGATTTACTACATCAACGAAAGGTTGAATAGCAACTGCCCACATCAATCCAAAACTAGGACCTGCATATCTATTCATTTCAGAATCAAAATTTATGTGTATTTGAATTGAAAAGCCATCACTAAACTGAAATCTGCAATTATTAGTATATCTCATTTTCATCAGTGACATTTCCTTGTACAAAATTACAATACCATGTGAATCAATTGATTAAAATGAAGAAAGATCCATAAATAATAATAATAATAATAATAATAACTCACTTGTAAAAGCTGGGCATACTTTTTCAGAATCAAAGGGTGGCATGGATACTCATCAACCATCCTCTTGTAATACTCTTCAAGATCCTCACTCTCTTGCAAGTTAGGAGTGAATATATCATCACTGGCAGAGTTATCATATCCAACCCCAGCAGCATCGAACCCAGTTGCATCAACCCCAAGCCCTGCTGCAAGATACATGGGGGGGCTAGGTGGTTCAAGATCAACAACATCTTCCTCCTCCTCAACACTCAAATTCTGAATCCCATTTGGCCCATCAATCTCATTCTCTCCTTCCTCAATCAAGTCCATCCTCTTCCTCCCACCAAAGCTGAACTCACCACTTCCAAAGCTCTCCCTTCTCCTCAAGACCACTCCTGGGTACTTCTCATCATCTCCAAACTCCCCATGAGAGGTGTTGTATATTTCAAATGATGGAGCTGAACGCAAGGTTGACTGGAACTCATCCTCCACCGGTGGTGACTTGGGACTATGTAACTCGTCATCCATGGAGCCACCAAGAAGATATGCCAATATCTCTAAGTTGCTATTAGTATTAGATTTGTTAAGTTCAGATTTGGTGCTTATGTTGTGATCAAAGTCAGTGCCTCATATTGCTTGCATCGTTGTGGAAAGAGACCAAGTCCTTGAGATACGGGAAAATGAGAGTTTCAAGGTTTCAAAGGATGTTGTTTGCTTCATTTTTTGTGGTACATTGAAAAAAAAAAAAAAAAAAAAAAAAGAGATCCTTTTGCTTTATTTAATAATAATAATAATATAATAATAACTAATGCTAATGGTAGATCCTCCCATTCCGCTGCTTGGGCTTTGAGGCTGTCTAAATCTGTCGGTGCTACTTTTTATTTCAATTCAATATCTTTTAAGGATATAAATCAGAAGTTAAGAAGGCGCATTTACTTGTCCAAATGTAAATATTGGTTGGAATTTTTTTTTCAAGAAATTATTTTATGTTTAAAGAATCAGATACTTTCTACTCTAGGATGCTAGAATGCAGCCACTTATCCAGATGAGTTCTAATTTTATTCAAGTATTGTGCTGCTATTTGCGTTCTGAATTTCGTAAAGTAACAAAAAGAATTGTGAGATCCATTCAGAGTCAAAACCGACAAAGTTTATCTAGACTAGAATAGGTGGCTTCAATAGTGCAAGAGTAACAATGAGTTTGTCATTGCATTAACAATGTGCGTGTGAATCTATAATTTTCTTTCCCGAGTCACACAACTACGCTCGATTTCGATGGTGTCCTAAAAACATGCATACGTAAGGCTAATGTTGGCTGTCAAATTTCGAGTTATGCAACTCAAGGTCAAAAGTGATGCTACAAGAAACAAGATGAACGTGATTCTACTAAAGAAGCGCGGGAGGAAAGTCTTCCATCACATGAAAGTAATTAGATTGGGTGTATAGGGGGGTGTTTGAACTATAGTTTGCAAATTATAAATTGATATTACAAAAAAACATTTTTATTTTTTACTTTTATTCAAACTATAGTTTGAGATTAGAATCATATTAAAATATAAATAAAATTTAATTTTAATACATTATCAATATAAAATACAGACATCTAATCATAAATTGTCACATTTGTAAAAATATTTAATTCAGTCACTTACTATCCTAAAAATCTTATAAATAGAAATATATAATTATATTATAGTATAAAATTATTTTATATTGAAAGTATATTAAAATTAATCTTATGTAATTATACATAATTTTATCAAATATATTAAAACAAATTAAAGACTCAGTTTATAGTCTTCAAATCATAATTTAAGGTGTATAAACTAAAATTCAAACATGTTTTAAGTCTACAGTCTGCACAATTTGTCAATCCATACAGGCAAAAATTAACTTTTGTGGAACAACTAATGCTACCTAAAAAGTTATGTTCATACCTGTTTTACAAAGGGAAGTTATTTGGATTTAGTGAAATCAAACTAATGTTTCTGTTTTAAAAATTATATTTACTTTTTATTTATGTATTTTCTACATATATGGAACTATGAACAGGGGTGTATGTTAACATTGTTAGTTTTTGTTTTCATAGATAATTTCAGATTTTAATTTGCATTTCAACATAAATTTCTTCGTTGCTTTTATTTTTCTTATTTTTGTTGCTCGTACAAATCTGTAGATCCCTTTAGCTAATTGAGCTGCTAACCCATGTTAATCCGAGTTCCACTAGTTTAAAACTTAAAATTATATTAACCCATTCTCCTTGTTTATATTTTCACGTGAACATACTACTCCCTTTGATATTTTACTGCTACATACTGAATAGGATACCGAATAACGAAGAGAAAATTCTAAAACTACCCTTAAAAATTAAAATCGATGTCTCTAATTGCAACGGGAACCATGGTGCTGGAAATCACAAACCAGCTTTTTTAAAAGTTTTTGGTCAGAACAGATCATTTTTAAAAGCCTTGTCCGGCCTTTGGGCCTAAGCCAGGTCAAAGAAGATAACGCAACGTCCAAAACCCCAATTAGGAAAGATATCGTTTTATACCTATTTTGTTATACCTATTTTTTATATATATAATTTAATTTTTATATATTGATAGGATAAAATAATTTTAAGCTATCAATTAATAAAAATATAAAAAAATATCAAATTATGATGAATTTCATCATAATGGACAATTATTTATTATAATTTAATATTTTCTTGTATTTATATTAGTTGATAGTATAAAGTTATTTTATACTGTCAATATATAAAAATTAATTTTTTTTAATATATATCAATACTTGTTTTGTGAAAATGAAAAGGAAATAACATACATATTGAGAAATTTCTGTAAGAATAATGTAATTAAAATAATTTCAAAATATTATCAATCAGAAAGTTTTCAAGTTGAAGTGTGTGTTTTTATTATTTTATTACCTATAAAAATAGCATAATAAAATAGTCTGTAAATAGCATTATTACTTTGCATAATACAATAATAACTTCTCTTGCATTTCAAGGGATATTTTACTAGTAAGTTAATTGAGTTAAGAACCATAATAAAACAAATTATATGGATGATCATGTATAGCTGAGTCTGCAAACAAATGGGTTATCTTCTATTCATCCCTAATAATCACATACTTTGTTATTTCCACCTCAAAAAATACACATGTTAATACTATTTTAGTTTTAAAAATAAGTAAATAGAGAATGTATTAAAATTTATGTTTTTATTTTTTCATTATCTTAAAAAAAGGGTGGTATACTAATGAAAATGGCGTACGACAATATTATCGAATAATCACTAATTAACTGTGTAGACTAGTGTTGCATATCACTATACCAGGCAATTGATCAAAAATCAAAGGTGATTTTTATGATACCCATTCAAAAATTGAGGGTTCTAAACCCTTCTTAGGTGGATCAATCTAATGTAATCATGTAGATAATTTAATCCACCTAATCATATATTAATCATTACTTTAAATTTTATATTTAAACCTCCAATATTTTTGTTTACTTACAATTTGCCCCAATCCTTATTACCCAAATTCCTATTTCAAATATGAGACAAGTTATCTTATCCTAAAATTTAAAAGTTGTAAAAAACTATTTGATCCCAAATGTGTAAACCCTAAGAAAAACCCAGCCCCTTGTTTGTACAAGGAAAAAAAAGCCCCTATTCATACCAAAAAGAAAAAAAATCATGAACCCTTGACCTAGCGTCAAGGAGCACTTCACTCAATTTCTAAGCATTTGTTGGGTTATTCTTGATTTCATTTACATTTCCTGGGTTCCCTATCTTATCTTGCCATCTATCTCCTTACTCTGTCAACTAGATACACTTTCCTTAAAGGCTAGGGCATCATGTGCAGGAAAATGTACATTGAACGGATGATGCATTCGAAAATCCCTTCCATCTTTTTTTTCAATAAGTATCAAGATCCTTCATTCACCATCATAAGTGAAGAGCTAAGAAAGTACAATGCAGAAGAAAAGATGAAAATGATGCAAATGCAAAAACAAGCAAACCAATACACCAAGTATATGAACTATCCTGTTATTAAAAGTCTGTGTCAACGCCAATTATTTGTCCATCACTTCTGGAAGAAACTTCATCTCTTCAATAAAACGTATAGTCATATCAACTAAGCACAGCCCTATATTCTTCCACCTACATATGGTTTTAACCTTAATTTTGTAAGAAATTCCTTCCATCTTGATCACATATTTGGTCGGTCTTGTAACGATTCTAGAAAACTTCATGCGGGTTTTTTTTTCTTTTCTTTTTGGTATCAATAGGGACTAGGTTTTTTCTTTTTGGTGCGAAGAGATGCTTTTTTTTTTCCCGTATATGAATAGGGGTTGGGTTTTTTATCGAATTCAATTTACTTATTTGGGATCAAATAATCTGTTTTTTTCAACTATTTAAATTTCAGGATAAGATAATTTATCTCATATTTGGAATAGGAATTGAGGTAATAAAGATTAGGGAAAATTGTAACCAAATAAAATATTCAGGGTTTAAACATAAAATTTAAAGTAATAATAAGTAGATAATTAAGTGGATTAAATTATATACATGGCTACATTAAATCGGTCCATCTAAGAAAGGTTTAAAATCCTCTATTTTAAGGTAGGTACCATAGAAATCACCAAAATCAAAACTAGTAGATCGAGAAAGCCCATTTCAGGTTAAACTCACGGAATCTTCCCCCACCTCTTGGAAACTAGAGCTACCTAACCCATGGAACTCCAATTACCAAACCGCAGTTGTACACAGAATCACTTCTACTATATATATATATATATATATATATATATATATATATGTATATACAAAAAAATAGATGTTCCAATCATTCAAAACTACTCAAATAATATGCTCAATCCAAACTCAAAGAATGATACTAAGTAAACATATTTTTTATGAGATATTATATTAATTTATATTTAATTTATTATTAGATGAGATGTGGATCTTATTTAATAATGGATAGAACGTGAAAAATTCACCTATCATTATTCGTTGGAAAATTAGATTTAACAAAAATAGGAAGGTATTCTCTGTAATACACCCTGGCTTAATTAATTTTAACTTCTGACAAACAGTTGGCACCAAAAAAAAATAAAAACAAAATTGTTGCAACAAAAAGGCACACAAGGCAAGAACACGAAAGAAAAAGAAAGGATGAGATAAAGAAAATTTCCATTACGGTAAGCGAAAAAGAGGGGGGAGAGAAACCAACGCTTGAGAAGTAACGGAATTATCCCCGCATTGATTCGCTGTCGTTTTGGGGGGTAGTGGGCAAGAGTGAAACCGAATGGAACGAAGGACAGCAAAAAATGGCTTGTTTGCGTGTGTTTTGTTGCGATACCCACTTTTCTTTTCCTAGCCCCCCCTTCCCCCCTCCCCCCCGCTTCATGTCACGCCCTCCCTCGTCGTCCTCCTCCTGGACGACCACGAGCGGCAATTCTCCCAGAAAAAAATCCCCTCGCTTCCCTTTCCTCTTCCCCAATTGGTTCAAAACCCTCAAACGTTCCAAAACTTCCGACAAGCTCTACAAGAAATACCTCCGATCCTACAAGCTCAAATAACAATCACCAACCAAACTTGCAATATTCATAATCTCAATTAGGTGCATTATTATCACGTAACAATATATGCACCTAATTTGATCCAAACCAGTTATTATTAATTATTATTAATTATTGTTGTTGTTCTTCTCTCGCAAGATGTCACACATTTTGGCACCGTTCCAGCTCTTGGAGCTCAATGTCATATCCGCACAGGACCTTGCACCCGTTACACGCAACATGCGAACCTACGCGGTCGCATGGGTGCACCCGGATCGGAAGCTGTCTACTAGGGTGGACACGCAGGGGCACACGAACCCCACGTGGAACGACAAGTTTGTTTTCCGGGTTGACGAGGAGTTTTTATATGCGGACACGTCAGCAATCATGATCGAGATCTACGCGCTGCACTGGTTCAAGGACGTGCACGTGGGGACGGTGCGCGTGCTCGTCGGGAACCTCATCCCGCCGCCGTCGCGGCCGTTTCATAACCACAGGGCCCCTCTAGGGATGCGGTTCGTCGCGCTGCAGGTGCGCCGGGCCTCCGGGAGGCCGCAGGGGATCCTCAACATCGGCGTGGCGGTGCTCGACAGCTCCATGCGGAGCATGCCGCTCTACACGCTCAACTCCTCCGCCGTCGGGTACCGCCATCTGATGGGAGAGAAGGACCCTTACGACAGCCACAACCACCTCAGCCCCCACGTCTTCGGAGACAACAACAAGGCAGCCTCTAACAACGCAGCCGCGGCCACGACAACGGCGGCGAAGCCGGAGTTGCGGCGGACGAAGAGCGACACCAGCTCGATGATGGGGTCGGAGGCCGTGGTGGCTCGAAGAACAATTGCCAACAAGGGGAAGGCGAATTCTGTTATATCAGAATCCGTAGTCTCAGGTTCGAGTCTTGCGAGGGAGAGCCAGAAGAAAAAGAATAAGAAGAAGGGGAAGAGAAGGTCGAGGGGTAATAGCTCCGTGGTGAGTGGGGGTTACGAGGGGAAGGTTAAAAGCGAGAAATCAAGCTCTGTCCTCAGCGGTTCCTTGCCGTGGAAGCTTAAGAAGAATAAGCAGAATAATGCAGGTTCAGCTCTGAGTGGTTCAGATGTCATGCATGTTCAGGAACCAGCACCTCCATTCGAGCATGACAAGGAAGAACACAACATCGTGGAAGAAAACCACATGGAAGAACACAACATGCAACATATCAACGTGGAACATAACAACATGGAAGAAAACAACGCCCTGGAAGACATCAACAACTACGACAATGACAATAATGAAGCTATGTATGTTGATCACCACGACAAGGATGATGTTGCTTCATCTGTTAACACTGTTTCCGAAGCTGTAACAAGCGACGTCAACAACAACCTTGAACATGGACACGGGCATGGACACGTAATTCACTATGAAGCCGTTGCCGCCTCGCCGAAACCGCAGTTCCATGGCTCTCCGGTGCCGCCGCCGCCGCAGTATCACCGCTCCCCAGCGCCACAGTTTCACGGCTCCCCGGGGCCGCAGTTTCACAGCTCTCCGGCGCCGAAGTTCCGGAACTCGCCGGCGCCGAAGTACCTCAGCTCTCCGGCGGTGGCGCCGCAGTTCAAGAACTCGCCGAAACCTCAAGTCATCAACTCTCCCAAACCGCAGTACATGAACTCCCCGAAGCGGCAGTTTCAGAGCTCTCCGAAACCGCAGTTTCAGAACTCTCCAAAACCGCAGTTCCGTAACTCTCCGGCGCCGCAGCTCCGTAACTCGCCGGCACCGCATTACCGAGCCTCACCGGCGGTATCGAAGTTCAACCCGGTGGTGTCGAACCGCGCAACCCCGATGCAACCGTTTGGGTACACGCCGAGGTTCGAGTACACGACGCCACGCAGGTCTAACCTCGGCAACATGGGACCCCCCGTGGTGACGGAGTCGGAGCTGGGGCCGTCGGCGTCGGAGGTGGCCGCCGCCATGGCGAGGAAGCCGCCGGTGGACGAGGGGGAGAACTCGACCGTTGGAGGGTGGAGCCTCGATGAGAGCGTTGAGGGTTTGCAGTCGAAGCTGGAAAGGTGGCGGACGGAGCTGCCGCCGGTGATCGACCGCGGCGAGTTCTCGAGCTTCCCGACGTCTAGCACCAAGACCACCAGCCGCCACACAAGGAGGCACACCGATAACGGCTTGTTCTCTTGCTTCAGCAGCATATGCGGCGTAGAGTGCTCCATCGTCTGCGGCGGCGATCCTAAAGGGAAGAAGAACCGGCGCCGCCGCACCCCCTCAGCCGACGGAGCTAGCTTCCTGTGAAAATTTGAAAATGAAGATGTTGATGATGATGATGATGATGATGATGAAGGGTTGCAACAAGGTGGGTCCTACTTGACGAGGAATAAGAAGAAGATGAAGATTCATGGGGAATGTGGTGGGAACTAAAGGACTTGGATTTAAGTGTACTATTCTTTATTCTTTCGTTGTTTTTTTGAGTACTCTTATGTCTTTCTGATGCATGTTATCCGAAAAGGCTGGGAATTGGGAATGGATTCCTCAATACAACAAGATCAAGGGTATACATATATGTACACATATGCATTATATATATTTATATATATGTGTGTGTCTCTTGGATTCTTTATAGTTTGTAGAATGTATGTTGTTAGATACGTGTTACATTATTTTTTGCGATGAATATATTTGCTTCAAAATAAGTTGACTGAGGATTTATTGTGATGTGGTTAGTGAATGGTTGTGTTGTGGGGCTTTTCGTTGTTCAATCATCCCTAAAGAAAACAGTTAATATATTCTTCGTATGTTATTATTGCAAAGGTGGTTTTCCACGTTAATGTAGTTGGACTGATAAAGAAGCTTCACCTGACCTAGCTATTGTTACTCTGTCTTTCATAGTTTATAAACACAACATAAATGTAGGTCGCTTTATAAAAAGTTAATGTCGAGATTTTCGCTGTAATTTGAAGAGTTGAACAATAACAAGAGGCTGTCTCAGTAAAGCAAGTGATGAATGCTAATAACTTGATAGATTTTATAATGCTTGGGAAAATGCTACTAACTTTGTGTTCAGTTGGATGTTTGTGCAACTCGACCGTTCACCTTAATTTATTTACTTTTGCTTCATAAAAAACATGCTGGATGTGTTTTTAGGAAATACACCAAGATTTGTATTTATTAAACTCAATGAGAAGAAGCAACTACAAAGGATTGCTTCTACGTTGAATTATTCAGGTATTGTTGCGCACATTAACTTCAATATAAACCTTGCGTATCTTGTTATACACCTCATCCATGTAGCAATCTATCATAACAATGTTCCCTAAAGTTGTACGTCAGTACATTGTGCGAAACCAAGAAACCACTTGACTATCAATACATAATACCAGTTAGTGTGTAAAATCTTTCAGTTCATCTGTCACCTTATGCATGGTGATCACATATATCAGTAACTTACAACAATAACTCCCAGGGATCAGTTACAAAACCAGTTAAGGCAGATGCTGCTGCAGTATACGGGGAAGCAAGATATACTTGGCCTTCTATGTGCCCCATCCGACGGGGAAAATTTCTATTTGTTGTTGAGACACAAACCTGCATTGAGAGTCCTTTCAATAATTACATTAAAAGAAAAACACAAAGTCGTTATACGAAAGTTAATTGGTGTTACATTTATATTCAATCACTCCAAAAAGTAAAAGAGTTTTTTCAATGGAATTTGAGTTAGCTGAGAAGGTCTAAGTGCATTAAACTAAGACTGCTTTCATGGGCTGTAGCATATATGGTGCCAAGTTTCCATGAATCCCAGGTCTTGGAATCCTAGGCAAACTCCCCAATAGATGTAGTGTTTGCATATTTTTTAACTTCAAGATTGACACTTGGGGCTTTAGAGGAGAGTATACGGATTTGGAGGATGTTTGAAACTAATTTGCGCATGTACTCATACTCTCTAGATGGACTGACCCAATCCAACATTAAGTATCAAATCTCTAAGGGCATTCATTATCCACTGATTTGTAAGGTCAGTGAGAATCCAGAACACTAAAGAGATCTCTTTCCAAGAGTTTACTAAGGAAACATACTAATGAATTTGATATCATGTGCATTGACCAAATACTAAGTATTGGGTTAATGTGCAATCTAGTCCACTCCTTTTCAATGTTGATGAATTCCCAACGGCATCTAAGGCCTCATGATTGGCTCTTACTATTACAATTGAAGCTGAAGTATCTAAGAGTGGGAAAAAACATGGTCAAACAGTTTTATTCTTCCAAACATTAGAGCTGGAAACAAAGATTTTCTTTTTAAGCTATACATTAATAGCATATTGGTCATATGTTGCCTTTGAATTTCTGTTACTGAGAAAGTATAAGTTTACCTGGGGTTCATTCAAGCGTCCATATGTGTCCTTTGGTCCACCCATACATGCAGCACAACTAGGACTTGCAGGTGGGTCACAACCAGCTTCTTCAAATATCTTTGAACAAGTCTTGCCACCAGAGCCAGGTACCTCAAGAGTGTACAAGTCCATCCAAACCTGAAAAAAGTTGTAATGAGTGGTATGCTCAACCGATGATTATTTATACTTCTGAAACTTGAAATGAAGTTCATATTCATTCTTTGAATAGAAAGTACACATTTACACACCTTTTGTGTAGCAGGAACTAGAAATGTAGGAACCTTGACACTTTTTCCCTACAATTAGAGGGTAAAAACAGGAACTAAATATGAATCCAAATTGATGTATATTGTGCATAAAAAAAATGATAGTTATTACCATAGTTTGGATACTAATCATACTATGCATGGTCTTAAATATGTGCCATCCTTTGTGGTGACAGGTGATTAACCCCCAGAGTACATGGTGAATTGATGGTTTTCCATCATAGAATATGTGCAGTTTTCATGTAAAAACAAAGCGAAAGAGAATTATAATGATAAATTAATGGACTTACAGCAGCTAAGAAAACTTTTGCCGCAGCCATGAAGTCTTCTGTCTTTCCACCGGTGCATGATCCAATGTATACTCTGTCAATTTTCACATTGCTGCATTCTCTTGCCAAAGCACGATTGTCAGGGGAATGCGGCTGCATAGTTCATATAAATTACATCACATCAACAATCATCAAATGCAAAAAAGTTTCTTCTTACAAGATCTATAACTTTTTAATAGCACAAAGTGAAAAATATGATCAAGTAGAAGTAAAATAACCTTTGCCCACCAATGGTTCAACTTTTGAGACATCAAATCTATACTGGGCCTGAAATCTAGCATCAACAAGAGAGAAAAGAAACAGTAATTGGTAAAATGTTACATAAGATTAGCATGGGAATCAGGAATTATTCTGAAAAGATGGCTCTATGGTGAGAAACGAATATGATAATTAACTCTCGAATTCACCCAATTACTCATCTGTGTGTAGAGTTTAATTTGAAGTTTATAAAATCATTAAAATTTCTTGGTTTCGACAGCTTACATTATAAAACTTCATTTTATTATATAGTTCAATCAGTTAAGCTGACACCTTCAGCTACACTACCAAACCATATTCAGAGTATCATCTCTGCCCCATCTGAAATCATAATGTCGGAACCAACAAAAGAGAATTTATTCCTAGGCAATTTGGATCAAATGAATAATATATATATATATATATATATATATAGAGAGAGAGAGAGAGAGAGAGAGAGAGAGAGAGAATACCTTGCTTTCTAGTCACTAAAAACTGGTTCATATGGTGCAGATGTCTTATCCTGTCCACAATAACTAAGCAATGTATAATTCATGGTAACTAAAGAAAGGGGAAAGAAATAAGATATACGAAAGCTCTATCAAGTGAATAAATAATATGATTGTCAAAATTCAGTTTCAAGTGTCACACTATTAGAACATCTTTTGATTGACACATGTATGCATGCATGTAGTAGCACATATCTAACATGCTTGCAACTAGAGAAAAGAGAGTCAATAGAAGAGACAAAAATATATAGGGTACTGATTAACTCCAACAACCTCAAGGTATTTATATGTGGTCCTATCAGCAGCAACAATGCCGTTTTTGCCTCCAGCTTCTATAACCATGTTGCACATTGTCATCCTTTCTTCCATCTACAACTCAACATTCAAGAAATCTTACGCTTGTGATAACATTAGCTTATTGAAAGAAAACCAAAGAGAAAGTGAAGATTCTACATACAGTCAAACTCTCAATAGTGGTCCCAACAAACTCCATGGCTTTATATGTTGCACCAGACATAGATATTTCACCAATGATCTGACCCAAGGTTAATGTTTCCACATGTCAACACCACGGAGAAAATAATGTCATAATTTAGACGTGTCACATCATTTAAATTAATCGAATTTCATTCAAATGAAAAGAACATGTGAGAGACACCCATCACTTACGTTCAAAATTAGATCCTTTGCAAGTAGATAGTTGGGCATTTCACCATCCAGTACAAACCTTAATGTTGGAGGCACCTGCGGTTTAAGTATATTCACGAAATCTGTAGGTGACTAATAATAACAAATACTATAGAAGAGCACTATTTCATGGTCACAAAAATATAGTCAAAATCTTTGTCAGAAATTACGTCCATTGATAGATAAAATAAAATGGTATAACCAACTTATTTATTAAAAGGTCAATAATCATATCATATCGTTTTTGGCAAAATTTTTGACACTATAGCATTTTTTTGTGCTTAAGATATCCTATAAATTAAGTGTTACTTGTCGTGACATCAGATTTTCATGCAACAATTACTCCTCATGTGTTTTCATATTATAATAAGATGATGAAATGTGTTCAAACTTGCCTTGAGTAAGATCTTCCCCGTCCCCATTATAAAAGCTGCATCAGTGTTACCAACTCCAGTAGCAAACTGGCCAAATGCTCCAGCAGATGTGGTGTGAGAATCAGTACCAAACAAGACCTGTCATCATATATCAAGTGATCAGAACAGCTTTGAAACCTGTTGATTTCAAATGTTGTAATATGTCAATAGCTTAGTTAACAGAAGTCACCTCTCCGGGTCTGCAATGACCCTCCTGTGCCAGAGCAACGTGACAAACACCTTTATAATCAGGGTTAGCCTGCAATGTATAAATTATTATGCCCTCTAATATTTACAAAGGACAATGTCTTCTTTTAAGCAATAAAACTTTATTTCTTGACAAGTAGTATGTTTAAATTACTTTAATGACAAGAAAAAATAAAACTGCTATTGTTTGATTTAAAAAAAAAAAAATCAAAGATTACTGATTAAAATGATCAATCCTTGGCCTAATTAAGTTATTAGGAATAGACTAATAATGAGTGGTTTAAATAAGTTGCATGAAGACACAGATTAAGGCTCAAATCTATTGCGACCAATGTTCATAAAAACAAATAAAAAATTAAAAAAAAGCCTAATTAATCTTTTCTGGGCTAAAGAAACTTTCACTAAATAAGTTTGAATTTGCCATTGTTGATAAGCAGTCAAGTTAATTTGCTTCCCTTTTTCGAAAAATGGGCAACTTATGTATTAATGAGTTCAACCAGTGTCGAAGGCTCTCAGGTTATTTCCTTAGCTAATTATTCCAAATATTTGTGCAGTAGATGTTGTTAGCCCTTGGTTATTCTATGATGAGTTGAATTTCCCTCTTGCAGATTCATTCCAAATATAAATCCTACAAAATCATCATTTCTATGGTCATATTTGTTGGGTTATTTCATTAATTTTTATCCCATTTGGTTGCAAAGTTTACTTAAATTAAGGCATGAATGATTATGAAGCATAATTTAATGAGAATATTACTCAGATGCAATGGTGGGTAATCTATGTCGACACACAGAAGAAGAAGGAAATTATCAAAATAAGAAAAATGAATATGGAGAATTAAAAAAGAACAAAGAAATATCACTTGCCAATATAAAAATTTAAAAATATGTAAGAGTTTTAAAATTAAATAAATTAAATTAAATTAATCAAAATATATTATGAGATAGTTGTCACTTTTGGGATTTGAGATAAAAATGAAAGAAAAAATTTTATAGATTAAATTTACGAATAAAATTATTGTATATTCTCCTATTTTGTAGTTTCAACAAACTAATAGATTAAAATATATAGTGAGATTTTAAAAGTTGAATAAAAATATTTTAATAAAAAATACTTTTTAAATAAGCCTTACGTCTAAATTTATAAATTTTAATTCATCCTACTGACAACTAAAATAAATCAAAGATATATATCATTAAATCGGAGGTAATATATGTGATATATTCTTCTGAGTTTCACCACTAGCTTATAATTTATATATAATTTATCATATAAATAATTCTTTCAGATAAGAAAGAGGGTCAGCCTGTCTTGATAGCCATACAGCACTCACCGACAAGGGGGAGTGCGGCACACATAGCCAACTGGCCCTTTTTAAGGATCCATGTTTACTTCCGATTCAATTTGTATAAAACTAATACCGATGCCTCTACCAGACCTTCGCCTCACCATGTGGGAGTTTCAACAACTCAACAATTGCCTTTACTTTCCAAAATCTCATATATAGTTTAAAATGTACAAATTAATTATATACATAAAAGAAGAAACAATCATTTTTAGAACCACAAACGGTTAGCTTCAAGGAGATTTTTGACTTACAATGATCATGATTTAGATAATTAATACATAAATAACAGTGAATCATATACTGAGTTTGAAACAAAGTAGTATATTTATATGTTTTTTACACACAAAAATTAACAATCACCTTGTATCACTTTTGTGTGCAATATTGCGTATCTTAATATTTACCAAAATTGCGTATCAATTTTGTGTACCAAAAATTATTTACCAAGTGAAGAGTTATCTGATTACTTGCCATTTAAAAATATGTAAGCGTGTGCTTGCATAAATTCAATTCTATAAAAAGATTATATTATATTTGTGCATATATTTAGTCGTAAACATGACATTAATCTTCGGATAAATATTGCTTTTAGCCCAAATGTGAAAAGCTTATGTAAATATATGTAGAGTGCATAATTTTCGGCTTCACCCCACTTCACATAGCTCTAGGATCATTTTTAAGATTATAGAATGTTTCTTCTTTTTTTTAGTGTTTTATTTTGGGTTTTCTCTTTTTTTTTTAATTAATTAAACATTAATGTTGCAATAGCAAAACAAGAAGGGGGAAAAAAACAAAAGAGGGAACCAACATAATTGTCACTAAAGAGAAGCCATACCCTGAAATTACTGCGATCTTGAATGTCATAAAAGTACTTAATATCTTGCTCGACGCAAAAATCCCTTGCAGTATCCACATTACGGTGTGCCCGTTCATCATTTGTAAATATGTAATGATCGGGGATAACTACAACCTTCTCACGGTCCCATACCTTCAATCTCAAAATACCCATTAAGTTAAATAGTTCTACATACCTTCTCACATGTGAACTAATATATACAGCAAAGTAGCTATGGTTAGGTTAAAAGGAGTCACGAAACTCAATTAGATGTGTCTTGCCAAAAGTAATTTGCAACTATGAGATAACATTGCTTTTATCTGAACATTAATCAAAATTTTATACTAAATGATGTCCTAATGTCTAGAAAATTGGTGTACAAGAGGATTAATATCATAACTAGCATCCCAAGTGAAGATTATAATAGAAGAATGTGTACCTTTGCAGTGTTGCCAAACTCTTTCTTGAAGATCCCGGACACACCAGGGCAAGTGATGTCGTTGATCATCAAAACATCCGCATTAACCCAAACGTTTTCACCTGGCTTTACCTCAGATTTCTCAGAAGCTCTGGCCAGTATCTTCTCTGTCATAGTCAAAGGAATTTTGGCCTACAGTGCAGGCAGCAACAAGCCACTCCATTATTAGCTTTAAAATTTGAGCTAATAATCAATGGAAAACAAAGGTACAAAGTAATTAAGCGAAGAAGAGTTGAACCCAACTGAGCCATATGCAGAAGGGTTGCGTTTGTTCCTCTGGGTTGACACAACAGAAACAATCTTCTTTGATGTTGTTTTCTTGCATTTCTGATCAGTTACAAAGGATGACCGTGATGATGAAGGAAAACCAAACAGACACGACTCTTTCTGAGACCAAAAATAAACCAGAGTTACAAAATCGTGCTAGTAAATGAAATCTGTTCAACTAAATGAATTCAAGAGCTTAGAATTATCTGACAAAGCAATTAATTGGTATAGCCTATGGTAACAGAAGGAACAATATTCTAGTGTATATGCTTTAGACAGAGGCTCATAATAATGGGAAAGACCTTGCAGCTGATGAAATTTGAACTGCTGAAAGCCATGATTGAAGCAGGGTATGTAGTTATTGCAAATTGGACGATATATATATATATATATAGAGAGAGAGAGAGAGAGAGAGAGAGAGATTGGAATATGGCTTGAGAAGTCAAGTACAAAAAGGAAACGGAAACAGGTGTGATACTGTGATCAGATAGCTGTCATATAGCAATTCAATACTTCAGAACCTATGGTTTTCGGACACCATTTGAATTTTGGGATCAATATATAACTTACTTTAATATTTCAATTGCGTTATGAATATGTTAAACTGTTAAAGTAATAGAACAGATCTCAGATTCTTTCATCATATTTTCAAGTAAAGTAATTAATCTTTCTAATCATTTATATATCAATTCAAGTGTCTAAAAAAAATTGTCAAGAGATATCTACAAAATAAAGTACGAAAACAACTTCAACCAATCACAATCAACAATAACTCAGAAATCATGGGTGGTAAAAACAAAAGGCGAAGTTGAAAAAAAAAAAAAAAAAGGTCTTGATTAGTCTATTCATACCATTCATCAAAATTTTCTTCGTACCATTCGGCATTATTGGCTTCAAAAACATTTTCTTCAAAGTAATTATTAAAGTAGATGGAGGATATTTCTTGTCACCTTCCTTGGATGAAGCAGACTATGGCCACAATCCAGTACATCTTTCAACACTCAGCAGAGGTAAACATCAATATGGCTTCCCATTGCATGGATACTTTTCAAAACTGAATTTCCTCAATTTTATGAGGGTTTAGAAAAGTATTCACAAAGCTACTCAGCCACCTCGGTCAGGCGGAATTAAAGTAAATGTAGAACCATACCTTACATGAAAATATATTTATCCTGAATTTTATAATATGTAAATATTTATGATTTAAAATAATTTTTTAAATGATTTGTATCTTAATTGTGTATAGGATTTACCATCCATCCAATTTGGTATTAAACCACTTCTATAAATTAATTAAGTAGCTCAATCAAAATGTTAAGATCATGAACTATGTATTTTATTAAAAAAAAAAAAAAACTAGAATTGCCACAAAAGTTGAGTTGAAAGCCATGGCCCTCAAAAGTTATGTATAATGTCTATTTTACAATGCGTTGTAATAATTTTCTTTTAATTATATTTTGGAACTTTTCATATAAACATGTATTGTTTTGATATATATATATATATATATATATATATATATATATATATATATATATATTTTAAACTTAAAAATTAACGACTACTCAACTATTTGGAATTTCAAATGTCTTGTATTAACGAATATATTTTTGTACATTTTTTTAAACATCTATAAGTTGAGTGATAAATAAATATAATAAAAAAATAAAAAAATAAAAAAAACAGTATAAATATTTTTTAATATACATCTCACATGGTGTTCATCATCAGTGTTTAATATATACGTTAAAATAGCATACCTCATTAAGTAAATATAAAAATTACATGTGATAAGGCCAGGAAACTCTCTCCTAATACCATAATATACTGAAATGAAATCCATTCATAAATCATAACTTTAGTTGTAAGAACCAACTAACCTCTAACATGATTGGTTTCAAAAATAATTTCTATTTTTATTTTCTACTTTAATATTAATTAAAATGTCCCATCATTTTCATCATATTTTCTGTATCAGGGTTTTGTGACAAAACCTTATAAATAGAAAAATATGATAAAAATAATATGACATTGTTGTAATTAATATTGAAAAATAATAAATAAAAATAGAAAACATTTTCTCACACTAAAAGACCATGTCTTTTCGTTCTCTACTGGACCTTACCCAAGTAGATCGACCTTTTGTAGTTGGTAATGAGCTAGATCAACATTCTTTTTTTGGGTCATTATAGTTTACTCATGACAACATAGAAACTATATGATTCTACGAGGAAGCGATTCTTGATCCTCTAGGGAACTTATTAAAGTCGTTATGAAAAGCTTGAAATGGTCAAAGATGATGGATCCGTTTGATTTAACTTTTGGAAGAAGGTCTTTTAAAAGAAGATCTTTTAAAAGAAAACCTTTTAGAAGAAGTACTTTTAAAAGAATAATTTTTATTTGGTTTAAATATGTCAAAAAACCTTTTAAAAGAATGAGTTTTATTTGGATAAGATAAAGTAAATTTACTTTTGATTGTTAATATGAGAGTAATAATAAAATTCCTTTTCAAAAGATCTTTTTCTAGAATGAAAAGTAACCTTAAAGATACTTCTTCCTTCTTTTAAAAGAAGTTAAACCAAATACTACCATTTACTATACAAAGTCATTTTCCTTCTCCTAGAAGGCCTTCTGGGAGTTGCAAACTCCAAATCAAACGGGCACGATGTAGTTTGGCAAACCATAACCATTTATAAAATTGATAATTACTTCAATTAATTAAGGTAGAATGTTGGTAAAAACAAAATGGCAATGGGAATCAAGGAAAACAGAATGAAAACCATTAGTTTAAACGACTGCATCATGGCTCATTATCAGGAACTACTTGGCATAAACTGCATCTCTTGATTAAGGAGCAACATTAAAACTAGTTTAGACAATACAATCACAATCATTTGGTTTGAAATAAGCAATAAACAGGGAAAGGAATTATGGAAGCCTATGGACACACACCGACACAGAGCAACGGGACCATTTTAGATCCATGAATAGGATTTGTTTAACTCTCCTGATTCCAAGCATGGACCAAAAGCCCATACTATAATGGTCACAAGAGGAATTCAGCTGGATTGAATGACAAGTAGTACATATACATGTTTTTTTGGTACAGTGATGAGTTGTATATGATCAAACAAGTCATGCGTCAAACATTAGTAAGTTGACATAAATGACAAAATGGAGCAACGTTTTTTATCATCATAACTCATAAATCTGTCCAGTTTTTATCTGCCCGCCAAAATTGTTATATAGATAAAATATAACAAAAACAAAAATGTGATTTTGTCCTTCCAACGATAAAGTTTCACCACTTCTAACTTCCTCCAGGTTCTCCATTTACATGCCAAATAAAATAACAAAGTATGACAGAATTATATGTTTCTGTTCTCTTAGAAATTATTTCACTAACAGCCTTACAGAGTTCTGGTGCCAAAAACTTCACAAGTCCTAACAACTTTGCAGATCTCAGACGATAATTTTGGTGGGACCAGATGAATTCGCATCTTGCTTCACAGTATCTCCTGGAAAAACCACAAAAGTAGTACATGAAGGACAAAGATCATGCCGTAGCCTAAAAATTATCGTTAACAGAAAACAGCATTGTAAAACAAATTCACAACGGTAGTAAAACTAAATGTGTCTACTGCTGTTACTACTAATGATGCAACTTACATATTTGGAGTCAAACTGGCATATAGTATGGTAAAAATTGCAAAATAAAATAAGAAGTATTTTAAAGATGAACACATTCTGATTTGAACTTTAAAATACTTGGTTATAGTGCAATGAGTGAAATTTGTGCATCAATTTGATCAATTGGCATATCTATGGTATAAGAATATTGACCACTTTAGACTTTTGAGGGGGTTCCTCTTATAGATAGTGTACAAGGTTGGAGGAAATTTGTATTGAACTTTTCTCTGCTTAGCCTTTTCTTATTTTTTTTGTCCAGTATATTGTACTTATCTTTGAACAAGTTAACTTTTAACAGTTCGCTAACCTAATGTTTTGGCCCCAGTCCTGCTATCATTCTCATTTACCCTATCACTGTTTCTATCTCAACTGGAAATTTTCTCATAGATAATCAGAATCAGTTCACAGGCCAGTTCTTATCAAAATGAGATTCACAACAATTAACATTCACTCTGCTGTTTCAGAATCAAATAGCAAAGGCAAGAAACTTATTTTCATCAGGGCTTACCAACATGATTGTGAAGTAAGCCTCTAATTTCCTTGGTAAAATCTCTGATTTATTGAGAAAAAAAAGTGATGGCAGGAGCAAATTACCTAATTGGTCTTTCTACAGTAATAATTATCACCTGATATAACATTTAATACAAAAATGTGAAGAAGTTCAACTCAGTTTTTGAAATTGGACCTTGCTTTGTCCTCAAACACAAAGGATTGAAGTATATGCATAAATTTGCACCCCAAGTTACAAAATTCACAACACCCGTTCAACCAAAAAGGCATAACTCACAAAAACTATATCAAATGGGAAAATGATTACAGTAATCTTATGCAAGCCAGTACTGAAATTAACATCTATAGTGCATGGTTCATCTCTTTCTTTTAACTCCTTATAATCATGATTACCAAAAACCAAATTATCTCCGTTTCAAAACTTGCTTGAGTCTACAGCAGGGGATGGGATAGGAATGAATTACCGAGCGCAGAATGCTGAGGAGGTGGGGCTTCGCCATAGATGGCTTTGAGCCTTGCCAGTGGGACCAGCGCATCATCACTTGAGGCTTCAGCATAAAGCTGCTGTTTCCAATCCCATATGGTCTTTCTAATGGCCTTGTTGGATTTCACAAGAGATTCCTTCTCAGCCTCTAGAGCTTCAATGGTCTTTTGCTGACTCAAAGATCTTCCAGCCAGCACTGCAAACGAAGCAACTAGGCAAACATTGATCACTGTGTTGTTGTTCGAAGCTTTCCTAGCAGTCTCAACTATTCTGTTAACAAACTCCATTTATTTCCTGAAATCAAATCGAATTCTTCAGACCAAAAAACCCAAATTGTCATGAAATACAGGCAAACCATTACAACCCAATATTATTTTAAAAAAAAAAAAAAGTCATGAAAATCAGAAAGAAAAATAAAATAAAATTATGCAGATAGTTACTTCCAATGTGGCTAGGATGCACAGTACAGAGCAAAAATTACGAGCAAATTGCCTAGAATTATGTTTGTCATGGAGTTGCGTAAAGTGAGATATTCTATTTTTCCATTCCAACATAAAAGTCTCAATTTTATATACTTTTGTAATCCATTTAAGTTATAAAACCTTAGCCCTATATTCTCACACATAAGAAGGTGGACTCTTCTACCGGATTGTTATCAATAGGATCTCAATACAAGCACGTGTATGATGTATAGATGTATCAAGTATTCAATTTATCACAAACATAAGAGCAAAATCATCCTGATACCAATCAATTTTTTTTTTTTCAATAGGAAAATTATTATTGAGGAAACTCGGACCTCAAAGAAAAATCCCAGAATACAATGCAGCTATTCAAAATTAGAAAGATGTGATTTTGAGATAAAATGTGAAGGATTTGAAGAAAGTGTTGATTTCTGAGGTTCTACGAAGACTGACTCACCGGAAATGGCGGCAGGTACTTGAGTCCTGAGAGCGGCAGGCGACACTCTGTGAGTGAGAGAGAGAGAGAGAGAGAGGATGAAGACACAAGAGGCACGAGTATACGACACGAGGGCTCCTAAAACGACATCGTATTGTCCCATACACCAAGGTTAAATGGAATACATCTTTATTGTAAAATTTTTTTATATGAATATTTAATAATGTGTTTTATATATATATATATATATATATATATATTAAAGAATAATTTTTTTGAAAATAATAAATATGAGAGTTAATAATTTTTATTTATATGATAATATATAATTATTAATATAAAATAATTTTATATTAATAATATAGATCAATTAAATTCTTTAATAAATAACAAATATACATAAAAAGAAATTAGAGGTAAAAGAAAAGGAATGAAGATAAAAATTAAAAGCTAAAAGCGTGGGAGGTTCTTGTTGTTGAAATCACTAACCCTCAAATGTGTAGAAGTGCAAATTGGTTACATTTGAGTTGAAATGTTGAATAGTGAAGCGAAAGTTCTAAAGAGGACCAATTGAAGAAAATAACCTGGCATTGCAAGTCTAGCATGGGCACAATAAATTATGTTGTTCCTTATGTCTATTAGAAATGTCATATACAGATCAAACTTCTTCACATTGAAATATTGTCGAGGAAGAAAATGAGCATTGTTGCAGCTTTAGCAACCTTTCAACTGCGGCCGCTGTGGGTGCTGTGGAGGAGACGCGGCGCTGTGTCAGGTTCTGATGGCGGACTACGCAGCGCTTTGCCTGGTGCTGATCGAGGACGGCGACGGCAACTGCTTGGTTGTTGGCATGCGGTGGCTTCGAACGGCTGAACGGGAAGAGGTCGAGAAGAGTCTCTTGATGGCACTAGGGCTCTCTGTGGGGGAAACAGGCAAAACGGCATCGTTACACTATTTTTTTTTATGTTTTGGGAGCAGGCAAAATGGCATCGTTACCTTCGTATTTTTTTTTTTTTTTTTTTTTGGAAAACTTGCTAAAAACGATACCATTTTGAGTTCATTGCTTTCTTTTTAAAAAATCTACCCAACCATTGGAATCAGTCCGTAAGTTCAGTTCAGCGGTTTTCAGGCAGCTCAAAGCAATTTGTATTCGATTTTCTGAAAAGGGACTTTGAGACTCGAGTCATGATTGGACTAGATGTTTGGACGGTTGAGCCATGCTATACATAGTTTCCCTTCTTTAGACACATCCCATAAAAAAAGGAGATAAAATCAGATGAAAAAAAAAAAGAGATAAAAAAATAAGAGAAAATTTGAATCTCATATATTGATGTACACCTATAATAATTATGTTACAAATTATTAAACCCTAATAGTAATGTTTACAGATCAGGTAACATATATAATAATATTTCTGTATATTTTACCCTCGATATATAGTTCCGGTCAAGTAAAATGACCTCTTTGCTTCTAGTCAAACCCACTATCTTGCATCAATCATTGGCTGGAATGTTAATGCGAAGTCTGACTATATAGCTAGCTATATACTAATATTTTCTCATAAAATTGAAGTGTCACGATATACCCCAATCTTTAGCTTGGAAGTTGTAATATGAATACAACTAGAAGAAGATGTTAGACAAAAACCAGCAAAAGCGACAAAAAAATACAGAACAAAACAAAGACACAAGTATTAGTGTTAGTTTTACAAACAAGAGACAAAAAATGTTACATATTTTTGTTAACTTAAGTTTTAAATCCAAGTGTCTATAATATGGTCCCACATTTTCTACCTACATGCTACTCATTTTTACTAGGCTAAAATAGAAATTATAACTTTATAAGGTACCTTAACAATAATATATTATGTGTGGTTTAAATCTCTGTTTCTCACGAATTTTGTTTTTTTTTTTTTTCATTTTTTACATTTCAATATTTTTTATTATTTTTTTCATTTTTAAAATTTATATTATGATTAGCCACATTAGGATAGATGTTTACTGATCGTCTCACTCCCTCAGTTAATTGGAATCTAGAATAATATTGTTACTCACTTACCACAAATACAAACTTCTTCACTTGCACGCAAATATCTCATGATTTGTACAAGTATCATTATTTATTGGGAAGGAATAGTAATGAAAATTGTACAAAGCTTACACTCACATAAGAAACTCTATATGTTTACGTTTTGTCCGTTCTTTTCATAGAATTTAAAAGAGAAAAGATAGTCTTATTCTAAAAAAATAATAATAATATTTATACTCATTTTTCTGTTTGATTCACTGCTTAACTCATTTAAAAAGAGAGATTATTGGACAAAAATATATGACATATTATCTAGAGATGAATCCACAAATTTTTGTAAGAACGTGCTAGACAATAGTCCCAATTTGTGAGTACAATTATTAGAACTCATTCAAAATCAAGTTATTATGTTTGCCGAAATCACTGCCCTCCGCTTTGACATTTACATTAACATAACATCACCTCTATATATTTTTTTCCCTTGATCTACCTTTTTATATTTTCACATAACTTTGCATGCAATGGCCTCGTATGTTTGTGATTCTACAATAAAAAAAATTAATTTTTTTTTTAAGAAATGTATTTCAAAAATTTTAAGTATTGTTTTTTTGTATTTTTCAAAGAAAATAAAAATAAATACAATTAGAAAATAACTTTTTTTTTTTTTTGCTTTTTTAAGAAGCATGTATGGAGCTTCTTCTAAAAATAAAAAACTATTGAAAAAAGATAATATTACTTCTATAAAATCGGAACCACTTCCTTTCCACTCTTTTGCCATTATATCTTTAAAGTTTTTAAAAAATACCACTCCCCTTTCCACTCTTGTTTTTAGACTCTCTCTCTCCTTAATTTAATTTTATTAGAAAAAGTGCTTTTATATTTGTTATATCAAAATAATTTAACAACTTCTATACATTCAATTGAATATTAGTTTTCTACTTTTGCTTTTACTTTTATTTTTGTTTTTACTTTTAAAAAAGCACTTCTCTTGTAATCTTAATTAAATGCGCCTAATAAATTTTAATTGGAAAGAAAGGATACAACAAAAGGACTCAAAAATTGAATCCAATGAATTGATCACAAAGAATTAACCAAAGAGTAAATATCTCTTTTAATCTTTAATATATATATATATTTGAATTCTGAAAATTGATAGTAACTTAGCTATAATATTTTCAATTTGATATCAATTTCATCATTCTATCAAATAATCAGAAACTTCTTATAGAACTTTTACAAATATTATTTTCTAACTTGGTAACTTATTTTAAGGTGAGTGCTATTGTGCACCTCACAATCAAAGGTGCATCATGTATCTTGTAAATAAAAGGTGCATCATATATCTTATAATTTAACGGTAGGATCTGAAGGTTTATCGATATACTAATTATTAGCAATATATTGTAGTAATTCCTTAAATCTAGCCAAAGTTCAAAAAGTGGTTAAATGCATTTTTAAAAATGACAAATTTTACGTGTATGATCCTAAAATTAAACAAAATTATTAGGGATAATCTCAATAATTCGAGAGTATCACAGACACACCCTTGTTCTTTCTTTTTTTTTTTTAATGGGTTATTTCTTTCTCTTTTTTTCCAAATTAATTTATGGGTGTAAAAAAGTGGTGAACAAAAACCATTTTCCAGAACAAAATTAAAACTATTAACTTCAGTAACCAATATGAATGGTGATGCAATATGGAGCCAGACTGAAACTGCCAGAGGCTGTAGAGCAAGGAAGATCAAGTGAAGATGACACCGACTAAGCATCCTGTTAAATTATTGGAGCCTTGCTGTATTGTCATTCTTATGCTTGCATCGATCATTCACTAAAAAAAGATTATGAGAAGAATTACTTTCTTTGGAAACATGGTCGTTAGTGTTACCTGTATGATGCAAACAACACATAAGACAGGAATATTTACTTCCCCTCGGTAGATGACAACTACAAAATTATTTTATTTTCACACTTTTCATCTCCTTCCAACACGTCACCACTGTTTATAGTTGAGCCACAAGAAAAAGTAAAAAGAAAGAATGACTTTGATATAATTTGGTCGTTAATAAGGTATAGTTCGCTTTTGTGCTACACTTCCTTTCCCGGTTAGAAACACTCACAGAAAACACTATTTTGCATTTTTTTTTTTTTAGCCGTTTCTCAAGCATTAAGTAATCTTACAACTGAAACATGAACGGTTGATATGCCGTTGCCATATGGTGTTTGATTGCAATAAATACAAAATATTACTATGAATCGTATTTGTTGTATACGCTGGTAATTCCAACAACCGCTAAGCGACAGACGGCAGGCCTGCATAGTTTTCATCATGGCATCAGCCAAAGCCAGACAAATTCGAGAACCTGCAACTAGGAGTTTTCATCAAAATATTATATACTCTTAACTTCGACAAAGTTAAACTATAAGAATCTTGCTATACCATTCTAATAATTCTTTTCATACTCAATAAAAAAGTTACTAAATTAAAAAAGGAACATGTATTAAACATTTTAAGAATATAAAAAATTGATTTTCTTAGTAATTAAGAAAATTAAGAGAGAATTTAAAATTATTTAAAAGTTGTAAAAGGTGCTTACTCTATAATATTCAATATTCTCATGTCGATCATGTATAATTATTATTTGGTTCAAAATTAAATTATACGAGTGCAAATTAAAATAATCGTTACATCATTAGGTAAATTTCATTGGTGAAATATTTTAAAAACTTTACTGTTGAATAAAAGGTTTATATCTTATATATTATATATATAAAATTTTACATTAATTTAAAAATGTTAATATATTTTTTATATATATTAAAATCAACATAATATATATTTTTAGAATATATAAAAATTATTTGATCACATTTTTATTAGTATCAAAATTTTTCAAAATTTGACGCAAATAACTTACATTTAGGTAATTATAATTTAAGTTATATTAAATAAAAAAATTATAAATTGAGTGATATAAACGTGTTAAGTCTTAAATCGATGTAGTTTAATTCTGACCTTTGATATCTACTTTAGTTATATGATTTTAATTTTGATATACTATTAATGTTATACATTGCCATATATGTGACTAATAAGTTAATTATTATAGAACTCAAATACTTTAATGATGTAATTAGCAACAGATGATTAAATGAAGTTATAATTAAATCATAACTATATTATTAATTATTAATGCAACAATGATTATATGTTAAGTAAGACATATATAGAATAAGAACTTCCTCTATCTTTAAAAGGAAAATGATAAACTCATAATTTTGGTTGTTAAAATAATTTGACATATATATTGATTGTTTGATGAATAAATGAAATATATTACTTTATTTTATCTAATTAACAATCATCTTTGTTTTCTGTAAAAAATTTTGACATTTTTTTTTCACTGTCTGCGTACCATTAACTCTCTTTGAAAATACATAAAAATCTCTCACCAAATAGATTTGGAAAGCCAATACTGCCCTTGCCTCTGTTTATATATACCAGCTCTTCTGCAAATAGAATCTCACAAGCTAACTCTAGCTCAGCATCAATATTGGGTGGTGAACATGGCAAAACTTGTGTTCATAGTTCTCTTTTTCCTTCTCAATGTTTCAACCCTTCTTCCTCATGCCACCGTTGCATCCCGTCACTCCAAAGGCCATGAACATAAATCCCCATCATTCAAACCCCCTCACTTCAAAGACCGTAAATCCCCAACATTCAACCCCCACGGAACTCATGCTACGCTCACTTTCAACGACTTTGGTCCCCACGGGGATGGAGGTGGCCCGTCGGAATGTGACGGCAAGTTCCACTCTTTGCCGCAAAGGGTGGTGGCCTTGTCCACCGGATGGTACAATCATGGTGCACTATGTGGGAAAAGGATCAAAATCAAGGCCAGAAATGGAAGGACCGCAGTGGCCAAGGTGGTGGATGAGTGTGACTCTAGGCATGGGTGCAAGAATGACATTGTTGATGCATCCAAAACTGTGTGGCATGACTTGGGGCTCAACACGAATGTTGGTGTAGTACCAGTTACTTGGTCCATTGCCTAACTTCACGGAGATATATACAAGTGGGATATATACATAGATATGTGGACAAGCATAACATATAGCTCTGTGTTAACTATGCGAAATAATCCTATGTTAAATAATGTCCACCTTTGGATGAATGCAAACTAATTCATCCTTTTTTACCAGAAGAAATTAAGAATAAATTCATCCGATGTTCTCCCCTCATGACTTTGTATTAGATCTATAGTCTACTTGAAGATGGTATCATAGTTTTAAAATTCCATGATCATAATCGTTTGATGTTATATAATTATTATAATTACAACTATAATACAGCAAGTGGATAAAAAGAAAGAAGAAATTGACCGCGATATTAGGTTTTTTTTTTTTTTTTTGCCTTTTTGAATAAGTCAGACTTCGTTCAGAACAAAGACTGCCATCTTAGGCTTTCCTTGTTTTGTTTTTCTTTCTCCACTCTACCCCAAAAAAAAAAAAAGGACAAAGACTGCTAGCAAGAACTGGGAAGAAAATTTCCCAAAACAAACAGAAACCAGTAGCAAAGGGACCAGTATATCAGAAAGAAGTCCAAATGATTCTCCATTCTTAACTGTTTGTACCAAGTTTTGCTTAACAATCTGTTATATGGTTGGTTTCTCTTCTTTGGTGAACAAAACCACATTTCTTTAGAGTTTAAACAAACTCCTCAAGATCCGAAATTTATTCCATGTAAAATCTCAGCTTCCAAGGAATATTTTTTCCATTTCCAGTAAGATACAGCAACTAGGGAATCAGACTCTACAAGATGCAGCAACTAGTTAACGAATCAGACTCCACCATCATTGGGAAATCAAGGATACAGCAGTATCAGGTACTTACGATGCTGTGATCTATTATTAAATATTAAAATTTAGGTGATACAGCCAATGACACAGCTGTGGAACAATCTTTGTAACATGCATTGATGAAGACGGCAGATTACAGGTCAATATTTTTTAGTTACATACTTATCAAATTTGATAACAAAGCAACCTAATATCTATCCTACCCTCCTAAATTTGATAGTTTATATCAATCATTGTATTTGATAAAAAATTTACGCGACAGACTTATTTTTGTTTTTTGTTTCCTTCTTCCTTTATTAGTTATAACATTCATTAATATTCTTAAAAGAGTATAGGTTTCTTTAGCCTGCCGGAGTTATACATCTGTCATCCGCTATGCTTACTTGGATGAGTGTTGGAATAGTTTAAACAGGGATTTAAGAGTTCAAACATAATTTTATTTTAACTTTATCATATTTGGTTTTTCATGTTATTTCTCACTCAAATTTAATTTTGTTTTCTTCCTTTCACATTGGATGGTTGATGAAGATATTGATATAAGTGTTAAGTATCAAAATCAGTATTTCTCTTATTACCCTTTTAATTATATAACCATAGTTTTTTTATATTAATTTTGATATACTGTCAGTATAAAAAGAATTTTACATTATCATCTAATAATATATTTTTATTTGTAAGACTTTTAAAGTAATAGATGATTGAAAAAAATATTTTTGTTGATATGGCAATATATAATTAAATGTTTATATAAATTTTTTTTATATTATCAGTGTATCAAAATTAAATTCTATTCTTTTTTTTTTTTTTTTGAAGATGTGTTAGTCATGTTTTATAATGTAATGCTGAATTGTATATTTGTTTAACTACTTTTTTCTCTTATAATATATACTTTTTTTATTTAAATCATATTACTTTAACACCAAAAATACAAAAGAATTTGTCACCGAATAAATTGAAAAGCCGATACTACCCTTGCCTGTATTTATATATACTAGCTCTTACGCAAATAGAGTTGCACACTCACTCGAGTACATCAAGCAACCAATTGGGTGAGGGTGAACATGGCAAATAATCTTGTGTTCATACTTCTCTTATGCGTCCTGCGAATCCAATGGCCCTTACTCCCTACCATACAACCCCGGCAGAGCGCAGGCCACTCTCACTCTCAACAACTTCGGCCCCAGCGGGGACCGGTCGGGGTGCGACAGCAGCTGCCATCCCCTGCCGGAGAGGGTGGTGGCGCTGTCCACTGGATGGTACAACAAATTAAGGCACACGGTGCGGACAAATGGTCAAGATTGTGGCCAGCAATGGGATCACCGCAATGGCCAAGGTGGTGGATGAGTGTGACTCCGTGAATGGGTGTGACAAAGCACACGATTTTCAACCACCATGCAAGACTGGCATTGTTAATGCATCCAAAACTGTGTGGGATGACTTGGGGCTTAACATCGATGACGGTGAAGTACCAGGTACTTGGTCCAATCGTCCATGGCCTAATCGCGAGAGCGAGGATATACCTTTATATGAATCATGCCTTTGTACCAGCTAGTGCTACATTATATTTATACTTGCAGATGGTGGGTGTACTTCATAATAATGTGAATATTCCATCATCATTATAGTTTACACGTTATAATGAGTTTAATTTTGATGTCTAGTGAGTGTAAAATTTTTAAATTGTAAACCAATCAATTTTTGAGATATTATTGTTGTAGTTAAATATTTTTAACTATGTGATAATGAATGATTAAATGATAACAACAAAAAAACTTATGCTAATATTATATTAAATTTAAATTATATTATAATTATATTATAACGAATATATTTATCATATGCTTTTAAGAGGAGTGTTAAATTATGGAATACCAAGGAAACACCTATAGTGGGACAGAGAGAAAAATAATCAAAGAAAAATGTTTTTAAATATTTTTCTTTACTATATAAAAAGAGAAAGCAACTATGAGTGTCTGCTTGATGCCTCATTTTGATATCCAAAAAATATTTCCCTTACTCTAATACAGTAATTAGATAAAAAGAAAAGAAAAAATATTGCAAATATTAAATGGCGGTTATGCCTGCAATTTATAGTTAAAGATAAATCTATCTATCTATTTATAATATATTAATTTTAAGACCCATACTGTAGCAATATGAAAGATTGGCACTTTAGTCATTCTAGAATCCTGTCACATTAGCTTATTTTTTAAGTTGACATCTTTTCATCCTTTTATGAACAATAATTGTCCATTTATGTACAAATTCTTAGCAATGATAGATTTAATTATATTATTTAGACAAAATACCTATTTTGATTCCTAACAAAAATTTCGAAGGACAAATTAGTCCCTCAAGATTTGAAAGTCCACAAATAATATCTCACCATTCAAAAAAAGAGATATATTAGTCCCTCTATACAGAATCCATATAGATCTATACTGCCAAAAAACCTATGTGGATTTTGTACGGATAGACTAATATGTCTTCCTTTTTTAATGGTAAGGGACTACTTGTAGACTTTCAAATCTTGAGAGAGTAATTTATCCCTCGAAATTTTTGTCAGAGGCCAAAATAAGTATTTTGTCTATTATTTATAATTGCATCAATTATGACTTAAGAAAAACTGATGCATAACAACTTTCAACTTTTAAAATCTCAACACAAAATATGATGATTGGTTTCTTGGGGAGGGAAAAAAAAGGAAAGAGAAACAAGAGCAAAAGGAAATAGGTGCAAAAACAGTAAACATACAAATGACATCAAAATAATGAAGCACATTTGAACATTGAACATCTATATAATTCCAATACATTTCAAATGGCCCAAAGGCCATGTACTTTTACTATTTTAGAATTATCAAACTTTTATCTTATCATTAATAAATAATATTTTAATTTTGTTATGTAGTTATTTCGCTTATAGCCATTCCTACAATATTTACTTAATTATTCGTATGGTTTATTTGCCTGAGCAATGCGAAAGTCTAATTCTAGTTATGATATGCTCTTAAAGCAAGAGATATATATTTTTCTCTAATCCATTCATAATTTCCCACATCAGTTTCTTGGATTACCATTATTTCCTTAAATTAAATTTTTAAACATTATTAAAATGAGTTAACCGTAAGAAAGAGAATAATGGGGATGGATGTTAGGAAGACAACTGTAGCCCATGAAGTTGATGTGGAAAATAATGAATGCATAAAAATATTTTACTCTAAAATTATAGTGATATTAGTTGATTACAATCCTGACTCATTTTGCTATCCACCACTATAAATATGGTGTGTACTGTACCATTTAGAAAAGGAAAAATGGTACACCATATTTCTACACTTATCCATATCATTGGTTGGGATTTAGTAATATTGGAAGGTGCAGACTGAAATTGGTGACCGAATCCACACCGACTCATGCTCCGACAGCGTCCGCAGGCCACCGTCGCTGCCATTTGAACAGAAGCAATGAAAGAGCATTCGCAAGAAATGCGCCCACCTAGCGTGAACCGAGAAACAGCGATGGTGTTGACGCGGGGGCTCGGATGCTTTGGAGATGCCTACTATTGGGGATGCTCGTGATGGCAGCGAACAGGAACGATGAGTTTGAGGAGACACTTTGGAGTTATCGGTTGTTACTATTTCAACCTCTACTTCACAGTGGCCTTCCATGGCACATCATTATTATTATTATTATTATTTTTAAATAATGCATCGCATACCATATATACTTAACATCGTCCATAGTAAAACGCACCTGTAATCTCAAGCGAATGCATTGCATAAGTTTATTAATATTTTTTATAAATTATTTTAATAAGAGTACTATTTTAAAGAGTTATGATAATAATTGAAAGTTAGATATGGTAAGAAAATATTGAAAATTTTTTAATTGTTCTAAACAAAAAAATAGATAAAAAATAATTACAATGCCAGAGTTAATTAAAATTTTATTGTATATAATATTCTTTTATGTAATTTTTGTATTTTTTATTTTCTTAATTACAAGAATTCTCAACCTTTTTGTTGAGGTCACCTTTGACAATGCAACATATATTTGTTATGATAAAATATTTATTTTCAAAAATATAACCTCATATAATTCAACAGTTGGCATTGACATATGTTTATTGTTATTACATAACAAGATTTATTGAGAATTATTTTTTTTCTCAAAATAAAAGGTTACTATGAGTTCTTTTTTGGCAAAATTTTCTCATAATTGAAGCATCGTGATGAGAGAAACTTTGTATTTAGCTTAGAAGATGGAACATGGATTGATGTTATATTCATTTCATTGTGATGTGTTATCCTATTCAACAAAAGTGGAAAAAAAAAGTTAAAATATAATTTTGATTCTTATAGCTGTTAATTATTCATTTTTATTTTAGTCTTTATATAATTTTTTTTTAAATTAATCCCTTACTTACAATCTTTTGTAAAAATATTCTTATCGTCAATTTGAGTTATATATAATTTCGTCGCTCATCGTTTACTAACAAAGTACGATCTCACTATTTCATTTGTTTAATTGACTATTATATAATAAATGAGATAAGTAGAACAAATACTGAGGTCAAGTTATTTCCCTTTGAGAAAAGCGTAGTAAAATCTACTAAAATTTATCACTTACACACATCCCCTCAAGTAGATCATCTTCATTCATGACACTATGCACGGACTTCTTTAGCCAAAATATACTCCGTTTGCTTAGCTATGCAGGATAACTCATTCACAGAATTATAAATCCAATTGAGAGCAGAGACTTCTTTTTACCAATTATATGTGTAAGAACTAATTTATAAATATTTTTCACGTAAAGACTAAATTTAAAATTGATAAAAACTCGTCACGCCCAAGAAAGCCGAGCGTTCTCACCCTTGTGCTTTCTATGGCACGAACCTCATAAATTGTTACTGTAATTTATTTTTAAGTGATTAAAAGTAGTTATTGAATAATCAATAGTTTAATATTTGTCATGAATATTCATTATTTGTATTTAGATAAATAACAATATTAACAAGATAATTATTCCCAGAATAATTATTATTTATTTTTCAGTAGTCAACGATAACTATTAAATGATCAGTAGTTTAATATTTACTTTTGGTAGTTATTACTCATATTTGATCGGTAAATAACAATTACTAAGTGGTCATCATATAAATGATTATCACTTATTTTTAAGTAACAATAATACCTATGAAGTCATTTATCCGAAAAAAAAAACCTATGAAGATTTCATTAAATGTAATTTTGACTATTAAATAAAATTACATAGCCTTGTTCTCATAATTAAAATTTTTAATTTTTAATTTCTTTAAGTTCAATATCACTTTTTATTAATCGTATTATTCTCATAAAAAAAATTATTATTCTTTTTCTCTTTCAGCACCGTACGTCAATTACAAAAATAATCCCGCAATAATTTAAAACTTTTATTTTCCTGAACAATTGCATGATAATTCCCAAAAAAAAAAAACTTCAAGTGAATTATTAATAACAATAATAGAAAAAGGTTAAAAAAAAGGTTGCAGCAAAAAACAAATCTTTCTTATTATATTTTTACATTTTATTTTATTTTCTTTTCATCAAAAAAATTTCAAAATTATTAAATAAAACATGTCATAAGATCAATTTACTAAAAAATAAATCATTAAAGAAATAACCATAATTAAACTCGAGGAATGGAGTACTTTTGGAGAAAGTTTTAGAGTGAAGTATTAATTTCAAAGAAGTTTTGAACTTTTTTTTTATTTAAAAAAAATCAGGGGTTGATTGCAAGTACTGTAATGAAATTAATGTAATATTATTATTATATATAATTAATAAAAGTAATGCATAAATCCTTTGACCGAAAAAAAAAAGGGTAAAGTATAAATCTCACTAGTTTTCTCAATCTTGCTCCTCTCCCACTTTTGCAAGGTTAAGACTATTGACACTTCCATTTTTTTTATTCACACTCCCTATTCGTTACTTACAACTTTATGTCAAACTTCAGTTAAATGTAGATAAATATAGAACACAATTTAAATTATTACTTTAATCAAACACAACATGCTAAAACATAGAAATAAAAGTAGCTAATATAATATGGTGACGCCATGTGGAGCCAAACTGAAATTGCGAGACGAAAGGTGGAGAGCAAGGAAGATCCAGTGATGAAGACGACATTGAATAAGCATTTAAGGATCCTGTTAAGTTATTGGATCCTTGCAGTAGAGTCACTCTCATGCATGCTTGCATCCTTCACCGAAAAAATATGAGAAGAAAATTTACTTCTTTGGAAACATGGTTAGACCGTTAGAGCAAAAATATTTTGAAAGCACAATAAGGCTATGATGCAAAGACTACGTAAGGCATCAGATAAGTAAAAAAGGCAAACCAGATGTGTCTTGTACTATTTCATCTGCTTCTTCTCCTGAGTCCAGACAATATCCGCTAGGCGTGGCACGAGAGGAAGCTCGAATTTTATAGCAATTCTTCGCTGAATGTCCACTTTCATCACAGTATTGACATACTATTGAGGAGTAATCGGTTTTCTTTGTGTTGCCGTTGTTATAATTGTTGTGCTCGCATAAAGAAGACCAATATTCATTATATTTTTGTCTTCCTCCTGCTTGCCGGGTATGGCGCTCCTGCCTGCTGAGGCACTGTTCCTGCATAAAATGGAAATAATGTATATAGGAAATTCAAATGTGATCTTTACGTATTCTTGAGAAAATGATAAAAAGGAGTGTAGCTGGGTAAACAAGAGCTCAAGTATTATTGATGGCTCATATCCATTTATGGATAGAATGAGTGTGTATGAAAAATAAAGAAGTAAGGGACACAGGCCCTTTAGAATGCTTTTTATGAAAATAGGCTGAATGGTTTTTATGCTTTTAAGATAATAAATGTACTTGCAAAACATTCAATATTTTTCTTGTTCAGAAATTAGGAGAATAATTAAGAAGTTATTTTAAGAAGATATATCGTTACTCCATAACATTATAAGAAAAAGATGATGAGAGCCGTAAGTGAGGTGAAGATTTGAGATTCTCTCCTGATTCATCGGATGTTACCAAATGACTTCCCTCTAGAATATTCCCACGTGCCTTCCTTGTGTGCTTAGCTTCCAGACGTTTCTGCACACTCTCTTTCACATATACAAATAAATGTAATATATATAATACGGTTTGTATGAACAAACAAGTCTCTCCCTTTTCACATGCTCACGTACAAGTTAGTAAATGACACTCTAGTTCCACAATTTTTCCTAAACAATTCAAAGTTTACAACATCTATTTAATACGGTTTGTGTAAATAAACATCTTTTTCCATAATAAATCTCTAATAATTATGCTCTTTCTCTCTTTATATCTTAGATAATGATATACATGAAATTTGTTTTGGGAGTCTTATAAAATATATTGATATCTCGAGGAAGGTAAATGAGGAATTATAAACCACTTGAAAAGATTATGGTTACCTTGAACTCCTTGAGCTTTCCATGCAGTATCTCCATATTTGTAGTTGTCAATGCATATAGTTGATCGTATGCAGCATTCATGAACTTGAAATATGAATGTCTCCATGATCTGTTCAGAGTTAACGTGCCACATACTCCCCAGAATCCAGCAGCAAATCCAAGTACTATGCTGATATATAAACCATAATCCCTACTTGATTTGTCTTCATTGTCATTGCCATCACTTGAGTATTCATCTGCTTGATTATCATCAGGACAGCTTATAGGAAGAGGTAGCCCACATAGTTCTGGATTTCCTATAAAGTCTGTCTCATTAAAACTTTGAATTTGGGTACCCACTGGAATTCGACCTGATAAGTTGTTATATGATAAATCCAACACCTCAATACGATCAATTTTAGCAAGACTGGATGGAATTTTACCAAACAAGAAGTTTCTTGATAGATCAAGTGCATCCAATGATTTCGAATCTCCTATATTAGAAGGAATTTTCCCAATTAACCTGTTCCTTGAAAGGTTCAAGGAAATCAATCCAACAAGATGGGTAATTTCCTGAGGGATTTCACCTACCAACTTATTGTTGGAGAAGTCAATGCTTCTCACAAATCCAAGAGTATTCTTGTATTCCCATTCTCTTCCTTTCCATGTCACCAATGCACTATCAAAGTACACAGAAGTATCGCCATAAGCACTGTTATAAGAGTAACCAATTGTTGCGGTTTCATTTGCTCCAGAAGCCAGGACAGTGAAATTGTTGACACATGTTGGTATACTTCCAGTTATATTGTTCAGAGAAAGGTCTAGAATCTGAATGCGTGCAAGTGAACACATGCTCAATGGCAAGGTTCCATAGAATTGATTGGACTGCATGATAAGGACAAGCAGCTTTTGAAGTTTCTCACCAACCCACATGGGAACTGGTCCTGATAAGTTGTTATGGCCCACATCAAGAATTCTCAGCTCTGTGCAATTGCCTAAAACTTTAGGTAGTTCCCCGCTTAGATGATTGTTGCGCAAATGTATTGCGAGAATCTGAGCCAAGAGACCCATGGATGTAGGAATCTCCCCAGAGAGGTTATTATCTGCCAAATTAAGATAGGATAGTGCCTTAAAATTCATCCAACAATCTGGTAGGTCAGATATTTGATTGTTTGAGACATCAAGGAGAAACAAATAGCTGACTTTATACTTTGTTGTGCATAAAAGCAAAGTTAAGTCTGTGAAGTTGTTGCTGGATAGATATAGAGACCTTGCTGTTGACAAAAAGGATGGAATTGGGCCCCGGAAGAGATTTGAGGTCAAATCTACTTGAGGAAAGCCTTTATATTCTATAGGCAAATTTGGAATTACACCTGTGAGCTGGTTGTGAGAAAAGTTGGAGTTTTGCATAGAAAGAGACATGTTCCAAAGCCATTGTGGGACTGTGTCTGCAATGCCTGTGCTTGAGATGTCTAACCAAAGAATACTTTTCTGAGTTTGCAGCCACCTTGGAATGCTAGGGCCCAACTTGCAACCTCTTAAATATAGGTACTGCATTTGGAATGGGGGAACCCAGTCAGCACTGACTTCAAAACTTAGAGCATTGGATGTCAGATCCAAATTGTGCAACTTTGAGAGATTGAAGAAATGGGCTTCAGTGATTGTGCCCTCTAAGGAGTTCCTATAAGCACTTAAGACCTCCAAGTTAGACAGATGTCCAATGCTTTCAGTTAAAGCGCCATTTACTTGATTGCCGTCAACATACAATTCTTGTAGAGATGAAAGGTGAGAGAGATTGGGGAACTTCCCAGTAATCTGGTTCCAGCTCAAATCCAATATCCTTAACGAATTTTTTGCACAGTGAGAAAATGTTGGTAGAAAATCAAACACCAAGCCACTCAATAGGTTATCATTAAGACGCACTACACTTAAGTTGCAAAAATTCCATAGGGATATAGGCATGCCTCCTTCAAGCATGTTGTCCCCAAGCCATAGCTCTTGGAGGGAGCTCAAGTTTGCATAGGATTTTGGGATGTAACCTTGCAGATAATTATCAGTGAGTTTTAGAACTGCAAGGCTGCTATTGAAACTTAACAACCAAGAGTATATTGAGGATGTCAGGTTGTTGGAGGTCAGATCAATCAGAGTAAGAGACTTAGGAAGGTTCTTATCAGAGACAGAGAATGCAACAGAATTGGGAAGACTGCAATCAATTAATTGGAGTTCCTCCAAATGGGAAAGACTAGCTATTAATTTTGGCCAATTAGTTGCAGTGCTGAGGTCAACTTCCTTCATTCTGAGTACTCTCAGAGATGATGAAAGATGAGACACCCACTCTAGATTGGAACTCAAGTCCCAAGAAAATGGACCAATAAACAGATGCTGCAAGCTTGAAAGATTTCCAAGCTGGTCTGGTATTGTCCCAGAAAAATCATTGAATGTGAGGTCAAGATATGTCAACCTTGACAGCTTTGAAAGCTGAGCAGGAATCTCTCCATCAAGTAAATTAGACTGAAGATCAAGATATTGCAAGTGAAGGAGGTTGCCAAATTCATGAGGAATCTTTCCTCCAAGGTAACAGTAGGAGAGATTGAGGTGTGTCAGGTTGGTTAAAGAGGATATGGACTTTGGAATGTGGCTGACAAGAAAATCAGTGAAAATGAGATCCAGATACTGCAAATGAGTCAATTGGGTCAATGATGGACTGATCATGCCTTGCAGTTGCAGAGATGCATTGGCTGTACCATGAAGGTCAAGCTTTTCCACATGACCGGTTTGGTTGCTGCAATGGACTCGATCCCATTTGCAGCATTCTTTGTGAGTTTCTTCGTTCCTCCAAGAGGAGAGAATACCATAGTTATCAACAAAGCCATGCTTCAGTGCAAGAAGTGCTTCTCTCTCCCTTGCTATGCACTTGGTCACCGGAAGTTTGGTATTTCCCGGGTGAAGTCCTTGAATGTGTTGAGACAGGTACAAAGAAAGTACAAGAAATGAGACAAGTTTGATGGAAAATTTATTCATATTATTATGTTTCTTAGGAGCTAGTCAGTTAAAGCAACTATAATTTAGAACAAGCTCAAAGCCAAAGTACCTAGCTTAGGCATGTTTACGCCAAGGCTTGCTATGTCTGTAAATTTATATTGCAGAAAGTTGTTAAAGATGGTTACTTCTTTTATGTTTGGACTAACTTAAAATAAATTTTAATCTTTCAAGAACTAAATTAATATTATAAATTTTTTGAGAACCAAATTGATATTATAAATATTTCGAGTACTAAACTAAGACTCACAGCCTTTTGAGGGCCAATTTAGGATTTTACTCATTTCTTTGCTGACCCAATTTTGTTTGGCCAATGTTTACAACGGTAGTTTTCTATGACTTAGCAATATAAATACATAGCAATAAAATAGAACCAATTATTATTTAATACAAAGTCATGGCTGCAAACCACAAGTCTACGACCTTGGTGCGACTCTCCTTTATTTATAGTTTTCCCCTTTCGCTGTTACTTTCATATTTTTCTCGCAGTTGCTTCATTTCTTTTCATATTCATGATATTTTAAGTTTATATCTTCTATCTTTGTTGCAAATTTTCAGCCCATGACTTCACTAAAATGATTAATAAAACAAAATTAAAGCTGTCGTGCTTTCTATCCAGGTTTTAATAAATAAAATCTAAAGGTAAGTTGTGCTTCATGCCACAACTTATATAAAATACTAATAAAAATAAAAACCTGCTAATAACCACAACTTCAATATTTCTAAAATATTCTTAATTAAAAGTTGTGTTAAATTTTTATCTGTTGTCACTTATATGCTTTAAATTATATTTAATAATTATACTAATTAATATTAAATACAAAAATGAATTATTTTTAATTTAATAATTTTAAAATAAAATTAATCTATTAAATCAAGCCCATATTAAACCCAATTCATTTACAAATTAAAACCTTCCTCTAGCCACGTGTCTCCTCTTGTTAGTCTTGTAAACTCTTTTTGATGGAGTTATAACATAATAAAATTTGGATATATTATTCTTGCTCAAATATGATATAAAGATAGTGTTATATTTTTGTTTTATCAAACTTGGCAAGTTGCTTAAATTTTATTTAACTACATATTTTATACAAGTTAATTTATTAGAGATTTAGTTAGGATTTTTTTTTATGCTAAGTTAAGAGTTTAATTTTAGTTGATTTTTATATGAGAGTGGTAATAGATAAAAAAAAAAATTTAAACATAATCTCAAAAAAAATTAAAAATTAAAAAAAAATCTCAAAATCATACGAAGTAGAGGTAATACACATTGCAATATTATATTGTGTCAAAAGGTGAAAGGAACCATGCTTTCCTTTTGTCAAAAAAGTAATCGAAAGCAATATGGTTATGCGGACGTAAGTATCATAGAAATATTTTGTCAAGAAAAGGATTCTATTATAAAAATTTTTGATATAGTTTATAAATGAATTTAGCTTAGTATGGACTTGATTTAATAGATTAATTTTATTTTAAAATTATTAAATTAAAAATAATTATTAAATATAATGCAAAATATGTGAGTGACAATAGATAAAAGTTTAACCCAACTTTTAATTAAGGATATTTTAAAAATATCAAGATGAAGGCAACAAAAATGGTATGGCAATAAATATTAGGATGCGATAATAGCGATATATAAAATTTTCCATAAGTTGTAGTTGTTTACGGCAATTTTCTGCGAACTTACACTTTTTGAAAAATATTTCTTAACTTACACTAGATTGGAAAATTTAAAATTAAATTACACCTATGATATAAATTAAAAGTGATTTGGTGGTGGAGGTTCGGGTTTTAGATGGGAGAAAAAAATATTTATGGGGATTCGAGTCATCAGGTTGGATAATAAGTATAATATTTATACCTATTACTCAACCTGAAAAGTAGATTAAACAAATTTTACTTTATTAGACCCGTTTACCCGGCTCAACCCGGATTTGTGTGTTTGAATTTGGTCGGATTGATCATATACACACGTCTACTCAAACTGTGACCACCTGTACTTCTTGAAGCAAAGTTGGTGGCAGGCTTGCACCGAAAATGAGCATTGACCATAATACTACTCTTTTATGTGTAATATTACTCTTATTTATGTTAAAAAACTAGAGCATTGACAATAATATACTCTCACTATAGTGTCATCATATTCATTATGCTTTAGCTACTTTGTTCATTTACCATGCGGATTGTTTTGAGCTTAAATTGTGAATCTAAGAGTTTGTTAGGCTTTAAAAACTATGTTTTGTTTTTATTTTATGTTTTTATTTTCTAATTACAAAATTACTATATTATTTTTATTTTTATTCTCAATTTTCATGATTTTGTAAAAAACAAATGGAAAACAATATTTTTTTATTTTCATTATTTTTTACAAAACTATAAAAATAAGAAATAAAATAAAAAATATATGACATTTTTATAATTAAAATTAAAAATAATAAATAAAACAAAAAATATTTTCTTTAATCAAAGAGACTCTTAGTCTCCCTTGCATGTTCTTATTTCTATCTTTTTGTGTTATCTTTTTTTATGTATTAAACAACTTTCAATAAAGCATGACTCACGTTAAATTCATTAATTAATTATTATTACGAATTGGTTCATGATTCATCAAAGCATCACTGCAAACCAATTAGAAAAATCCTACGTTGCGACTAGGTGATGCCAGTATTCCATTTTTCTCATTCCGCATTTAATTAGCAAAAATTATGTAATTAGTACTCCTTTTTCAAAAAATAAAAATAAAAAAAGAGATCATTCGTTAATCGTTATGGCATTCAAAGTAAAATTCTAAAACGCGTCAGGAAAAACAAAAGTAAAATTCTAGAAGTATGTTTTCTAGCTTAATTTATGCTGATGTAACTGGGATCTCCTTATAACAAGCAGTTTCCTGGTTGGTTTTCTTTTTGACCTTGGGCCATTATTTTTACAATAAATTCTAAAATGATAAAAAAAAAAGCGGATTAATAAATCAATTTCTATATTAACTAAAACCTCTAAACAACTTGATTACAGCAAAGTGCAAATTTTGACTACACGGCTTTTTAACCTCCCCCCCTTCTCTTCCTCTCTCTCTCTCTTTAAGTTCAAATCATTTTAAAACTTCAAAGTTAAAACAGGGTTATTTAATTTCATTGTGATGCATGGTTTAATGTTTTATTTTTAGTAAAATGATAGTAAGGATATGTTACAAGATGAAACCAGCCCTTCAAACCAAAGACTACGGAAAGTAAAACCAAAATGATCATTTAATTTGAAGGAAAATTACATCTTGATGGAAAAATGTACTCAGTAAGAACTTGACAACTTAAATACTAGTATCCCCCCTATTATTGCCTGCTGGAATATTTGAAGAACAAATAAGACTTTTTGTGTTCTCTCCATCAATTTCCAGGATTAAAAGGAACATGAAATAAAGGTTTAATGAATCAAATTAGAAAACTTCCATTATATTGATATGCATGTTATTCAAAATAATTAATTTTATAATAGATATCTTAAAAATCATACAAATTTAATATATAATTAACAGTAAATTTAATTTAACACTATATCAAAATTAAATTTATAACTTTATTACAAACTTGTGATTTAATTAGGGAACATGCAATGAAATTCTTCGGTATTCATCTAAAGATATAGTTAATTACAATAATGATTGATGGTACAAAAAATATTTCATCACTTTTGTACTTAATTTGTGTTTTTATCCAATAAGTTTTCTTCATTTGTATTCGTTATTTCGTAAAAATAATTTCAAGCCAAATAGTATTGCTTACTTAGTTATTAGGGTAAAGCTCTTTTTAAATCTCTCATGTTTTTCACAAGTACTTTGATTTAATCCTAAAGTTCTTTTATTCTATTTACATCTTAAATGTTTTCAAATTGTATCAATGTTACACTTTTACTAGTAAACATCCAAATTGTTAATGAATAGGTTGTCTTTATTGCATTTCACATCATTTGTTTGAGATGAAGATTGTTATGACCTAATTAGTAGTTAAGCCTCTTAACTAGTTGATTAGACCCATTAGGTGTTGCTTAGGGATATAAATAAAGGAATTGCCTTTATTGTAACCTACATTGTTGAACAATTGAAGAAACTTAATATTATTCTTGGAGTTCAAAAAAAAAAAAAGTTTGCTTGTTCATATTAATTGATTGTAATTAGGAATAAATTGTACTGTCTCATCCTTGAGGACAAGGTTGATTTGAAATGGAGGGTAATATTACGACCTAACTAGTAGTTAGGCCTCTTAATTAGTTGGTTAGGCCCATTAGGTGTGATTAGGAATATAAATAAGGGAATTGCCCTCATTGTAACCTATATTGTTGAATAATTGAATAAACTGAATGTTATTCTTGAAGTTCGAAAAAAAAAAGAATTTACTTGTTCATACTAATTGATTGTAATTAGGAATAAATTGTACTTTCTCAACTTTGAGGGCAAGATTAATTTGAAGGGCCAGGGTAATGTTACACTCCAAAGTAGTTAGTTAGTTTGTTAGGTTTATTAGTGAGATACTTACGGATATAAATAAGAGGGATTATCCTCATTGTAAATGATTCTAATCAGTTTGTAAATAATAGTTTCTTGAGGTATTTTTTAAGAAGAGTGGAGTTTTGTAGATTTTTCTCGAAAGAAACCTATCAAAGACTAAGAAATTTCTTCCTAAATTTATTATACAAGTTCTAACATCAAATCTATGATCCATTAACATTAACATTGTCACCTAAACTCCTGATAAGTTATTTCTGTTAATAGTTTGAATGTTATCGAGTGAAAGGGTAATATTGATACAATTCGGAAATATGTATGATAAAAATAGAATAATATAAACTTTTGAAATTAAATTGAAACTTATGTAAAATGTGAGAGATGTAAAAAGAACTTTATCCTAATTATTGATGATATCAGTAGAAGAAACAGAATAAGCTAATGGAGATCACTCTGTCTTTCTCCTTGTTCTCACTCATATTTTGACAATAATACCATATATATAACATTGCTCATAATTTTTCTTAAAACCAATTTTTTATAATTACTTATAATATTATACATGACGGATTATTATTGGAAACATAGAAGGGACACAAAAATAGAAGAGAAAATTTTTGTTATATGTGCAAGTGCCTGCCCATGTTCCACATCCCTAATCATCAGTTAAATCATTATTGTGCCATGGACCAAGTAACTGCTACTTCACCCTTATCCATATCAAGCTCCAAGTCATGCCACACAGTCTCTAACACCACAACAACATTGGTCTTGCATGGTGGGTGATATCCATGTGCCTTGTCACAACCATGCACGGAGTCACACTCATCCACCACCTTGGCCACCGTGCTCTTCCCATTCCCAGCCTTGATCTTGATCATCTTCCTGCACCGCGAGCAGTTGTCAAACCAGCCGGTGGAGAGGGCTACCACCCTGTCCGGCAAGGGATGATACTTATCATCGCACTTGGGAGGCAGCCCGTCATCCCCTCCAGCACCAAAGTCGTCCAGAGTCAGGATGGCAAGGGTCCCAGAAGGGATGATTGCAAGAGAGTGAGGGCCTTTGGAGTCACAGCTTTGCACTTCTGCCCTACTTGATCTACTGCATGTTGAGGTGGCACCTTGAAGGTCATTGCATTTACCGTTGATGCATATGAGTTCCCCGGCACAGTCATCTCACATGGGCCGTTGCAGTTGGATGCGTTTATTGTGGTTGTAATCATGAGTAAAGGAAGGGTTATGGCATTGAAGAGGCAAAAGGAAGAGAGGAGGAATAACGCATGGTATGTCATGCTTAACTCGATGGAAAAAAAAGTGGGAGTGATTAGGAATTAGGATTCTGCTTTGAATTTGGAGAATTCAATGTGGGACATTATTGTTTGGGAGAGGACCAATGTGTGTATACGTGCAAGTGAGAAACTGTACATAATTTCCTAATAGCAATTAATGGAGAAGAAACTTCCTACCAATTAAGTCCCATTTATGATCAATGTTCTTACTATGACTGTGACGTGACTAAGCTTAGCACCATGTTTTGAAAAAAGAAAAATCTTGTGTACCTTAATAGTGATGTACTACTCTAATCATAACATGACACATCAAAACATTTCATGTGATATACCGTACATGTATAATTATATAAGTTATTAAATTTAAAATAAAAGATTATTAAGGTAAATTTTGATGGCTGCAAAACTAGACAAAGTAATATTTAGGCTGTGTTTAGTTGGAGTGATTTAAGAATGAAGGAAAAGGAGGGGAAGGAAATTGGACAGAAAGGGATATATTTTCCTTGTTTGATTGTGGAAAAAATTGGGAGGAAAAGGTTGATTATATAGTGCATAAATTTCAATGAGACTCACATGAATAGTATCAATTTTTTTTCTCTGTCCGCCGCGGGTGGAAAAGCTAGGGCAAAGGGGTGGATTTTTGTCTTTTTTCTATATTGCCCTCCTCAATTTCGAGAGAGATGGATGATGAAATGATGATAGGGGAGGGGCTTTTAGGGTAAGCAACACCACTGAAGGTATTGCGTGGTCTCTCCTCTCTTTTATCGTTATTATTATTTTTTTTCAAATTAACAATTTTAAAAATTTTATCTAAATAATTTTAATTTCTCTATCGTTATATTATTAAAAATAAATACAAAAAAATAGCTAAAGCACAAGTTATGTAAAATTTTAAAATTTTTTGGTTATCAGCATTTTATTTTAAACAGATATTTTATTTTAAATAGGGTATTACATAAGTTTTGATTTTCTCTTGTGCTATGTTAAGAGTTTAAATAATAGCTAAATAATATTTTTACTATTGTTTAGTTGGTAGAACATATTTTTAAGTAATATTTTTAAAATTTTAGATTAACAAAAAATATTAGTTCTATTTTAAATAATTTTGAATAACTTATTTTTATTAATATTAGTTTAATTTAATAGATTGATATTATTTTAAACTATTAAATTAAAAATAGTGAAATTTTTTATTTGATATTAATTAATATAGTTGAAATACCTTTTATAATAACATAAGAGTAAAATTATCATTTGGTAGCATTATCTCTTTCTTGTCTTTCACTTTTCTACACAAATAAATAAAAAAAATATTTTCCTTCCATTTTCCTTTTCTCTTGTTTTCCTTTCATCCAAACATACCTATGGAAAATATAAATCTACTCTATTTCTTTTCACTCAATTTCCTTTCTTTCAATTTCTTTCCTCCATCCAAACAAAGCCTTAGTGAGACCATGAGGTATTCAAAGCAAGTAATATTATTATTATTATTGATTTAAATCATCAATATTTGAAATCTACTAAACCTCAAATAATCTAATTCAAGTGCTAACTATGTCAGTCTAAGTAAAGCTCTTTAGTGTTATTTTTTCTTTTGTTTTCATTTACAAGAGTTAACCCCAAAATCTTTTTTAAGGGAATAAGTGTGCAATTATTTGAACCAATCAAATGTTGGTAAAGTAAGTAATATTCTAAAAACATATTAAAAATTGTCTACATCTTCAATTAAAACTTTAAAATAATAAATTTATAAATCTTTTGTTTACACAATTCTTACTTAACTTATTTTTCAGTTGTGGGTTTTCATGACTCACTCTTCAATTTTTAACGCGCTGTGCTCTACTCATAGACTCCTGTTAAAGCATTGCTGCAAAATAATTAAAGCACAAATGCACGCCCGCTTTAATATATTGCAATTTACAAAGGACTTTCTGGGATCAGTATTATATATATATATATATGAGTTTTGAAAATTCAAATGCTATTTCATATTTGTAAATAATATTTTTAAAACAATTTCTTTTTTGACATTTGAAATAGCTTATTTATAATAAAATATACGTATATATTTGGTTTGTTATTTTCATTTTAAAAATGAATGATAGTGTCTAGTCGTGTGTCATGTATAGTCATACTACAATTTTAGGCATGCTTGAGAAACAATCGATTATGAGATATAATCGTTTTTCTTTTTACAAAGTGTCCCAAGAACTTTTAATTATAAGTTATTTTAAATACAAAATAAATACCAATAAGAAAGTAGGCGTAGTGATAGAGGCACACTACAGTCTTAATAAAGACCTTGATTCTAATTCTGTGGAAAACATCAATTGAGAGAACAAATTTAACTATATCCAAAGGAGATTAATTTCTTTCCCTAATAAGATGGAAGTAACAACTTGAGCTTTAAACCATTTGGTTCAACAATCCCTCCCTAGTCATGAGCTTTATTACTAAACATGGCACCCTCCCCCATCCGGTAGCTTAACAGCACTGCTGTGGAACGTGTGGAATGGAATTTTTGGGCAATGATCAATAACGAGGAGGGCTCTATCGTGGCATCAGCATCATGGAGGATCCAAGAATAAGTATATATGCAAGAATAATTTGCTAGCGCCCTTCACTTGGTCAATTTTTGTTTTTGTCTCTCATCTGGGCTCTTCGGCCCATGCTGTTTTCGTCAACTTGGCCGATGCTGCCTGGTACGTAGCGACCATGTTATTTGGGCCTCTTCCAACAACAAACTGCTGCCCCTATTTATCGGAAATTTCTGGCTGCCATTGATTGTCCTCGCTTAACAGTTGCCCTTAAAGTCAATTGGGGCTGTGGCTAACATTTTAGAATAAACATCTTTTTTAGTTTTGTACCCAAAAAAAAAACATCCTCTTTGGTTAAAAACATGAACGCGAGGCTGTAATCTGACTGGTTATGGCAGCGCCTCTGCAACAGTGCACATAATCGCCGGTTCGACTCCCTCATGAGTTGACCCAAAATCCAAAAAAAAAAAAAATTCAAAAATTTTTTTGATATTAATTTAATTTTAATATTTTGAATTTTGATATCAATTTAGTCCTATACTAATAATTTAATGAAAGATTTGATTTTATGAAAAAATTTGTTAGGATTAAATTAGTGCTAAAAAATTTTTAAGACCAAATTTATGTCAACTTCAAAGTATAAAGATTAGTTGATGTCAAAAATTTTTTAAAGATAGAATTGATGTCAACTTTAAAATATTATGACTAAAAATGTTATTTACTCAATTCTTTAAGTGATATCGAGAGGCCCCCACCATACACTGATATTGATACTATATTTGGATAACTAATGATTAATAGAATAGAATGAAAATAAATAGAATAGAATGGAGTGGTCGGAGTGGAGTGGAATAAAGTAAAGTTGCCACTCCATTGTGTAGAAATTAGAGTGGAAAGAAATAGAATTAAGAGGATTATAATTAAAAGTGAGGATTTTATCCCATTTCGTCCAAATTGGGGTGACGAAAAATGAGATGTGATGAAATGGGATAGAATCTATCCCGTTATCTTTCATTCCATTCTATCCACTATTTTTTTTATATAGATAATGGAACCTCCATCTATTCTATTCCCTTCGATTTCATTTCATCTTCTTTCACTAATCCAGACATCACCTAAAGGAACCCCACCAGGAGCCAGCAGTAGAGTGGGCAAAGGAAAATGCTATGAAACACGGATATAAATACAGGATACAGATGTGATATAATATGGATACAGGGATACGATAATGTTTAAAAATTATAGGACACGATATAGCTATAGTATGACATATAAAATTAATAAAAAATAACATGAAAACATAAATTGTAAATTAAAATAAAGAAATAATGATTTAAATATTAGCATAAATTCTTATAAACATATTAAAATGCACTTATTTTATTGATTTTTTTAGAATTTTTATTTATATAGATATAAAGATGCAAAAAAAAAAAAAAAGTAAAGTAAAAAATTTTAAAATATAACTAGAAATATCTAAAAGTATCTGTGAAGTATCTAACACGATACATATCGGACACGGATACAGTGACTATTTTAAAGTATCCATGCTATATAGGAAAAATAAGTGAATGTTGAAGTGAAATTCATGTCTTGTTTTTCTTTTCTTTTAGAGGCCTATTATATGTTTCTTTAGAATTTATGTCTTGGCTTCTTTCAATACTTATTATATATTTCATTTCTTATCACTAATATTTCATTGGTTCAAATAGGTTGGCATGTATTTTCTATATGTAAATATCGAATTCTAAGTTTTATGAATTGAAAAAATTAGCATTATGAGAAACTTCCTATAATGAGCCGATTTAATTCAAGTCCGATTAGTCTAAAATTAATAAGCTCTTGGTATTGATAGTATATATATTTAAAAAAAAATCTTTCACTTTAAATTGTCATAAACTCTTAATCTTGTTATTTATCCATTTTTTTTCATTGTTGCTTCTCATTAGCATCAAATTGTATTTTTGGAAATACATGAGTTGATAAGAAGTTGGGAACTCGCATCCTTGATTAAAGGAAACAATTACTGTACTACTTGAATTAATTAAACATTAATCAATTTACTATTATTTGATTGGTTAACATTGTTAGATTGGTTTTTGGCAATAAAATAAATTAATCTGAAAGTAACACATGACATTTTCCATTCTTAGACAGTTTTATATAATATAATAATTGATAATAGATTATGTTTATGATTTTATATTAATCATTATAAAATTTATCACATAAAAAGATATTATAAAAATTTGATTTTTAATGAATAGACAATTTATGTATTTAGCTCTTCTAAAACACATGATAAATTGTATGACTTCAATTATTGATAAAAAAATCAATTGTTTATATTATCATAAATATATGATTTATCATGCTAATATTTATATTTTTATAGAATCTCAAGTCATTAATTTTTTATCAATAGTTAAAATTGTGTATTACCTATAAAATGCACTCCGCACTAACCAAATCCACAATTTATTTAAGCAGCAATATATTTCACTCACAATATATAAAAAGTAAAAACTAAATGCATAAACAGAAGCCACTTTTTCAAGCACTGGCCAGTGGCCAACAAAACGACGAAACAAAGCAGACAAACAGACATTATCCATTGCTATATTTCTGTGTCGTGTGGCTTGAAGGAAGCTACTACTCACTGGGGTTTTCGGTTTCGGTGTGCAATTCTTCCTTATTCCTATTCTGTAAACCCCTAAAGCCCTACAAACCCTCAAAGTTTCACCCTTGAACCATTTTCACAATGCGCTCGCTATCAGCTAGAAACTACGTCGTTTTATTACCCCGGTGGTGGCGTTTCCGTCCTCGATTCCCTCCCTCTTCTCCTGCACCTCCATGCACTTCATTCCTTCCCTTGCGGATGCTCACGTAACCTCTCTCTCTCTCTCTCTCTCTCACTCATTATATTAACTTCCTATTTTGCGCACGTGCTTGTTTTGGATACAGGCTAGTGAGTATTTAACAGTGTTTTAATTGATGTTACTTGATTCTTATGAGATTAATTTTGATAGAACGTGAGTGCAAAAATGTTTTACACTAACAATCAATATAGTACTGTGATTTTTGAGCTAGACACTTCTAATGACATGAAAATACATGATTGAATAACTATTAAAAAAAAAAATTAAACTAATAATGCATCAAAATTAAATCCTTTTCTTATATATCTAGCATTAGTGAACCTCTGGAAATTGGAAAATCAATCAAGCCTTACGGATTTATTTTTGGCTTCATTTTGCTAATAAAAGAGACTTCTACTTACCGTTGAAGTCATCTACTAGTACATTAATCGGATGTTTCAAAATCTTTTCCCCCTCATTTTGTTTTTTTGTGAATGGAGTATACATCTATAATTGCATAGGATTAAATTAATTTGACGACAAGCTTTTTCCTCTTAATACAGTATACCTGAAACAAAGTAAATTATCCTTATCTATTATGCATCATTCTCTCCCTCCAAGGTATTTTTTTATATAATCTAACAATGTGAAAATAGGTTGAATAATAGATCTTAGTGGATTTTTTGTTTTTTATTTCATTAAGTGTGTCATCCTTGATGGACATTATAAAATTCATAAAGATCTATGTTGGCACAACAATATTTGTAAAGTTGCAAGAGTTATGCACACAAAAGATAGTTCATCACATGAGCTACATCTTACCTTATTGGTTAATGCGACAAATGCAAACAATTGTATCCATGGTTATCACATCTGTTTCGAACCATGCATAATACAATATGCAAGAATCAGGATTAAGATATGGCTGTCATGTGTGTATTGAAATGGGTGGTATATGAAATGAATACTTGGGGGACAGATTATGTTATTGTGTTTGCTGGCAAGTGGAACACATTGTGAAATTATTGTTCTAATTTTAGAAAATATGCTCTAACTTTTTTCAGCAATATTTCCTAGTCTTGCTAAAATTCAAGTAATTTAAATTTATATTCTTTTGTGGTATAACATCTAAATTTGAAACTTTTTGATAAACAGAATAAATGGACATCTTGGGAAAGTATCGGGTTTTAAAGGTAGGACAGTTCTCATAGGTAGCCGTAAAGCAGCCAAGAAGCACAAAGTACCAAATAATGTTTTAGATGATAAAGATCTTTCTCACATATTGTGGTGGAAGGAGGTTTGCTATCTTTCGTCTAGTTGTTTCAAACTTAGCCATTAGTTCTTAAAAGTTTCTATTATTTTGATTAAACCATGGAATCTTTTGAGAAGCTCTGCATTCTCTTTCTTGTTTCTTTTTCAAAACATGGCAGAGAATGGAGATGTGCAAAAAGCCTTCAACTATTCAGTTGTTGAAAAGGCTTGAATATTCCAACTTGTTGGGCTTGGATTGTAACTTGAAAAATGGAAGGTAAGCACTTATGAAATTGAGGCCATCAATTTTTTGCTTTTCCTTTCGTCTAGAAGTTTTGATACATATCTGTGTTGGCATATGTATTTGATACATATCCGTGATGGCATATGTATTCTTAGTTCAAATGGTTGATATATGATTAGAACATTGCACTAAAACATTGGACCTATCCGAGAGAATAATTGGATATTTATTATAATGATCAGCCAAGAGCTTAAATGCTGCATCATGTCTTGATAGGTTGTGATCTCTATTTGCTGATAATCGTTCGTCCCAAATATTTAGCTATCTGTAATAAGTTGTCCACTGAATTATATCTATTAGGGCCCTTCAAATGTAAGTGTCTGGTCATAAAGTTTGGCAAAGCATAGATGTTAAGCCTGCTGTTGCTTATTCTGAAACATTAATTGATTATGAGAATGAAGGTAAGTAGGATCAAATGTAAGATCACTTTGTGGCAGAGGTTCTGAGTCTATGTCAAGGAACCACCTGTCCCTGAACTTTAAGTTAAGGTGAAGGCCCAAAAATGGCTAAATCTGCATTTTTTTTTTCTTTTTGTTGAAGAGGGGTTATCTAGGCTTTTTAAGGTAATACATTTCCGACGGTTCTTAGTTTTGCTTTGTGGGTAAAAGAATAATATGTTTAGAAAGATAGCAGATAAAGTGCATTTGTGGGATGTTTGGAAGTCCCCCTAACTGGGATAGCAGATGAGAAAGTATTGAGAAAAGTTGGCTGAAACATGCATCAAAGCTATCAAAATAAGCATTACACATGCACATTGTTGGGCAGTTACTTTCTTTTGGAATAACTTGTTTGGAGTTCTAGGGGAATATTGGTTGTGTCCTTCTGGCTTGGAGCATTATATCATGATATGCTTCATTGGAGCAAAAATGCTTGAATCTTTAATTGTTGTGGCAGTCTGCATTCTTGAGTTTTTTTCCATGTTTGCAACCATCTAGAATTTTCTGTCTTTGAGGATGTCTTACTCTCCCCCTAGTTGTTATTTTTCTCTTTTGTCCTTAATTACATTTCTCCTTTCTATCAAAAACTTTTTGAGCCTCTGTGGCTGTTCATGTTTTCGTCATGTTTTCTTTTAGTTTCTATATTCTGGAAGATATCTCATTCTTTCTCCTTAATTGTGCCTTTTCTCTGTTCTCTGTAATAACGTTTCGTATTTTCTTCCATAAGAGCTCTTAGGTTTTGGATTGGGTTATGCATAGATCCTGAAACCTAAGCAATGGCACTCAGGTCTTGGAAATGATCCTTGATATTTCCATGGATGGTATTACTATAAGAAATTTTATGGAAAATTTAATTTATTTTTGTGTAGTCTGAAGGATGGAACACTCAACTGGGAAATGTTGCAGTTCAAGTCAAGATTTCCACGTGAAGTTTTGCTTTGCAGAGTATGTTTTATTTATCCTGTTTGTTGGAAGTTTGGTCAGGCATTGACAGTCTTGTACATTTGGTCTGATGGCAGTACAGTATCTGGTTCTTAATAAATTTTTTGCTCTGCTCTTTCTTTGACATTAGATCTTTATTTCTACACTTAATGGTGTGATACTGTGATCTTTCTTTTTGTATAATTTTTACCTTTTTATTTCCCCTCAGGTTGGTGACTTCTATGAAGCTATAGGAATAGATGCTTGCATTCTTGTTGAATATGCAGGATTAAATCCCTACGGCGGTCTGCGATCAGATAGTATTCCCAGGGCTGGTTGCCCTGTTGTGGTATTGGCATTGTTATTCTTGTGATGCATATTGTGTTGTTATCTTCTGTTAACAAATTTATATATTGACAACATGGTTGTGTTCATCTCAAGAAGCATAGTTTTACATATATAAATGTTACTGCAGCATAATAGAAGAAAAAGTGGGTCAACTTCTGTCATGTTTTGAATATATTGACTTTATATCCAGTGTGTATGCAAATGGTACAGATGCCATTTGAGGAATGGAGCAAGTGTTTGGGAAATTCGTAGTTGGGCTTTTGTTTACAGTTGCTGGAAGTTTGATGAGTATTTTGATTGAAATATTATCTTTCTAGACTGTATTTGGAAAGAGGATCTGCGAGAACTATAAAATCCGGGGAGCATTAAATTTAATGTGATTTCTGGTTAATTTTCATGTTTGTAACTCCCAGTTCAGATAGGACCAAGGTCTACGCACAAATAAGACCTCCTTCATCATGCACACACCTGCACAAACACACAGAGTTGAGTCCTCAAAGTGAGTGTTTTGGGTGTATTGAAGAAATTGCATCCATTCAGCAGCTTCAATGGCCAACCAAACTCTTAAACTTCTTATTTAATTCTGAATTTTGATTTTTCTCTTTGCTATTTAATTCATGTAGTAACCTATTTAATATTAGTGACTTGTGCGCAAAATTTTCTTCTTCTTCTTATTATTATTAGTGTTTTTTTTTTTTTTTTAAATTGTATGCATTAACAAGGATAGATATGTAACCATTTTATTTTAGGGTGCAACAATGGTTCAATTTTATTATTGATTTTTATTTTCTCAAACACATGCATATTAGATGACTTTGCTCTTTGCTTTGGTCACAGAATCTTCGACAGACCTTAGATGATTTGACACATAATGGTTTTTCTGTGGTGAGTATGGCTATTAAGTGATATTCAGCTTGTTTTTTCTTTATATTAAACTTTCCTCTTTCCATGCATGAACTTGGCCAGGCTCCTACTTATGCTTATGTGCTGCTTGTAAAGATGAATGATAACTTATCTTCTATAATCTGTATGCTAGTTTATTGGATGTCTGCATTTTGGTCTTAACAGTGCATTGTGGAGGAGGTTCAGGCTCCAACTCAAGCTCGATCTAGGAAAGGTCGATTTATAGCTGGGTAATTACAAATTTTCTACAAGCCAGTGGTGTCTTTTCAGTTGATAGAGAATGCTTTAGTTAGGACCTAGGAAGAAAGTTTGTCTTTTTCAGTAATGTTTTTATTGGCAAGTAGAAAGTTGATACAAATCGTACTTAAAAAATACAAATCCAACTAAAACTGAAAATCAGCAAGATGGTTGATTGCACTCGCATGATTTGGTTTGTGTTATTAATTACATTATGATATTCTGTAGTATTTTTTTAATTAAAAAATATGGGTTTATATAATAAGAAGCCTATACAAGGTTTTTCTTGTGGTCTCTAATTTATTATTATTATCATTATTATTATGATTATTATTATTTTGGTTGGATTTAAAAGGAACTACTATAACAAATTATTATTGTTGGAACTTTCACTTCTTTCAATCCTTAATGGCTGGGAGACCTATGATTTGGTCTCTTTGCTGGGAATTCTTAATTCTTTTTTGTCATTCTAATATCCCACATGCTCATATTTGGAGTGAGATCCTTCAGCACCTGAGGAGAGGGTAATTGAGTAGAGATTAAGATAGCAGACTTACATTACAGATAACTAGTTTGGTTTTATGCTTGGGTGGTCTACCAACTACCAGAAGACGATTAAGCTAAGATTTACTCAGCATGTCATCTTGCCGGCTTAATCTTCAATATTTCAGGCATGCTCATCCTGGAAATCCATATGTATATGGACTTGTTGGGGTTGATCATGACCTTGACTTCCCAGAACCAATGCCTGTAATAGGTATGAATGAGTCTTTTTTACTTTTTTATTTTTTTTTTAAGTTCAATTTTCAAATGATTACATTGTTTATTGGCCTGTTAAGATTGAGTTTTTACTGCATATGTTTTGTATACAGTGATATTATCTTTTTATTCTAGGAATATCACGTTCTGCAAGGGGCTATTGCATAAATTTAGTCCTAGAGACCATGAAGACATATTCTGCAGAAGATGGTTTGACAGAGGAAGCAGTAGTTACAAAACTTCGTACTTGTCGATACCATCACTTATTTCTTCATATGTCTTTGAGGCAAAATTCTTCAGGTTTGCAATCACTCTTTTTTTTTTTTCTCTCTCCTCCTTTTTATTTTAATCAAAGGCCACGTTTTGGTGCACAAATATGGATATCCAATATGAATGACCTGACAGGACACATATTCATTGATTTTCATGAACTTAAGGAAAAATTCTATTTCATGAACTATAAGACTTATGATGTTGTATGAGACTGAATGTTGGGCAGTAAAAAACCAATAAAAGAATAATCTCAATGTTGCGGACATGAAAATGTTGTGTTGGATGAGTGGACACACTAGACAAGATAGGACTAAGAGTCAACACATTAAAGAGAAAGCTGGAGCACAGTACCAAATCTGAAAAAGATGATAGAATATTGTCCTAGGTGGTTTGGTCATGTGAGGAGAAGACCTGTAAAAGCTCCCTAAGAAGAGTAGATAAGATGGAGGATAGCATAATAATCAGAGGTAAAACAAGATCAAGAAAATCTGTAGACAAAACCATTGAAAAGAGCTCAGATTTAAATGATTTGTATTCGGACATGGTTTACTATGGATACAATCTTGTCATTTGATTCATGTTGCCAATCCCATCTTGTGGGAAGAAGTTGTGTTGTTGTTGTTACATTTATAGTTTTATGCATCTTTTTATATATTTCAGTAGTGTCTTTACAGGCACCTTCCGTTGGGGAGAATTTGGTGAGGGAGGCCTCTTGTGGGGAGAGTGCAGCTCCAGACATGTTGAATGGTTTGGTGGAAACCCTATTTCTGAACTTTTGTTTAAGGTATGAATCTGAAATATGTCCTTTTCATTTTATTTTTCAAATGTGTATGTGTATAAATATGTGTCATTTGGGATGAATATGTGTGTATTTTGCTATGGAATACCATAGGTAAAGGAACTTTATGGTCTTGATGATGAGGTCACATTTAGGAACACAACTGTGCCTTCTGAAAACCGGCCTCGTCCTTTAACTCTAGGAACAGCAACTCAAATTGGTCAGTCTATATATTGATGAAAATGTTGTGCCAACTGTTTATTCTCTTTCTCCTTAATCTGCTGATCCTGCATTTTCAGGAGCCATACCAACAGAAGGAATACCTTCTTTGTTGAAAGTGATACTACCACCAAATTGCACTGGATTGCCTGTATTGTAAGGGAATTTTTTTTTTTTTTAAAATTCATTATGTAGTATTTTTGGAAATTAATTACTGACCAACTCTCTTAAAAAATTTTAGTGTTTATTGGTTTGTTTATTCTGTCATTTCTTTCCTTTCTTTGTACATTATCGTTAGCATAATGTAGGATATAGGTATTTTGTCTTGCTGGATAGAGTATTACACTTGTCTTTATTTTTGGCTTTTTATGATCCTGAGCCGTGTAAATAGCTGTAAATTTGTAGTCTTATAGGTACCAAAATTTTGAAATTAAATTATTCATTTGTCTCGTTGTCTATTTCAATTTTCATAATTACAAATAGCTATAAGTATGGTGTGCAGCCTGTAGTGATTGATTCTGGATACCCTTTGGAATATTTATCTTTATTTGTTTATTGTGGTTGTCAGGTATGTAAGAGATCTTCTTTTGAATCCACCTTCATATGAGATTGGATCCACAATTCAAGGTGATTTCCGGTATATAGATCTCTTTTAAGTTGTGTCTGTAAATTTTTTTGGTAGGTATCTGTGTCTGTAATTTACTTGATGATTTTTCCTACAAACATTTTGTCAATAAATTATTATTATGATTATTATTACCATCATCATCATCATTGAAAGATGATGACATGACCATTCTTCTTTATAGTGATGATATATTCTTTTAATTTGCATTTTTGATGATTACTCACCATTTATTTTACCAGTCGCTTTTAAAAGGCATGCTATTTTGTGCGTAATTCTGTACTAATTTTCTTCTGCTTTTGTTGGCAGCAATATGCAAACTTATGAGCAGTGTAACATGCTCAATTCCTGAATTTACATGTGTTTCATCAGCAAAGGTTGTATTTCCATTACTTCTGTAAAGTGTGTTTGAACTTTGAATGAAATTTGATGCATGTTGTCCTTTTTGATGTAGGACTAAGAGTCTAGCCAGGACCCCCCCCCCCCCCCAAAAAACAAAAAAAACACAAAAACACCAAAACCCAAAAAAAAAAAAAAAAAAAGCTTAGGTTTAGCTTTTGTAGTGCAAGCTAAGACCTATCATATTACATGACCTTTCAACCTGCATCCCTTAGGATTCCAAATTACAATTATCAAACTACAACTTCCTAGGCACAACTTACAAGAAAACAATTCCCACAATGATCTGTGACACTTACTGCTGACCCAAGCCCATTTCTAATCTTGGGACTACCAAATAAGACACTAGAACTATTAAATATCATAAATCTGACCTAAAATACTGCCCATGACCAGAAGCTTCGCAAATTAAATAAAATATCTCAAAATTACAAAAATATCCCAGCTAATAATTATTTCCTTTCTATTGCTCTTGCATCACCTTTTTCTCTTGAAGGTCATTAGTGCTTCACACAAACTGAATAATTAGTGGTTGTACCTCATGATAGACTTAAACATGACAGATTTCAAGTTTAATAGGGTCGGACTGATCGTCTTCAGGCTTTTTTTCCTTTTTTTTTTTTGGGTTCCTCTATTAGTTAAGACATAAGCCAGCGTCAAAAGAAAAAAGTGTTAAGTTTATATATCTGTTCACCTCTATGGATTCTCAATTAGTAGAATGAATTTTAGCTTTAATTTGTAATAGTCACAAAGATGAGAGTTTAAGTCATGGTTAGATTTTTGAGTTCAAATGCATAGTGCAAGATGAACATTGTTTGTGATTACCAAATGTCAGATGGGCATGTAATCCTTTCTACAGTTGCTTTTTGGGGCATGTGGGCAACAGAGTAGCTGATATAACAAACCTCAGTGACAGATACTAAAAACTCTTTCTCTTTTGGGGGCTTTAAAAGCTGGTTTATATTTGTAGACCTAGATTTATTAATTAGCCAAGTAGAACTTGGTTTGATAAGAAGGTGCTTACTAAACTTCTGCGACTTCTGCAACCTTTTTGCACGACTGGAAAAGAGCTTTGCTGAAAAAGTCTCTTTGAGAGTTTGGGTGCTTCCCTCCCTTCCAGTTCATCTAAATCTGTATGCCATAGCTTGAGAATTTTATGTTCTCAACATTGCCATCACATTTTGCTTCTCTGCAATGAAATCACATTTCAACTGAGTAAAACAGTCCCATTTCCCCCATTTTTTTTCTGTCAATGATTTTTTCTATTTTCTTTTGCAACTGTCTTTGTGTCTGATTCCTAATTGTATTTGTGCAGCTTGTAAAGCTACTTGAATTGCAGGAGGCCAACCACATTGAATTTTGTAGAATAAAGAATGTACTTGATGAAATTTTGCAGATGTACAGAGTCTCTGAACTCAGTGAGATATTGAGACTTTTAATTGATCCTACATGGGTGGCAACTGGGTTAAAAATTGACTTTGAAACCTTAGTGAGTCCCAACAAGTCCCTTTTCTTTTCTTTTCTTTTTTTTAATCTAAAAAGAGCGGATAGTTCACACTGTTTTCAGCTTATGTAGGACAAATTAAGAAACACATAAAGCTCCCCTTGTACATTCTTTGGATTGTTAAATATAACTATCATGACATTAGACTGATATGGTTTACTAAATTGTGACTTTTCTTTCTCGTTTTATTGTTTAATTAATGAAAAAATTAATTCTAATCTGATGATTTTTTGTCTTTTAAAATTGCATTTCACTTGTTTATCTGCATCGAAAAGCATTGGCCTGTAAACTTTTGTAATGTTTCCTTTTTTCCAGGTTGATGGGTGTGAATTGGCATCGGGTAAGATTTATGAAATAATTTTTCTGGATGGTGAGAATGATCAGAAAGTCAGTTCCTTTTCTGACTTTCCAAATGAATTCTTTGAGGATATGGAGTCTTCATGGAAAGGTCGAGTAAAAAGAATCCACATAGATGATGTATTTACTGAAGTGGAAAGAGCAGCTGAGGCCTTATATTTAGCAGTAGGTCACTGTAACTTAACATTGTCTTTTTTTTTTTTGGTTGGAAAATAAATTAGTGAAATTAAGGCCTTGCCAACTGATTGTGAATTCTTTCTTAAGCAATTTCTTGAATATGTGTGAAAATTATGGTTCACTGTAGATCTCCCCAAATTTCTACCCTCTTCTCCTCAGGCCATCTGCATCTTGAAATTACTCTTTCTATGAAAAGTAATTATTTTGGTAGATGTATTATATCGTTAGATTTGTACATTATCAATGGAACCATCATCGAAAAGTATCTTTGCTCTAGACTTTATAAAAGGACTTGGCTATTTCTATTCTCCGTGTTTTAGTGATCAAATAAAAATCAAAAGGAACTTATTTCAGTTGTTGCATTCTTTCAGAGGTACCTTGCTCATCATTTTATAATTGTCATTTGTAGCTTTTTGCATGTGCAGTATATTTGGAGATACAGGTGCTTGTTTTATTTATGTGGTCTCAACATTCTTGCAGGTTGCTGAAGATTTTAGTCCTATTGTTTCTAGAATAAAAGCTACTTCAGCTTCTCTTGGAGGCCCTAAGGGAGAAATATTATATGCTCGAGAGCATGAAGCAGTTTGGTTTAAGGGCAAGCGTTTCACTCCAACTGTCTGGGCTGGTGGTCCTGGAGAGGAGCAAATCAAACAGCTTAAACCTGCCTTAGATTCTAAAGGTAAAAAGGTAGGCGAGGAATGGTTTACCACAGTGAAGGTGGAGGATGCATTAACAAGGTGTGCTTTTTACAATAACCATGGAATCGTTTGCCATTATCTTTCAAAAAATTCTCAAATACTTGGCATTCTTTTCTTTAATCATATATGATGGTAAAATTTGTTTCAGGTATCATGAAGCAAGTGCCAAGGCAAAAGCAAAAGTTTTGCAAGTTTTAAGGGAACTTTCTACTGAATTGCAATCAAATATAAACATCGTTGTCTTTGCTTCCATGTTGCTTGTCATAGCCAAAGCATTATTTTCTCATGTGAGGTTTGTCAACGATTTTAATTGCTTCTGCTGTATTTTGTGGATGACATTATGTGGTATTTGACCTTCTGGTGGTCAATGATTTTGTTTGACAAGTTGATATGGGTTAGTGTTTGATAGGAACTGGGCCTCAGTTAGGAATAATAGTTAGTTAGTTAATAAGAAAAGGGTATAAAAGAGGGTGTTGTAGATGCATAGGGGATCGATCAGTTGAGAAGTTAGAAGTTGAGACTTTAGGAGAGCAAGGGATCTCTCGAATATCCCTAACCATTGTATTTTCATATTCAATAGTACATACTATTCTAATCAACTGGTATCAAAGCCTGGTTTATAAACAACTTTAATTTGATTGGAAATGTTCTTATATGTATTGTTTTCTAGCATGCTTTGGTAACATGGTTTTAGGACTGCATTTAAATCGTTTTTAAACCAATATATCAAATTGTAAATGTCAAAGCTGATTTTGTACCATCGCAGTTTCCTCAACTATTTATCTGGGAATAGGGGGGAAGCATGAAAATAGTGTTAGATTAATGGTAAAATTTTGCCTATTATTTAATTTGATGAAGTTACGCTAAAATATTTATCCAATTTGGTCATATAACAACATGTAATGCAAAATTTTGTGGAAACTTTGACTCAAAAACCGCTGTCAACAATTTTAATTTCAATTTGATTATGTAACAAACATCATTCTACTGTGTTTTGAAATTTAGGGTTGTAAATTGTCAAATTTCAATGCACTATCTTACTGAAGTCACAAGCATTCCTTTTGCAGTCTTGCAGTTTGTACATTAATTGTGCTCATTGTTATCTTGCAGTGAAGGGAGAAGAAGGAAATGGGCATTTCCCACACTAGCAGAATTTCATAGTTTTAAGGTAGTGCATAACAACTTAGCGTGCAGTGAGGTATATTCCTTCAAGGAGTAGGATTTGCTATTATTATTGTTCTACTTTTGGTGCTTCCTTATTTTCACCAAAACCTTTATAATAGACACTAAAACCTGCTCCAAGGTGGGATACAACCAGTCCTCACCAAAAGCCCTAGTAAGGTTGTCTGATACGGGGAAAAAAAAAAAAAGTCACCTTAATTTGCAAAAAATGATGGCCTGCATTTTCTGAACTATTTTTGAATATAATACATATATTGTGAGAAAGAGCAATGTGAGGCCTATGAATCTGGAGCAAGTCATCTGTATTAATCCTAAAAGGCTTTACCTCAGAGAGGGCCTTTGGATTTCCAATGGGCTTGTCAACAAGGAATCTTTGATAGCTGCTTTTTTGTCGATCATCCAATGACTGGCTGCTGTTTAAAGTAATTAGTTTTCAGTTGTGGTGTGCTGACTATTATGTTACACTGTTCTTGCAGGATGTGAAACCATTGGAGGGAAACCATGGGATGAAGATAGTTGGTTTATTACCTTATTGGTTGAACATAGCAGAAGGAGGTGCTGTGCAGAATACTGTTGATATGCAATCATTGTTTCTCTTGACAGGACCAAATGGAGGTGGTAAATCAAGTATACTTCGCTCAGTTTGTGCTGCTGCATTACTTGGGATATGTGGTCTTATGGTTCCAGCTGACTCAGCCCTGATTCCTTATTTTGGCTCTATCATGCTTCATATGAAGTCTTATGATAGTCCAGCTGATGAAAAAAGTTCATTTCAGGTTTGTTACTGGTTTATACTTTATACTGTGCTCTCTTTGTTAGTCTATAGACATATATAATATAGTGTTAATTGTTTTATGGCCATTAATGTTCATCATCAGATAAGGCCTATACTGGTGTTCTGAAAAGTTTGTAACCATGCTGCTTGTTATTGTTGTTGCACTACAGACTTCTGAAAGCATGCGAAAGCCAAAACGGGTGGAATACATCATGATTGACCTATTAGTCATGATAGAGCAATGTACTCTTGGTATTTTGTTTTGATAATAATTATTAAAGATAAATAAATGGTTGAAATGCATACTAACGCATGACTCATAAATTGATATCCCTATGTCATCGTAAAGGAATAGTATTTTGTAAACTCTTGTAGGCTAAGTCATTAGTTACTGCACCTAAAGTGCAGTTGTGCAGGGTATTTGTGTAGTTATATATTAGTAGTATTACATAAATGGAGGTATAGGGTTAGTTTATGCATGGCACAATTCTGAGTCATTAGTGAGAGGTTACATGCTGTCCGTGTCACATCCCCGCTATTTTCCCGTTGTCTCCTTGAAGATCGTATATTCAACAGCCCTTTATAAAACTATTTCCACTGCTACATTCTTCATACGTGAATTTTCTTACTTTAAAAGGATAATGGGAATAGGTAAGGTTGATGTGTATCCTTTGGCTCATGAGGCTAGTTCTCTCAGGTTTGTTCAACTAGTATTTAGTGTAATGTCTATTTTGATATCTGCGGTCCTCCTCACCAAAAGCCCATTTAATAACAAACAACAATAATATATGCTGCAAATAAAGTAGCAAATAAAGAATATGATGCCTTACGTTTTGAAATTCTCTTATTAGTGTTTCTTGTTACATAAAACCTTCATCATATATTTGAAATTAAATAGTTGTGTGTTGTTTTCTGGAATTAAATATTCACAAGTGCCTTAAAAATTTCATTCATCATATATCAATCTCAGGTAGAAATATCAGAGCTTCGATCAATCATTGCTGGAACTACCAAAAGAAGCCTTGTGCTTATTGATGAAATATGCCGAGGAACAGAAATTGCAAAAGGGACTTGTATTGCAGGCAGCATCATTGAAACTCTTGATCAAATTGGTTGTCTGGGTATTGTATCCACTCACTTGCATGGAATATTTACTCTGCCACTGAACCTCAAGAACACTGTGCAAAAAGCAATGGGGACAGTATGCATTGATGGACAAATAAAGCCCACATGGAAGCTGACAGATGGAATATGTAAAGAAAGTCTTGCTTTTGAAACGGCCAAGAGGGAAGGGATTCCCGAGACTATTATTCAAAGAGCTGAAGATCTTTATCGGTCAGTTTATGCAAAGGAACTGCCCTCTGGAGAAAATTGTCCAAAGCTGGAACAATATTCTTGCATGAAGGTTAATAATTTTAATGAAGCACATTTTCATTCAACAAAGAATATAGCAGGAACTTCTCATGAGAGGATGGTTTTAGCTAATCAAGTGGAAGACTTGCACCAAGAGGTTGAGAGTGCTATCATTGTTATATGCCAGGAGAAGATAATGGAGCTCCGAAGAAAAAGGATGATATCAGAGCTTACTGAGATAAAGTGTGTCCTAATTAGTGCAAGGGAAAAACCACCTCCATCGACTGTAGGTTCTTCAAGTGTCTATGTGATGCTCAGACCAGATAACAAAATCTATGTAGGACAGGTATGCTCCTGAGCCGGTCAATTTAATCAATAGATATGGGAAAATCCTGAAAGCAGAAAATAAAATGAAAACAAGGTGGTAATTTTGTAATTAACATTGAAAACAGAAAATAAAGATTGAAAACGTTTTCTGAATTTTAAAAATTGTAAACAAATTCTCAAGTTCAATTTGTTTTGAAAATAGAAACACCATATAATTGTCAAAAGGTTGTTCAAATTGTTAATCTTTTCTTTTATCCTAAATGAAAAGACAAGGAACCCTTGTAATTTATCAGAAATAGTATAGTAATGTTGAAAGTTATTCATTTAATTTGTACATTATCTTGATTTCGTTCTGTCCCCTTCTATGAAAGTTATCAATCTAATTGATTGGCTTTCATCACTTATTGGCTTGAATAGTCGGATGATCTTGAGGGCCGAGTTCATGCGCATCGATCAAAGGAAGGAATGCAGAATGCGTCATTCCTTTATTTCCTTGTCCCAGGAAAGAGCCTGGCGTGCCAGTTAGAAACTCTACTCATCAACCAACTTCCAACTCATGGCTTTCAGCTATCCAATGTGGCTGATGGCAAGCATCGGAATTTTGGCACATCCAACCTTTACATAGAATGTGTTAACTAGTTCTTGATAAATGTTGACAATCCCCACTTCTTAGTTTTGTTTTAATTTTGATCTTTGTGTTAAACTGTTAATGTAAACTTTTACACTATCATCTCCATTTACGTGTTGTCACATGATTAAAGGAATTTAATTGACAGCAATTACTTCTGGTGTCAAACTCTTGACAATGTGACAACAAATAATTAAATGATAGTGTAGAAAAGTTTTACATTGATAATGAGTCAATTAACATACTGAAATTTATATCAAGTGAATGAAATTTAGGAAGCAGTGGCTGCAGCGTTTTTGTTAGTTTTAGTTGCTGCGGCTGAATTGTGTCCATCTATCAAAGTGGTGGAAATTTGTGTATTAACCTTCTTTTTGTACAACAATTTGTTTATTAATTTGTATGCGTAATGTAAAATATCTTTATGCTAATTGCTCACCTGATAACAGCCTGAAGTCGCTTTTTGTCATTCATGAACGTCCGATCCTATATTTTTGTGTTTTTATTTTTCCATCTTAGGATTTAGTTTGGAGTGGGATATTTGGGGAAGGGGGAGAGGATGAGAAGGTATCGAACCCTGTGGGTGTTATTTCCTAAGCAGCCACTTAGCAATCATGCCTCAGTCTTATCCAGAATAATATTCGTGAGGTGCTCAAGTTTCTTTCAAAACCTTAACCTTCGATAGGCTTTAAGTTCACTTTCCACTCAGATTTTAGTAACAATACATGGGAGTAAAAATGAATGATAAGAAACAACAAATAAAATTATAACACGCGATTTCCTATGTCTTGCATTCATGTAAAAAAAAATTGTATGCTTTGGCATTTTTCTTCTCAGTTTATGCCAGTTCTTTTAAGTATTAGGATACTCCTCTTATTTGGACTACATCGCAGCAAATTGGTAAAAGAAATGACGTTTTTACAAGAACAAATGTACAATGCTTTTTCAATAATAATAATCTTAAAATCACTTGGAAGATCCCAACAGACTGCCTCTTTTTTTCTTTTTTCTTTTTGCCATCTTCAAGGAAATAAAGGCCTTTGCCTGTAGACCCTGAGAAATATAGTGAGCAAAAATGAAAAAAAATTAAACATCATAAAAGATTTGTAAACAATTAAAAAATTACTATCCATAATAGAAGAGTTAATATCAATGTCTAATTAGTTCAAGTTGTTATTTTCTCTTTTAAGTAAAGCCTTGAGTTAAATAGATTTTTTCTGCCCTACTTTCTTTTTTCCTTCCCTTGACACTTGCATACTTATATGACATTACTCATGTTTCTTCTTACGTATGGCAATTTTTTATTGGAATGGAAAGAGGGGACAGAAGAATTAAATCCAGTTCGCTAGACATGAGGTCCTTATAGACTTTTGAGAAATACTTCGATGATCTGGGAGTACCAAATGACCATGCTTTAGGACCACCAAAGTATTTCTCTAAATTTTTATTTTGTTCTTGATTTTCTTTGCATTTTCATGGAAATTTATTTAACCTCCAAATTCGTTTAAGAACTATTTCATATTCGACTTGGAGTGAAGTGTCCGAATTTGATGTTGCCTTAATCTCCATGCGATATTTTTGATAGGCAAAAGAAGGCCTGGTACGAGTTTGGATAAAAGTTACAAAAAAGTAACTTTTATTCAAATCATAATTAGAGCTTTGTTACAACCAGGGATGTCAATGGGATGGGGCGGGAGTAAGGGATAGCCCCCGTCCCCCACCTGTGGATAAATACCCGCCTTTGGTCCCCCGTCCCATATTCGTACTAGTATCCGTTTTTGACTTTCTTGTAGGTTTATGGATACTGGTGGATATCCATAAATATTTGTTAAAATGTTAAAAATTTAAAAAATTTAAATTAAATATAAAAATTTTAATATTATAAAATACTTAAAATATGCATAAATAGTAATATAGTTCTATAATTTGAATTATAACAACTTAATATACTTAAAATAAAAATAAATACAAAATAAGCATAATAATCCAATTCCATAATCTAAATTTCAACAACTTAAAATAAAAACAAATACATAATAACAATCCAACCATTAGTCTAAGACATAATAAGTACAAATAAATCCAACTTCCAAATTTGAATCTTAGTCTAATTAATTTAAATAACAATAATATTAGCCTAATTAAGTTAATAACTTAAAGATAAAATAATAATTTTATATCGAATATCCACGGGTATGGAAAGATAGTGATTCTCACCCCCACCTCGTTAATTAACATGCGAGTATTTAAAATTTTTATCCCTATTACCCACTAGGACAAAATCTTCCCTCTATATCCGTCCCATTGTGAATATCCGTGGGAGCAAATTTTTTTGACATCCCCAGTTACAATAAATTTTATTCCAATTTCTCACTTCTAATTAATTCCGATTCTGATGCTGTAGGAGTGTCATGACAGGGTTAATAAGTGATATGCAAACTCCTAACGTGAGATCACTTCCTTCATATTGGGAGGCCATTTTCCACCTGGTTTTGAACTTTTCTTGGAAGATCAGCTCGAGGTTAAAGACTTGAAGATGGATATCATTAAGACAGGTGTTGGCTAGAGAAAATAAGAAGAAAATATATCTTTTTATTTTTTGTTTTATTTTTTATATTTCACACGTCCTATAAATATGCACGAGGCTTTACCTCCTCATAGGCCAGATGATTTATGTTAATAATTTTGCAATATGTTAACTTGCTATTTCTATCCATTTAGTTCTTAGGTTTTCAACACCTTTTGCACATGAAACTTATCATTATTCTCAATATATAAAGGCTCTCTCTCTCCATAATTTAGACAACTGCTTTTCCAATTTGAACTCCTCATATTGACTCAATCGCTGAGGAGTTCAAATTGCCTAGTCTTACGAGAAACTTCTTTATCTTGCTTATGCTTAATTGAAAAGAAAAGTAAGAAGAAAGAAAGTATAATTATATTAAGAAAAATATTAGACAACCGAAATTTTTTTGGAAGAAATTAAGTGTAGAATGATGTAGTATTATTAGTCACTTTTAAATAAATAAGTGGGCCTTATCATTATATTTCATCCAACCATTACTATGATTTCTGTCAAAAACTTTGGTTACATTATTCTAGCTATTTAGCATTGTTGATATATTAAATTATCCTTACTACAAGTGAAGAGTAGAAAATAAATAAAGGTAAAATTGTCATTTAAATAAGATAATTTTTCCTCTCTATTTTTTTTTCAAAAGTGGACAGAAAATACTTTTGCGGACTTTATGCCTACACTACAAAATAATTGAGGTTTAGTAGCATTTGAAAAATGTTACTAAATCATATGAAAGTGTTGGTAAAACTCTTTAGCAACATAGCTTAAATACTATATTTGTGAAAATGTTATTAAAGATTTTTAACAACACTTTTTAAATATTACTAAAGAGTTTTAACAACACCTTTTATTAATACATGTTACACTACAAGAAATTTGTGGATTAGCGAGGGTAATTACCAAAAGTTAAACCTGGCGTAGTGCTATTTTTTTTCCCCTTTCCTTCCTATTTTCTCTTCTCATCTAAGTAAGAGAAAAAGTCAAAATCTTCTCATTTTCTTTCACTCAAATTTCTCTTCAACTAAGCAAATTTAATCAGAAATTCATACTGCTATACTATGTAAAAATGGGGGAAAAAAAAGTTACCCTTCATGTCTATATGTAAATCGTGCCCACTTTAAAATTCAAACCCATTAAAGACCACAATGTACAAAATGTATACTATCACAAAGCCTATGTGCGCTATGCATTACTAATTAACAGTTTATTTTATCACTTGTTAGCTAGAATGACATTTTACTTGAGATATATCATTTGTATGTCACTATCTTGTGGGTGTCTGATCTTTGGTGCCTCCAGTTTACAATTTCATTATGAGGATTTAAGTTGTCTTGTTGACTTGTATATTAAAACCTACCATTTATATATCTTAGAAATATGTTCTAAATATCAAGGAATCAATACCCCTAAAATATTAAACTACGGAGAGAATAGTTACAAATGACTTGACATGTATATGTAGCGACTAGCATGCTCCTATATATGAATGTCTCTCGCACTAATACTGCCTTAATGAAATAACCAGCTTCGTGATTTTGCAAATCCAATATGGTCAACAGTAGAGCTTCACCCCGCAAAGAAAAATTGAATAAACTATCATGAACAATAGATAATCAAATTGAAAATCTTTTTTTGGAACTCTTTATAATGACTCTGGACATCCAAAGACAAGCATGAGATGTGGCGAATTATGTTGAGGATGATAGCTACGTAAGCCTACCCAAGCGTGTGGCTAGCTTGTTTTGAATGAGAAGCATAATCCAAAGTTTGACTAGTTGACCACGGATATTGCATAATCCTGTATCCTCCTTGAGTCAAAAAGTTGGCTTAAATTTGAGAAAAAGGTTCTTAGAAAGGTTGTGGGTCAAAGTGTAGTGAGAGTACTTTCCTTTGAATTGGGTCACAAAATCCCAAATCAATTCAGTGCTAACTGAAGTAAAAAATTGGTATTAGCTGAATTGGTCGGTAGTGCCGAACAGCTAACACACATCGAAGATCAGATCAACAACGACAATTAGTTTGGTTTGCACTATATGCTCTAATATGTCCTAAAGTTTTAGACATAGATGTGTGAGTGCGTGCCTCAAAATTCTGCCATAAAAATGATGATCAAATTGTTTAATATTCTGAACCATCATCGCTTTAAGAAACAGATCTTATTTACTTAACATTGCGATCAGTCTGTGTTTGAACGTCACTTTTTCGGTAATACATATGTAGAACTATGCTTGATATATCAAAACGAGAATGAAGGCAAAGGAAACAATTTTTGTTTTTTGAATGCACTACCCACACAAATTATTATAACTTATTCTAATAACAACTCCAAGTAATTGCAGGTTATCAAAATCTTTTCCTGAAATAAAATTCTTATTTATGTTGCAATAGGGTTTTTTCGAAACTTCAACTGCTAAGGATTAAAAAACACTTATCTCAAATGCTTAATCTTCTATTTCCACCGCCAGAAATCCTCCTATAGCTTATGTAATTATCACTTTATTTTTTATCACTTATTTTTTTTAAGGATTTGTGACATGTCCGACCTTGGAATGATATAGCATCTCATCTTTCTAAATTTTTCTGGACAGAAAAATGAACTTGTTTATATTACATGTTCTTTTTATTTTTTGATGGAATATTACATGTTCTTATATATATGTGAAAAATTTAATATTTGATTTTCACCACCTTGCACATATTAATTGCCACTTTAATTAGTTGTTCCCTTTAGTTTTTGAGTTACTAGTTAATATTATCACCCTTTTAAGAATTTCAGAAAGTTTGGAGGAAAAAAAGCCTTAGATTTGTTTTCCTAGTCGAAGTGTGTCAGCTACGATAGAAAAGAAATACTTGTATAATATATGTGAGATAAATTTGAATCATTTCAAATGTTATAATAAAATTAGGTTATAATAACTTTTGTGAGAATATGTAAATAGTATATAAATATAAATTTGTATAAGTATCGCTAGCATGGATTTAAATTGTGAACTGCATTATGTGATGTAGCCAAAATATTGGGGTTGTGACAATGACCACCACCTAACCACACTACAATACCAAATGTGACACCTCTTCACATAATAATTGATTGCAATGTAACCACATTAGAGTCGCAACGAGCCACATCAGCCTACAACAAACTGTATTAGACCACAATAGGTTCATTTTTAGGTTGTAAATACACAAAAATTTCACATTATATAATAGCCGCAATGTGCATCGCAACTTTGAATCTGTGTTGTAAGAAGTCCTGTGTTCTTCATTTTTGTTGCCTATTGATGGAGCTTGTGAAACTTATACAGTAATTTGGAATCGATTGTTACAGCAGCTCTACAAATTTCTACAATCAACTTCCATGAACAATAACTTTCAATGAGAAAATGATGAAAAATTAGGAAGAAGATAATGCTTTTGTGAAAAATTTTATGTTTGTCCATATCAAGTTCTGCTTTTAATTGTCAATTCCGAATAAGATATTGGAAAAATGATAAACTAATATTCACTTTTATAAGTTAAATATTTATTATTTGGATTGGAAACATAATGATGTCACCTTATCCAAGCAATGTAGGGTCCGTTTGATTTAACTTATGGGAGAAGGTCTTTTAAAAGAAGGCCTTTTAAAAGAAGTACTTTTAAAAGAATGATTTTTATTTGGTTTGAATATGTCAAAAGACCTTTTAGAAGAATGAGTTTTGTTTGGATAGGATAAAGTAAATTTACTTTTGATTATTGATATAAGAGTAATAGTAAAATTCCTTTTTAAAAGGTCTTTTTCTAAAATGAAAAGTAACCTCAAAGATACTTATTCTAGAAGGCCTTTTAAAAGAAGTTAAACCAAACACTACCATTTACTATACAAAGTCATTTTCGTTCTCCTAGAAGGCCTTCTGAGAGATGCAAACTCCAAACCAAACGGGCACTTAGTCTCATTGTAATGGTTTTGTAAAAGTTGTTTTATATCATATTTGAATTTCAGTGTACACACCTTAAATCACAATTCGGATGGGATAAACTGAATTTTAATTTATTATATATTTGATAAAACTATGTTAGGTTAGACTTCAATATGATTTGTAGTCTCAAATTATAATTTAAGTAGAAGTGAAAAATAAATTACTTTACATTAGAACAAATCATAATTTATAAATTATAAACCAAATACATCCTCTAGTTACTACGTAAAAATTACGGAAGGTCACCATTCGATAAACATCATCCATATAAATGTGAAGAAGATGGGTTAAAAATGGATTTTAATTCATCTAAATTTGACTTTACTTGTTGATTAGATTATATTTTGAGATTAATTTTAATATACTATTATTGCAAAAATATTTGATAGTATTGACTTTTGAAATAATTATGATTCAAGTTAAACAGATTTAATGACATGACTATGATTAAATGATTATATAAAGAAATTTACACTGAAAATGTATTAAAGTTAAATTTTTTTTTTGGTGTTTGAATTTATATCCGATATGACATGATTAATGCTTATGTTTTCACTTATATACATTCATCCGTAAAGTTCTGCACAAATCTGTGCAGGGGAAAAGTATATATACATAGAATGCCCCTTCCATTCAACTTTTTTCAATAAAGAAAAAAAGACTAACATAGCATGTTAAATCATTGAAAATATTTTTCACTTAAAAAGTAATTAAAGGATTAAATTCTACAACTAAACTTACCAAGTTTATAATTCCAAATAGAAAAAAAAAAAAATAGAAATTGATTCTTTACGTGAAAGATTGGTAAACATATTAGACAACTTAAATATCGGTTAATGGGGCTAATAATTACCCACCCACTTCTCCTCAATATTGTGAACCACGGTTGTCTATAGGTTATAGCCCCACGCATGACAATATATAAATAGGGTATGCAAAAGATTGCAATGAACATTGTCCTTTCTTTTGGAAGAAATTTGCATCTATGTGATCACTTCAAGTTTGAAGCTTGAAGCTGAATTTGGATATTTACCACACAGTCATTGGTCAATGCTTACACTTCATCCACTTCTAACGTAAAAGAAGAAGTAAGCAAAAGGAACTGCATATAAATCAAAGTTAGGTCCTAAGAGAACATACAATAATTCTGAAAAGTGCCCTATGTCCCACTTTTTTGGGGGAACATAAACGGCAGGTATGGTCAAATAGTTCAGTGACCTAAGTTGTCTCATTTTGTTATTGCGGCACATGCTGTGCACAAAAATTTGTTGCAAGGTTTTAATTTGGTTCTTCTGATTTTTAAACTATAGCCACTAATTGTTACATAACTTTTGGCCTTCTTTGATTGCTATGGTCAAAGACACGTGAAAAGTTGGTCAGGTTTAACTTGCCGGTTCGAATGGCTTTAATTTGTTTAGTGTCATTACAACTGTGAAATCACTAAAATTTCTGCTTACCTACCTTAACACAATTTCGCAACTTGCAATTGGCTGATCAGCCTCCAAATAATGTTTTCACTGAAGCCATCACACGTGCAATTGGAGCTTTACGACTGTCACTTTGCAAGTGTTGTGGGTTACCCTTTAAGGGGAATTCACATAATTGATATTTGCTTAATTGCAATCGCAATTGCAAGTCCTTTTCTTTAGGGGTAACCAAAGCAAGTTTTGATTAGGCCAGCATTGGACACCATAAAAATGTATCTATATTATACATATTGAAGTAGGCAACTACAAGCATATAATGTCACCTACTCTAAAATTCAGATGTAAACTCCTTTCAAAACAAATGACATCACCAATGATGTGAACCACCATCTGCTGCTGTGTTCAGGCAAATTAAAGTAACACATGATATTGGTTAATTTCAGACATAGTTAGGAGTGGGAATAGATTAAGTTAGGTCAGGTTAGATTTTGACTTAGATAAGACTTATCTATTTTCAGATATAAAACTTGAGTTTGACCTAGTACTTGACATAGACATTTTTTTAAGTTCTAGTCTAATCTTTTTAAAAGTTTAGCTTTGTCTAAAAATCTATCTTAAATAGTTTAAAAGACTTATAAATAATTTCAAAAAATATTTCCAATAGGCTTTTTAAAGTTCAACTTGTATCAATACCAATAATTCACTATGACTGCATGAAGCTGTTCGCGTGGCTGTTCCTAGAAGAGCAAGCATGACTGCATTTACTGATTTTATTTGGATCATTTGGTGCTGCAGAAACAACATTGTTCTACTAAGATGGTGCTCAAATATGACAAGTTGTGGTGGTCTGTAAGAAGGTGTGCAAAGGAGTCTTGCAAGAAGTCTAAAAGTATTGTTTTCTGTTGCTTCTGTTGTTTTTTGTTCTTGTTTTCTGCTCTAGTTTTCTGTTTTGTTGAGATGTTTTGCTTTGCTAGCATGACTGCTTCTCTCTTGTTGAGAGTATAGAGTATTGATTATCTATTTAAAAAAACCAATAATTCACTATGAAAGAATAAATAACATTTTTAACAATAAAATGTTAAATGTTGCCAAACTCTTAATATTAATCAGCGAATCGTCATCTTAGGAACTAAATTGATAACATGAATCCAACAAGTTTTACATCGCATGTAGGATTTTAAAAAAGATTGGTGACTATCAAGAGCTAAGAGCCAATATGCAAACAATAACAAAAAAAAATCTAACTACTGCAACAATTTCACAAACTCAAAAGACGACCTCAAATTATCCATCAACAGTCTAATACCAATCATAGTTTCACAAATTTATATACCCTTTCAATTCTTCCACTGTATCAATCCATAGAATAAATCATGCAACAAAAAAAAAGTTGACTATATTTGGGAGAACTCACATCAGATGAGACTCGTTCATGATTGTACGTATATCAGGTGAGACATTTGAATACTAACATTTATATTTGGGAACATGGATTGCGACAGGGTAGCAGGCAAGATCGAGAATGATGTCGAGGTGTGGACAAAATAGGTCGCATCAAAATCAAGTCAAAATTAAGCTAACTTTAGATAACAAAATTAATGTTATCTGATCTACGGAAGTAGGGTTTAGTGAAAAGGAGCAGTCTCTTATATGTGACGAATCATGAATGATTTGAATTTTAATTAAAAGAAGTATTTATATTTAGTATTTAATCGTGTCTTAAATAGAATTTGTTTTCAAGTGACAGATATTCATAAGAGAAAAAATAATAATTAATACTAACCGCAAGTCTTAAAAGTAAGGAGATTGGAATAATATTATACATATTATTGAACAATATTGAACTACATTAATTGAGAAAGGTAAACAACAGTATAAAGCTATATAACATGTCATAAATCAACTCTTTCAAAAATTTAAATTGCTAAGTAGAGGTACATAAATAATTTTTATATTTTAACACGCCTCCTCACGTAAGAGCCTATTTGAGCTTGAAGTATGAATTTTGCACAAATTCATTTTACTTTGTGTTAAAATTTAACTCTTTTTTTCTTCTTTTGATAGTAAAAAAAGCTCTAATTCACCGGAGATGAGGAGCCAACAAAGGCAACCTAAGAAACAGAGAGAACAGGCAAACACAAAAAACACAAACACCAATCCCACAAACAAAAAGGCCAGGCACTACCCCAACTAACAAGCCCAAAGTGAGACCACAGAACAATAGGAACAAAACAGAACCAAAAGACTGAAGAGCACGAAGCATGGACAAGCAATGATAAACAAAAATTTAACTTTTATTTAAAAAAAAAGGGGATAAATAAAGATCAAATTCTAGATTTTTTAGTCATAGAAGCTTTGATATTATATTATGAGTCAACTCTCTCAAAAACTTAAGTTCCCAAAAGCTTAAATTATTGAAAGAGACACATAAATAATTTTTATATCTTGATATAACATGACAAGTACTGTTTGACACATATCACAACGTTTATTTATTTTATTGAATGATAACCTGAATAATTAAAAAATAAAATGCGATTCTTTCAATCACTATAAAGTGGCAAATTTATTGTGATACTTGAAAAATTAATGTGGCTAATATAAAAACAAAATATCTAGATATACAACACAGAGCCGAACCTCATCAACCCATCATGAGAATCCCGCCCCAAATATGAATACCCAACCCATTTAAACTAAAATCAAGATTAAAAGTAAGGTTCTGTCTCATCTCCTAATGAGCCATGAGGCACAAGTAGAGCAGTAAAAGAAGAACACATCAATTACGTTCGTTAAATAAAAGATTCGAATCAAATCACTGAAAAGGATTGAGGCTCAACCTAGTATATATATATATATATAACCCAAACCAAGAATGAAGGAGCATTTATTTCCTCTTTATTTAAAACACTTTCTGATATATGCTGCTTTTATTCCTTCATTCTTCATATCTCCTTTGTTTACTTGATTTAATTTAACGGTGCTTAAGATCTTCTTTATATCATCTGACGTTTTAAATACTCTTGTTCAGCAGATAGCGAAACACGCATTAACTTCGATTCTAAAAGCTTAGCTATCTTTACATTTGATAAAATACTCGTAAAATGTATCAAAGTTATTTGGCAAAGGGCCCATGTTTTAGCATTTTTGTCTGCTAATGCATAAGATTGGCTACCGTTAGTGGCTTAGCGGATATGCAAGAAGTTTATAATAAGATCAAATAATGCTATTTTTGGTGAGACGTAATGCTGTGAGGGTCTTAGCGATCATAATATCATTCCAAAATTGCAAACTTCATGTTTATCATTTAAGAACAAAGAATGCAATTTGCATGAATCCAAATAAAAAATTATAGACTCATGGTATTCATTTTCTCTCAAACAACCATTTAACTTTCAAATCTTTCTAGGTTTCCAACTCTTTATTAGCTGTAGTGATGTAACTCTTTCTTTTTCTTTTTTTTTTCCCACTTTCATATATACTTTGAAAACACACATTTTATCTTATTTTTGAACTCTATGAAGAAATAATGTAATAATTATTTTAACTAAAACTGAAAATCAGTTATACTTGTGATTATAATGTCTCTTTTCATGGGCAGTTGTTACACAAAAAGTACAAATTTTTACTTATATGTTTTAGAAAACAAATCTCTAAATGTCGTGAAATTTCGTACTGTTTGGGCAAAAAAATACAAAAGTAATTACAGTGATTATAAATAGTCCAAGGGGTACAGTGCACACACTTTTTCAAACTTGAAAAATGTAATTATAGAATTATAAAATTGGTGTACTAAAGTTGATTTGGACAAAATTTTAACAGTGTAAAATGTAATTTGTTTATCTCAATATAATTTATTCTTTTTTTATCCTTTTGTTAATTTTATGTTTATATATAATGACAAAATCTTAACGGAGACGAAATCGTTTAATTAATCCGGACATGTAACCATACAACTCTGCTATAATTTTCAATACGTTAAGATAATGAGCACTAAAACTTGGGTCATGCCCAAGTTGTTCGAGCAAAAAGCTCCACACGAGAAAGGTTGGTGTACTCCATTTTTGCTACCTCCTGCAGGGGACACTGGGACAGGGTTGACAGAGAAATGAGAATTGAAAAATATTGCAAGATAAATAATATCTAGCCATAAATTTTAGTCATCACTTAGATACCTGGGATCAGCATATAAATAATTGAGCATTTCAGTTATATTTATTTTTGGCAAGTATTGGTAAACAGAATAAGGTAATTATATTAATGGATATGAGATTTTCTTTTGCAGGATTCATCAATAATATAATTAAAATCCACATTTATTAATATGATTTTCTGTATTTTCTTATAAATAGATTGATTAGATGCTATTGAAATCACTAGTTATTTACATGTGATTTTTTTCATATATCTAAATGATGTCTATAAAAATAATATCCAAATAATAATATTTTATTAAAATCACATATATTAATGGATCAAGTTAGATTCGGATTAACTATTAAAGTCTTAAATCGATTAAAAATATGGTCTAAATAGCCTTTATAAGTATTAGAGTAATTTTTTTCTCCTGAGCTAACTTTTAAGATTGAGTAGACCCATTTAATTTTAAGATAATATCAGATGTCTAGTTTTATAAACTTCACGCTTTAGATGTCCTAGTAATACCAATTTAGTGACTTTCAAAATTATAAGAAATACACACTTAAAAAACTACATATCACATGATAAGCAATTTGAGTGTAATAATATTGAAAAAAAAAATAATCAAATTCCTAGCAAATGAATCAGCAACATGCAATCCGCGACTGCTGTTGTAAAGGCCTAGTTCTGAGTATTTCCTTTTTGTTTACATATAAACTATCATCATGTGAAGTCCAAACTCAATATCTTATTTAAAAGAAATAAGTGTTAAATTATTTGAACTAATTAAATATTTGGGAGTTTAGTTCTTATTATTAATTTTTTATTCAAGAAAATCGTCGATTTGATACATTCATATAATTATGATCTTGAATCCGTTCTACTTTCACCATTTAATCATCTAGTCGGCCATTGGCTTCATTCACTTAATGAGAATCGAACCTAACAAAAGATCAAGTTAAAATTAAATTGAGTGGGTTTTGTTTTGGAATTGGCTCAGTCAGGTTATAGAACTGCGTTGATGATGAATTCACAATCTTCTAAAAATCTGATCTCAAAAAAATATCATATTTTTTAAATTTTATCGAAGTACAAAGTTAATGGTGAGTGTCAAAGTTTCTCATTAAGAAATGGTTTCTAGAAACCATAGGCATGCCACAACGTAGCCTACATTATATTAAACAATCAAAGCCGAAAGACAAATGGTTCCGTTAAATTAATATTAGTGTCCCCACAACACTCACAAAACATCGATCCCAATCTATGTTGAAAAGACACCCAAAAAGAACCAAGCATTGTACATATACCCCAGAAAGAAAAAAAAAAAAAAAAATTTGTTGAAAGCACAAGAGATCACATGTGATGCTCTCTTTCACCCTTAGTTTTTTAAAATTTCTTTTAAGTGCATACACATGCTTAGCTGTTAAACAAAGGTTTTAGTAGTACAAATATATATTATGGCTTTTACTTTATTATGATGATCAATCCGTACCAGTCACGGATATTACTAGTAGTATCTAGTAGATTTACATTGTTATATGGCATAACCATTATTTAACTTAAAAGAATCGGAAACATTATTATTAGGACTAATAGTGTTCAGGACTTTATTTTTGTGTGTGTGTGTGTGTGTGTGTGTGTGTTTTTTTTTTTTTTTTTCCATTGAGACACAGACTAAACGACACAAAATGATCCATAAAAGGTGACCTATATGAGTTTTCTAGCAAGCACAGATGAAAATAATTTACAAAAATTGACTGAACAAGTCAATTTAATTATTTATGAGGGATTTCAATTTCAGGTTTTTAAGTTTCTAACACTTCCTTCATCAACAACAGACTCAAGTCCATTTGGCAGCACATAGTTTTTTTCTTTCTTTCTTTTTTTTTGCGAGGATAACTGCACATAGTATCCTTTATAACATAAGTATAAATTGAAAAAGAAAAAGAATAGATAACATTATGAATATGGAATAAAGAATAAATAGCTTTAATTTGTTTTCCACAGACAAGTGAAAAAGAGCTTAACCATTCCACTCTGTTCCCTTAAAAACTCTCACAGCCACTTTTTTTGTTACATATATAAAAATTCTCACAGCCTAAATCGCCATATTAACAAACGAATCTCTATTTTGTTTTAAAAGAAAAAAAACGTAGGATTAGCATTGAGTTTGAGCTTTCCTAAACAGAATAATATTATTGAAGCATTGAAATCATTTATATTGTTGATCAGTCCTCAAATTGATTTAGAATTCACAAAAATGTTCTTTATAGTATAGTCCTAAGTAGTCGATATAAATTAAACTTGTGACTGTGTACCTATAGACACGCATGCTCGTCCTGTAAGGTTTAATAGTTTATATATATTAATAAAGTATTGTAAAATAATAAAATCTGAGCTGCCTTTGTCTTTGGATAATAAAAATCTTATTCTAAAAAATAAAGGTTCTAATTTTAACCACCAGAATCAAAACTCTAGTGTATATTATATTAAATTAAAGTCTTTCTTTTTGTTGTATATGTTAACTCTTATTAAGTGTGAGTTAGTGGAAATATATATATTTTGACAATTAATTGTACAAAGTAATATAGATTAATTCAATGTACTTTTTAATAATCAATATATGAAAAATATAATGTAACTGCTTTCGGTGTACAATATACAAATTCAAAAAGAGAATGCTGCATACAACTTATTATAAGAAAATTCTTACTTTTGTTTCCTTAGCTTTGCTTTATATTTTGTTTTAGTCTCTCAATTATATTATTTCATTTTCATCTCACAGTTTTTTTGGCAAATTTTATTAATGTTTCTAAAGTTATTGGAGGTTTGCGAGAAATATACAACATGTAATTGTATTACAAAATAAAACTTGGAATAAAATTAAGAGATTAAAACTACAAAGATCTTTAATCTTTCTTCCCATTAATTGTTTTTTAAAAAAACGGTCTCGTTAGGTTTTAGCTCATTAATTTTTTTTTTAACATTTAAGGGTGAAAACATAATTATTTCTAGAATAATATTGTAAAAGTTTTTTTTTTTTTTTTAAGGTTGAAACCACAAGTATCCTCATACCTAAGACAATTTTACTCGAGTCAGGTAAGACCTCTAAATCTCTTTCTTTTAAATTTTAATATAGCTACATATATATACATGATTCGAACATGATACCTCTAATTAAACGTGAAAATATAATTATTTCTAGAATACTATTATAAGAAATTATTTTGATATTATCTATCATAAACTATTTCTCTTAAAAATTTAAATTATTAAATAAAGATATATAAATAATTTTATACCTTAAAAATGCCGCTCAAAAACCTCTTAGCTCATCTTATAATTTTATGATTTTGCTATATTCACATATTGCAATTGGAGTCGTGTCAAATCCGTGCATATGTGCTTTCTATAAAAAATCCGTGGAGGGTTTTGAGCCTTTTTCACCTATTAAAAAAAAAGCGCTTTCTATAATAGTGTGTTTTTTTTTTTTTTATTTTGTTCGAAAATTCGTCGTTTAAAAATCATGGAAGATTTCATGCCTCCAGCAGTCCACCGAGCATAATCTTTCCAAAAATATAATTACAAGGCAACACCTGTCCCTCAGATGACGTTCCACACATCATAACGTTATTACTTAATTCACCCAATACCCAAAATGGTATCCAACATTATAATATTTTAATGAAATTTGATTGACATCATATGTATTGATCCTCTAAGGAAGCAAGCCAATGCAACACCTGGGGAATGCCCATTGGGGATCTTGTAATTTTCATTGTTAAAAATGACAGCCACCCATTAATATTTTATGTGCCATTCCTTGTATTATGCTTCTTAACCAGTAACTTTGTGTCTAGATGCATAACCCTACCTCACACGTGTCCTCACACAACAAGATTTCTCCTTCTTTTTTGTTTGTTTTTATTCACTTTAGCATCAAACAAATGCTACAAACGTACTTTGTTTTCATCCGTAGTTAAATTAAACATGTCACCTAATAGCTTAACACATTCTTGAATTTACTAACATGCCCTTGTGTTAAAATGACATGCCATTCCATAATTCACTAATTGCAATCTTCCAACCCCTTCATTGGCTCAAGATTTTGTTGGTGAGGAAGTAGATTTTGCTTCAAGGTGGGGGCTTATCATAAGGGTAAGGCCAACATCAACCAGATGCAAATAATAGAGGTAAGGGCATTTCGGTGAAGGTGCAATTAATCATTTTTTTTTAGTGTCACTTAGAAAATTTTATTCATTTGCTCTTTTGTTTTTATTAAGAATAAATAGCATTACTTACACATATTTACACACAAATCATTTTTACATTCACATAATTTTGATCTCTTAATCATATCTGATTTTATTTTAATTTGTGCAACTTTGACTTTATTGTCTCACTTTATTGTCAGGTGAGAAGTGAGTTTTGTTGTTATGCACCAAGTATTATTTTTTTACTAGACAGCATTAACCGTACTTTAAATAATGAAATGGATAGGGATTATAAGAAAATGACGATTGATTGATTGACTGATAGAATCAAGTTGGGGCATAGTTGCAGGTATAAATATGCAGCAAATACTACACACAAATCAGCACCTTAGAATTTGGCAAACAAACTCTACCTAGCTAAGGGCCAAGTTTATTGGAAAACCCTTTTGAATGTATTGGGGAGTTATGGCAGGAAACATGGGCTGGGGTGTTGTAGAGGAGGAGAGATGGAGGAAGGGACCTTGGACTGCTGAGGAGGACAGATTGCTCATTGAGTATGTCAAGCTGCATGGTGAAGGCAGATGGAACTCTGTTGCTAGGCTTGCAGGTTCCAACCAAACTTTATAGACTATGTTTTGCTTCTTAATTCCTAACACAGGTTATATGCTTTATGCCGTAGTTCAATATCAATTGATTTTGACATTAGAAGTGACACCACAAAACTATAACAACATAAAAGAAGTAAAGTTGCTTCCAAATTCTACTCATTAAATTGATAACCCTTGTGCCATAAGTTCTTCATGTGGCCTTTTATGGCCATGTTTTTCATAATCCTTAACTCTTGACTCTTACCCTTAAGACTTTCTAATTTCTATGCTTTTCCTTTTCCTTAATCTTGTGTCTAAATGATTGATTATGTATTCCTTTGACAGGACTGAAAAGGAATGGGAAGAGCTGCAGATTGAGATGGGTGAATTACCTGAGACCAGACCTCAAGAGGGGTCAGATAACACCACAAGAAGAGAGCATAATTCTAGAGCTGCATGCTAGGTGGGGAAACAGGTAAATTTTGAGTTCTCACTCTCTTGAGAGCACAATTATAGAGCTTCATGCTATCTCTATTTGAAGAACTTCTTAAGAGCTTTATACTAAGGTCTTGACTGCTAAATCAAAACAAAACAACTTACAGGTGGTCAACAATTGCAAGAAGCTTGCCAGGAAGAACTGACAATGAGATAAAGAACTATTGGAGGACCCATTTCAAGAAAAAGGCAAAGAGTCCCTCTGATGCTGCTGAAAAGGCCAAAAATCGCCTCTTGAGGAGGCAGCAATTTCAACAGCAGCAGCAACAGCAACAACAATTGAAACAGCAGCAGCAGGTTCAGCAGCAACAACAACTGCAATTCAACTTGGACATGAAAGGGATCATGAGCTTGCTTGAGGAAAACGACCATAGGGTCCCTTCCAGGTCTCAAGAGACTCAAGAACTGGTCAGCATGTACTCAAACTCAACAGAAGAACAGGGATACTACTGCTCCATGTTCAATGGCAATGCCTCAGCACCAGAATCCTCAAACGAGGAAATTTTGTGGGATGGACTTTGGAACTTGGATGATGTTCTTTGCAATTTTAGTGCAGCTAGTGCTACAAGCAAAGCCAGTTTAGTTGCTCCATTTTGTTAAAGCTTTTTTTGTTTAGCCTTGAATTCTGCTAAGAAGCTTAGAAGCATAGTACTCCAAATTTGACTCATGGCTTGATAAGGCTCCAAAATCTTGGAGCTCTTGGAGTTAGGATTAATTGTTGCATAAGTTGTGGTCTTTAGTGGTAGTAAGTGATATTCTCAAGGCAAGTTTATGTAACCTGTCAATAAAAGAGTGTCTCAATTTTGCTTAGAGAAAGGCTGAAATGAACTTTGCTTTTGTGTTTTATTGATTGTTTTTTTTGGGAACAATAAGTATAGACAACTTTGTTGCATCTAAAAAAATAAGGAGGAAAGTGAAAGAAATAGAAGAATGATAAACAAGACTTCCTTTACATGATCTTAACAATGAGTCTCAGATGTTTGCTTTTCCTCTTGCACATTGTCTGAAACCAAAGTGGAAGTAGAAGCCTAAAAGTTAAACTAGAACTCCATAAAGCACCTAAAGGAAACTAATTAATTGCCCTTTGCGTCATTTGGATTGGAAAGCTAAGTATACATAAGCCAAAGCGTGCCATTACTGTGTAAAGAAAATCCTTTTCAAGCACACAGTGTTGGCTAACCTTTTGTCATATACGTGTTATGACTTGATTTGATTGTTAAAATTTTCGTTAATAAATTACTATAAGTATTTTGTAAGTGTTGATGAGTCCAAAATCATATCTTGATATTATACAACGAGTATCTCCTTCAACTTATTACAAAAAATAAATAAATAAAAAAATCCCTGTTGAAGCATGGGTTATATTTATAGACACTTTTGGCCCCAGTAATATCGAGTTCTTCATGACATATTTGTCATCATATTCTTTAGGATTGTTTAAGCAACACATAATACAAATGCTCTCTTATTTTTTCATTTCTTTCAAGTGAATCAATTGGGGATTAGGCTTTAACTAAGATAGCCAGAACTGGATTCTTCAAATCTCACATTCTCACACGATATCATTTTTTATCTCACAAATGATCTTTTTACGTGTTGATTATACCCTAGACATGTCCATAAAAAGTATCACTGATTCTGGCATTCTGTGCTAGCCAGTATCTATTCTATCATATGATAGTTTCAGAATCTGACACTACCCAAAATCTTCATGAAGGAGAAATTCCTCTATAAATTTATACTCAATATTTGTTAGGTTTAGGCTAGTGTTAAAAGAATTTATGTTAAAGGAATGATTTTTAGAGAATTAATATTAAAAGAGTTCATTTATGTTTGGCAACCATTTTCAAAGAAAGATTAATTTTGATGCATTATCGATATAAAAGAGTTTTATACTGTCATCTAATCAAATGTTTCTATTTATAAAATTTTTAAATTAGTAAGTGGTTGAGTCAAACACTTTTACTGATATGACAGTACATAATTGGATATCTGTGTAAAACTTTTTTACGCTTATAAAAAAAAATTTCAAAAATTGATTTAAAATAGTTGATTTAATTAAGATAATAAAAAGTAAAATCACTTTTAAATATGAAATTATAAAAAGGGTATTAAAAATAACTTTTTGCCGTGAATTTTAAAAACTATTGTGTCCTAAGGATAACTTATGTCAATTCATAATGAACGTTTACTTAGGAAAAATTGTTATATCCTATTAACATTATTTCGTTGAACAACTTACGAATTGATGATAATAAAGCAATAGTATTTGCGTTTTATATATCAACCATTTTCTTCATGGTTTTCGCTCTTTTTAAATGTAACTGGTCACTTAATTTTGTAATATAATTTTGTGTGAAATACCTTGTTTGATATTGCAGTTTTTTTTTTCTTTGGACAGACATAAATTCCAACTCACTACACGTAAAAGTGGTTTCACAACATTAAGGTGCGTTTATTTCAGCCTTTTTAATTAAAAAAAATGATGCAGTATTTTTATTAAATAACTTTTATACGAATTGCGTCAATTTGGATGAGTGATAATATATCACCCCTTGGAGTTAATTTCATTTATCCGTAGATATGCTTGTTCATTGGTTTCTAATTTTCCAACTCACAAAACGAAAAAAAAAAAATAAAAGTCTATGACTCTATGCTACTAGAAAGTGAAAGTCTCAAGAATAAACTTTTGATTAATTTTTTTAAAAATAAAAATTCAGTTAATCTAAACATGTATCGCCCGCACAATTTTTTTGTGAGATCGTTTGCACCTTTTGAATCTAAATCATGTGTCTTTTTATTCTCTTTTATATTGTAAAGAATCTTTTTAATCTCCATCAAAGATAAAATACACAAATATACTAAAATGAACTAGGATGATTAAGGAACCATAACCACATAGGCATCAGAATTCAATCAGTCCAACTTTTTCTTATGTTTACTAGTATTACGGAGAAGAGAATTATAAAATATTTATTTGTTTCTTAATGGATTTTTAAACATTTATGATAGACAAAAACGTCAATAAATATTAGACAAGTCACTCCAAATATCTCTACCTTTTAAAAAAGGAACGGTAGCATAATAATTATGAATTTTTTAATTACAGATCATCACAGTATTAATGCTACCGCTCCACAGATATGAACCTAACCAATATACCCATAATTTTTTGTACGTTGTCGAAGTACCGAGTTTATATGCATACAGGGGGTGTTTGGCAAAGTAAAACTGAGTATATATTTATTTATGAATATATTCTTCTACCTTGATGATACGATAAAACTTATTATCTGAAAAGTATAGTTGCATAAGTATTCTTTTGCAAAAATTTCTATAATAAGAAATTAGTTTTAAAAGGAATATAATGTTTATAGGAGAACAGTGAAATGAATTACATAATCCAACCGATGTAATTGCAAAATTAAGTTTGAGATCAAGCTAACAAGGCTTCCACATATTATCTCGATCGGTTTAGTTGGTCAAATCAATGGTGGAAACAAATGACGTAGTTACATGTTCTGTGTTTTCTAATAAATGGTAGGCTTCTCTTTGGCTTCAATTAAGGGCTTGATAAAAGGATCCAGTGTCTCGCGCATACATTATTGCTAAGGTGAGTCGTTAGATATGGGCTTCGAGTTTGCTAAATGTGAGAACTTTGATCTTTGTGAAAGATTTTAGTAGTACGGTAGACTTATTTTGCAGGTATAATCTTTCCTTATCTACTTATTATTGTATGGATAATGTAACAACTCAACTCAAACTAGAAATTTCATAATAACCTTCAATTACGATAAAATCAGTATACTGTATTAAAACTTGAAGAATGGATTATGAGGTCAGATACAGTGAAGTGAGTCTTCATGTACAAAGCCGAGAATGAAAGAGTAGAATAGGAGTCTAACTGACTGTCACCATGCTGATATGTTATAACTTGATCAACTTATAAATACTATAACACCTTCCTTTGATTGTCTAAAGAAAGTGCACAAAAATAGCTTCAATATAAGATCAAAATAAATTTTACAGTAGTGAAAATTTAGAAGTTAAAGTTAAATTACGACAAAATATGAATAAAAGAAACAGTCAATTCGCACACAAAGTGAGAGCTTAAGAGTAAAACTTCAGTCATAATAAAACATGAAGATTGAATTAAGTAAACTGAGCTTGCAAGACTTTAAAAAAAAAAAAATCAAGTAAACCAATTCCATTGACTGATAGGACACAATTTTATTTACATAGGTATCAAGTCCACATATATTTAGATATTAATTTTCTGTTAAGTATAAAGAATTTTACATTATTATTTAGTTGTAGATGTAACTTTTAATGTAATAATTGTAAAAGTTAAATAATTTCATTAATATAATAATACAGATCAAATAATTATATAAAAACTTCTATACTAATTTTGTACCAATGTTAAATTTATATGATTAAACTAACACAAAAATTCATTGGCACCGATATACCAAAAACACTACCACAAAAAATCTTCACTTGAAAATGCCTCGTCAATTTACGAAGTGAGAGCATGCAGCGACGTCCAAAAGGCAGAGTATTTCCAAGATCCCAAGCTGAAATGGCTCTTTGGCTTCCTCTCTACGCCTTCCTCTTATTCGTTCTCTTTTCCTCTTTGCACATTTGATTTGAGCATTCCTATATGCTCTTTCTTTGAGCAATCTTAAGGGCTGGGGTATTCTAGCCAGAACTAATTAAGGGACAAATCTATTATCTATTATATATATAGATATATATTATATATTATATATATTTAAATCAACTACCTCTAAGTGTCACATGGCACTTTTTAATTACAATTCAATCAAAATTTTTCCTGCTAAAATTATCCCCACTTATTACTTTCTGTCTTTCATCCCCTCTCTATTGATTGCCGCTCGTGCTTTCCTTTCTCATTTTTGGAAACATTTAAAATGTTCATTGAAAAAGGGAACATTGAATGTTCACCTTACTCATAGCCATAGATCAACCTGTAGAGGCAATCTAATAGTAAATAATGGTGAGGGAAAATTTAACACCATATTGGTATAATTATAATATTCATATTCCAACAATTAACTGGTTATAAAACTTTTAGAAGGAAAAGCATATAGTTGTGCATAAGGCTACGCCTTATAATTAACTCTGGAGAACTTTTCTTTATTATTTTATAATTCTTTGAAAAACGGATATCATATATGTTATGGCCGTGAGTTTTTTTTTTTTTTAATTGAAAACCAAATTTTCATTTAATTTAACTTTTGATTTTCTGAACAATTCTTTTAATTTTGTTTAGAAACAAAGTAAAGTATTGTTTGTACTTTCAATATTTGTAAAAACATTCTGTTATTTTTAAAACATGTCTTAGTCTTTTAATGTTCATGGAAATAGTTATGAATAACTCATCAATAAAATAAAATAAAATAAAATTGAATCCAAATGATAATATATTATCTATAATTAAATGAATTATCTTTAAGTGCCCCGTGACAACTTCAAATTACTATTAAAGATAAATTATTTATATTAAAATACCCTAAAAACTTTTACTCTCTTCCTCTTTGTCTAGAACCTTCTTCTCTTCTCCCATTTGTCCCAATGCTTCCTACTAATCCCTTGCCTTCTCCTCCTCTATTGTCACCTGCTCCCTTTGCTCCTTCTTCACCATCGAGTGTAACAATTAGAGGCCTCTCCTTAGTCTCCACTCTAAGATCAAAGCTGCCATGTGTTAAGTGAGCGAAGGGGAATAAAAATGATGTTGGTGGGATCAAGAATGGAGTGGTTTATTTCGCTGCATTTTGCAAAAGCCTCTCTCAAGATGATTGAGGAGCTTAGTTTAGTTGTTGGCTTATAAACCCCAAGATAGAAACTAGTTATGCTATTTCTATATATTTGAATAGGACATACTACCCCGTTAATATCCTAGCTTATACGTTCCAGGGTAGAAACTAGCTATGCTATTTCTACGTAAGGTTTTTGCTTTTGTTGTGTTTTATTACTTTTTAACTATCGGCCAAAAATGCTAGACTAAAATGTTGTGGGATTTTGTGAGCCTCTATGAAAGCATTTGCAATTTTCTTTTGAGAAAACAACTAACCAATTTTTCTTTTCAATAAGCACTACTTTAAGTGAAAAAGTGGCTCCAAGAAATTGATTATTGTTGCTGCCGAACAATTTTCTTTTACATTACTAGCACTCCATATTCAAGTGAAATTAGCCACATGAAACAATTATTTCTCATTTTTCTAGTGTGTCCTCTCTACATCTTGCCATCCTACCCTGTCTTTCTTCACCGCTTTACTGCCACCACCTCGCTCAGTGCTACCGCTACCACCTATCTCCTCTGAATTGTCACTCCTCCACCTTATAGGTAAGATGTGTTGAATGCTTTTGTTGCTAAATATTTGCTATTTTTGCTTCTTACTTCTTTTAATTTGTATTGTTGCATAAATATTCTTTAATTAATGAAATAATAAATAACTTGAAAGTTAAACTCATGTTATTCCATGACGTAAAACAATGCGGCCTTTTTTTTTAATAAATTTTAGAAATAATTTTATTACCTTTGTATTTATGGTACTATAGCAAATTCTGTATTAATCTTTAATTTCTTTGTTGTTATTTCAATTTTATTAATTGATATGCTAATTCTATTCTCTGACTTATTATTTGTTGACTTTATTATTTTTTTGAAATTTATGATAAAGTTATGTTTTTGCAAAATTCACATAATAGAAAAAGAAGTTTTACGACTCTTGCTACAAAGAGGCCATGATACATTTTAATGCAAGAAATTTATTTTAGTTTTGCAATAAATAAAATAATATATGCTTTATTTAAAAAAATAATGAGAAAATTAATAATAAATAAAATAAAAAATAAGGAGATCAAAATTAACCCATAAAATCACGGGAAAAAATACTAGTAAAAAATGATGAGTCAGATATCAAATCAGCTGGTTATGATCAAGAATCGGATCCAGATTAAATGATTCACCAATTCGATCTGCTTTTTGATAGTTTAATACTGTACGTGCAACACCTTGCTAATCTTTTCAGTGTACCAATGACACAGTTCCAAGTGAGGTCTAATTTTTAACAAGTGTTATTTTTTGTACTCATTTTTGTTATTTATTTTAAAGAATTTATTAAAGTATTTCTTAATTATTGTTTAGGAGTGAGTCATAAGGATGAGTACAAATAGCATATTTTGCTTTAAAATCATTTGAATCCAACATTAATATGTTTTGGGCTATCTACGTTGTTTCCTTGGTGACCTACTACAACCATCGTTGCAAAGAAAAACACGGATACACGTGCATAAAACAAGTGGAAAGAATTTTTTTTTTTTTTAAGAAATGAAAAAGAATTGATCAGGATAATGAAAATAAAAGAAAAATTAGGAAAATTCTAAAAGATGATACAATAATTTTGTTTGAAAAAAATAAGAAATTGAGAAATTTGGTTTTGAATGGGATGCTCATGCTGAACCCAATTTGACAATCTTACTCAATGTATTTTTGAATTAGGTTTGAGTCATATTTCAAGTCATTCCAACTCAATTTAATGTTGCAAAATATCATAAGACTTGTACTTATAAATCTTCCTGACTTAAATTAATACGTGATGTATACTATGTCAATATTTTTTATTTATATAATTTATTTTTAAAATATATATTGTAGCTTTTGTTAAAAAGAACCTTATAATATAGTTAGATTATATTTAATGGTTTTTTGTCTGTATATAATGTTAAAATTCATATTTTTTTGTCTTAATATAATATTTAACCAATCCTTTTTTTAATCAAATGATGGAGTTGATTTTAACTCAGATCATTAGTTGGAACATAACCAAATTAAAATCAAATACAGTGGAAATCGTACCAAGTCAAATACAATCCAATTCAACTGAATATATATAAAAATGTGCATACACTAAATTAGTCTTGGAAAGAGTTGTGTGATATTAATTTGATTATCAAAAAAGCTGTGACATCAATTTGATCATTGAAAAATTAAAATTAATTTCAAGTTAATACAAAAGATGAAAAGAAGTTTGTACTAACTTAAAATAAATTTTAATATTTTGAGGATCGAATTGATATAAGAAATATTTCAAGATCCAAGTTGATGCCTTATAACTCTTTCAAGAACTAAATTGATATCTCACAACTAGGGGTGTTCGCAGTTTGATTTGGTTCGATTTTAGGGAAAAAATCAACCAATTCAGATAATAAATTTTATTTCGGTTTGATTTGGATCGATTCAATTATAATTGAGAAACTGAACCAAAACAAACCAATTTAAATTAGTTTGGATTGGTTTGATTTTGGATTTTTTGATAAATTTTTTTATAAAGTATAAAAATTAAATTTTATTTTGAGTAAATTAAAAGAATTAATAGATAATTACAAATCTAAAATATTGAGTTGAGATATAAAAAGAATACTTGAATAATTCTAATATTAAAATATTATAGAATATTCTTATATGTATAAATTAAAATTGAAAATAGAACCAAATCGATCGATTTTTATAAAACAAGAATCAATTAAAACCAATTAATTTCGGTTTTAATCGGTTTTCAATTTTTTTGGATCGATTTTCAGTTTTAATTCGGTTTGGATCGATTTTGAACACCCATACTCATAACTCTTTCGAGAACTAATTTAAAATTTTACTCGTATATAAACACTACTTGTAATTTTGAATAGAAAATTACTTCCTAATTAAAAAATATTTATCAAAATTTTTTAAAATATTATAAGAGTTATTGAATGATATAAATTGAAAGGATTCACTTATTTATCTAAGGTCAATAATATATAATAACTTTTATTTTGGCAAAATTTTTCTAGCTCTTAAGCATAGTTGACAAATAAATAAATAAATAAGAAATTACACGCATATCCTTTTCCACAAGCCTCCCGTTCAACTCTTCATCCTCTTGAACCCGCCAAAATAAAAAACTCAGTCACGACGGGAACAGCAGCTCGTATGAATCTCTGTAGAACATTTACCCTCACAGCCTCTCGTTATTACACTTCAGCCGCTGTCTCCCACACACCGCACTACCACCTCCATCTCCTCCACCACCTTCAGCTCTGCATCGACCACCGTTCTCTCAAACTCACTCAGCAATCCCACGCTCAAATCCTCGCAAATGGGTTCTCCCAAAACGCCTTTCTCATCACCAGGCTCGTCTCTGCGTACGCCACGTGCGGAAATTCAACCATTTCAAGGCGCGTTTTCGAGTCCGTTGAATCCAAGAACGTTTACCTTTGGAACTCAATGCTTAATGGGTATGCGAAAATTTGCGACTTTGATGATGCCCTTAAGTTGTTCCGCCAAATGGGTCGCAGTGTGTTGCCCGATGATTACACTCTCGCAACGGTTTCCAAGGTTTCCGGTGAGGTTGAGGACCTGGTTTATGGGAAATTGGTTCATGGGAAGAGTGTGAGGATTGGGTTTGTGTCGGATATTGTGGTTGCGAATTCCGTGATGGCGATGTATTGTAGGTGTGGGGTGTTTTGTGATGCGATGAAGATGTTTGATGAAATGCCTCAGAGGAATGTGGGTTCGTTTAATGTTATAATTTCTGGGTATGCTGCATTGGGAAGTAGTGGTTCTGATTCTGATGATGATTTTTTGTGGAAGTTTTTTATAAGAATGCAATCTGAAAGGTTTGAGCCGGATGCTTTCACGGTTGCGAGTCTCTTGCCACTGTGTTGCGGTAGTGGTAGTAGTAGTGGGAAATTGGATTATGGGAGGGAACTTCACTGTTGTCTTGTGAAGAATGGGTTGGATTTGATGGGTTTGGATGTTCATGTGGGTTCTTCTTTGATAGATATGTATTCGAGGAGTAATAAGGTTGTTCTTAGCAGGAGAGTGTTTGATCAAATGAAGAGTAGAAATGTATATGTGTGGACGGCAATGATCAATGGTTATGTAGAGAATGGAGCACCTGAGTATGCATTGGTTCTGTTCCGTGAGATGCAAATGCAGGATGGAATCCGACCCAATAAAGTATCACTTGTTAGTGTGCTTCCAGCTTGTGGCTTGCTTGCTGGATTAACTGGAGGGAAACAAGTACATGCGTTTGCTATTAAGATGGAGTTAACTGGTGATATTTCCCTATGTAATGCTTTGGTTGATATGTATTCCAAATGTGGGAGTTTGGATTATGCAAGACGAGTCTTTGACAATGGTTCATACTTCAAGGATGGTATCTCGTGGAGTTCAATGATATCTGCATATGGATTACATGGGAAAGGAGAGGAAGCTGTAATTACGTATTACAAGATGCTTCAGCAAGGGATCAAACCAGACATGATAACAGTGGTTGGTGTTCTTTCTGCTTGTAGCAAGTCAGGGTTGGTGGATGAAGGCATTAGTATATATAACTCACTGATGACTAATCATGAAATGAAACCAACAGTTGAAATTTGTGCTTGTGTTGTAGATATGTTAGGTCGATCAGGCCGGCTTGATCAAGCGTTACAATTCATCAAAGAAATGCCTCTAGATCCTGGTCCAAGTGTTTGGGGATCTCTTTTAAGTGCCTCTATAATGCATGGGAATTCAATGACAAGAGACCTGGCATATAGGTGTCTCTTAGAGCTAGAACCTGAAAACCCTTCAAATTATATCTCGCTTTCAAATACATGTGCTTCTCATAGAAGATGGGATGTGGTAACTAAGGTGAGAACAATGATGAAAGAAAGAGGTTTAAGAAAAGTTCCAGGTTGCAGTTGGATAACTATTAATGGTAAGACTCATTCTTTTACGGTTGCTGACAAAGCTCATCCTTCTTCTGATTTAATCTATGAAATGCTGGATGACATGGTAACAATAATGACAGATGTTTGTGCTGATGTTGATATTCTGGCATGAATTTCCTGGTATTGATGAGATGAGTCTTTAAAAATATGTAGCAAACATTGAAAAGTGCTCAGCCAAAGAGCTCAGCCATCTCTGATACTATTTGCTTGGTGATCTTTCGTGACTCAAAATTAGACGTGCTGTTCGTTACTTAAGCAAGAACAAGAGCACAAAAGCCACAGCTTGTTGGTGGTTTTAGTAAATATGATTAATTTAAGTGGCACCTTTGAACAAGGTGAGTGCAGTTGTCCCCTCTGACAGACTGAGCAACTAATGAACGTGGTTCACATGTAGTTCAACATGAAAAAGCAATATATTTCCATTAATTCTTAAAAAAATTCCTCTTAAGGTTCCTTCACTTCCTTAGTGATGTGGAACAAATCTGCTCATCCATGCTTAGTAGGTAAAGATATTTCATTCAATCACAATCAGGCCTTATTACTGCTTGGAATAACAAAAGCATACAAGCTACCCACAAACAGTCGAACAAGATGGGAGCATAGGGGATATGGATGGAGTTAACATTCGTATTTACAACCTGATGCAGAGTTCTTCCATTTAAATGTAAGAGCAGTAACAGAAAGTTGGCTGCAAGTGTTAGCAGATGTTGATTCAACAGCCCATGTCGCATTGGGATAGAAGTTCTTCCATTGGGATAGAAGTGTTGTATCATAAGTTTCGAATTCCCCTTTTTCTCCTTTTTTTGTTAGCTTGAACGTTTTCTTAGTTCACAACTACTATTGAGATAAATGACAATTCTTTTCAAACAATACAGGATGAAGGAGCAGTTTTGGAAGATTAAATGATGTTAGGTTTAGGCATTTAACATAGATTCTCAGAGACGAAATAATTATACTCAATATGAATACATGTAGCCAATGCAGATTTTCCTGCTTCAACAGCTCCCCCCTCCCCCTTTCTCCCCTTTTCTTCTTTTCCCTCTTCTCTTTTTCTCAATTCATTCGTTGAGAAAAGTTGATACCTCTTTTCCTGCTGTTTTGCTGGTTCTGGGTGAACTAGAGAAGATTAAGCTATGTGGTGTTGCTAACCAAATCATATATTAAAATCCTGAGCTTCTATCACTAATTTAATATATGGCAATGTGCATGTCTATTTTCAGCTGATCATGAGTTAATAGAAGTGGGATGTTAAAGAATCCAGGACATTAACAGCCTATGTTGCTTTGTTAAAGATTGAGCTTCGGTTTTAGACGGGTAATCTGTGAATCGGACTGCATTGCGGCAGTAAACTTGGTGAATGGTGATTCTTGCTGTTATATTGTCTATGGAGCAGTGATTGAAGACAGCAAGAAGGTGCTAAACAGAGAGTGGAATTGATACGTCAAGCATGTGTTCAAAGAAAGCAATATCTTGGCTGATTTTTTGCCAAAAGCTAGTTGCTTCCACAGTTCTCATGTTAGCAGGTTCAATGGATTATGCTACCTCCCTCCCCCCCCCCCCCCCCCCAAAAAAAACAAACAAAAAACCAGAAAAAGTTTTTTAGCTGATCTCTCTTTTGCAAATATACCAAATATAAATATAAATAGAGTGCAATTCATAGTTCATACCATAACTACCAACAACATAATTTCATTATTGTTGGGACTCCTTCAAGAAAGTAGAATGGTAATTAATTAACAAATACCAAGATCACATTATAAACTTCATATTAAAAAGGTTTTTAAGCATAAGTCATAGGACATATATAGTCCCCAAAAAAGACATAATTGATTTTACTCAGTGCCTTAAGGTCTTTTACGTTGGTAACACAATCTTTGCAAATTCGTGTGAACATGGATTACAATATGGATATATAAAAGCATATACGCTCTTCCACCAAATTAATTAAGGAATCTGTGTGGCCCATGCCTATGTTCCATAGAAGTGGGGTCTTCCAGTGCCAGCAAGCAACTTAAACTAAACGCTCATTTCTGATAACTAAAACGGCATTTCATCCAATCTCAATTTGAGATATGGAGCATGCGTAGCTACACGCAAGCCTCAAAATTTTGCTAACATACATTAGTGCATTACTCCCTGCAACTCAAGAGCCAAGGGGGATTGCTGGGCCCTGAGCACAGAACCAAGGCCCACCCCGGCCCAAACTTAGACTCTTCTAGCCCGATAATAGTCGCCAACTCGAGCCACGACCGCGGTTCAACTTTCTGTTTGGGTGCTGGGAAAGTGAAGGAAATTGGGTAAAAGAATTTGATTGAACTTGGAAGTGTTGTAGGAAGCATTGCATTTCCTACACTCACTCACTCACACACAATCATTGTCGACCTCATTATTAAGCCTCCAGTGTCTTTGCATTTTTCTTTTTTTCTTTTTTTTTCGTTTTTGCATTTTGCTGTCATCATGCCTCATGGGTACAATGCTCACTAGCTGTTTGATAAAATGCTTCAATTGAATCTTTAAGCATAGGACAGCTTGATCATAGAAGAAGTTAAGCAAGAAAGGTTTTAAGTTGTGTTTGGAATGTTTTGATTTGATTTGATTTGATTTGATCTGTGCATGAGGAGGTAGATGGCATTAATTTATCAATACTACTTTGGCTTGTTCTTAGATGCACAATTAATTTATGCTGCAGGAACTGGATATCATAACCCGTTGTATTACTCTGTGAAATGGAAGATCCTTCGTTTTTTGATCGGATGATCAGTCATCTTCGTTCAACTTGCAAGTACGACTTGGCTATTACCAAAAAAAAATCTTTGGAAGCTAATTTCAAATTTCAAATCTTTGTACATTACTAATAAAGTTTAGATGTGATTGACTATGGTAGCATAGTTTGCATAACTCAAATGACGGCTTTCTTCTTATGGCACAATGCTCCAACTTCATTGATATGGACATTATTGTATGCATTTTTCTAGGGGCAGTTTCACCTCATATGATTCTTTGTATATTATTGTAAAGTGATATATTTCTCTGAATTATTTGTGATAATATTAGGTATTATACTGGTTACCCAAAGGATCTTGTACCATCACGGGTTATTCATTTTACCTCTGAGCGTGAGTTTGTCAAACTCCTTCATGAAGGTTATCCTGTGGTTGCTGCATTTACTATAAGGTGACCTGGAGGCAGCCTTGAATTATTGTTTGGTTGCCCCTGCTTTGAAGTTTACTTTAGATCTGAATGGAACGGGAAAAAGAAAAAACTAGAAAGATTTAGGAATAACTACTAACTGTTGAATGATGCAGGGGTAATTACACACAACATTTTGACAAAGTATTAGAGGAAGCTGCTGTTGAGTTCTATCCACATGTGAAATTCATGCGTGTAAGTTATTGTTCATGGTACTTATTTTCTGCATACTCTCTAGCATTGTTGTTGCTCATTGATGAACTGGTTATTTTCCGGTACTTTTCAGGTTGAATGTCCAAAATATCCTGGGTTTTGTATAACTCGGCAGAAAAACGAGTATCCATTCATTGAAATATTTCATAGTCCGGAACAAGTATAGTTTTCTTTACTTGTTCGTTACAGTCTCGTTACTTGTTCTTTAACCAGAAAGCATAAATTCTGTTGCTATAATATCATTTTTATTCATAGGTTAATCATTTGAGTGATTACCTGGCCATGTAAACCTTTACTGAAATTTGAGATTCGTGTTCTACTATACAGGCAGCTAACCAGGGGAAGGTAGCTGATCCAAATATCACTAAATACAATGTGAAGGTCTTGCCTGTAAGTTTTTTATGCTCCTTAGGTCTAGAGGGCACCTTGGAAGACCACTTTCAAGCAAATAGTATCCATAACTGATTTTGAATTTATAATTTTTTGGTTGAACTTTTCTTTGAAATAAAAATGCAAAATGAATCTATACCTAAGTAGTAAAGGAAAAGTAATATGCTATTATGTGAGCTTTTATGAGTGAAATATTAAAACTGTTTAGTCTGATTTTCATGTATTTGTGCACGTGCAGTTCAACTATGACGTTAGTGCTTATGGATTTAGAGAATTCTTCAAGCGCCATGGTGTACGAGCATCAGATCCAGAGTAAAGATCCTGTGGAAAAGTTTTGGCTTTCATCCATTGAATAGACGTACCAGATCATGCTACCTGTTTTATTAATCTGTATATCTTCACATGTTCACAACTTAAGGCCAACAGATGATGGACTACTATCTAGGAGGCATTTCCCATCGAACCAAATTACTGCATTTAAACTACAAAATATTGGATATCTTGTAAATGTGTGCTTATGCTTATTAGTATTTGCTTGGTGATCTTTCATGACTCAAAATTAGATATGCTGCTCGTCATGTAAGTGAGAACAAGAGCGGAAAAGCCCCACCTTGTAGGTGGTTTAAGTAAGTATGGTTTAACTTCTTTTTCTTCGTTTTTTGGTCTTAAATAAATATGATTTAATTTCAGTGGCGTCTTTGAACATGGTCAGCAATAATCAACGTGCAGATGAGATGCCTGGAGGCTTACATGTACTAAACCATGAAAAAGCATTATATTTCCATATAACTAAGTTTCCTGGTTCCTTGGTTCTGTGGAACAGCTATGCTCATCCATGCTTAGTAGTTAAATGTAAGAGCAGTAACAGAAAGTTGGCTGCAAGAGTTAGCAGATGTTGAATCAACATGTCATGTCATCGTGGGATAGATGTTGAATGTTCTCTTAGATAGTTTGCCATTACTACCTTGATGAATGGCAATCCCTTTCAAATAATGATGGAAGAGCAGTTTGGGAAGGTTAAATGATGTTAGGTTTAGCATAGATTCCCAGAGACAAAATAATCATATTCAAGATTTGAATACATGTCCTCTAACTGCAGATTTTCCTGCTTCAACAAATTTGCTCCCCTTTTTTGTCATTTTCAATTCATTCATTGAGAAAAAGTGGATACCTCTTTTCCTGCTGTTTTGCAGGTTCTGGGTAAGCTATAGAAGATTAAGCTATGTTGTGTTGCTAACCAAATCAAATATTAAAATCCAGAGCTTCTATCACTAATTTAACACGTAGCAATGTGCATGTCTATTTTCAGTTGATCATGAGTTAATAATAGAAGTGGGATGTTGAAAGAATTCCAGGACATCATTTTAACAGGGTATGTTCAAATATATAGACAAATTAGAGAGAGAGTAGGAGAAGTTTTGTATAAGGTGATGCAATAACTCTCAGTCAGAAATATGTATAACGATAGACAGAAAGAAGAATTTTGTTTTTCTTTATACTAAGAACCTGGAGTAGTAACTGCCCAAATAAGAAAATGGAACTTTGCTTAACTGTCCAAGACAAGTACCAACGTTGTCATTAAGAAGTATTAAATCCTCTAACCTAAAATTTGCAGGGATTTTTTGTTTCATGAACTTACAAGAGGTAAGGAATAAAACTATCCCAAGATATATGCCACCACCAAATCTCTTAGCATCAACCACAAAATCAATGGTCCCATTTGAGTTTCAGTGATTTTTCTCATGAAAAAGACTTGACTCATGGTGACAAGTCAAAATTTACCTCCAAAACTGAGTAAACTTCAGCAAGGGAAGTCACCCTGAAATCTGGTTTATTTTGAACATCAGCATACTCGGGAGAATCATATCTTCCCGTCTGATCAAGCAAGCATGTAAATGCTCCTGCTCGCTTTCCACATGCGACCTGTAAAAAGTCAAACAAGCAACACCAATCAATTGCCACCCAATTTCAAATATATCTGAATATCACAGATTTACTTGGAAAACATATGCATAGGACGGAAAGAGATTGCTTTGCAGCTTTGTCAGAAATAAAAAACCACTGTAAAAAGATCAACTATATATGCACCTTTACAATTACTTGCAACAAACACCCTTACAATTACACTATTCATGCCCTAATAAGACAATGAAATTTCACTTTCCTAGTCTTTTATTGTTGTGTATTGACAACTTTTTTGTCATGGTTCAAATGAACTTATCATATTTTAAAAGTTAAAAATACAGAATAATAAAGTTACAAGTAGGCATAAAGATGGTGTAGTGCAAACATAGAGGCATGCAAATAATGTTTCTCAATTTTTGCATTATAAGTTCAAGTTGAAGTACTTGTCTTTTATCATACACATAGAGGACCAATTTGTTGATGGCCTCCGATTATCAGAATGTGTTGCTCCATAAGGAGAAATATAGCATAGATAAAAGTTATCATGTACACTTATGACAAATTTTTTTTACTCACCATAGTTAATGTTATTTGCACATCAATTACAAAATTTTTTATTGTTATCCAGGGTTTAGTCCCTGTGCAGGACCCTCCTCATTCTATGACCAATCAAATGCAAATATCAGAAGTGGCATGAAACTAACATAGACAAAGTGATGTGAAAATACCACTACCAATTGTGGAATGAACTCAAGAATAAACTAACAGCTTGAGTAACAGTACTCATCTAGTATGAGCAATAAATCACATTCTGGTTTGTAGACTGATAATGAAATTCTTTCACAGACCACATAGATTACTAATCAGCATTGTAGAACCGACTCTACCTTTGAATATTTGAAATATCTTCTTATTTTCCTCTCCTTTCTGAATTTTATTATGAAAATATCTACTGTTATGCCTTTGACTTTGCAATTGTTTTTATAAAGTATTAAAATCTTTAATCAAAGTAGAAAATAGATACTAAAAGATCACAAGCATTATTTCCATATAAAGATATAAAGATAATAATAAGAATTGATGCACTTGAAATTGCACAGCTACAACCATAACAGCATGCCAGTAGTTATGTATCATGAATATCAATGTTATCAAGAGAGGAAACAAACCACTTACATCATCTTTAAGGCTATCCCCAACCATTATTACTTCATTTGGTTGAACTTCCCAGGCCAAACAAATATGCAGTAGTGGAGCTGGATCAGGTTTATAAGGACGGAATTCCCTGCTTAATGCTGGAGAAAATGTAATCTGCAGCAATGAGGTGCAGTGTATTACGGAAGTGTTTAACACTTGAAAAGAAAGAACCAAGAATCAAAAAGTAATTTCCTTCACCGTAAGAACCAAGAATCAAAAAGTAATTTCCTTCACCGTGCTATCAATCATGGAATATCAAAAAGAAGAGGGTAAAAGAGAAAGGGAAATGTGCATGTTCATTTTATTATGACTATATTAGAAAATAGCAGATGGACCTTCCAGAAGAATATTCACATACAATTGATTAGTCAGTAGCGCAGATGCTACAATATCAACCTCCTGTTCATGTTGCTTAATTCGTTTTTCCTTATTTATTAACTTTTACAGGAGGGAAAATTAAAAGAAATAGAATGGTTAATGACTAACGGTTTAAGTTGTATGCTAAATTCCAAATATTCTAGTTACAGTCAATAATAGTACCATCATGACATGTGCCATGGAAAGCATGCTTTTGAAAGAAGGGACTTTCCTATATCCTAAACCATAATTATCTGACAGAAGGCAGGCTTATGTTAGGTATGGGAGGGGTATTGGGCCAGCCTGAGCCCAAGTTGTAATGAGTGTTGGTGAGTACCGGTTAGTTAGTTTGTTAGTGGACTGGAAGAGGAGTGCAATAACAAAGGGTCAGAATAAAAGTGAGAGAGTGAGGGAGGGAAAGGCAGTTAGCTATCTTGGAGTGATACAGTGGTGAGGAGAGTAGGTGGGGGGCTCTCAAATTTCCCCTCCATTATCTGTACATTTTCAGGTTCTCAGGCCACCCCGGTCTAAGAACTCTATAGCAATATACACGATTAATGGTGTTGTTTTACTTTTTATTTATTTCTCTGAACCAGTCTAACATTATATCACCACACCAACCCTTTTTTTATTTTGACAATAAAGAAAATAAAACAAAGCAAAGTACCATTTTATCCAAGTATCAAGCAAGAGTAGAACTTCTCCATTATCACAGACTGATTTATGTCATACCTATAGACAAATGAAAGCTTCACTGTAAAATTCCAGTTAAGCTCCTTTCATGGAATTAGAGTGCAATTCATATAGCTCACGCCATAAAAAAGCCAAAGTTTAAGTATAAAAAAAAATGGGTAACCTAATTTCATACACAACTTCCCCATATCAATTTGACCCAACACCCCTAGAATGAAAAAAGGAATATATAGACAATTGCATTTGTCAATGAACTCACCCCAAACCGTTCATGGAACAAATCAACTGCTGACTTCACATTGCGTGTGATCAATCCCCTCCTGAAAAAAATAAAAAATAAAAATAAAAAGCTGTACATCATAAGTAATTTAAACTTGTTCTATAAGCATAACTACCAAGATATAACTTCATTATTGTTGGGACAAATTGGATGCATTCTTTCCTTCAAAAAAAATAGTATAATAGTTAACAAATAGCATGATCACATTATAAATTTCATATTAGAAATTTTTTTAAGCATAAGTCATAGGACATATATAGCCCCAAAAAAGACAAACAATTGATTATACTAACTCGGTGCCTTGGAGTCTTTTACGTCAATAACACAATCTTTGCAAAGATATATGAACATGGGTTACTATATGGATATACAAAAGCATATATGCTCTTTCACCGTATTAATGAATCTTTTTGATCCATGCCTGTGAACTATTATGCTCCACAGAAGTGGGAACTCCCAGTGCCAATAAGCAACTTGACACCCATGTCTAATAATTAAAATAGCATTTCACCCAATCTCAATTTGAGATATCGAGCATATGTAGCTAGCCTCAAAAGTTTATGAACATACATTGAGCCTGCAGCAGATTATCTTTATGCTAGTACTCCCAGCAACTCAAGAGTCAAGAGGAATTGCTGAGCCCTGAGCACAGAACCAAGGCTGCTGATGTTCAGTCATAGAAGGGTGCAAAACACAGAAAAACAACAAAAAATGAACAAAATCCTGCTTAAAAAAGAAATCTGAGAATTTAACTTTAAACAAAACTTAGAACAATTCAACAAGGGGAAATGCAATATAAACAAAACAGTACCCATTCCTTTGCAAGTTATTGGAAGGAACCCTAAACCAAGTTATAAAGATAGACCTAAGAAAAGTACATAATAAGTTTGGAAATATATAATAGGAAACAAACACAGGAGTATTTACTGAATAATACCATTCCATTATTCAACATAGGATTGATTTGTAACATTAATGAAGCGATTTCACATAAACCTAAATAGTAAAGCCAGCAGCATGGAAGTGCTCAAACATTCACTTACCCCAAAGAAACTAATATTATACAGGAATCCAAGTCATTAGAATTTAAATATAGTCATAACCTAGAATCCATGGTTTAACACATAACCAGACAGGAACACCATGACATAAGAAGAAGATACTGTGCTTAACCATACCTTACTTTCTTGGAATCAAGAAGGCCACAAAGCTCAGCTGCACCTGCACCACAATTGACCAGCATATCAAGCGTGTGTGGGCTCATCGGCAATCTAGAGGCATAATACACATCAACAATCTTAAAACCCTCTCTCACCCATTTCACAAATAGAGACCCTCAGGTACACCCAATGTAAGACCATCAACTACTTAGACCACCATTGTCTCCCCTTTAAACCACAAAATTTAATATATATTTTTTTAAAGATAATGATTGTTATAGGCTTATAGCACAAATGGTTTTTAAAACTAATGATTGTTATAGGGTATAAGGCATAATCCCTCATCAGTCCAAAACCCACTCAAAATAACCAAGCTCTCACTCCTCAGGACGAATGTCACACACAAACAAGCTCAAGACACCAAATTTCACCAACCCCACTATACTAAACCCATAAAACACTAGCTTCCCATCCAAAAACTCTCATCAACATTGCCAAAAACAATACAATCTTAGAATTGAGAGGACCTACCCCCACCCCAACAATTCAGAGCCTATCCTACGATTTATGTTGGACCACCCACAGTTGTCCACGCTTCACGCTACATATGTTCATTCCTTTGCGTGAGGATGGTGTTAGAGTCCCATCAACTAAAGGTATGCTCTAGTATTTGAGCAACTCCCATGAGCTAGCTTCAGGGGTGGATTTAGGCCTTCAATTCTTCTAAGAGACAGAACCACAAAAACATCATTGAAAAAAAAAAAAAAAAAAGAAACTACAAAAGACTGCAACTTTTTACTTCAACAGTTCAACCCAACATTCAACAACACCCCATTTAGCCAGAAACAAACAAACAAACAACACCCCATTTGGCGGAAACAAGCGCCAATGCAGCTGGAACGAGCGTACCAGGCATGATTTGGAGGCGATCAAGGCCCTGGCGCTCGTAATCGGCGATGGTATCATAGGCCTTGCGCTGTTTCTCGGGGCCCCAGTTCTCTATCTCGTGCAATATGTCAATCCCCGAAGGATTTTGGGCCTTGATCCTGCGGTACTCGTCGTCCCCCAGCACCGCTCTGTACATGGCGGCAAAGTCGATGGCGGGGACGGTGAGGGTGCCGTCCATGTCGAAAACGACGCCCCTCAGCCGCGTTTTGGGGAGTGCGGAATTGGAAAGGGACATGATGGGGTGTGATGAGGAGAGGAAGGAAGTGACAAAAGCCTTTGTGGTGTTGGATACCGATGAGAACGATGGCATGTAGTTGGATAGTGTTAGTGTGGAGTAAGGTAAATTGGTGGTGGTGGTGGTGAAGTGTGTTATTTTTGCGGTTGTGGATTGGTGGTGGTGACTATGTTTGTGGTCGTGGATAGGAGGTGGTTTGTGGGGAGACACGACACTTTCCATCGATGTCACTATGCTATCTTAGTGTACGAACAGGCCGTGCCATAAAGGCGCGTTTACTTTCCCCAACCGGAGAGGTGGTGTTAACTTTTTTGGGGATGGCAATTTTATCTACACCCGTGGCATCCACGGGTAATTCCTTCGATTGGATGGGCATATGGGACCAGCGGTGATTGTGGTCCAGATTTGATCGGTTTTAAGTTTACAAAAAAAAAAATTCATCCGATTTAAAAAATATAATTTATAATAATTTAGATTGAATTAGTTTAATTTAAATTTTAAATTCGATCCAATTTGATCCAATTTTTTTGAAGTGAATTGGTTTAGTTCGATTGATTTTTGAAAAAATAAAATTTTAAATTTATAATATTATAAAATAAAAATAACACAAATCAATAAAATGAATAAATAAATATAAAAAATAAAAATAAGTCATTAAATATTTATAAAATATTATTTAAATAAAAATGATACATAAATAAAGAATTATGTAATAAAATTTAAATTATTATAAGTAAAAATATAAATTTAATAATGAAAATTTTATTATATAATATTATCCGATTTAGATTGGATTAGATTAATTTTAAAAATTAAATACGAAATCCAATCCAATTTATGCGATTTGTAAAAAATAAGCTCCAATTCAATCCAAACATTCATGGTTTTGATCGATTTTCAATTTAGATTAGATTGATTTAGCAGTTTTCATTAGGTTTGATTGGATTTGAACACTCTTATAAAGGACAATTTTTTTCTCCTATAAATAACAAGAACCAGTATTTTTAATATCCATTAACTAAATTGGATGAGGTTGGGGATCACTATACCGATATTTATAGGTACCTAGTATATAAAATATAAAATATATATGTATATATATTGTCTTTTTTTTAATATTTTTAGTTATTTTTAATATGATATACTAATTTGAATTTATTATATTTTGATCATGATACACACAATAAATAGAAAAAATAAGCAATATTTTGACTTATATTCAACTACTTATAAGATATTAATGTAAATGAGAATGGAAAGATAATTGTAATTTTCATGACTTATATCATTAATTTTAATATTTCAAATTTTTGTGAAATTAGAATTTTTTTTCATTGACTTTTTTTTTACTTTTTTTAAATGTATAATGATATATTAGATATTTATAGATATCTACGAATACCCATCCATTTATGAGAGAATTTGAAAATGGGTATTTGTATGAACATAGGACAAGGATGGGGGCAAATTTTCAACTCTAATCCAGTCCTTCGCCCATTGACATCCCTAAACTTTACCACTTATTTGCTTTCAATAAAAAATTGGCTTGTGCTAACATGAGCTTAAGGGCACTGACCAAGAAATTAAAAAATGGAAAGTTTTCAAATTTTAATAGTATTTGATGTATTAAAAATTAAAAATTCTCTTAATATAAAATTTTTTAAAAAAATTTTAATCAGTGCCTTTAGAATAATGGTTAGATAAATCCAAAAAAATTTAAGGCTCTATCGTTACTATGTTTTTTAGAAAATGTAAGAATTTAATTTTGATATATGAAAAATTTTTACATAAATATCTAATTATGTATAATAATATAAGTAAAAGTATTTGATTTAATTATTCATTATTTAAAAAATTTTATAAATAAAAATATATAATTTGATAATAATATAAAACTCTTTTACATTGATATTACATTAAAATTAATTTCAAAATATAACATGTTTACCTCAAAATTTTCATAATAAGTTGTACCACCACTTAAAAAAAGTCACATTTTGAAGTCTGAATTTTATTAAAATTAAAAAAAATTACACTAACCTCCCCAAAAATTTAATGATATTACACCTGACATTCTTTTATTTGCGAACATGTCAATAACCTCCCTTGATACAAATGGAGATGTATGCCATTTGGTAAGTCAAAGTTTTGTCCAAAATACCCTTTTTTTTCTCACCAAGCACTAAACACCCACCAATTGACTAAGTCCGCCTCCTCCACTATTCTCTTAGGGAAAAATACTCTAACCATAGCAGCGCAACAAGCATTCTTCCTCATATCCTTGTTCATCACCTTAGCACCCTCCAAAACCCAATGTCAAAGGCCTTCCTCTCTCGCATCAAACCCCGTCACCACTACAAAGCATTGAGCATTGTGATTCAGGCCTATGGAGAAATCTGGGTTGGTTGATAGTGCCCTCCAGTTATTCTATATAATGCCTGAAATGCATAGTTGTTTTCCCTATGGCAAAGGGCCTATAGAACTTGGGGAACATTGGGGAAGGTAGGAAGTTGATTGAAGGTAGATGGGGGAAGGGTTGTGTGCCCGATGCGATGTTCTACAATATGATTGTTGATGGGTATTGCAAAAAGGGTGATCTCCAAAATTGAAATTGAAGGAAATTTTGTCAATGTTAGAAACTTATGGGTTTGTGATTAATGGAATCTGTAAGGCAAGGGATCTCAAAGTAGAGAAGTCAACAAAAAAGGGATTGGTGCCTAATAAGTTTGGTTTATACGCCTCTTATGCATGCTTATTGTAGACAGCGAAATTATGTTAAGGCATAAAATATGCATTTTAAGAATGTTGAAGTCAGAGAAAAATGGGATGTGGTTTCTTTTAGAGCTTTATCCATGGAGTTTTCATTGTTGGGTAAATTGATGTTGCACTTATGGTCTAAGAGAAGATGATGGACAGGGGTGAGTTTTTGTCATTTTGTTGATAAAATATGTCAAATATATTATCAATTTGCATCCTTAATCTGGAATTTCTATCAACTGGGTTAACAGATCGTTAATAATTAGGGAGGTTGGTATAAAATTATGTGAAGTTTAGGACATTTAAAAATAATTTTGTAAATAGAAAAGTGCCGAATGTAATATTATTAAACTTCACAGGAGATTATTGTAATTCGATTTTAAAATTATGTAACATAATTATTGACATTTAAATAAAATAAATGGGTTTTATTACTTTATTTTATTCAATAATTATTATGATTTATATAAAATGATTAGAGCAATACTTTTTAACTATGTAACATTCTCATTCTAATAATTATACTTTAAGCCATGATAAAATATGACAAGAAAGATAATTAAGTGAGCTAACACTCATCGATACTTTTTGAAAAAGAAAAATATTATGTATTCTAAAATTCCTACCCTTGTAATCTTATAATTATACGAGGTATTTTATTAAATTTGAGAGATTAGGTAGTAAATTTTAAATTAAAGTTTGGTCATTAAATTATTTTTTTTTCACAGCCTTTTCAATTTATCCAAGGTTCATTAACCTCAAATAGATGTGGCTTATAAAGACATCCAAGCATCACTTTTCACATATTAAAGGCATGATGATGGAGAGGTGACACTAATAATTACACTCTTTTATATCTCACACATGTAAAAGTAATTAACTTTTCGATAACATGTAAAATTAAGTTAATTACTTATAATTAATTGTTTGTTAAGATAATATGGAGTAACTGATCCTAATTATATATTAATCATGTTTCATAAAAAAACATATATTAAACATATTTAATTAATAATATATAGATATAAACAATAAAATTGTGGTTACATATAAATTTAAGATTAATTTTGATATACAATTAATATAAATTATATTGTTAGTCAATTATACCCTATTATATGTATAATTTTTAAGATAATAATTATGAAAGTCAAACAAATTTATTGATATAATAATACATAATTATATGATTATATAAAAAAAGTTTATATTAGAAAAATATTAACATTAATAATTCAATTTTGATACATTGTCAATATAAAAAATTTATATAAATATTTAATTATATATTATCATATTAATAAAAATATTTGATTTAATTATTTATTATCTCAAAAATTTTATAAATAAAAATATATAATTTAATAATACTATAAAACACCTTTACTTTAATCGTTTATCAAAATTAATCTTAAAATTAAATTTTATAGACTTAAACATATTCGAAATTATAGGGTCATCCCTCCACCCCTTTTATGTAACTCATTAATCATTATAGACGTGACATTTTTTTTTTTATTTGGATGCAGTTAAATATGAAAAAAAGATTTTATAACTGGAATTAATAAGATAAATTTTGATGTCAAACAAAAAGTTTCGTTTAGTGTCTTTTCAATGAAAAAAGTTCCTTGCATTTATTTATTTTTTCATTTAAAAAAAAAAAGAACGATAATGCAAAAGGAGTAAAAGTGAGAGGTTGTGGCAACGGTGGGGCAGCCTTCTTCCATGGAGGTCGTTGCGAGCTCTGTGAATGCTTCCTTCTCCCTTCATTCCTCTCACAACACCCCTTCCTTCTCCATTCCTCAGGTTCTCTCTTCTTTCTTCATTTTCTCATCACTTTCCACCACTTTTATCATAAACAGTCATGCATCTTTCATCCCCACATTCTGTTTGGTTCAATATCTGAGAAACTAAAGCAAAAAATTGATTTTTGAATGCTACCCTTTATTGTTTTCACACTTTTAATTGAACCGATTTAGAGTTGGATGGTCAATGAGGTGGACATGGAAAAAAAAAGAATCACTTGAGTATGTATTCACTGAATTGCACTAATTGCAGGTGCCATGCCACAGTTAAAGTGTTTTTCAATTGAGAAAATAAAGCGAAAAACCAATTTTTGAATGCTACCCTTTATTGTTTTCACACTTTTTCGTTGAACCAATTTAGAGTTAGACGGTCAATGAGGTGAACATGAATGAATATTTTGACTTGAGTATGTATTCACTGAATTGTGCTATGTGTAGGTGCCACAGTTGAAGTGTTTTTCTTTAAGGGTAACAGGATCTCGGTTTTCATTGACAAATGGAAAGAAGAAGAAGAAAGGTGTCGGTTTTACTAATAGGGATTGTGGAAATGAATTCTCACTTGGGGTGGTGGCTCCATGGATAACTGGCAACATGCGTTTTCCCCAGTGTGGCTTGTTCCCATCAAGTTGGAGCTTCCTTGTTAGAAGGAGGAAATGTAAGAGTCTTCCAAGACTGAAGGATTGCTCAGTTGGCTTCAGACAGCATGCTTCTATTCTATTTGTTCGGTTGGTTGCTGGAGTGATGTTGGTCATGTCAGTTTCTTTGGCTTCCAGCAATCCATCCTGTGAGTTTGGACCTGTAATTCACCCTGTGATTGAATTTCAACAGATAAGAGGATAATTAAGCTGTGTTAGAAGTGTTATAATCTGATTTTCTCTTATTGTTAATATTGTTTTTGTTTGTTTGATTTTTTTTTCTTTTCAAGGGGCCTTGACTGAAGAGAATCTCCTCTTTCTTGAGGCATGGAGAGTAATTGATCGGGCATACATCGATAAAAGTTTTAACGGACAAAGTTGGTTTAGGTATAGAGAAGATGCACTGCACAAAGAACCAATGAACAATCGAGAAGAGACATGTATGCATTTCACTCTCTGCCATTTCTTTTTTTTTTTTTTTTTTGGTTTTCAATTTGTTGCATAAGGACAACATAGTAAGATGGTAGATTCCCTATGCTTTCAACATAGAAAAGAATACACACTTGATGTAGATTATGCTAGGATATTAGGCTTAGAGTTAGATAGTGATCCAAAAATATGACAAGTTAAATATAAAGCTGCTTGCTATGATTATTCTCCAGGACTAAATTGAGATCCAGTGGTGCATATTAAGTGCTGAATTGCTGAGTAAGTAAAATGCGGTTGTTCCTAGGTGGTGTTATCTTTTTGAAGAAGAAAACTAATAGAAAGCATTCCATTACATTTTCTATGACGAGGATTTTGTGGGGCTTGTGTTGTTTTCTCTTCTTTTATCTTTCTTCCTTCTCTCATGATTTTTAGACTTTTTTAGAGGGGATGGGGGATGTACCAGATAAGCCTCTGGGCAAACAAAGTGGCATCTGCATAAAATGTGGTTTTAAGAATGGGCATTAAGTAGGTTCATACAGAGTTTTTGTTCAAACAGCTTGCCTTTCTCTCTTCTAGTAATGGGTTTCTTTTAGTGTAAGTGTACCCATGATGTGTTTATCTGTTTTCTCTTTTGATTTTTTTTTTTTTAATTCCCTCATTCCTAAATTGTATTCATTGATGCCAGCAAAATAGGTTTGTAACACCAAAATATACACAGCTACCTATAACAGAAGGAATGATAGAAAGCTTGACAATGGATTCTGCTAAAGGTTTCTCTGGGACATAGTGATGGGAGGCAATATTACTAGGTTAAATTTTCTTGATTATTGAGAACTATTTGAGGATAAGCCACTTATGTACGAACAATGATAGACCACTTTTATTTGATGTATGTCATGCATGTCAACAAAACTAAGAGAATTAACCCTGACGAACTGAAGATTGCTTTCACTGTTAAGAAACTTATATTCTATACAAACTTGAAGTATCAAACTGGAGTGGATAATGACTAAATAATGCCGTATTTAACTTTTTCACTAGGCAACCTTGTCCAGATGGATCAAGATAGTTAAGTAAAGTTCTTTTTGCCCTACTCTAACCATCCCAATTTCAATTGCTATCTTCTAAAAATAATTCTTTTACACTGTTTCATGATAACTACATACATGGTTTTGGCACATCTGAAATTTAGTGGGCTTGCATCATCCCATAGTCAAAAGTTACTGTCTTCCCACTTTACTTGAAATTGCTAATGCTGTGTTCGCACTCAGATGTGGCAATAAGAAAGATGCTTGCCACATTGGACGATCCCTTCACTAGGTTTCTGGAGCCTGAAAAGTTCAGAAGTTTGAGGGTATGAGTCTTCCTCATTTTATGTTTTTCTTTGGCTTATCTTACATGTAGTCCTTACTGCATATTAGATATTACATGTGTTCAACCTACCAAAAATATAGACTTATGTATACATTAATCCCAAGAACGAATATTTTTTTGAAGGCAGTCTGGAACTCAAGGCGCTCTTACTGGTGTGGGGATATCAATAGGCTACCCTACCAAATCTGACATGCCACCTGCTGGACTTGTTGTCATTTCAGCTTCTCCCGGAGGTCCTGCATATAGAGCTGGTGTTTTGTCTGGAGATATTATCCTCGGAATTGATGATACAAGCACAGAAAACATGGGGCTATATGATGCAGCTGAACGCCTACAGTGGGTGTTTCCTTCATGTTGCTTGAGCTTTCAAATCAATAATATCCTTTATAGATGGGGAAAATAAATATTTGTAAAAGAAACACATTGTTGATATTGTAAAAGACCGATGGATAGGATTGGATTACATCTTAAATTTTCCCAACAATTTAAAAGCATAGTAATATGTTGATATAAATATTGGAATATTATTTTTTGTGCCTTTTTCTACTTAAAGTCTTCTAAGGTTGTTCATTATTTAACGTCTTACTTGGTACAGTTATTCTAGTATGAGACCCAATTGTAAGTTTCTAGTTACTTGAAACTTATTGTAAATATCCATTTAAAAGGACAAACTTTCTTGCTTTTCTCATTGGTTGCCTTGACTTTATCTATTTGATTGCCTGACCAGCTGACCTTTTAAAGGAAATTACAGGGGACCTGAAGGAAGCTCTGTAACCTTGAACATTCGCAGTGGTTCGGATGTAAAGCACCTATCTTTGACGTAAGATTGTTTTCCTTAAAATGGAAGTAGATTTGAAGTTTTGGCCTTTGAGACCTTGAGATACGTTTGTTTCCTAGGATTATTCAAAAAACTTGCAATTTGATGAGGCATTATTATTTTTAGCCACATTTATATGATTAATAGGAGTGGAAATAGGTCAAACGACTCATCAAGGGTCTTCGCTTGGCCCACATTAGGCCTGATCTGGCCTAGCCTGCTTAAGGAACAAGCTGGATTAAGGCTTTTCAAAATGTCATTTTAACCAAAAAGGTCATGCTATGAGCTATGAAAAAGGTCAGGCTCACATGGTGGCCGGTTATACTATATTATTATTATTTTTATTTTTATTATATAAACCATTTAAATTATATTATATTATTATTTCAAAACCTGAATGATAATAGAAGCTTTTTGGTCCATTTCGAAATAAGTTTTTTGGTCTATTTAGAAGCCTTTTAGCCTATTGAAAAGTCTTATTATTAAGTAGACATCTAAACAGATTTTCAGGTCAGACTAGACTTTTAAAAAGGTCAGGCTATACCTTAAAACAAAGCCTATGTCAGGTAATAGACCCAAACTCAGACTGCATATTTAAAATACAGCTCAAGCCTGTTTAAGCCAAAGCCTACTGTTGCTTGGCCAATTTCCATCTCTAATGATTAATCACTGTTATAAACCTGAACTTTGCTGTTTTCATAATGGTTATCATCATCATTACTTGGTAGGCTTAATTACCTTTGTTCTTTGATACACAACTTTTATCTTATTTCTAACAAAACAACTAGAAGTAAGAGTTGCTGCATTTCAGGAGAGAGAAAGTTTCATTGAATCCAGTGACGTCAAGGCTATGCAAGATACCTGCTTCAGGAAATGATTCGCCAACAGTTGGTTATATCAAGCTAACAACTTTCAACCAAAATGCTGCTAGTAAGTAGTAATTGATGGGATGCACAACTTTTCTTGCTTCCATAATCTTATCTTTTCTTATTGTCTCTTTCTATGTAATTCCTATTCTCCATCTTATTTTTTGATTCTCTTTAGACGTTACATGCCTTGTTGTCAAGAAATTGATCTCTTGCTACATTATATTTTCATAAATATAACATTCATTTCATCAACCCAAACTATGTTCATGTTCTAGGTTTTCATATATTCTTGTTATTAAATAAATCATTTGTTAATTGACACATAGGCACTGCTATACATAAAATTTTCTGATTCACTTTTGACTTAAATTACTCATCATTTAGATTACTGAAAATATTAATACATTTTTGTAATTACCTTGACTTGTCGTTTACTCTCTACTATCATGACAAAAATTTCATCATTTCTTTGTCCTTTTCTTTATTTGTGGCAAATCTGCCACCATTGCAGGTGCTGTCAAGGAAGCAATCAATGCACTAAGGAGTGATAATGTTAATGCATTTGTTTTGGACCTTAGAGATAATAGGTGATTTAGCAATCGGCATTTCCCACTTCGTACTTTTAACCACTAGCTTTCTGAAGCTTTTATTTTTTTGCAGTGGCGGTCTTTTCCCAGAAGGAATTGAGATTGCCAAAATTTGGTAAGATATGTTTATCAACTAGTCACATTTTAACATATTGTATTGCATATAATCTTATCTTTGGTCGGCAGCGCTTGAATTCAGTTCCATGGTTCTCTGGTATGTTTACCTTTTATGAATCGTAAGTGTTCTATAACTGCATAATCAGAAACACCTTCTACCATGTTAAATTGTATTGTATAGCTTAACTGAGTTGTGGAGTTCCTTCAATATTCAACAACAGAAAAGGACTTTTCGTTATTGTCTTAATTTTTTTACTTAATTAATTATCTTATTTTCGCTTCAAGTTCTAATAGATATTGTCAACCAGGCTGGACAAAGGTGTGATTGTGTATGTTTGTGATAGCCGTGGTGTTCGAGATATACTTGATACAGATGGAAATAATGCACTAGCAACTTCAGAACCCCTAGCCGTACTGGTATGTAATTTGCTTCAGAATTCCAATTTTATTTGTCATTTGCATGGTAAAAATGAGGGAACAAACACATCTTGAGGCTGTATCAGGTAAACAAGGGAACTGCAAGTGCAAGCGAAATCTTAGCTGGTGCATTGAAGGATAACAAAAGGGCCATATTGTTTGGAGAACCAACATTTGGAAAAGGGTAGGTACTTTTGGTTTGGTTCAATCCAAACAAATTAAAATACAATGTTGCTTCACTACCCTAACATGAGCTACACATCTATGCAGGAAGATCCAATCAGTTTTCGAGCTGTCAGATGGCTCCGGATTAGTCGTTACGGTTGCTCGCTATGAGACACCTGCGCACATAGATATTGACAAGGTATGTTCTTGACTCTCCACCACCCCCAACTGGCTTGCATGCCCCCTAACACCCTGCTGCATTTGCATGTAGGTTGGTGTCATCCCTGACCATCCTCTACCAACATCATTTCCGAAGGATGAGGATGCATTTTGCAATTGCCTTCAGGATCCTGCGTCTTCTTGCCATGTCAACAGGGTTCAGCTATTTTCAAAATGATGTTGCTTTTTCTTTCTTTCTTTTTTTTTCACTTTTGTATATTAACTCTTTGAGGAAGATGACAATTCTTTAACAAAACATCATGTTGTTGGGCCTCATTAATCAAGCAAAGGAAAGTTGTTGGGGGACACAATTAAGATGCATAGACGAATTACCACAAAAGTTATCTTGCTGATCGATCAATCACCTTGAATCAATCCCTGTATTGTAGTTTTATATACTCCATGAATTTGATCGCTAATACGTCAATAATCATTCACAAAATATTTAGAGACTACTCATTTTGAGACTACTCATTTTTAAATAAGGAGTGTCTGAAATTATTTTTAAAAAAATCAATTTTCGTTTATTTAAATAATTTTTTAAAAATAATAAGAATATTAAAAAAAAATTTTTAACTTTTTTATTTATATATAAAAAAAATCTAAATTTTAAAATTATTTTTTTTTAAAGTTGAAATAAACGTATCCTAAATACCATAATTTGTCAATAAGATTAAGTTCAGAGAAATTGGAAACATTATAACCAAACTAATCCATGAAATACATTTTTTCCCGAAATAATATGAACATAAAAGCATTAGTGTCAATTTAAGCCTTAAGCGAGTGACTAATTGTGTTTAAAGCAATTTATAAGCAAAATCTTATTAATAAGACGTAATAAACAGTTACAAAAAATATATATTTTCCAAAAAAAAATAATCAAAGATAAACATGCATAAAATAATAAATGCAAAGGAGCGTCTCACTCCACATGATGCTATTGAGACCAGCCCAACACAAAAAAGAGACCAACAAAACATGGATAAACAAGAACACAGCCGACGAATTTTCTGAAACAAATTAATCATTTGCTTTTAACCCAAATTTCCAAGTTCCACACAACTTCAAATAAACCTACTTCAAAATAGCTTTAACAAATGAATTCGGCAACATTCAACCAACTCCAACACTTACTATTGTTATCTCAAAAAAACATTCAAACATTGAACAGAATCATTTAATGTTAAAGCTCAAAATGAAAAACTATTCCGAATTTTCCCTACATAATTGCCTCCATCATTAATGTATAGATAAACCTTCACAGCCCAAGTACTAGGAACATACAAGCTTAGTATGATGCGACCAACCTACATTTGTCCATATCATACATCTACAGTGCTAAGAAGCAGGGCATTAATTTCTGTCTGGTGTGTAAAACAAGATTCATGTCATTGCCCCAACCAAGGAAAATTATTACAATGGCAAATTAATAACGCCTTGTCCTCCTCTTATCATGAACATGTGAACATCTGTTAAACTGAGATTGAGCACTAGTATGGCCTGTATCGAGTAGGTCGTCTAAACCTTGGGACCCTTCTGCATGTTAAAATGATTTAATCATCATATAATGCAAGGAGTGGGCCATGAAGACATAATGTTCAACATTTTTATCAGATCACAAAGAATGGCAGAGCAATCAAACACCTAATTTTCTCATGCGCTATATACATAAAGCTAAATTTTGATCCATTGTCAGTTGGTCAAATTTTACGCTCTCATCAAATCATGTACCGATACATCATTAAAAAGTCATGACTTTTGAAATAGATGTTGTCATAGCTAATCTCATTTAATGATATGGCAATGTCTTATTAAACGAAGTATCAAACATTTTCACTGTATCAGTGGATTAAAATTAAATCCATACATAGAAACATTGATATATGCTCAGACCATAACATGAGACACAAAAATATAAAGCTAACATATTCTAGTTTTTTGACATGTTGTTAGGTCCATGGCAGTAGGAATGCATGTTGAACATGAGGTTGTAAAGAAATAGACTACTTTTTCTTTTTTGCCAAAAGCTCAGATTTAGAAAATTGAAGGACTACGGACTTATCATCAGATGTATTGCTGTCATACAAACAAATCCATTTGTTACTCGGTAATGCTACAGGCTAGATGTAAAGCACCATTTCAACCAAAAAGAGTTTTTACTTTGTAAGACATCAAAATGTACACGACACAAAGCAGGGACATGTGAAAGCAACAATAAATCCAAGGTAAACTTTTTTATTTTCTTCAGTCTATGATAATAGCTTACCCATAACCATATGGTGGATAGAATGGAGAAGGCATGAAAGGCCTCCTAGATCGGAAACCCGTTGGTCTTCTTCCATAATACTGTTTCATTCCAGGAATATTTGTACGCTTAGCAGACACCTGAAGGGAAAACCAGAATTCAAGTATAACCAAATGGTCAGGCAAAGGGAGAAAAATTGAATTTGCACAGATTATCTGATAATAAAGACCTTCAGTTGTCGACCATGCAATTCTGATTCATTTAACAGGAGAGCATTCTGAACAGCATCGATCTCAACAAACTCTACATAAGCAAATCCTTTTGGTTGACCAAATTTGTCTGTCAGTATTGTCACTCTGTTAACAGTTCCACATGACTGAAAATGCTGTTGAACTTCTTCAGGTGTACATGCATAGTCAACCTGAATCATAATTTCGAAACCATTTAATAATTACAAAACACGGTTCAATCTTTACAGCATTATAATGAAACTAAAAACTGCCTGGAAAAATTTTGAACATGCATTAGGCATGTCACTTTACGAGGCACTAGAGCCTGTCACAGTCAAGTTATCAAAACACATTAATGTGGTCTTGATGCAAGCACCAAGAGAATCAAGAAAAGCTTAAGAAGCAAACAAACATTAACAGCCAGTACAGCCCCAGGTGTGGGGTAGTAGGGTCTAATTATAACAACTTTTACATAAGATTTGCAAATGATAGGCCTTGATTCTATTGAAAGACTAATTAATATCCAATTTTTGCTTTCGTGAGAAAGCTCCTATAACTAAATAGGATAAATGTCAACAAAACTGACCATAAAGAAGCTGTTAGCGACCAAGAAAGGCTTTAATATACGTCACAGTTCCACCGCAAACTTAGAAGTTATCAAAGGATTGCATGATTTATTGAACAATCTAGCAAAAGACCAAGCATCAATGTCATCGAAGAAAAGCTAAGTTCATGTTTGGTTTAGTTTTTAGAACTCCAAAACAATTGCTTGAGTAAAAGCTAGTAGAAGAGATTTGGGGCCAAAAAGATAAACCAAACATAATATAAACCTACAGACAGCTAAACCAATGTACTTGTCCACATAGCATACTTCACAAGTACAGATATAAAATACAATGCAAAACAGTGTCAAGTCACTGCACAGCAGTATCAAAATGCAAAGAAACAGAATAAAGATCTGCAACCCTCACATTACCAACATAGATTGATCGAGAATCCACTTCCTCCTTTTCAGCTTGACTTGCAGAAGAGCCAGATGAATCTACAAATCAAAATAGAATTAAAATGTCATTTGTAGAAAGATATTAATATTATCGTCAAATGTCTCAAATATACAAATAAAAATTAAAATCCAGCCATAGAGATGAGGAGTATACTACCCATCACATACACCCTATAGTTCAAAAAAAGATGGCTGCCAGCTTCCACATGTTGAAATGGACAAAAGGCCCATATGCTTAATTTAACAACATAGCTATATAGATAGTGAAGTCATTTTTCCTCCAGTCAACAAGTGCCTAAGTTATTGTATAAACTATAAACCCATTTAATGTATCTTTCCTTCAAGCCCTGCCCCTCTTTTTCTCTTTCCAATCTCCATTATCTATTAATTGCTAATGGGCCTTCTTGTCAACCCATTTATTGCATCATCCGTTCATCACCTTCCCCCTTATATTATTCTCTCCCCAACTTCTCTTACCCAGAACTGTAAACGGAATTCCTTGATCATATGTTCTATAGTACGGTTTGGGTTTATTTTATATTCAGCACATGCCATGTGAATGTAGACATTAATTAAGCAGGCGAAAACACTCGTGCCTTAATGGAACAGTATTTTCATTGACAAAATCAACATCAACCAATGTTGATATTGCTTGATGTTCTTTCCAATAAGAAAAATAGATTATTTTCATCTATTCAAGTATGATGGAAATCAAAAAATAATTGTTAAAAAAAGAAAAGTTCTGATTGAAACTTTCACAAATCATAACAGGTTGCATCCAAGATATGACAAAAAGCAGGAAAAAATATTTGAATGATAGGTGTATATTCACTGAGCAAAGTTTGGCTGGATCATACAGAAACCCCAGCTACTTGGAGGAAAGGAAAAAAGACAAGACATAAACGGGAGAGAAGACGTAATATATGTGATGACACGACACATTAGGTAATTGTCTCTTTTTACTTCACTATCCACAAAACACGTGCCTTGATAAATTAAATACACTGGTTCACTTCCGTTTCAATACATGGAATATGCCAACCTCGCAACAGAGGATAGGAGGTTAGCATTACCCAGTGTGTGTGCATGCCCATGTGTGCGGCGTGCACGTCCCTATACTTTATATAAAGTTAATACTATCCTACAATATTTGCACAACAGGTGACCTAGCACCCAATACACCAACCATAAATCTCAAAATCCATACTTCCCCAATCATTAAATCAAGGATGCCCAGCAGGGTTACGAAACTATAACTATAACAGTACACCAATTTGCAATGGAAGGCCTGATGAGTGTACAATCATCAAACTATACACAGATAAGCTCAAGTTGTGAAACAGTTGTATATACAAATTGGATCTATACAGCTCAAACAAATCAATGAAGTGCATAATCAAATCAGATGAAACATTCGCAACAACGAAGACAATAAATAAATAAATAAATCAGCATAAATAATATCGGTTGGTGTGGTTTGGGAATAAAAACCTTGAACAGCGCCCATCTCTTTCTCGACCTTGGCCTGCATTTCGCGGAGGGCGCTGGCTTCTTCCTCGATCTCCTTCAGCCTCTTCTTCATGTCCTCCAAGTCCTGTCACACACAAAAAAGAATTTCCAGAACCAGATTCAGAAACACACAGACACAAACAAATACAATCACGAAAACCTAAGAGAGAGAGAGAGAGAATCCTAGGCAGTAACGAAACGAACCTTGTTGGGGTCGTTGGAGGGATGTTGGTGGTGGTCTTGTTCGTCATCATGTTCCTGAAGGTCGGCGTCGGTGTCCATCTCGGCCTCGTCGGGAATGTCGGCACCATATACTTCGTGCTCTTCCTGCTCCATCTCTCTCTCTCTCTCTCTCTCTCTCTCTCTCTCTCTACCCGTGTTACTATTTGATTCGGTGCTAAATTAATATATATTGGATAGTTAAGAAGCAGTGAGATAGGGTTGATACGAGCTTTGAAGGGAAAGGGGAAGGGTAGGGGCTGATTTTTTTTTTTTAGGGGGTTATATGAGAAAAGGGATACGGATTACGGGGGAGGGGAGCCCAAGGTCAAACATGGAATCCACACTTTGCGCAGTTCATGTGCCTCGTTCGTTTTAAAAAAGTTGATATTTAGGATTATAATTTTTTTGTTATTATTTTTAACAAGTTTTTTTAATCAATAAAATGTTTTGAACTTGGATTTTTTAAAATTAGAGTGATTATAAAATAATAAAATGAAGAATTATTTCTTATTAGATTATTTTGTATGAGGCCACCACATAACCCTTGTAGATTTTTAACAAATAATTTTTCAATAAAAATATTACTTTTTAGGTTTTGGTTGCAACATGGTAGGAGAAAAAGTTATCATGCAGGGTAAGCCAGCTTCCAACCATTAGCTCATAAAAAATTTAATTAAACGCATGAGATCAATAGTTAATAAATATTGTTAATAATTTATTAGAATTATAAAATATCTAAAATGACAAATCTACCCCTCCACTCATCCCTCTACCACCAGTACCACTCAACCACCGTCTCTGGCTCTCTGCCCTCCGTCAGCCCACCCCCCTTCATCATCGTTGCCGCCGCCGCCATTCCCTACTTTGTGACATAAATTCTCTTTACATGTTAGATGTTACGTGTCCTATTCGTAGGGGAACCAAATGCAATTAATACGACGGAAGCAAATGACCATTTTGCAAGTGGAATTTTGTATGGAGTGGTCAAGGGTTCATCGCCTGAAGAATGCTGCAAAGTAAGTGCATGTAGTAGTGGATTTGTTACGCACTCCCTTGGCGGCGAGGCGACATCAGAGAATTGGCAATGGATGTACAACAGTACAAGCAGATATATCGGTGTAAATAGGTTGGTTCGGACCAGATTTGAGACAAAAAACAAAATTGAATCAAACCAATTTTCGGATTTATGAAATTTTTTTACAAAATCTGAACAAATCGAACCAATCAAATTCGAGTTGATTCAGTTCAGGTGATTAGACTATCTATTTAATTATTTTTTTTCAATTTCTACCATAAGATACAATAAAAGTTAATCATAAAACATCAAAATTTTCACCTAAAAAAATTTTAGATTCTATTCTAATATTCAAAGATTAAATCATTCTAATATTGTCATTAACAAAATTAAAAGATTAAATAATTATCATTCTAATCCATTACCATCAAAGTTCATTAACATAATAGTATCCAACTTTAATATCCATTAACACAATTAAAGAGACGCAAATTGTCCATATCCAATTTTATACATCAAATAACATAACTCATATCACGTCCGTAAGGCCATAAATACAAATTTTAAATTCATGAGAGGGTTACTAATTAATTGGAATAATAGGAAAGGAAAAGTGTTATGTTAATGTGTTATTTTGTTAAGGAAAAAAATAGCTATGAGATTCAGGTTGGGTATCAAGTTACAAAAACCTCATATCTGATTATCGAACTAAATATTGATCGATTCTAATCGGATCATATCTGATTGACTCGATGACCCGAACCAACTCGAATCAATTTGATTGGTTCAATTCATATTGATCAGATTTATCAAGTTAGCTTGATCCGCTTACACCCCTAAGCAAATGTAGACAAGTGGTCCTTGCATGCCTAATGATATATGCAAATGAATAGATGATATAAATCGTTGCTCTCTTTCTTCTTGCCTACTTTCCTTCTTTCCTATTACTTTTTTTTCCCTTATTTTTCTTTGAAATTTCCCCTTCATTTGTTATTACTTATCTCTTATTATCAATTGAAATGAGAGCTATAGCTCCAATTTATGGCTGACTTGGCTAATGCATGGAATATTAGTAGGTATTTTCCACGGAAACACAAGTTAATGTGAGCTTATAAACTGTCATTCATACTTTAATATATAAAACAACACCCCTAAGGGATGGTTGCTTCAATTTTTTGACTACATGTCTCTATTATTGATTGAGCAATGACCTGTGTCAAAAGTATCAATAAGAGGTCACTCACTAAATATTTTTCATCTAGTGTTCTCATGTTTTTATATGAGCTCTACTTTGAGATTTTTGTATAGGAAATGAACAAGCGTGAAAGATGTCCTTCCACATTCACCTCTAAACTCTCATTCCATAACCAGTACTAGTTATTTTTACTTCTTCCTCAATCAATAGGTGGTGAAAAACTTGTCTCTCATGATGAAATCGAAAAGAGTTGATGCAAAAAATCTTTGTAAAACTTAGTAGACAAAAAATAGAAAAACAATTGTTTTCTATTTTTCAAATTGGAATAAAATAAAAATTCAAATATGATATATTTGAGGGGGGATAGACGGTGGGCGGCAAGTAAGGAAGGAGAAAGATGGGGAATGGATTTGGGGGAGGGAGGGGGGATATTTTGGTAAATTGATAGATTATGCAACCATAGACCATTTCCTAGCTTCCTCATGCTAACAACTTTAAACATAGTAGATTTTAAAAATTCTTTAGGTTTTATTTGTAAATCATTATACATAAAAAGGAGAAAAAAAATAAAGACAAAAATAAATTTTTGGTCAATAGTAAAAGAATAACATTATTGTTACTTATGAAAGTGAATTGAAAAGCACATTTCTTCATTTACAATCACAAAAGGGTTAAGGGATGAGTTACAAAAAATTGAGCATACGGACACTACAGAGTGTGTTTGCTCTAAATTCTTTCCAACATCACAGGGCATTTATTGAAAGGAAATTTGAACTTCCTTTGCAAAAATAATACCAAAAAACTAGATTTTATCTTATTAAATGTGTAATTCCTTTTTGCAAAAACAAGAATCTAAAACAAATGGGTTGTAAATCCCTATATCATGACTTTATTCTTCTTTTTTTCGGGGAGGGGGTAAAGGGTTATCTAATTAGTGCCTTAGAGCACTAGTTAAGATATCAAAAAAGAAAACTTTATATTCAAAAAGTAAAAATTTTAAGTTTCAATGCATTGAATACCTTAAAAGTTTTAAAATTTTCCTTTTATTGATCCCTTAACCAATATCCTGGTTAGCAAAACACTTTTTGTAGTTTAATGATAGTTTTTACAAATTTCAACAAAAGTCATTAATGTCATGATATGAGGAGTCACATTAATGTCCATAGGAATTGCATGCCCATTTTTAGGGATGAATCACTTTGTGGGAGAGAACAAGAGGAATGAGAGATGATTAGTCTATCTAAGTTTTGACTAGTTATCATCAATTTACCCGCTTGCTGAAACCACTCGGCATGAAGGGTTTAACGGGTTGGTTTGGATTGGGTTTGAGTAAAAAATAAATCCGATCGGATCAAATTTAATTGAATTGATTTGGTTTGGATTTAAAAATTTGTTTTTCAACAAATCTGAATCAAACCAATCCAATTAAGATCGGGTTGGTTTGATTTAGGTCATTGGATTAAAATAAAAAATAAATAATTGTATTTTTTTAAAATTTTTATTTTTATAACAACTAACAATAATGTAAAGCTTAATCATGATATACTTAACAATGATGTAAATAGACAAATTTCTTAAATAAATATTAACAAAATGATAAAAAAAAATGACTATGCTATTAGGAACTTAAATGTAAAATTTTGAAATATTAGAAATTTAAAAAAAAATTAGTTGATCAGATAATCGAGTTAAGTGTTTGGATAATCGAATTGAAAAATCATAAATCCAAAACTGAACCAATAATAATTGGTTTGGTTTGCTTTGACCTTGAAAATGAATCGATTACCCAAACCAATCCGAACCAATTCCATTAGTTGGGTTTGAATCTTCGGATTTATTGGATCAATCTGATCCGCTTACACTCTTGCATAGCCGAAGTTCAAGCATAACAAAATCTAAAAACTAAGGATGTATTTGTTTCAATTTTTGAAAAAAGTGATTATAAAATTAAAATTTTTTATATAATTGAAAAAATTGAAAACAGATTTTTTTGATAAGCTACTCTTTTCTATTTTTCTACTTAAAAAACAAAAAATAAATTTTTTTGAGATCCTGATTATTTTTAAAAATTTATCAAAATATGTCAAAAGTGATTTTTTTAATTAAAAATAGTGATTTTCTAGCCAAAATAATCTTATCCAAATGCACCCTAAATCAAACAACTTAATTTGTAATTAAGGTGATGTATGTGTTCATAACCAAACTAGATCAATTTATGTTTTAGAACTTCAATTGAAAAAAAAAAAAAACAAAACTATTTGACTTACAAGTATTGCCAAGGTAGTATTGATAAAAAAATTACTTTAAGTGCTAATTATTTAAAAGGATATAATTTTAGTTTAATTTTTCAACATTACACATTTTTTTTGTTTTTCTTTTGAGTATTGTATGCAAAATAATATATAATATATACATGACATTTAAAAGTTTTTTAAATTATTTTTTAACACTTGATGTATATAAGCTATGTTTATAAAATATATAGAAAAACAACTCCCTTTATCATCTAAACATTTTGAGATAATATGAGTGAGTTAATGATATGAACAAAAGAAAGTATTAAAAGAAAAATTGTTGAATGTGGGAAAATACAAATAATTAGAATTCATTGACAAAATAGGAATATGGCTCTTGTAAGAGCGTCGAGCGAAGAGCTATAGTGAAAAGGATTCAATTTTTCACTTTTACTTAAACATCCACTTAAGACAGTCAATTGCATTGGTAACCAAACAATATATAAAATGAAGCACACATTGGGTCCACAAACGACTAATCAAACATGCACTAAATTCATAGGAGTAGGCTTAGTATATTTTAGGGGTATAAAAGATTGCAAGTAGCATGTATTTAAGTAGGCATCATACATGTAGATAATTTTTATTATTATTATTATTATTATTTGACCCACCATTATCTATAAATTTCAAACTCAATATCTTTTTTAAATTAAATAAATGTCAAATCATTTAAATCAATAAAATATTAGCACATATAAATAAGGCTTTGTTGTAATTTTATCATATGATTGATGCAACATGCAATAGAATAAAAATATTCAGCATATTTATTTTTATATAATAACAATTATGAGATAAACTAATTAGTCTTATTAGACCTAGTAACACATTATAGAATTATATATATTTTTTATCAAATTAAATAAAATTTAATTATTCAAATCTAAATTTATTATAAATTAAATTTTTAACATTTTTTTCATGTATAAGAGTTTTATTATCAATTAAAATCATCACACAACAAAGATGTGACAAAATTATGCAATCCAACATAGCACACTAAACAAATTATACAAACACATATATTATTTAACTTACACTATATTACCAAATTTTGGGGCCTTTTGCCGTACTCCCTACGAAGTAGGGAGTGCCACACACTTGAACAACTATAGAATTATTTCCTCTAGAGACCGCCCATGCACCATCACTTCAAACTTCTGTTTACACCCTTCAGAGCATCGCTTAGCAACCACCCTCTGACCCATTGCTCCCTCATCACCAGGAACTTCAACCACCACCGTGATCACCGTTGTCCCGACCACCATTGTTTTCATAGCTACATGAAAATGAAATATCGATTGTGGGATGCCACTTCACCATTTTCACATCCTCAGTATGTCCTTGCAACAGCGACACACACTCATCTCTATTACACATTGCAAGCAGAATTCCAAATGCATTCTAGGACACACTCTTCACTCATTCTCATGACCCTGTCCGTAAAATCACATATATTTCAATGCCAAAAAAGAAAACAACAATGATAAAATATATATATATATATATATATATATATATATATGCAGCATATCCAAATGTGCATTTTGTCCAAAACTACCTGCATTTTATCTTTACACTCATAAAAGAACAAAAAAACAAGAAACAAAAGCATACAACTTCAATTATGAAATTACACTCTAACCTAGCTAAGCCACTAAAGATAAATCTCTCAACTATTTAGCTATTATTAGTGTTGACCACATTATATCAATGTTCAATTAGTTTAGTGATGATCCTCAATGGAAATAATAACAATAATAGGTTGATCAGAGAGTAATGTTACTAAATCACTAATTAACATGGAATTAGAAGTTAAAAAAAATTAAGAAAAAAGGGAGACCTTGGAGGAACCAAAGACCAGAGGAAAGGTTTAAGTCCTAGATTTGGATGGTTTATCATAGTAAGGGATAAAGGCTGATGGTTAGGAGTTAGTTTGTTATTGACAATTATGTTAGTTAGTGGAGTTAGCTTGCGGTACAAGTTAAGTCAATATATGTATATATACATATGATGTACTCCTATTCATTCATCTAATTATCATTCTCACCTTTCACTTCTTTCTCAATCTTCTTCTCTAACTCTTCTCCCTATTACTTAGTTTGTGGCCTTGATACCTTCATGGTATCATAGCACAGTGCTACCATGACTTCCCTTGATTCATCTTCTCAAACTACACAACAATCTTCTTTTTCACAGGTTTAGATTCAAAAAATTTTGAATCTAATGGCTATGATGCTTATGAGGAAAACTACCTCCCATGGAAACAACAAGCCGAAGCAACCATCAAAGGACATGACTTGATGAAGTTCATCACTAGTGAAGAGATTACATGAAAATTTGCCTCTATAGAAGACCAAGAAAATGTTGTGGTGAGTGCAGCATATCAACAATGGAAGAAACAAGATTCACTCTTCAAATCATGGTTGTTATCCTCCATGAGCACATCCTTTACAACCAAAATTGTTGGATGCAAGTTCTCTCACTAGATCTGAAAAAGATTAGAAGTCTTCTTTGTATCTCGGATTCAAGCAAAGACTCAACAATTGAAGAACAAGCTGAGTAATACCAAAAAAGAAGGATTGGTAAGCACTTACTTGCTAGAAATTAAGAAAGCAGTTGATTCTCTAATATCAGTTGGAGCTCCATTATCTTATCATGATCATGTTGAAGTAATTTTAGAAGGGTTACAGAACAATATAGTCCACTTATCACTTCTATTACCTCTCGAGAGAAATCTATCTTTGTTGGTGAATTAGAATGCTTTTAATGGCACAAAAAGAGTGAATAGAAATGTTTTGAAAGCTAGAAAGTGCTATTCAAGCCAATGTGGCTCAATCTCATTCACAAAAAGGTAATCATCAAGATTCTTCCAAGTTTGGTGACAATGCACAATCTGGTGGAAGAGGTCAAAACTATTTCCATAGAGGCAGAGGTTAATATGGCAGATATGGTGGCTATGGTCGAGGTGGAGGTCATTTCTTAGGTGGTAGATTCTTAGAACAACCTTCTTGTCAAGTATGTGGAAAATATGGCCACTCAGCCATTGACTGTTGGCACAAGTATGATAGGCAATTTCTTGGTTCAGCTTCTAGTTCTGTGTTTCCTTCTCCATGGCCAAATGCTAATCTTTCCACAAGCAACATGTTGGCTATACCAGCAACTATGTATGACCCTAATTGGTACTCAGATTCTAGGGCTACACACCACATGACACCAAACTCTTCTCACTTGCTAGATAGAATTAAGTACAATGGATCGGATCATGTGCTCATTGGCAATGGTGCAGGTTTGCAAATTAACCATGTTGGTAGTTTAGTATCTAAGCCATTTTCATCTAAGTATTCTTTTAAATTGCAAAACCTTCTTCATGTTCCTTATATCACTAAAGACCTTATCAGTGTCTCACAATTCTCTCGAGATAATAGTGTCTTGTTGAATTCCACCCTAATTGTAAGAGATAAAGGATGATGGTTAGGAGTTAGTTAGTTTGTTACTAATAGTTATGTTATTTAGTGGAGTTAGCTTATGGTACAAGTTAAGTCAATGTATGTATATATACATATGATGTACTCCTATTCATTCATCTAATCATCATTCTTACCTTTCATTCATTTCTCAATCTTCTTCTCAAACTTTTCTCTCTATTCCTCAGCCTGTGGCCCTGATACCTTCAATCGCCGCTACAAGAAGTGAAGACGAGTGGGATACCATCATGGATGGTGGCGGGTGTCCCTATTGGTGTGACCTTCCAGTTTTTGAATTTCCTTCAGTTCCAACCTCTCCAATATTGAGAATTTCTCATCTAACCACAAACCTCAGTTGTTATTGTGTGAGCTTTTTGCTACTCTGCTACTTTGTTTGTTGTCATCAATCCTTACACATAGCGCCTAAATGTTTTAGAGGGTTTTCCCACGGGCATTGCAGGCGCCGATGATGAGTGAGAAGCATGTGAAGTTGTCGAGGTAGAGGGAAGGAAGAAAGTTTTTGTAGGTGGGTTGGTGTTGGTGCGCACCATTAATCTAAGGTGCATTGATGTTTCAAATATAGTTTAAGCCATTAATTTTAAAATGAATGATTGAGATATTAAGGTGTGTGGCACTCCTTACTTTATAGGAAATATAATAGAAGACGGCTCAAATTTTAAAGTATTAAATTTTTATAGTATCACCTTTCCTGTACAACTTACTAATCAAGATCCATTGGTCCAAGCCAAGGCATGTAATCTACTAAATTAAATGCTCCACTGAGGATTATCTCCTTTTGAATTAAGTCTATCAAATACAAAAAGAACCATATATAATGGTGTAAATAAGCAACAGGATGAATTTTCCTAAAATAAAGCTTGACTCAATAACTCCACTTATATTTGATGAGGTTAAATATTTATGAATCCTATCAACCATCAAAACTCGAGACAACGAATGGGGTTCATCTCGGATGCATAACTCAAATCATCTTTGAAGCTGAAAGATTTGGACAACATAAAACAAAATGGAATTGAAAGGCGAGTTTAGGGGTGTAGGTGGCGATTTTAATACGAGATTCGAACTCCTCACTTACAAATAAAATTTATATATCTATCACGGTAATCAATTACCTTTGGAGGCAGTTTTAATACTTGTAATTTTTTTTCACATTTTAATTTAATTAGCCAAATATTAATTTACTTTCATCTCATCCAGCTCTGTCAAAAAAAATTAGTTATTATATTTTTTTTCTCTTTTAATCTGTTTTTCTTTTTATTTTCTATGGAACTTTTATCCTCGATTGTTGTATACTTTTATTTCTAATTTTAATAAAATTTACCGTTGAAAAAGTAATTAATTTGATTTAGATAATTTATTAACCAAAACAATTTTACAATAAATGTCAATTGAGAGAGTTACTTATTATTATGCAATAACTATTAATAACTTGTTTAGCGATAACTTGCGAGCTTCCAGTACCACTTATTATTGGATGATTTAATCTTCTAAAATTGCAATTATAAAGCTTATTTATTAGTTGCATTGGTAACAGAGGGTAAGTTAGTGAATTAGACGAAAGGTTTTGAAGCTGAATATTGTTGAAGTCTAAAACTGGTGAAAATGAATTGCAAGTATCTCATTAACTCAGCAAAGGTGTTTATATACACAGGCTCCACTAAATGATTGTGTCTAACAAACTAACGGCTAATAACTAACTCTCTCACGGTTAACTAACTCCCAATACTCCCCCTCAAAATGGGAGATACTACTCCTTAAGTCCCATCTTGGACAACAAAATAAGTAAACTGAGCCAAAGGAAGAGCCTTAGTAAAAAGGTCTACCAACTGACGTTGAGATCAAAATGGACAAGCATTATAGTGCCATTGTCAATTTCCTCACGAATGGAGTGACAATTGATTTCAGTATGCTTTGTTCGTTTATGATAAGTCAGATTGGAGGCAATACGAATCACTCCTTGATTGTTACAGTGCATAACTGCGAATGTGATACGAAAGAATAATTAATAGGAATATTCTAAAACGAGTAAGTGATGATGACATGTATAATATATATGAGTATGGCATATATATGGATAAAAGGATCCAAAATCTTTTACACTATTATAAATATAATCCTTTGATATAAATGAATCAGAGAAAAAAATATTTAGCGAATTAGTTTCTTAGCTTAGGTTTTAGTTTTTCTCTCTTTTAGCTCTAATTTTCATAACAGAATAGAAGGTTGATGAGAAAATCAATAATCAAGGATTTCATCCATGGCAACTCATTGTAGCGAGTGCTGCAAAGAAGTGATATTCTGCCTCGGCTGAGAAGCGGGAAATTTTGGTTTGCTTCTTTGATTTCCAGCTTACCAATGAATCTCCAATGAACACACATTGGGCAAAGACCGAGTGCCTAGCGGTAGTGCAAGGTGCCCAATTAGCATCTGCATATGCTCTAAACTGGAGTTAGGACCGAGAAGAGAAAAATAGGCCTTGACCAGTGGAGCTCGTAATATAGCAAAGCAGATGATGAACAACATGAATATGTGGAGGTTAAGATACAAACTGGCCTAACCAATACACATACTACCGTAGGATGTATGATGAGATGGCACAAAAAAAAAAAAAAAAACAAATAAGAAGTTTAGCATAATTGATGTGTTGATGCTACATTGCTATTATGTGAGTCTAGATTTATATATCATGAATCGATAAATAAATAGATTTCTTTTTATTTGAATCCGTAAATAGATTTTAAAAAGTATCATGATTTATTCTCTATTATCTATTGTATCGGTATTATATTAAATATGCTAATTGATTCTTGAAAAGCATAAATAATTACATTATTTTTTTTAAAATTACAAGAAATTTTTATAAATTTGGTTTATTTGAAGAGTTCATAAGACTAATATTTGTTCAATTACGAGAATATTAGGTTTATGCAATCTTTTTATAAGAGTTATTTCATTTTATTTTTTGTAGTTTGAATTTACGTCTTTTTTTTAGAGAGTTAAAGTTGTTTATTACTATAATCAACCTTTTATAAAATATAAATAACTATTCTATTGAATAAACTTTGATTCAGGTGTTTTTGGAAGAAAGGAAAGGAGAAATAAAAAAGAGGAAAGGGAAAGAAGAAATGTTGACACTCTTCCTCCACAAAAAGTTCTTGCATATAAGGATTTTGGATATACATTATTTTAAATAGTCCATATATATATAATTAGTAAACAAATAAAAAATATGTAAAAATTGAACATTAATTTAAAGTGTAGTAGATAATTTCAGAATAGTAATTTGTTTATGCTTTTTGGATATTATTATTATTATTATTATTATTATTATTATTATAATATATTGTCAAAAATATTAAAATTTTGATTTTCTAAAAGCAACTATTCACTTTAATTTATTTCTATAATTATATATTTTTAAAAAGAAAAGAAAACATGTAAAAAAAAATGATTTGGTTCATTCAAGTTAACATGAAAAAAAAGGAACAATTCAGATGCATCCAAAAAAGGTAGAAATGGCAACAGATGATGTTCCGCTATAGCTCATCCTCAATCCGATTTCGCACTCATCATTTCCTTTTAGAATTCAACAAACATCAACAAATAAAATTCATGGGTTCATGGAATTTTGCGAGAGCATCATATCAAAATTGGTGAAAAAAAAAAAAAAAGAAACTCAAAGGGTTTTTTTTTCTTTTAGAAAAAGGTAAGATGTCCCCAAAAGAGTCCAATTTATAAGGTTAAATCTCCAAAATCACCTCTTACCAACCAACTCACCTGCACGTCTCATTACAATATTACCCCAACAAAAAAGACTTTTTAATTGAATTTATATCTGAAGTTAAAAAAAATAAAAGATGTTTATTTTAAAATTATTTAATGAGATATAATTATGCCATATTTTATTAATCTAAATAGATATCCTTCACTCACTTTAAGCTAGTTTCCTTTAAATAATTTTTTTAAAATAAAAAACTCTTTATTCTACTCTTTCACGCATACTCTTAGTCTATTGGTATTTTTTTTCTCTTGAGTATTTATTTACTTAATAAGTGAAAAATTAATCGATCATATACTTAAAATATTTGAACTCTTTCCACTTATATTAATACTTTGTTAATAGAGCTAGAAATATGAATACTAGCTAATACTCATTACCTTCACTCATTCAAAAAAAAAAAAACGCTTTCCTAAATTCTGATTTGGTTAATTAATAAATTCAGCAGCTCCACAAAAAAAAATCCAAAAAAAATATTAATATAAATAAATATAAAAAATTTAATTAAAATATATTAATAATATCATCTAATTAAAATATTTTATTTATATAATTATTTAAATAATAAATAATTATATTAAAAATTTTTATTAATATAATAATATATAATTAGATATTTGTATAAAATTTTTTTATATTTATAATATATTCAAATTAAATACAAATATAAATACCATAATATTCTCCGCTTTCTTTTTTCCACACCTTTCCACCTCTCTCTCTCTCCTAGAAAAACCGAAAAAAAAAAAAAAACAAAACCCACCCCCTTCTCATCTTCCTTCTCTTCTCTTCTCTCTATCTTCTTCTCTCTCTCTGTGTCTGTTGCTGTTACTGTAGCTTCTTTCTCTCTCTCTCTCTCTCTCTCTTGCTCTGTGAGTGTTCAATGGGAAAGTACATGAAGAAAGCCAAACCCAAAGGCGACCTCGCTGTATTGGACACCACCACCTCCTACTTCGGTGTTCGAACCCGCGCCAAAACCCTAGCCCTCCAAAAATCCCAGTCGCCGGAGCTTTCCTCCTCCGCCGCCGCCGGAAGCTACCTCCAGCTCCGCAGCCGCCGACTCCACAAGCCCCCGATTTCGATTCCCTCCCATGATTCCTCCCCTTCCAAGCGTCCCAGGCACCAACAAAACCGTAAGTCCCCAGTCCCGAAACCTAGGTCCGGTCCCAGGCTCGGGATCGGCTCCGAAGCTGAGGAGGGCGCGAGGAGGGACCAGAAGGAGGAGCAGGAGGAGGAGAAAGGGATCGTGCATGAGAATGCTGTCGATGGTGCCGGTGCTGGTGCTGTTGAAGAAGCTTCGTTTGGGGAAAATGTGTTGGATTTTGAAGGTAGAGAGAGGTGGGTTCTTCGTTTAAAATTTTCGAAAGATTTATTTATTTATTTAAAATTAATTTTGTTTTTTGAATTTGGTTGTTGAATTTCAATTGGGATGGCCTCGTTTGGTATTTGTTGTATTTTGTAGCGAGTTTTCTTGTTTATTTCATTTTATTTTATTATTTACTTTTGTGATTTGGTTGGCCTGAATTTGAAATTAGGTAATGCTCGTTGGGTAAAGCAGAGTTTTTGAAAATCTTTTTTTTTTCTTTTAATTTTTTCGTTGATGAACTGTTATCTTGTTGTTGAGATCATTGTTAGAGTGTATCCGTTTATTGAGATTTATGGTTTCTTTGGTTGAAAGAGAAGGTGCGGAACAAAGAAGAAGGTCAATTTGAAGCTGGAAACCTTGGAATTTTATGTGGTTTTATGATGTTTGGTTCGGTTAAACGTGTTTTTGAAAGACAAGCTTTTTGTTAGCAATTATAGAACTTAATGGGAAGGGGATGAATGTTATTTAATGTGGTTTATTCTTTGGTTGACTGTCATGCAATTTGTTCCCAAGTTTCAGTTGGAAGGATGATTGAATGCGGAGAAGTTTTATGTTTGTTGTCTTCGCATTCAACGGTTCCATGTCGCGTTCTGTTTTAAATGAACCTTCTCATACAAGGATTTGCTTCACAACTGTTCTTCCCTTCAGACATTTGTGTGTAAATTTGTTTTTCAACTAGACTCAAGGTTTACCGGAGAAAGGTGTATTGTATTCTTCTCCTACAAAGCTTTTAATATGTTCATTATGTCAAATTCTCATTGTTCTTGCTCACCTGATATCCTGAAATGATTCCTCTTGATTTGGAGATGTTACTTTGAAAGTAATGTACAGGATCTATTCCACAACAACAACCAAGTCTTATTCCACTAAGTGGCATTGGCTACATGGATCAGATAGCACTAGAGTGTCTTATCGTAAACCATACCTGTGGAACCTCTGAAGCTGTTGTTAATGTTACTTTGTTATCAGAAGGATTGATACTTGGTTACAGTAGCTGAAATTTCACCCCAATGGGACAAGCCCAATGATGAAATTACTCATGTATTTGGAGATTGATTTTAAAAATTTTAAAAATCTTATTTATGAGAGAGAATCATGGATATGTATGAAGAGGAGGGATAATCTTATGCATGCCCCTTTTTCTGCAAATTTGCCATATGTTTGAATATTGATCAATACATTTGAATCTTTTCATATCTGTATATTCTAAATATGTACAATGGAGTTGAAATGGATTTTAAATGTTGGGTTCTTTTGCTTTTTAAATGTTGTGCAGGTCTGCCCTGGAATTTTAAGCATTATCATTTATGCTGTTTCTGGACCAACACATACTTGATATGTTATTTTGTTATTATCTTACTTTTTGTCATTAAATTTCTTTTATGTTGCTGTTGTTCCTGGCGTATAATAAAATCGCTAGCTTCATTATCTGCAGCAGGAGCACTAGGGAATCTACACCATGCAGTTTGATAAGGGACCCAGACACTATCCGGACTCCTGGTTCAACTACCAGACCTACTTGCTCAACTGAAGCTCATAGAAGAGCAGAGAATGCAGCTAGAAGGCAGATCCCAACTGCACATGAAATGGATGAATTCTTTGCCAAAATTGAACAGGTTCAGCAAAGGCAGTTCATGGAGAAGTATGCTTCTGTGGTTTGATTTTCTTGGTTCTTTCTTGCTTAACCGCATTGACTATTGCATCCCCCCACAAGCTAATTTATTTACTTCCCATGTGGGCTCAATTGCAGGTACAACTTTGATCCTGTGAATGAGAAGCCTCTCCCTGGGCGTTACGAATGGGAAAAACTGGAATCCGAGAAGGCTAGTGTTAGTGTTCCATCTAGACATCTTTGAAGTAGCAGGGTTAGAAGAATTAGCTGAAACAGTGGTGGTCTTATTTCCATTTTCCATCACCTTCTATTTATTTGTAAAGAAAGTAGGACTTTCAAGATGTGTAGACTAATGGTCTGTAACCTTACAGAGGTGATGATTACATAACAATACAAATCAAAGTCCTTTGTCTAACAGATCATTGAAGAGGGGAAGGGGAAAGGGAAAGGGGCTGTAGGCTGTAGGATTAGAGATAAGTCAAAAAATTAGGTCAGTATGAGGTACAGGAATTCACTTAGGTTTTCTCTTGTTCTTGTATTTTACTCTTCTTTGTCTATACTTGTACTGATGGACCTTGAACAAACTCTTAGAAATAAAGACCCATTTTCCCCTGTCTAAATGTTTGTCACTTCCTTTGTCACCTATGTGTTGTGCTCAATTAAATATTGGCTGTGTGAGTATGTCCCTGTTAATCGCTGGATCGTTCATTTGTTTTAGATGATGCTTGCTTTTTCTGTGGAGTGTAGCTACGGTGCTGAAACCTGCTGGTTTTTCAAGTGTCCTATAGTGGTGGGACAATGCTTACACTGAAATGTTGTCTTCTCTGTTATCATTGTCTCCACAAGTGACTTCGTAACTTTTGATAACCTGACATTACGGGGGACGCTCGCAAGTTCGAAAATGATACTTGCACAGTATGAGTACTCGGGCACAATTTCTTCACCTAAGCGTATAGTTGCAGCAGGTCAAGTTATTGTGTGGCTTATAGTGAGTATCAACAGTGATCGAAAATTGTGTTTGCAAATTCTTTTTAGATGAAGTTGGGGAGAAATTGAATAGTTGGTTTAAGAAATTCAACTTTTCTTTCTTTGAAGGAAGATTTCATTTTACAGTTGAGTTTTGCTAAGGGAGAAAATTAACACAGAGTTTCACTTTTATAGTAGGTTGAAGTATCTTGAATTAAAATATTTGGGGTCCGATAGATTCCGAAGAGAAGTGATTTATAATGTATAATAATAGTAATAATATGGAATAGGTGAAAATTATCCAACTAGTTTTATTTTTTTTTTGGGTTAAACTTTTTTTTACAGCATTAAGTAAGCAAATTTTGGCTTTTATTATCGGGGGACTATAAAAGAATATTATCTCTCACCATTCCCTGCTGATACTTTTCCAGCTATTGTAAAGGGATTTTTTTTCCTAAAGAAATTGAATGACATAAATCGTGAACCAATAATCACAAAAAAAAAAAAAAAATCCTAAAATGATTTAGTTAATTTAATGGTAAAATGCAAATAATTTTTTAAATGAGGTTGATGTGCGATTTAAGAGGAACCAAAGTTTTAATCAAATCATAATTAAACTAGATTAAAAATTAATGAAATGAAGATAAAATCTCTAAATGATATAATATAATAACGAGCAACAAAAAGTAACTAGTTGATTTAAAGATAACATAAAATTCTCAAAATAACCATAACATCAGTTATATTAGATTAACATGCTTATCCATTGGGCATAATTGAAACTCATCTTTCTCTTGAGGTTAAGATTGATGCGAAGCATCTAAGGAGTAATCAAGAAATTATAGTACGGAAAGTTGCTGGCTTTTGGTGGTTTTCAAATTACAGATGTAGTAACACACAATTTAATGTACTTGGTCGTTGAAGTTATCAAATTCTAAAGCTTCCACAAAATCAGATGGAAATAATTTTTTGGTACATAAATTAGATGGAAATATGAATCCGAATATGTCAATTCATGGATTTTTTTTTTTATCTTTTTTCTTTTTTTTGGTCGGAGTTCTCTTTTGGGGGTATTTTCCTTTTCAAGTAATGTCATGGATTGACCGACCGATATGGAGACAAGGATGTTTATTTTCAGAAAAATTTGGAGCTTTGCTGTTGCTGCTATAAGCTCGTGATTTCAGTACAGATTGATAACGGGTGCATTATTTTTTTATTTTTAAAATTACGAGATAGATTTACAAGTTTAGTCTATTTAAATTATTTATAAATATATTTACAAAAAAAAATTTGCTTATAAATATATAGTCTACCCATATTAGTTGTTTTTCTAAAATTTAACTCATCTTTTCATGTTAGGAGACTTAACTTATTTATTACCTTAATCAAACTTTTATGATTTTTTGTTTCTTAAACAAAAGAATGACTTAAGAATAAATTTTCAAAAGCTATTCTTGTCGTAAAATTCTATTTGAAATAAATTGAACTTTAAATTCTAATGTTTTCCATTGTTGCTTTTAAAATTGATTAGTTTTATGAAATGTTAAAATTTTCAAAAGCCTCAGTTTTATTCGTTGACCTAACCATTTCGGTCACAACCGTAATATAAAGCATCAAAATTATTTAATTTCTTACTGATTTGAATTTTTAAATAAATTTCGTCATTAAAGAGTTAAAATCTTTGGAGCGATTCACCATGATGTAAAATTTTCTATTTAAAATTCAGTACAAATAAAATAAAATACTTTTAAAAGCATGTATCACTTTTCGATGAAAGAATAGTTAAAAAAAAAAACTTGATGTTTATTCTAGCATCTAGGGAGAAAAATCACTGATGAGTGTTTTGACTTCTTAGAAGTTCATATCTTCAATGATGATCTATATTAACATTACTCAAACAAGTTATTTTCCCCCCAGTTTCTCGAGAAACTAGTAATTTTTAGTTTCTATGGGTATATTATTACCTCCTAAAGGATGCGCGTCTTGATTATTAATCATTGAGCCTAGAATTCATGTGTGTCTGTCATTGTTTCAGTCCTTTTGCAAAAGACAACATGCCTATGCGTGCCAACAAAAATTCCCATAATGTTTTATTATCTTATCGCTGGGGCAACGGAATTTTCTCACGTTCAGAACGATGGAAAATTTCACGTAAGCAATCGAATGAAGGGTTGAATAGAGTCATGCCAAAACAAACAAAAAGGTCCCTGCTGAGTAAAAAGGTGAGGAATCCAAACTGCCATCAATTTTAAAAGGGAAGTTGTTAAGGGATTCGAGCTCTTTTTGCTTTTTATAATTATTAAAAATTTTAATTAGTTATCAAATATTTGTTGAATACAGGTTTTCACAATGCAAACGTTACGCCGAAAGATTCTTAGATACACTAAATTTGAGACATCATTTTATAATATCATTAGGCATGTGTCATTACTTGTCTTATCATTGAAAAAACATTTGTCTTATATTTAAAGTAGTAAACAAAGCAACTCCACTTAACCAACATTACATACATTCATTCAATGATATAGGGTGAAAATAATGTCTTACACCTAATGTCAGAGGCTAAGTTAAAGTAAGCGGCAATTACGATTTGTTCAAATTATTTGACATTTATTCTATTTAAATAAGATTTTAGGTTCAGATTTTGTGAATAAAAAAAATTAATATTGAGAGAGTTTTAACATTATAATAGACTAACCTAACTCATGCTAAATTAGTTGAAATTCAATAAATTCTTAATTTGGTGGTTTAAGAAAAAAGATAACAATTATTTAGATGCTTGAATATGATACCAATAGTTAAAAGAAAAGCCTCTAGCATTAGTAAAATACATAGTGATTCTTCCTTCTCCCTTTGGTTAGGAATTCTGGTTCACACTCCACTAGCATCTGGACTCTCTGATTGGAATAATGGTGGTGGTGGTTGACTGGTTGTTGTCAATAGTGGTGTGTGGTGCTCTGGTGGATACTGCACAAATGGTATTGGGTGTAGCTGAGAGATCTCCAATTCCCAATGAATACTCCTTCCTTTTCTTTGCAAAAATATGTATCTGAGGACAGATTGTTATTCTCCATGCATGTAAATTCAAATGGGCATTCATGATTTACCCACCCACTGGAAGACATTTGACAATGAAACGAACTCCCACATGATGCTTCCTTTGACTCTATGGGGAATGACACAGTGGGTAATTAAATGGAGGACCCTGATTTTCCATTTAATAATTGGTCATATCCTTTTGAAACAGAAGGGGTGAAAAGAGGATTAGGGGCAACGTCCATTGAGTTTTTCACATATTAAGAGCATTAAAATAGTGAGATGGAAAGTGGATAAAGAAGAGAGCGAATAACACAACTTTTTTTTAAAAATACAAAATAAAAACTTTGGTACCCACATAATAAATATAATATATTATATTTAAGCATGTTCTGGTCTCAACTCGGGAAGGGGGAGTTGGTGGCGGCATGGTTGAGGTTGCAGGGCTCCTACGGAGGGAATTATCTGGTGATGAGTGATATGAGTAGTGCTTAGACTGTGAACCCATTTATCTCATGTTTTTCTATAGCTTTTATAGGATGACAAGTGTAGTAATACCACATTGGATGTATGTTATGCCAAAATGTGGGATCCGAGTGAGGCATCTCAAGCTTGAATTTAGGTAGGAATCATCATCAAGAGGTAAATTGTAGAGAAAGAATTAGTGTAACATGTCAATTCAATAATGAGAGGAGCAAGTGGAGAGAGCGCGAGGGAGGAAGAAGGCAGTGAGGGGTCGAGAGAAGGAAGTCATGGGAATGGGGCTTGACAAGGCTCTAAGCTCGGTCCACGAACACTTAGCCCGAAGCTCTAAGGTTTAGGGTCAAGAGATTTTAAGGCCAGATATCCCAACAGTTCAAGGCACACTCACAATAAAATTAGATCTCTCCAACTTTATTCAATATACACTAACTTGTTTATAAGTTTTAAAATCTTTATTATGAGTATGTCTGAATATGAGACTCTAAATTTGTACCTACACAACTAATGAATTGTAGTTCAAGTGATATTTTTCTTTATCCTTGTGCCAAGGGATTATTAACACTGAGTTAGGAATTTAATCTTCATATGCCCCTCCATTAACTTTACTAGAAACTCCTTATACCAAAAGAAAAAAAAAAAGATTTGTATCTATAAAAAAAAATTATTGCCAATATGTATTTTAATTTGAATTGATCTTCCATAAATAATTTTAGTGTGATGCCAACTTTTGGAATAGTCTGAATCATAAATAGTATAATCGTGTGACTTACTTTAAATTTAATTCAATTTTCTTACTAAATGGGGCAAGTACGAGCCTCATACCATGAGGGATCTAAACAGTTATTGCATTTTCTAAATGGATCAAGTATTACACAAGCATGAATTAATCTATACTCCCTTTGTCTCACACACACAAGAAACTTACAGGATCAAGGTATCTAGGCACCATGCTTAACGACTCACTGATATTTACAAAGCCCAAATGGTCATTCAATGACAAAAATGCCTTTAAAATTGATGATAACTTAAAAACTGATAACAAGTTAAAATAGTGATTAACAATAATTAAAAGGATGGCTAACAAGAAGGTAATGATCAAAAGGGAGAATTTGGTCACTTATAGGATGCTAGGCGCTGAGATGATGCCCAACTATGTTGAATTCCTAAAAGCTGACTATGTTTCCACTAGGAACTATCTTAATGTTGTGGTTTGGAAGGTTTGGGGTATGGTTCTACTCTAGGGGATGAAATCCTCATGAATGGGACACCACCTAAGTCTAATGGTGAGGTAAGAATACCTCTACTGCAAGATGCCCTAGACAACTTGTCTCTCTCATGTCACACAAACCTAAAAGTGTTTATACAAGACTTACATTCAAAAGAAAAGATTTTTCTGATAACCCACCCCACCTATATCCCTTTTGCTACAACCTAATCTGTTTATACCTAAAATCAACTAATGTAAAAGACAATACACACAATCCCAAGCCTAGGACATGTCACTTTCACCAGCTAAGATTTGGTCTCCAAGGATAATGAAATGTTCTTATCACATAGCTAAGGGACTTTGCCCCATTTTGCCTCCGAGACCTCTATAAAAATTAGTGAATATGACCATAGAAAGGGAGAGGTTGAACATACTAAAATATACCTACTGAATTGATAAGAACCAAGTGAAAGGGAGGAAAGTACCTTGAAACCCCCAAATCTTGATACCCACGAACCTAGACCATGTTTACAAGTACTCTCCAATTAGAACCAAGCTCTCTGAACCCCATTAAACATCAAGATACCAGACTCCCCTTGAAACACATGGCCCAAGTGACCTACAAACTATCCCTACGTGAGATAGCGTCTTGCAGTTCAAGGTGAAAAGTGCCTCATCATCGCTCAAAGGACTTGGAAGGTGGCTATGCATATTTTATTCTAGAACCATCACCAAGTTGGGTAGTTCCTCTTGGCCAGCTTTGCTCATATAGTCTCTAAAGCTTATGAATCTAGAATGTCATAATCTTAGTTTAGATTTTAAACTCTTGCTAAGAAAAAACAGGTTCAGAACAAAAATTGAGCTGAAAATCTTTTGTGCCAAAAGCCCAAGAACAAATCAATGCAAATTACCAGTGAATAATTGCAATTGAATTCATAACATACTTGCAGGTGGTGGAGTCGAAAGGCCACGTATCAAATTTGATAACGAGTTGACGAAATGTTAGGCTGTGTGAAAATTTTTCAACTGATAAATAGTTAATGCAAAATAGACTTGACTTAAGAAACATTTGGAGTTCTATTCCCCCCCCCCCCAAAAAAAGAACAAAAACCCAAAAAAAAAAGGGGAAAGAATATGTAAATCCCTTTAACTCGTATCATTTTGCAATTCGCAAAAAAAATTTTAAAATCTTCCTAATAGTCCTTAAACTTTAACTTGTCACCCAATAAACCATTCTCCCAAACGATTTATTAATTTACTAATGGTAATATCAAATGGTAAATTCCATTTTTTTTTTGAAGTGGTAAGGTCATATTTATTCATTAATATAGGTTCTTGATTAATTTATAAAATTATTCACAAATTGTTAGAAATTGTAATTTTTTATTATAATATATTTTATTTGATTTTTTATATAGAAATTTTAATCAAAAAATTAAAATTAAAATAATAAATAAATAAATTAGTGGTCTAAATTTAATGTAAAACAAAATGGTAATTAAGATATCTTTATGCAAAATTATCATTAGTGCATTAACAAATTTAAAATTGAAAAGTTTATCAAAATATTAATCAAAATTTAGAAATTAATTAAGATAATTTTAAAATTTATGGAGATAATTTATAAAAAATAAAAGTTTAATGTGATTTCATTTTTTTTAAGAATAAAAAACAGATGGAATCTAATTTGAAGTAGTAAAAGTGTTAAACCCAACCCAATTAACCTCGTAACTAGAAAGGAATCCAACCCAATTAACATCTTAGTTAAACAAGGAACCAGGAAGGGTAATAAACAACCGAACACTGCTACAAATCATGCCTCTCACCAAGGCAAGAGAAATTCATTTTATTTTTTTTTCTGAGAAAAAAAAAGATAATTTCGGGGTGGGGTTAAAGGTTTATTTATCCCCCTATATTTTATAAAGGTTTTAATTTAGCCTCAAATTTTTATTTTTATTTTTTGGTTCTGCTTGTATTCTTAATATTTTAAAGCATTTCAATTTTTCTTTTTTGATAGATGATATCCAAATTTATAAATAGAAAAAGCTAATATGGAGATCAGGTTACAATATTAGTGATGTCCAAATACCATTAATAAAGATTGTTCGTCTTCAATTCTCCAAAAAAAAGCTTCGGATATAAATTTTAATAGGAGAAATATTACTTAAATATTACAGGGAGTTTATACTTGAAGGAAAATATTTGATATATCATACAAAAATGAGGCAAAATGATTGGAGAAGGGAAAGAAAGTTTATCATTAGTACTATTCATGACATTATGTGCACTAAATTTTCCTTGTATGTTCGTGTGCAGACATTTAAACTAAGGAAATAACCATTCACAAAATGAATGTAAGTGAAGTATGGAACTTGGAAAAAAAACTTGAAGGTTATCATGGAGCTCAATGTTAACGGACAAGGAGATGACAATGGTACAAATTTGTTAGTTAGATTTTTGGGTAAGCTCAGCAAAAACCCAACACTTTGTCCTAGAACTATAAAAAGTTGGCCCAAAATGCCTGAAGACAAAACTTGTGAGCAATGGAAATATATTGAGGTAATAATGATAGTACAATGTCAAGCTTATCTTTCAAGGTTTTTATTTTCCTATAATATGTTGGATCTCATGGTGGGTTTTAATAATCTCTTAAGGACAATTTCTTATTTGATTATGCTGCTGGCTGCAAATGGGTTATCAGCAACTTAGGCGAGAAATGGAGATCTCACAAATACGAAGTTAAGGTGCAGTTATTTCTATCCTAAGACAATGCAAGAAGTGATTGATAATCCTCCTTCTGGAGTGGATACTGATCATTGGACAACTTGTGCCAAATATTATTTTGAGAAAGATATGAAGGTATTTTTCTTTCTATTAAGTATTCTATATGTTAATTTGAAATCATCTTTCAGATGTGTTGACCATATTTTTAAAATCAACTAGATAAGATGCCATCAAAATAGATTGAACCAAGGGAAGCTAAAGGTCCCACATGCTGGTGGTAGTAGGAGCAATGCAAGGAAAAGTCGTCAAATGGTAAGTTAACTTGAGTAGGTTTAATTTGGTATCTAAATCATGTTGGTGTCTTCATGTAGTATTACTTGTCAAAATTTAATAACAGTATATTGTTTCTTCTTCTTCGTCATTTTTTTTTTAAATAAAATTTTTCTTTTCTTGTATGACCTTGATGGTAGGCTGAAAGGTTGGGAAGAACAGTCTGCAGAGGTGAGGGTCTCCTGTCAAATATTGTAAGGGAAGATGGGAGCTGTGTGAATGAAGAAGGAAGGAAACTGGCTGTAAGAGTTTTCTTTCTAAACTTAGTTCTTTGCTAATTGGTAGGTTGTCATTGGTGGTAATGGTTGATTGATTCAGTCTAAATATAATTTGCAGTCAATAGTTGAATTTTATTATCATGCTACATGATGTATGAAATGGCCAACACTGTAATCGGTTTCTGACTTATGAAACCAACACTTACAATTTGGATCTTGAATATTTCTCTTGCTATTATATTAATTGATATCCATAACATCTTTATTTATTTCCTTCCTTTTCTATAGGAAGAGATTTCAAAGTTTCTACTTCAAGATCAAGAACGTGCTGCTACTTTAGGTATCTTCAATGATATTAGCTTCTCTATGTGATGCAATTGGAAAACTATTTGGCACTGAGCATTCTGGTTGTGTTTGTGGTATGGGACTTGGAGTTTCCCCTTCAAGTGCATTTAGGCTACACTTAGAACTCAATCTCCCTGGATCACCCGGCTCTATTAGTGATGCAATTGAGGAACGAATTGGGGGCTTGGTGAAGCAAGTGGACATTTTGCAAGAGAAGTTGAAAGGATATGATGAGATAAAGGAGCGTATTGGAGACTTGGTGAAGCAGGTGGACACTTTGCAAGAGAAGTTAAACGGATATGATGAGATGAAGGCACAACTTGCACAAACTCAGGCTGAGTTGAGGGAGACCAAGGCAAAACTTTTACGAAATCAAGTTCAGATGGGTGGCCTCTACCAATTGTTGGAGGATAATTTTAGTTGAGTTGCCTGTATTCTGCCAGGATGCTCTAAAAGTTATCTTCACGTAAAATTGAAGTTAACCATCATTCTCTTTTTCTTGTTGGAAGTTAGGAAAAGTGAACTTGTAAATGCTAGACCGCTGTTATCCTTTGTGCGCGCGCGCGCGCGCGCGTGTAATGTGGCTTGACATGGAATCTGAATTGTATATAATGGGTTCTTTATGTTTTGTCAACAGCTTAAAATATGCCAATATGTTTAGCAATTAGCTTTTTTGTTTTTTGGTTCCGGGGAGGGGGGATTTTGGGGTTGGCTGTGGGGAGGGGAGATGGAGATAGAACCTGATATGAGATTACAAGGCTGCAATTTTCCTTAGTTTGATATGGTTTGGTCCGGTCCAGCTTAGGTTGATTTGGTCTTGTCCAACTTGGTTCGGTTTGTTCTATTTTGGTCTGGTCTAGTTTAGTTTGGTCCATCTCGGTTCGGTCTGGTTTGGTTCGGTTTGGCCCAGTTTAGTATGGTCCGGCTCGATTCAGTCTGATCTGGCTCGGTCCAGTTTGATTCGGTTTGTTCTGGTCTGGTTTGGTTTGGCCTAATTTAGTCTAGTCCGGTTTGGTTTGGTTCGGTTCGGTCTAGTCTGGTGTAGTTTGGTTTGATCCGGTCTGATTCGGTTTGGTCCGGTCCGGTCTGGTCCAAGTCGGTCTGATCCGTTTCGGTTCGGTTTGGTTTAATCTGGTCTAGTTCGGTCCAGTTCAGTTCGGTCTAGTCAGGTCTGGTTCGGTTCGGTCCGGTCCGGTCCAATTCGGTCCGGTCCTATCCACTCCAGTTTGGTTCGGTTCGATCCGGTCTGGTTTGATTCGATTTGGTTCAGTCTGGTCTAGTTCGATTTGGTTCAGTCTAATTTGGTTCAGTTCGATCTAATCCGATTCGATTTTGTTCAGTCCAGTCTGGTCTGGCTCGGCTCGGTCCGATTTGGTCTGATCTGATTCAATCCGATCTGGTCTAATTTGATATGATCCTATTTAATTTAGTTTGATCCAATTTGATCAAAACCAAAGCAAAAGAGATCAAAATTAAAACGATTTATATTTATAAGAATTAAAAATATATTTAAACTAATTTTCTATTTGTAAAAACTTATATTCAATACTTTACATAAAATAAATATAAAATCACTTAAACTAAATCCATAGTTCTTAATTATTCATGATTTCTTTTTTGTTCATGATTATTCACGATTTAACACTGCCTAATTTTTCATCATTATTTTTAAAACCTCAATTTTTCTTACCATTTTTTCTTTGAAAAAAAATTGTCATCATTCAAAATAATAATAATAATAATAATAATAATAATTAATTTTTTAAATATGAATAATAATAATTAATTTTAAATTTATATTTATTCGTCTTTTACTTTCATTCTGAGTACCCAAACGCAACGTAAAAAGGATGGAAAAACGCGCGCGTGCAAAGCACTTTCAAAAATCCCAAAAGCATCTGCACCTTGTAGCAGCGTGACCTCTCTCTCTCTCTCTCTCCATTACCGCTCACCACCACCACCACCGGCGAAGCCCTAACGGCGTTGTTTTCCCTCTCACCAAAAACCCCCAAACCCCTCTCTCGGCATGAATCCCTAATGGAAAACCCTAAAACCCTATACCTCTCCCTCTCCGACCACACTCTTCGTGCTCAAGATCCCAACCTCAAACACCCTCGCGATCTCTGCGAAACCCTCTTCCACCAGCTCCACACCACCTTCAAAACACTCTTCTCTTCTCTCCCTCTCTTCGACGACGACGATGAGGTTGGGATTGGGTCGGATCCGGGTCCGAATCCACGGCTGTGGCCGCTTGTTGAAGATGCTGCTATCGTTCTTCGCTGCTGCATGGTTTCTCTGACGCTTGCTCACTCCGACCAGAAATTCCTCCGCGACAAGACGCGCTTCGTCCTGCGCGCGTTGAAGGCTTTCGTCTCCGTCGACGTCGGCAAACGCCGTGGAAGGACCGTCGTGCGGTTGCGGAACTTCGTCTCCGGTGCTGACGTGGAACTCTCCGGTTCTTGCCCTCCGTTTCTGTGTGCGGTGCTAGAGGTGCTTCTACTGCTACTGCTTCTCTCTTCTAGTTTTTTTTTTTTTTTTAATATTGTGATTGTGATTTTTGTTGTGATTTGCGGCTAAATGCTCTAATTAGTTTATTAATGTTTTTTGATGTTTAAGTATGATTTCTGAAAAAAAAAATTGAAGAGAAATTGGAAATGAAAAAAAAAAAAAGGAAAAGAAAAATGAAGTTATGTTCCGTCAGCTCGTTTGAGGTTTTAGCTTCAATTTGCATACCATAAATCTATGTGGTAGCTGTAATAATGTTAGTCACAGCTTACCAAGATTTAGATGTATGTAGTCATGTAATCTATGTTATTACGTGTAAATAATTGCATGCATTTTATAGATCTTCCGCATGGAAACATGTATAGGATTCTTGCTGGAGTTGTGTCCAACTAAATTTGAAAACGTTATCTCAGGTATTTGCAGATGAGCTTTTAAGACATCAATCATTAAGAAGATATCTTATGATTGCTGATTCAGCATCTTTCATCTGTGAAAAGCTCGTGTGCAATTTCAAGCATAATGATGATATCGCAAGCATCCTGGAGGTGATATCTACCCATTTTATCCTGTCAGTTTCTAATCAGAAAGCATTTGAGAATTTCATCGGTAGATTATTTTTGCATTGTGGCAAGGATTCTAGATTTCCTGAACTTAGCCTTGCGCCTGCCATATCATTGCTGATGGACCCTACTATGCCTTCTGCACCAAAGATGTTCCAGGCACACATAATTTCATTGGTTTCTGAAGCCATTGGTTCTGGCTTATCTTCCAGGAATTTGGCTCCTAATTTGAACTGGCACCTAATAGCATTTCAAAAATCTGTTATCTTGTACTCTATGCACATTTCTAGTTTGCAAATGGATGGTTTTTACACCAAACTGACATGTGGCTATGGTTCATACCAGCATGAGAGAGGTCAGCCAACTTTTGAATCTTCTATTCTGCCAGTCACAAGTAAAAAAATAAATCAAGCCTTATCACAATCGGATAATTGTTGGGACTCCTATCAATGCAAAATATCCTCCAAAACAAAAGCCAACCTTTTGGCTGATTGCATAGCATTTATGAAAGGGAGGCAGTACGTATTTGCTGATTCGTTTAGGGACATGGCTGCCTCAATCTTGGAAGGCATAATCCATCGAACTTTCTCTCAAGATGCTTCTGGAGATGTGTTGCATATAAAGGAAAATACCAGTACCCCAGATATTTGTCTTCTTGCATCCATATTGAAGTTAATGGGTGTTTCGTTGATACAAGCAATTGAGTGTCTAAGTAACAGTGGTGATTCAGGTTGTTTGAAAACCATGGGAAGTTCCTCTGTGCGTGAGAAATATGATTTACTGATCAGCCATGTTCACCATTTTCAAGAAAATAAATTTTGCTTACCCATTCAAACTTTCTTATATGATGTGATGAAAAGTCAGCAAACAAATTACAATGTCTCCAAGTCAATGCTTTTGCACTTTTCAGGCTTGCTATCTTTGAGTTTTAGTAGTGGACTAGATTTGTTAGCAAAAGGATGTATATATGTAATTATGGCACTGATGTGTCTCTATGTTTTTGAAGAGGGAGATTTAGTTTCTTTAGATTCGTTGAGGGGTGTGCCATTGCAATCTTGCTTATCTATAATCCAATATGATAAGACTGGAGAGGTAAAGTGTGCCTTCAGTTCTCATGAACTTCTTGAATTGAATTTTAGTTTGTATTCATTCTTAAATTATTGGTCAATGTTGCAGGGAGCTGGAGATAAACAATCTATCTATAAAGTTGCGGAGCAGTTCGTTAGAATTCGAAAGCATAATTTAAGGTACACATTGTTTCTAAATTCTAATTGTTTTTGGCCTTTACCTAACGTTGTCTTTAAGTAAGTTACATATTTTAATTTTTTATTATTATTATTATTTTAAAATTTTTGAATACCTATCACCACCCAATTGGGCATGCTCAAGCAGAGTAACGTATTGGTGGGGTTTGAGTAGAGCTCATAAGTACAGTGCCTTGTAAGCCTAAGAAAATGCCATTCATTAGGCTACCTAGTTTGAGGCCCACTACTTTTGCCTTTCGTTTTTTGTTTTGAAGTCTTGATCTATCATGTCGGTGTGGCATCTTTAGAAATTAGAAGGATTACCCTTTATTAGATTGAATTATAGTTACTTATCTTGGCACCTGGGGTATGATAATATCTTGAAATTACTTGCATTGATTTTCTTCCATAGTTGTTCACTGGATACAATTCATTCTGCCTATAATCATCTGGCTGGTCTTCTATTTTGTACCTCTATGTCTCAAGATAGAACTCCACATGTATGAATGGAAGCATAAACCAAAGTAACAGCATAGCAATTGAATTCACACAAGTAGAATAATTGTTAGGCTATATTATCCATGATTTTGTTGTTCTCATCTAAATGCTTAGTATCCCAAATAATGTGTGCCATATAAGACTAAGATTATGAAATCAACCATAGCTCTGGTAGGATCACAAAGGTTCTTGGGTCTGATTGTGGTTCTTTGTTGTTAGGTTATATGTAAATATCATTGTAAGCCCTCATTGATGCTTGTGCCCTGTACCTTGTAATAAGGCAACTTCCTCTGCTTGGCTCCTGCTAAACTTTTTTCTGAAGAAAAGAGGGAAGATTATGCAATCAATCAGATAAATTATAAACTTTGCTGAAATGAATTGATAAGTAACGTAACTCCTCTTTTCTCAAATTTTTTGATGTAGACCATAGTTTTATTTAAGTAAAATGTATCCTGGAGTCTCAGTCGATAGTGTTCAATTTTAATGCTATTATTCTCCTTTCATGCGTTGTTGAGGTTTGAATCTTTTCTCAAATTTTTTAAGTAAATTATAATTTTTTTTCAAATAAGAAGTCTCCTGGAGTTGATAGTGTTCAATTTCGATGCTATTATTACCCTTTCATGCATTGTTGAGATCTGAACCATCTTTCTTCCTTATATTTTTCAGACCAGATTCTGTCACCCCCTATAACTTACTAGAGGATGAAAATGAGGAAGCCTGCAATGGGGAGGTTTTCCTTGATTGCATACTAGAAAACCCCAAAGAAGTGTATGATTACGCCGAACTTGCAGACTTCCTTGAGTGCAGTTCATGGAAAAATTATTCCAGCTGGTTGAAGGGCCGTGAAAGATTTCGAAAATGGAGATATGAGAAAATAATACATTTAAGGAAGATTAAGAAGAAAACAATCTGGAATGGTAAGTCTTTGAAGCGTCATAAAAATGGTAAGCTTTCGAAGCATTGGACGTGATGTATTATATTTGATTGATGATCATGTCTCGTATAATATGTTAATGAATAAGCAAACTGTTGAATTAACCCCGTGTATTCAAAGAGGTAAACTTTCAGATTTGGTTGGTTGATTCGATGGTAAGCTAACACGTGTTCCTTTTTACGTTATGCAACGAAAGTCTACGAACTTAACAATAATTCTTCCATTGGATATAAGATGGTGTAAAATGGTAGAGCTTACATTTATGCGCAATTTTGCATATGAATCCATTCATTTTAGGAAAGAGCGGCATAGATTTCAAATTAGCTACCATCAGGTAACAAGCTTCTGCCGTTATATGGAATCTTATGCTGGTCTATATTAATCATAGGCACATGACATGAGTCATGACCAGCGCTATGGTTTCAATCATTTTTAAGTGGGAGATAGATAATTGAAATATGTAGTTTTGTATTATTAATAATAAATCAATTTGAATTTTGAAAAATAGTAATCTTTGGAAGGTTATAAATATGCAGCAATCGTTATGATCATCAAGCTACGCAAACACGCCCCATGTGTGTTTGGATTAGCTTATATTTGGTTCAAAATGATCAAAAATAATTTTCAAACATTTTTTGAAAGTGAAAAAAAAAGGGCAATTATGTCTGTAAAGATATCTTTTACAAACAACACATGCTGACATATTCTCTTTGAAACTGTGGAGGTGAGAATGTGGGAGGGTAATGGCGGATCTCAGAAACAAAATGATATTATACGAAGCTGAAAAAAGCGATAAATCTCCCGCCACCATCCAAGTCACCCTCAGGCGCCACTAACTGGTGGAGCTTGGGGATATTAGTTTCCTTTGTAACAAACGAATCTATCTATTGCCAAAAGCATGAAAAACAGTATTTACCAGTTACGCGTGGTTAAATAGGATAGTGGAAAAATTCTCATTAGGCACCGACCTTATTTAATAATAGTAAATAGTATTAATGTTAATCCGTTCCTCAAAAGAATTCCTCTATCGGTGAAGTCCTATGAAGGTGGGCTGATGCTCTCCATTGAATTCAGGCTTAACATAAACAATAAATTTCAAGATGCTTCCGAAATAAAAAATTATTATTCTTTATAGTTTAATTTTAATCAATTTAATTTTGTAGGTTAGTTTCTTACTTTGAATATATTTTAATATCATAATTAAAATGGTAAATATTAAATATTAAATAATATAAAATAATATTTTCTTTAAAGAGAATATAAAAGTCTTCCCATATAAAAATATTTGATTTTAATATATATTATAATGTGTAAATTTTTCACTATCAAAGTAAGGTGACTATTGAAATGGTCACGTAATTTTTAAATATTTTTAATTTTAATTATTTATATAAAATTCAATGCTTAACATTTTTTTTTCATATAATAATCACAATAAATCATTTACTTCGCTTGGTAATATTCCTTACTTTTCTTCTATTACATACACGTGACTTAATCTAGCCACTGAAATAAAGATGAGGAAGTTAGTGTGCGTGAAAAAAAAAAAGAAGGATGAGGAAGTTAAGAGTAGACGTCACAAAACGTCAGAAAGAAACATAGAATAAGAAAAATATGGAAAAAAAAAAAAAACCAATAAAGTAAGGGAAGTAATAGGAGCTTAACAGTTAACAACCCCCTCATCCTCTCTCTCTCTCTCTCTCTGAGATGAGATGACAAATTAAAACGTTGCCTTTCTTCTCACTCTAAAAATTTTTGCAATGGAACAGCCGTCGCCTCCCTCTCCTCCGCTCGCAGACAACTCCGACGCCGACCGACGCCTCTGCGAGGCCGAGGAGCGTCTCCGCGAAGCCATCCAGGAGCTCCACCGCCGCCAGCGCCGCGCCGCCGCACTCCTCCACCACCACAACCAGCCGGACTGCCCTCCCTGCGATCACGGCCCCGACGAGTCGTGCGTCGCCCACGCCATCGGCAACCTCTGCCAGACCTTCCTCCTCTCCTATGGCGTCCGAGCCGGCATCGGCATCCTCCTCCGCGCCTTCAAGCTCGTTCGCCGCCAGTCCTACTCCTCCCTCCTCGATCTTAAGGTCCGTCACGCTCAAATCCGATCAATGCCAAAATTTCATTAATGAAATTAGGGTTCGAATTCCCGCAAATTCTTTTCGATGTTTAGTCACGGCGGTGATTGTTTTAATTCTGTTTCATGTTGTCGATGTTGGAATGGGGATTTGCATGTTAGTTTAACGGAAATTGAGCATTTTCTCCTAAAATTCAGTTTTGATCGAAATGAATCGACGTCGAAGTGAAGAAACAGGAATTTGAAATAATTGCGCTTTCAAATTTCTTAATGTTGATTTATTTTATTTTATTTATATTGATCTAGCAGGGTATTGTCACAGTTCAGTGATTTTCTCTTGTAGCTAATATTATTGAGTGGCTTGGTTGAAGCTTTGTAGCTTTCAGTTGTTGTTAGGTAATATGTATGTGGCATGAATGAAGGTATACTATTATCGACCATTTACGTATTTTACATTTTTTGCTTTGATACAAATTGGAGAACATATGGTGGTTAACATGTTATGTTTGTTTGCAGCAACTTGTTTCAGAAAAAGATCTAATAGTAAGGGAGGAAGCGTGTCGCATTGGTTTACTTTTTGGTGGTTTCACTGGATCATACCATGCTCTTAGATGCTTGCTGCGAAAGTTGAGAAAGAAAGAGACGCCGTGGAATGCGTAAGTTCCAGCACTAACAATCTTGATTTATTTTTATAGCTTCTCGGTTAACTTTTTTGAAGTTTTTTTTCTGCTGTATGTAAATGCTTGGATATTATTTTATGCTGTTGACATTTGCACACGTTGCTTATTATGACCTTGTTTAAGGGGATGATGGAGCAGAATTTTAGCAGGTTCAGTTGCTGGTTTCTCAATTCTGTCATTAAATGATTCAAGTAGGAGGCGTACACTGGCTTTATATCTGTTGGCTAGGCTAGCCCAGGTATTTGAAGGCATATCCCCCCAAAATAATTTCTGTTTCTGAGCAACCTGACTTACATCAATTTATTTGATACATTTTTATCCTCTTTCAAAATGATCTGAAGGCACCAGTCTTATACATATTCTTATATATCAGTGTGCTTATAATTCTGCAAAATCTAAGAACAAGTTTCACCTTTGGGGAAGTCATTGGAGACATGGAGATTCTTTGCTGTTTGCCCTAGCTTGTGCACAGGTATTCAAATCTCATTCTGGCTTTTCACACTTGGATTTTATTCTTAACTTATCGGCCATCTTATCTTTATGTGCACCTGCTAATTGATGTCAGCAGAACAGCCATAAAACTGGGAGGAAGTTTTCTGAATTGCCTGGACTAGCCTTGCAAGAATGGTTATTCTATTTTGTTATTCTACTTTGAGAGCAGTGATAAACATTTTATGCTGAATTAAGAAAAGGAAAGAAGCTTCTCAGTGACGTGGATTTAATGGATAGGGATAGGGTACATGGGTTGGAACATTTTCTCAACAACTGTTACAAACCCTTACTTCACACTGTAAAGTGAATCCCCACTTTAGAGAATCCAAATCCCCAGTAATTAATGTTTTATAATGTCTTTAACTAGATTACTTTTAGTCAGATGCTTTATGGGTTTTTTGACTTCTGTAAAATATGTACATCATGGTTTTCATCCAAATCTTAAAATTTTTTATCTATTGCTTCTCATCTACTGTCATGTTTCATGGAGTTACATTTAATGATTTTATGAATCAAAAATTGATTACAGATTATGTATAGCTTTGTAATGCGTCCTGAGAGCTTGCCAAAAGCCTATCAGGACTTCATTCAGAAGACTGGGCCAGTTGCAGAGCCTGTATACAAGGCTGTGAGGGATAACTGTAGAGGTCATGCAGTTGATGTTGCTTCACTGCATGCTTACTTATCTCACATAGGGAGATCTGACTATATAAAGTTAGAAGAATTTCCCTCCATTATTCCTTGTTCTGTTATTCATCCCGGAACAAATTCATGTTTAGCTCACCAAGCAAAGGCAACGTCAGCAACATTTAAGAAAACATTCCCACTTTACTTCTCTTTGACATTTGTGCCATTTGTTGTTCTACATCTACAGAAGGTATTCTCTTACCAAACTATTTTTGTTGCTTGCATATCAGCAAATTGATTACATACATAGACAAGCTAGAAAAGAGTCTTATGTAAAAGGAACACGTTCATGAATTTGTATGTGTTTGTGGGAATTGTCCTTTATAAGTACTCTGGAATAAGATTACTATAGTTAATCAAATGGCTTGTTAGAAGCTTCCATACAGTTTATTTTTTCGTTTTTATGTGACAATATTAGATGGAACTAACTTTATGCTGCAGCTATCTTAGTTTGGTCCTAAATCTATGATCAATCCATATGAACTTTTTTTAAAATAAAATATCAAATGTCATCCCATGATTTTCAAGGATGAAATAACTGTGGTATTTGTGTGTTGCTAGTTACTAAGTTTGAGTAGTGTTTGTTCCATATTATGACACTGATAACTAATTATATGCATATTGTCTTCAGTCTGCATACTCCACTCCTGTCACTATCACTGCCATCGCTGTAACTTTTGCCATTAGTATTGTTATTTTGGACATTTCCTTTTCTTATGTTGAAGATTGTGTTTTCAGTTCACTGATGCTCCTTTCCGCACTTTCTGGTTTGCTATTAAAGGCGCTGTTCGCTCAACAACCTTTTTGTCTGCCTTTGTTGGAGTCTTTCAGGTTATGTTGTTATTTATTACTATAATACACACACACACACACACACACACACACACACACACACATATTTCTAATAGACAAATGTATTATTAATGTTGTTCCTAATGTATTTGTGGTCTTGCAGGGTGTCATATGTTTACATAGAAAAATTGCATCAAGAGATCACAAGCTTGTATATTGGATAGCAGGGGGAATAGCTGCCCTTTCAGTGCTATTGGAGAAAAAAGCTAGGCGTGGTGAGCTAGCTTTATATGTTCTTCCCCGAGCAGTTGCCTCATTATGGTATATCTTGGTGAACAGGCACCTCCTTCCAGATATTAGGAATGCCGAGGTATCCCTTCAAGTTAATTTGCACTCAATTAAGAGAAACACTTCTGTGATCTTTGTTTTTTTTTTCAACATCTTACGAAAATATGTTTCTCTAACTCTAGTGGCACCCTGAATTGTTATGAAAGTCAGTTTTACTGTCGAGGCTTTTTGATGTTTATTTTAGTTTGAATGTCCATCCATTTACTCAGAGGATGTGAGAACTTTGTCTGAGGGGATTTAAGAACTAAGAATGTAATTAAAGGAACTATTTCCTCCCTCTATGTCACAACTGACAAGTGGGAGTGCTCTATATATATACATGGCTAACTTTTGCTTGCCTTTGCTACACTTTTACTTATCTTTTCCTTTGGCATAGCTAACTACATTTGTTATACATGTCTTCATTATTCTTGAGGGGCCCTTTATGTTAGAGGATCGAAATTGTCTCATTTTATGCTTTCAACTGGTACAGGTCTTCTTGTTTTCTCTCTGTATGGGAGGGATCATGTACTACTTGGAATATGAGCCAGAAACCATGGCCCCATTCCTTAGGGGCCTGATCCGCCGCTTCCTTGCCAGCAGAATTAGCAATCCAAGCCCACCTTCTAATCGGACTGCTTCATACTCATACCTGCAAGCCCTTGATGGCATGACGAAGCCAAAATCACAAGAGAGAAGTGACTCTGAATCTTCAGAAAAGTACAATCTTGAATCTATTCCTGGGCTTTGACTTCAATTTTTTGGTTTGAGGGGCGCAGGAAGAGGGAACTCTCTTCCTGAACTCTTCTGTTTCTTAGGTTATAGGACATCTTGTATTCAATCATTTTTGAGTTTGTTGATTTTGGATTTAAAGGTAACAAGATTCTATATTAATTTTGCTATCGGTTCCCCATTTTTTTTATTAATGAAGGTTCTCTCATTGCTTTGGTCTTTTATGAGCCTTTCTAATCTATTGTGTTACATAAATTATATTATTTTTGTGTTCTATGTTTCATTAATTTATAAAATTCTAATAATATGGGGGAAAATAAAAAGAGTACGATCTGATCTTAATGACATTAAGAGTAGGCAGAACTCATCACTTGAGAATTGAATGGTACCTGCAATGGGGCAGAGCATGTTCAACTCAGTTGATGTTTCTTACTGTGCTTTTGTGCCATTTTTTCCCCATTGATTGGACAAAACATGGAATCAGATAATATTGCATACTGGGGACAAGTCTGGATTTTCTTGGATATGAATTCATTTTCCTTTTCGTGCCTGTGATGGATACTACGACAAAAATAAGTGCATTGAGAAACAAAGATCTACACTAAATTGGGGAAAAATATATATATTTATAAAATTCTTGTAAAGTATATACATAGCTTAAATCATTCGAAGATAAAGTTAAAATAAAATTAATATACTATTCATTAGGTAACGTAGAAATATTTAACGAATAAGCAAATGTACGTTTATGCAAGTAATCGGTATTTAAATTAAATAGTAAATGTTATTAAGTTCCTCAATTTCTTGATGCGACTAAGGACATTTTTCCGTAGATGTTTTCTTATACGAAAACTTTGTCTAGCAATATAGTTAAGATTAAGCTTGATTTAACAAAATTGAACATGTCAAAAGAGAGAAAACTTGGCAGTGCATCTTTCCTTAAGGCGTCATCATCGGTGATGTGGAACAATCTATTGTACCTATTCGATAATAAATTATTTTCCAATCACAATACTTGATGCATTAAGTTAACAATATTCAACTGGTTAAAAAAGTTTTCAAGTAATCTATCTCCAGCTTCATAACATGTACGCTTTGTATCTAATTCAATTATAAGGGAGTTCATTTGCAAGGTATAGATGAGAACAAAACTGATAAGTAACGACAATCATTGTTCCATAACATAGAAATTGCCAAAATTTTAACCTTTAGATTATTAGAATTCAAACAGCACCATCTATACATTTACTTCTCCAAAGTTGTATGCAAGCTTGCAAACTAGCTTGTAAATATATTATTATACAACTAGGTTGCAGACTAGCTTGGCCTTCAAATATACTCGGACATAAAAAATGTTGAATACATAGGGCCTGAAATGGAGAAATAAAAATCACACTACTTGATTCTTACAATGATTTGTACTGCTCAATAAGATGAGACGCATGGAGGCGGGATGTAGGGGTCACCGTGCAACCTAGCTTTTTCAAATAAGAAATCTACAAAACAATCAATAGGTTTATCACATCCCCAAGATTTCCATGCCTAACTAACGACACCAAAAAAAAGGGCATGCACAATACTCCCCATCTCTCATCCCAATCATTATCAAGAAATGAAAGAAATTATCTAAGCTAAAGTAAATAAGAATAATCCAGAAATGTGAAAGAAAGTGGCAAAGTGAGTGATATTCCAAACGTTTTATGGGCAATGGAGAAAGCAATTTGAAGTTTATGAAATTTAGAATTAACCAATTATTCGAATTGCACACACAGGTTTTATATTTTTGTGAACTTTCTTAAGGGGAAGGTAGAATATCTTTCTACTTTGCCATTCAATAATTATATGTTACAAAAAGAATGAACCAAAAATATTAGACATGAAAGGCTTAACATGCCCATTCATTAAGAATTTCTACCTGTTTGACAGTTGGTGTTGCCGAACCCATCGCATTCTCAATCCTCAGTTTCAAGAAATGTTCCTAAAAAATGCAAAATATTCTCTCAAGTCTCACCTTCAATATCAGAACTAACATAAAAATTCATGGCTTGCTATTTTAATATATCATCCCACCAAACAAATACTTAAAAAATTACAAACGGTTTGCATAGTTTGGCTAAGTGTATTTGAAAGTACAGCAAACCTGTTTTTCCCTCATAAGATGAGCACGTTTATCAGCAGGGATCTGCTCCCATCTCAAAACCTACAAGGAAAGAATTATCAGATTTCAAGCAAGGTACAATAGAAGTTCCATTTCTTGTAAAGGTCACTCCCAGCATCTTAGAAATGAAACCACATCTGGTTTCAGCAACATCTAAAGGCACTTACATGTTGAGCATACTGAAATGCCTCATCACAGCGTAAGCAAGACTTTAGTGTATTCAACAAATCCTAAAATTGCAAATGGAAATCAAGACGATGAAAAACAGTTAATCACAGGACATCCACAGCAAAGACAGTTATCTCATATGAGATTGGACAATATGCGCCAAAAGAAGTAATGAGAATAGGAAATTGCTGGACCTTGTATTTGTTTCTCTTCTCTCTAAGGCGTTCGTCAATTACAAAACCAACCTGTACATCCAATGGGAAAAAATCATTTTAGTTGCCAAATAAGAGAATTAATATTCAAGAGAACAATTACAACACTTAAGATGGGGAGAAAGACAACTTCATGAAACTAGTTTGCCATATAGAATAACTAACATGGACTGGAAACAAAATTTATGAGGTTGATGAGTTTTAAGAATTTAGATTTTACAGAACAAGACTCAAGTGCGTATAATTAGTTGTGTCTGGTAGAGAGTAATTTAAAATTATCAACCTCTTGGTTTAAATTAGTAAATGTTTCAGAGTGGCCAATCTCAGGTCCAGAAAATATATTATTCCGTGTATCACCTGTGTCAAGCAGTATAATCACCTTGTCAAGCAATCTCTTTGGATCTTGAAATGCTTTCTTTTTAGCCCACTGATGGAATAAATGGGAAACAACAGATCTCTCCTCAACACTAAATCTGCGAAGCATAAATATGTAATTACTAAAATCAATTTTTTAAAATCAAATAACCAATTACAGCATAGATAAATAAGAAATAATGGTAATATAACAATCACAATAAGGAGAGAAACCTTCTTAAGAAATTATTGCCATTGCTTGCCTCTACAACTTCTGCAAGCTCATTGGAAGCTTCACTAAAATGATTACTGAGTAAGTCATTAGGCATAAGGGCCACATCTGCTTCAGATTGTTGCTCTTTTATCAACAGATCAGCAGTAAACTTGGCAGTTTCCTTTTGTAGAGCTTCTTGCTTTATGTGTTGTTCTTGCATATTTATTTCACCCTACATAAGCATATACTATTCACTAACTGCATACTTATACACTGTTGAGCATAAATGTGACATTAGCAGAACCTAGGTACAATGTAGGAAGATGATGAAGCATTATGCTAATGAGACAAATCATGAATAAACACAATTCAAGCAAAAAACTCTCTCCTTAGTTAATGAACTATATGTTCAAAAATATCAGATATATTTAGAATTTTAACAAAAGTAACTTAAAAAAAGAAAAAAATCTCTAAACATTAAACCGTTTCCTGTTGTAAATATCTGTGTCAGCAATGCGTAGGAATATATGAAAATCCGAATAGTTAGGAATAGGAAATTCCTATTACTTATGGATCGTATTTTAATATAGGTTGTATCTCTTTTATAGTGTAAGTGAGAGGTTGCTGAGAGTGTTTCTCTTAAGCAATTTTGAAATACATGTTGGAATCCAAAGCTGGAATTTTTTTTCCTATCCGGTTATCAACTTATTGCAAAGCTTTGATTGATAAAAAATGCCACTGGAAACAGGTCTTATTGGCTGAAACCGTGGGGTAGATGTTCAGAATTGGTATGATATTCAATTATTGATTCTCTGTTTACTTTATATGCTGTTGAAATATAGAAATAAATTACGGATATCCTATTATGTTTGGGTACTACCATGATTAAAAGAATAAAACCTGGAAAAGTGAAAATTAAATGCAGTGGAAACAAAAAAAGACACAAATGATAGTAAAGATAAGGTTTCTTACTAGACCTCTAAGAAACTTGTTCTTAGCAGCCAAGGTCATTCAAAAGGGATTTTCCTACTAGACCTCTAAAAAACTTGTTTTTAGCAATCTAGGTCATTGAAAAAGGGTTTTTCCTACTAGACTTTTAAAGAACCTGTCCTTGACAATTTATATATCAAAGAGAAAAAAATTCTGCATTACACAGAATCAAAATAAGAAAAACCCTCACAACTGTGTTGATAGTCAAACTATCAATTGTCTATAGGCCAATTTACCTATTTCTACATAATTCCTAAAATTAATAAAAATGAAAGTTATTTAATTCTATCTAAAAGATTTGATTTGAAACTGAAATTAAAAGATCCAATCCTAAATGATAAGATTTACTCCTAAAAGTTATAATTTGATCCTATAAGGATATGGATCAAATTTGAATCAATCAATTAAATCTAAACTAAATCCAATCAATCTTAGATCAATTTCTGATTTGTTGCACTCCAATCAGAATCAAATTAATCAATTAATTCCGATTTGCTCCAGATATGTAGCAACCCCAAACAATTGCTTGCTCTCCAAGTAATCTACAATTCAGGAATAATCCAACTAATTAATTAAGATGTGGTCTTGATTTATTGAACTCCTCATGATTGCTTGCTCTCCAAGTTAGTGCCGACTTGCTAGAGGCAAATTCTTGGATTGCTTATTCTCCAAGTTATCACCCACAAGATCTTGATGCATCTTCTCTACACATGACTTGGTCAATTTCCCAAAACCTTCTCTTAGCCTCTTTGCTCTTGCCCTTGTGATAGAACCCAAGGCCATGACAAGATCCCCATTCTCCCTTCCAATGTTGGAATGACCAAATTGCTTGCTCTTTGGGGCTCATATCATACCATGTTTTTCAAATATCACTTTTCAAGTTTACAAGTCCACTCACCCCTCCACAATTTTATTTAAACTCTTTGACAAGTGGTGACAACAACTCCATCTTGATAAATACAATAGCCCCAAATATTTAGAATCAGGAGATTTAAAGGGAACAACTATTACTTTGACAGAAATAATATGAATTTCAAACCAACTTCTTCCATAATTTGATAGTCATAATAGTTTACAAAAAGGCAGCATGACATACCTGAACTTCTAGAAGATGACCAGGGATTTCTTTCAGAAATCGTGAAGGTTGAAGCATCTAGAAACATGGAAAATTAGCCAACTATATATATATAAAGAAAAAAAAAAGAAATCTGAGCTGAAGTTATGCTAGACAAACCTGCCAGTTTGAGTCCATCATAACATAGAGAATAAAAAGCTTCTGCCGAGCACGAGTCATTGCAACATATAACAAACGTCTTTCTTCCTTAGAATCATATGAGAATTAGATTCATAACCAATCTAGTAGGAGACAGAGGAACAAGTGAATAATTCATCGAATTATCAAGCAATTATAACGTACCTCAACTAAGGTCCCCGTCTCCTTTACGGTGCCTTTGTAATCATGTAATAGAGGGATCTCAGATTCATTTGCCTATTTCACATAACAAACCATCAGCCAATAAATAACCTAGCAAAAAAATGGTTATCCATAACCTTTCATAATAACACAATGAACAAACCAAGGAATTAGGATACATGAACAAGAAAGTCACGGATCAAAATCCAAATCACAACAAAGATGAATTCATCCACCTTGTTAACTGCGAAGCCTTGCTAACTTTGTGAATCAATGGTTGATTAATTTGTTAGATATGAAATTTAGATAAATTGACATGGTTATTCACCACCAGACTATGCCAATTGAGCGAATGCTGATGAGCAGTTGGATGGTCATGTTGCCAATTAACCAAGTGTAAATGTCAGCCATACAATTGATAAACACGAATAATAAATCTTGAACATCTTTTGGAAAAACATCAGAAAACATGCTGAACAAAGCAAGGAATTAAAAAACCACGAACAAGGTAATCACAGATCAAGATTCAGATTACAAGAAAGATGAATTCCTCCACAATGTGAACTCCAAAACTTCGGCAACTGTGTAATACAACCTTTAATGAATTGCTTAAAAAACAATTTTAGATAGGTTGATACATTTTTTAACACTAGATTATGCCAACTCAGTGGCTTCCAATGAGCAGTTGTATTGTCTAGTTGCAAGTTAATCAGGAATACATGTCAACCATATAATCGTTCAAGGTTCACATAAGTAAATACGTATTAACATTTGAACATATGTTTTTGAGAAACATCAGAAATCACATACTCACGATGTGACAATGTAAAGATTTCCATCAACTAGCTTTTGAGCTTGTCAAAGAGCAGTGTTCTAAATATTATCATGTACCTTAACTATGAAGACAACATCCCACTCTAAACCTTTTGCCTGCAGGTCAAAGGAAGTTAAACTTGCATTACTTTGGAGCTAAACACCAATTGTTACTAATTAAGTGATGTAAGTACCTGATGAATGGTAGTCAATGTCACAGAGTTTTCATTGTCCTTCCTTCTAGCACGAAAGTTTTCTGTCTCACGCTCAAATAAATAATCTAGGAATGTTTTTAGCACAAAAATGCAGCCTTTATCTTCTGATACTTCCCTTTCCCCTTTTATTTCAACAAATTTAGTAGACAAAAACTCAGAGACATCATCCAGTAAGTATTGAAGAACCTGAAGAAAGGAGTAATTCAAGCCATGGATGAACAAAATCTAGGTAAGGATGTGTAAGTGAGAAGCACTGTAGTCCCCACTATTATTCATAGTAGAGAAAAAGGCTATGCATAACTTGTAGAAAAAGTGTGCTACGTAAAAGTGCAACTATGTAGTACAGGAGCACAAACATATACAATAAGCAATAATAATCACTAATTACTACAAAAATACTACTTCATCATATATAAACACAGCAATATTTTCCCAACAACAAGACATGGATAGTAGCAACCCCGAATTTAATCTTGCATCAAATACTTACAGATCTGATGTCGTAGTCTTCGTTCAGCAATGTCCCTCCATCAACATCAACAGTTGCCCGTTTCTCAAGAAGGTATTTCTAAAATTCAAAGCACGTTGAATGGTAACTATATATTTCTAAGTTGAAAAATCATGATATTGTATAGAATATTTCAGTTAAGTCCCACATTGCCTAAAGATGTATAGCCAAGACCCCCAAAAAAAAAAATAAAAGCTTGCTTTTAGGATGGATTTAGACCCACAATCTTAAGATAGTATCGAAACCTATCCTGTGATTGATATTTGGCTATAGGTAGATGTCTAGTCCTATAAACTTCACGCTCTAGATATCCAATCCTGAGCATAAGGAGATGTGTATAATTCCATATTGCTTAACAATATGGTCAGGATAGCCTGACACTCCTTCCCCCTTGAACTAGCTTTCAAGTGGAATTAGACCCACAATCTTAAGAATTTTCATAAAGAGTCTATATGTTTAATTTAAAAGTTGTGAAAATGTAGTTGTCTAATCTAAGCTAATGTATCTTTGGATTTGTCTAACAATAAAAGCAGGAACAAGTTGAAAAGTATGGTGCCACATCATGAATAATAATTGTATGACTTTTGCTTGCATTGCTGTATCTCTAAACCCTCGTTCCCTATCCTGCTCACCACAAATTTTTCACTTAAAACATTCCTGTGGAATGCATTGTTACAATTGTATTAAATATAAAGATATTACATCTCCTTTCATATGTTAAAATGCTGAAACACTAGAATATTACAACTGAGTAAACCAAGCTTCTTCCACATAATATTACAACATCAAGTTCCTAAACTTTAGCCCCCAGACTAACACTCCATAGCTACAATATTTTGTTTCCAACTCCAAATAAATTTTGCCACCCTAGCTCTTTATGCAATGATTCCTGAATCTGAAATACATAACTTTAAATTTAAACATGCTAAACAATCCAATAAAATGCATTAATACAATTGTATGATTGATGCATGCACCCATAAGAATGTTTCATGAAGCTATAAAACATAAATATAGTTAAAAAATAAACAAAAGAATAAGTTCAAACAACAGCTAAAAACCACTTCAAACCAGCAGATTGTACCAATTTTTTTAAAAAAAGAATCACTTATAAAGAAAAGAATTCCAACTGAGAGGTAAGACAAACCTCAGGTATCATGTCTGCCACACTAGTTATGATAGCTGAGATTGATTTTTCCTGTCATTAATAGATATGGCATGCGTTCAAGTGAGAGAAGTGTTTATTATAGGAGGCAAAAGAAAGTAGTCAAAGATAAGCATTAGATTATACAGGAATGGTAAGCACTCAAAAGTAAGTCATGTAGCATTATTATTAAGGAAGAGATTAGAAATAATGTGAGGATAAAGCATACTTTCTTACAAAGTTCCAAATAAAAAAAAAAAAAACCAACACCTAAGAGAAAGAGAGAAAGATACAAAAACAACAATCCCAGTTGTGCGTTCACTGCATAGACGGAGGGACAACACTAAGCATTATTAAAAATCAAATTTTCAGTAAAACCATTTATAGAAACTTTGTTTTAATGTATTCAAGTTTTGTTTTCGTCAGTCCTCTACCCATTTTAATTAAACTAACGCTTCATCCACTTTCTCTCTGACTACTACATATCTACAAGAGATAATTTTTATTTAAAAGAATTAACATCGAGCACCCTAAACCCTAAACCATAACAATAAAAAAATATCTTGAAGATTCAGAAATATTTCTCCAACCACACAAAACAAAGTGCTAGAAACATTTCACAACAACTTAAAGCCTTGCTTTGCATTTATTTTTTCCTTCTCAAAATCCCTCGAGAAGATCATACAACTTTCTAAAATGGTCACAGACACATGTCAGTAATGTGACCTACAATTTGGTTGTTTAGTCCAAACTAGTGACGCAAGACTCAATGATCAATATTTGCTCCTTTCCCTTCTCGTAATAAACACTCCTCTCACTCAATGTTTGCCATACATATTTGAAATTGAAAATCACCAAGATATATTTTATCACCAACAAAGATTGATGCAATGGTTATTACTTCAAACATCAACATATTAGATCCACAATCAGAGTTTATAGAAAGCATTTACCCTGTGAACAAGTTTCGATATCATCTCTAGAGTCATTAAAACCTTCCTTCCATGGGTAAGCTGACACCTACAACCAATAAGAACAAAGAAATAAAATTGTTCAAATACTTTATATGGTTGAAAAAACTCTCAGGTAAGAATATATATAAAGATATGTTTTTACCAAACCTTTTGAAGGTACCAGAAATCTTTGCACTAAAGATGTCACTAGCAGCTAATAAGAAACTGCATTTTCTAATAGTTGAAATCTTGTTGATATGGTCAATCACCTGCAAGGGGAAAAACTAATCAGAACTACATGCTGAAAGAATCACTGAAGACTAAAGAAAAAGATAGAAAGCAGCCCTGGCTATATGCATTATGCACGTTCAAACTGAAAGTCTTTATAAAACTGTACCCTCTTTTTTTGATCTTTCTCGAAAGGCAGTAAAGCCTTGAAGACCCGAATATATGAGCTATCATCACAACCAGGCAGCGCTGTTCTAAGCATGGCAATAATAGTTCTGACCACCTATTATAATTATAAGAAGGGCGTGGTTAACAATTTATGTCATACATGCAAAGGAAAAGATAAAATCATTCACAAATCAGATAGTTATAAGATCATAAACATAAAAATTTCAAGAGCTTAAGGTAGAAATTAAATGTACACTAGATAGGGGTGACCCAGTCAATTATCAATGTATTTTATGCACTTACTCAGACCACTAGAAAAAAACTATAATGAAGAAGAAGTGCATAATATTCCATTGAATCATATAATAGTTACATGATTCAGTCGACTCTGGAAGTTCACCATCAATCTCTTATCACAGGCTCATGAAAATATAACTAGGAAGCAGAATAAAGTAATTTTAATCATCTCAAAGTAAATTATAATATTATATGTTATTACATTTTTTATTGAATATTATTCAAGGGTAATTAATTTTGTAATTCGCTTAAGCTGTTTGTCGAGGCCCATGAATGATTTATATCTTAACAATATTAAACTAGTAATTGTCAGAAATAACCACATTTTTACTTCGATTGGGAAAAAAAATTACCTTTTTTCTGTAAAAAGCCACACCGTGAATGTTAAATGGTATTTTCCTATCACGGAAAGCAATTTGGAAGGCTTTCCCTGATATCTGAAACAGACAGAAACAGTAGCAAAGACCATTCAGGCAAATATAGGGTAAGTGCTTTTGGACATAGTTATAATAATAAGCAACAACAGCATCACCTGCCTACGATAAAGAATTGCAATGTTGCCATAAGAACAGGTAGGTTCTGAATGACTAGATGAAATTTCTATGATCTTGTCAACAACAAATGCACATTGTGCATCCTCATTGTTACACTCCTTTATAACTATCTGCAGATTATTACCAAAATCATTTTAGACATATAAATAAGAAAATCACAATAAAACATACTTTACAAAACAGCACCCAGCAAGACATAAGTACCTTGGATCCAGAAGAGTTGTCAGTAAGAACATTCTTCAGCTGACATCGTTTGGCATTATTTCGAATAAGAGAAGATGCAGCCTCAACAATGCAGCGTGTGGACCGATAGTTTTTGTTAAGCCTAATCTGAACTAAAAAAGTAAGTTATGCAAGTTCCCTAATGAAGACATTTAAGAAGGCTATCACGTATGCATTTTCAAATCAATATATACAGCCTAACCAATTATGATCTAACAGTGTAGCATAAAAGCATGTCAGTCAAGGACGAGAAACCTCTTTGTAGTTGGGGAAATCATTGCAAAAGGAAATAAATCCAGAAACATCAGCTCCATTGAAACTGAAAATGGACTGAAACAAATAAGACATTGATTAGGCCAGTAGTTACAAGAAAAAGAAATACTAATATCCAGCCACCGACTTCTCAAACTTTAGGAGTGTAAGAAGAAAATATACAAACCTGATCATCGTCACCAACAATTGTTATTTTATGATGGGAGGCAAGAATCCTTAGAAGTTTGTATTGCATGGCACTGGTATCTTGGAACTCATCTATAACAACGGCTTTCCATGTATCCTGACACTCTTTGAAAACTAGTTCATGTTTTAAGCAAACATTAAGTTAGCACAACCAACAGTTACAAGTGAAGAGATTTTGGTTAATTACTTTCATATATTTCAGAAAATACTTACCTTCAGGAAAATCAGTGAGTAGCTTCACTGAACAGCTGATTAAGTCATGATAATCCAGTGCATTACAAGATTTTAATATGTTATTGTAATGCTCAAGAACTTCAGCCTGATTAAAATCCAGAGCAAGGAATTAGAGGTGCTAAAGCAGAATGAGGGTCTGCATCTGTGTGTGCATTCAAGTGTGGAAAAGCCCTTTATCAGCTTACGCCTATTTCATTGCCCAGTTCACGATATTCAGCAGAAGTTCTTCCCGAAGCTTTGGCCTGAAATGTTGTACAGTTATTGCATATGACCAGATTAAAATTTAACATTGCGAAGTAAGAAAAGAAAAGAAGGAATTGGAAGACCCTTATCCATTCAGCAACAAAGATTAATTTAGCCATCAAGTAGAGCACAATTTTAACAAATTAAATTCCTACTAATGTTGAACCAAACAGCTGAACCTTCCAGCACTTAACCATATGAAGGACAAATTGTCCCACGTCAAGAACTATCAAGTTTTGTGAAATTACAAAGACTTCTTTATTCTATACATATAGTGTCACATCCTATGGATTCCTTGAAGATTATAAACAAGGCAGGTTACATTAAGCAAATAGTATAACTATAAAAAGATCCACACACCTGAGTCACAAACTTTTGCCATTTCTTCGCCTTATCCTTGAACTGTTTAGGAGTTATTACACTATTGGACACTTCACCAATCAATGATGAACCATATTTCTGCCTGCTTTTTCCATTTTCTAACAATCGGATGGCCTCAACAACTGCATTTCTCTGTTGTCCCTGTCCATATATTAAGAATTCAGATGTACGACCTATCCTGCAATGTAAATTCAGGAATTATTTGAGCAACGTATGGGTAAAAGTCTGAAGCGGCATGCCATTTTTTAATACATTTAGTTTATCTTTAAATTCTGTTGTTCTACTTCTTTCTCCCCTTTCTCTAACAAAATTGTGGTCAAGTACCCTTTCTGTAAATGGATTATCAGTTTTTGAATTAATTAATGGATTATGAATAACGAAAGATGCAACAATTGGCATTCAAATAGCAAGAAAATTCAACTGTAGCTCCAGCAAGTAAAACATAACCTAGAAACACACAAGTTGTAACTTATAAACAGGTACTAAAGCCGGAATTAAAGAAGAATCTCCATCCAATTCAGAGCAACATACTCTTCTGCATGTAAACGACATAGCTGCAAGGAAAATGAATGAAAAGTGCTGATCGTAAGTTCCTTAGCTGTTGCCTTCCCAGCTATGGTTCCAATACGTTCTCTCATTTCAGAAGCTGCTGCTGTTGTAAATGTCATTGCAAGAATGTTTAATGGACTAATGCCCTGCAGATTTTTAGCAGTATATGGAAAGGGTTAAAACATATCAATTCCGAAAGATAGAGAAATGTGGACAAGAATCAAAGATAAAGGGCATGATGTATTTAGCTTTTAACACCGAAATCTGCAGCACCTCATTAAGCAGCATCAAAACTCGCCCAACCATCGTGGATGTCTGGTATACAAATAAATAAAGACAATTCAGCATCAATGTGAAAAAACAAAATACCCCAAAGTAAAATCAACAAAGGAAAAAAGGGTTAACATGCAATGGACCAAGAAGAGAAGAAAAAGCTGAAGACCTTTCCACTTCCTGGCCCAGCTACAATCATTAAAGGGGTCGAAATATCAGTGCAAGCTGCTTCTCTCTGCCTCTCATTGAGGTTTTGCAGGTATTTCAAATACTCCTCGGGCATGGTGCCACTTTGTAAACTCTCCCCATTAGCATCCACTTGTTCTTCTCTATGTTCCAAACCAACCCCATAGCTAACAAGTTCACCACTTCCTATACCCTTAGAAGCAGTACTCAGATCAACATCACCAACAACATCGCTCTCACTCAAAACAATCTCACCGCAGCAACGGCTACAATCTAACTCCTGCTGCACCGCTTCTTTTCGCGCTGATTTCTGCTCACACAAATTGTCAATCTCTTCCAAAATGGACTCATCAAAATCATCATCCAAAAGACCAGTCTCCAAAAAATAATCCAGCACCGGCTTAGAGCATTCAGGTTCTTTCCTAGGAGTTTCAAAATACGATGTTCCAAACATGTTCTCCTTCTCTGCACCGCCAAGTACATTAACAGCCATTGCCCTCCTCACACTCAAACCATTCTGAATTGCACAAGATGATGGAGCACAACTACCATTCCCAATTGCATTGGACCAACTGTTCAACGGAACCTCTGCAAGAGGGACCCTCTTGGCAGGGGCATCAAATTCACATGCACTCTTCGCTCTACAAACAAAACAGAACTTCGGAATCAGATTACAGCGAAGGCATTTGATTTATTTTCTTTTCTTTTTTTTTGTGGAGTTCAATTTCTAAAACCTAATTAATTAAACAGAAAAAAACATATTTGATGAGAAAAATAAATAAGAAAGAAGAAGAAGAGAAAGAGGGGGCTACAGGGGAGAAGAAAAGGTGGAGGGATTAGAAGGCCTTTTAAGAGGGAGGAGTGGCTTTGTCGCCCTGAAATTGGCGGAGATTCGGCCACTATTATGGTGGTCTCCCATTGTCTTGCTGTACCACTACCTACGACCAACGTCGAACTCTGCCGCAACGACAAGTTCAGGAGAGTGAGACAGTGACTCGGCTTATACGAAGCGCCAAGGACTCTAGTCTTCGCATTTTGAAATTTTTTTTTCTTTTTGTTTTTCTTTTCCCCCCATAAATAAATTGTGTTTGAAAATGTGCTCGTACGATACTTTAACCCCAAGAACAAAAGTGCTGCACAAGGTTTTCCTAATTCGGGGATTTCTAGGTTTTTTTTTTGTGACTTTTTTTTTTAATTTTGGTGGCAATGAGATTTAAATTTATAATTTTATTCAAACTAGTAAAGCCCCTCATCATTATTTCACTCCTAGTGGTTTGGATTTTTTTTTTCTATCTACTCATTATTGATAATTGACTAAATGACCCAAGTTTTAAAGTAAATTTTAAAAATTTATATATATAGTGCATATTTGGGAACATGTAAGAAACATTTTTTTTAGGAAAAAATTTGTTTCTAAAAAATTAATCTTGTTTGATAAAAAAATTAGAATAGATTATAATAAAAATTTGATAATTTTAGGCCGAAAAATAGCTTATAATTATAAGCAATATTTTTGATCTTATAATTATAAGTAAAAGTTGATTATTTCAAAATTATTATATTTTTACTAAATTGACATTAAGTAACAGATATTATATAATATAAATAATCATTTCATATATTTTTTAGTAATTTTACCATAAGAAAACATCTTTTTTTATACAACCAAAATAAAACAGATTATCTTAAAATCACTTTTCAGCTAAAGTATCCAAATATAAATTGATTCTTATATAAGTGATTATGGATGCATTTGTTTGTGCTTTTTTCAGCAAAAAATCGCTTTTTTCATTGAAAAAAATCAATTTTCATATATTTGGATAAGTTTTTAAAAATAATCATATTATCAAAAAAATCAATTTTCAGCTTTTTTGGAGAAGCTGAAAAGAATAACTTTAAAAAAAATTAGTTTTCAATTTTTTCTATTATATATAAAAATTTAAGTTTCAAAATCACTTTTTTCAAAATCTGAAACAAACGCATTCTATATAAAAAAGTGATTATACAAATAAATAATTATTATACATATATATATATATATATATATATATATATATATATATATATATATATATATATATATATATATATATATATATATATATATATATCAAGAATTTATATATATAAAGCAACCTATTTGATTTTGCATTGCAAATGTTGCTTCTTAGTTGTTGATAAATATTCTCAAGTTTTGACTCACATTTAACAAAAGGAAGGAATCTTTTTTGTTACAAACTAGCCCCAAAGGGCTCGATTTTAATGGGCTCGTAATGGCCCAAATCAAAGTTCTTCCCAACGGCTGTGGCGATAACTACACATGAAGCAAGCCGAAAGTCTCGTAAATGACTTGACTTGCACAACTAACTCGTAGAACAACGTCTTCAGTTTGGAGTTATCTTGAAAGCCTTGGAGCACAACCACTCCAACTCCATTTCAAAATCTCTATAAAAGGTCTCATTAAGCCCATGATTGAGTTATGCTTTCACTCCCATACTTTCTAATATCTCGAGTACTCTCTGCCTTGAGCTTCAGAATTCTTGTCGATACACTGCACCAACTTGGAGCTAAGACTGTAGAAGCACTATGTTCCCGAACTCGTTGGAAGACATCAGGTATTCTCTTTCCTGAGCTCTTTCTTTCGAACATTGGAGCATCGAAAGCTCCTCCTTCATGAAACTAGAACTAAGAAATCGGAATAAAGATTATTCAGTCTCCATGTAGGATAGAAAACGCCAAGTTGCTACGATCATTACTCCAAGTTGGTGGAGTGTGCCTACATGAACTCTGATACTAAAGTCAACAAGGGCCAAAAAGTACTAAAAGTGAATCTTACTTGGTATAAATTCCCTTGGGCATTGACTTTCGACTTCAATTTTTGATGTAGGAGAAATGATGTCCCAAAGCTCATGAATGAGCTTCACCATTGAATGTTCAAGAAGAGGCTAGCCAAGAGGGGAAGCAGTGACAGCTCGAGACTAGGGGTTCTTCCTTTCTTTCAAGGTGCTGGATAACATGGTTTTCACCATGTTATGGAGCATAGCACAGTCCAGCCTTCTACATCTAAAAATACAAAAATAGCCTCAAGTGATACTTAAAATCACAAAAATGCCCTTAAAACCTTTTCACTTCTCATTTTCCCTGTTGCAGATGCCGCCACCACCACCAAACTGATCTCCAACAAGAGCATTAATCTAGGCAGACACCAAGCCACATTCATTTTGCATAGGAACCGCCACCACCGTAACTTTTTCATCATCATCATTCCACTACCCACCATCAGAACCTCCTAAACCCACTTCAGTCTTCATATGTAAGATGTATTCAAAAACCAAAAATATTAACTTTTTTTAGCCCCCACAATATCATATCCCACCTAATAGAGAGAAGCTAAAACAAATCTAGAACCTCAAAGAAGCCAACCACAACAAACTAACTTTAAATATTACAAAATTTCAATTATAGGTTCCAAAATATACTTAGAAAAAAGAGAAAACTTTTAGCCAAAAATTTTATTATTTTTTTTATAACCTTTATAATCAAAAGGAAAGGCAAGCTTTATCAATGTCAACCACTCAAAAATATCTATTGCGATATGAGTGACACAATTTATCTATATTTTTGTTCATAACTACCTTTTCTCTTTTTTTCTTATATATATAAAATTTTATTTGAGGTACAATTAAATATTAAATATAGGTATATTTTTCAGTTAAGATTTGGGCTTAAAATTCACCATGCTATTAGAGATTAATCATTTTCGTTGGACCCGATTCTTCTTGTAGGAGATTAATCCCATTAGATGATTGTTCATAAAATTTTTATAATAATAATGTATCAAAAATTAATTCTATATTCTCGCCTCAAAAAAAGAAAAAGTCTATATTCAATTATTTGACATTTTATACATAGTTTTTTTAATTATATTATATTATATTATATTTTATATATATATATATATATATATATATATATATATATATTTTGAAAAACACTCAAACAAACCACACGCAATTTTCTACCTGTCAGTCCATCCCTTTTCCTACTTTACAGCTTAACTAAACTAAAAAACTATTTTAGAGTTAATTCATTCATTCCATTTAAAAAATCAACGGTGGCGATTAATACCGGAGCAGAAACCAGCGAAAATCAAAACCCTTGCTAGGTTCTGCGTATTGGTATCTGCTTCGAATCGGCTTTCACACACCTCGATTTGCACCCACCAATCACCTCTCACCTCTCACCTTCCCTTCGCCCGCCAAATACAAAACCTTCCCCCTCTCCCTCTCACAGGTCACCACTCACCACTCACCGCTCAATTCTATTTTTCTCACATTCAACTTCATCCACCAATCCATTCTCCATTTTCGATCTCACCATTACCAATTATTTCCACACATACGCGCGCGCACAATATATATATATATATATATATATATATATATATAAACAGCATTGCATTGATGTTGCATTTGGTTTGAAATTTGAGATTTGGGTTTTGTAGGGTTTTTGTTTTGTGTGGCGATGGCGGATGCACCGACGAGCCCGGCGGGAGGGAGTCACGAGAGCGGCGGGGAGCAGAGCCCGCGGGGGTCTTCTTCCGGCGGCGGTGGAGGAGGCGGCGGAGGGGCGAGGGAGCAGGACAGGTACCTGCCGATCGCGAACATCAGCAGGATCATGAAAAAGGCGCTGCCTGCTAACGGCAAGATCGCCAAGGACGCCAAGGACACCATGCAGGAATGCGTTTCCGAATTCATCAGCTTCATCACCAGCGAGTGAGCACCACACTACCAAATAATTACATTATCAACTTTTATTTTTTATTTTTTTCCGCGAAATGCTAATTGAATGTCACGTAATTTTTTTTTTTTTTTTGTGGTTTAATTTTTGCAGTTTTTGTTGGCGAAGTTTGTTAGAATGTATCTAATTTATAATGCGATGTGATGTTAGGAGGGTAGGATATGTTATGTGTGTATTTGGATTAGCTTATTTTGAGCTCACGATAGCTTATAATTAAAAGCTCCATGAGACAATTTTTGGAGAAAAATGATTATATCTTTCTTTACCGATAAAAGAAGAATTTTATAGAGATGAAAATAGAAGCGTACAAGAAGATAGGAGGACAAACAATTATATCTTAAGAAAAGTGTTTCCTAATCATGCCTTATGTTTGTTTACGTGGATTGGGTATGGTTATTTGGGTGTGTAGGGCATGTGAGAAGTGCCAGAAAGAGAAGAGGAAGACCATTAATGGAGATGATTTGTTATGGGCGATGGCCACTTTAGGATTTGAAGACTACATAGAACCGCTTAAGGTTTACCTAGCAAGATACAGAGAGGTAACTTTAATCTCTCTCTCTCTTTTGGGTCTTTTTTTATTTTTTTATAAGAAAATTGTGGAAGATATTACTCTTGCAATTCCTAGAGATGGAGCATTTACAGATACTCCCCTTCCCAACAAATATGCTTCCTGGGATTTGAACTTATGTCCTTATCCTTACGGGACTGAGCTATTACCACTTATCCACAAACTTGTTGGTTTTTGTCTTTTTTTATTGAGTAGCGATATATCCCTTTAAAACATCTTTCTAATCATCCTCCTAATTTCTAAATAAGAAAAATAATGAATTTTTTTTATGTTTTCAAGATAATAAATGCATTTGCAAAATATTTAATATTTTTCATGTTTAGTAATTAGGAGGATTGTTAGGGGGATATTTTAGAAAGATATATTATTTTTCTTTTAAACAGCAAAGATTTGAAAAAGAAAAGATTTGATTTATACAATATGGGGATATATTTATTGAGCTTTGTTAAATAGTACATCAATTTTTGGGACTAATATTTCAACATATTGCTAATGACCACTCATTTTCCTGATCACCAATCATGGGTGATGTGGAATAAAGCAGTTTCGTTAATAACTGCTTCCACGTCATATTTGTGTGGTTTTCGTCTCACTAGTTCTTACCACCAAGGATTTTCCATATTTATTGTATATTTGTTAGAACTTGAGAAGACAACTGGAGTTAAATCCTTATATAATGTGTCTGAATCTTCTGAAATGTAAAATCCAGCTACTGCATAAAAAATATGAAACTATTCTTCCTAATTTTCATTTCATTTTCCATGATGAGGCCTTGGGTCGGGGCTGCAGGGGGGGTGGGGGTACCTATTCAATGAGTGGATCCATTAAGTCCTCTTTCTTCCACCTCATTTTAATGTCAAAGTTCTGATAATGTTCCTGACAATGTTCCTTATAAATTTGTAATTGTCTTACTGTTCTTTTTCCTTTTTATTTGGCTGGTGATGTTCAAATGTGCAAAATGGTCACAGTTGGAGGTTAGTTAATCCTGTCCTCTGCTTAGTTATATTACTTTGTTATCTACGTCGAACAATTTTACCAATGGAAATGCCATTGTCGGTGAACCATGAATTCTGGTAGGGTGACACCAAAGGATCTGCAAGAAGTGGTGATGGATCTGCTAGACGAGATCAAGTTGGCATAGCAGGTCAAAATACTCAGCTTGTTCATCAGGGTTCACTGAACTATATTAGTTCCCAGGTAGTACCCTCTCTCTCTGTCTCACCTGAGTCTTGAATACATGCATGCTCAATTTATTTTATTCTAATTTTTTGCTAGAAATGTGAATAAGACATACTCTAAGTCAAACATGACAAAATTGTATATTGAAATATGTTTTTTTATGTACTGGATAACCTCTACCCATGTTGTATTTATCCTGGTTTCTTTCAAGAGTTATGGTATTGGCTAGCAAAAGCTCAATGTCACTGGTGCTCGTGACCAGCTAGTCATAGCTTTGAGATGAACATTTTGGTGCATTAAGTTCTCAATGTTAATCTTATGTTATATGCCATCAATATATTTTACCTTATTGTGTAGTTTTATTACATTAGGGTTTTTGATGGAAACCCTAATGTAAAACAAATCCTAACTCATAGAATAGAATTAATGCTAACCATCTAAAACAAACGTCATGCATGAGCCGGTTAGGATTGAAGTGTGTATAAAGCGGGAAAGCCCACTCAAACTTTGTTATAGAGGTCCACTTAAACTTACGCAGCAATTATATCGTCATTGGAAAAATGGAGGTGATAATTGAACCCTTATTACACGGTCAAAGTGTCTCTGGTACCATGCTAAATACCAAATGAACTCAAAAGCTCATACGTATATTCTTTAGACCTAGGAGCTTGAACAGTTCCAAAAGATTTAACGTCCTGCATATATAGACAGATATAGTTTATCCTATATGGCATAAGAAATGTTCTATCTGATTAAGATTTATGTAGGAATTCGTATTTTGTTTAGAAGCTTTGTTGAAGGTTTGAAACAAGCCTTACTAGAGCAATGTTATTTCAGTTTAGACTTCAGACTAACATTAGCTACACTATCCATTAGTGCTGCAGGGGATTAGCGTACTTGCATCATGCTAATGTATAATTCCATTTTTCATGCGGTAAAATTGAAAACCAAGGTTTGTAGAGCTAGTTGCGCAGAATTAGTGACCTAGGTACAAGCATATTTTTATGGAAATTATATTAAGCTGTTCAAGGTGCTAATGCACTATGATGGAATGGGGTATGGAATAGAAGTATTAGGATTGTGGAAATATATCATATTTGCGTGGACTGGTATATTCAGTATAAGCTTGGTTATCTGGGTTGTTCTAGTAATTTAATACTTAATTGAATGAGAGCATTTTATTTAAAATTTGAATTACTTGGCTATATACTTTGGTTTCTAAGCCTATGTTTTAGGATTAGTTGTAACTTTGTTCTGATCTCCCTCTGTTCCAATTCCCCCTTTCTCTCTTTTCCGAATCTCCTCTCCCCTCTCTATTGTTTTATGGAAAGAACATTTCTCTGTCTGTGTCTCTTTCTTCAGACTAATAAGATCTTTCCCAATCTGTTGGGATTTGCAGGTGCACCCGCAGCACCTGGTCATTCCTTCAATGCAGAGCCATGAATAGATGCTTCGACGCATCTCATTTTTTCACTTAAATGCTTGTGCACACGGCATGGACGGCAATAATAGTTTGGTGATTTTAAATTTAGGTTCTTGTTTTCTGTCCCCAAAAAAAAAAAAAAAGGGTTCTTGTTAGGGTGGAAGGCATGGGTCTCAGAATTTTGTTGCGGTACTCATGTAGATTTTTTTACGTATATAAAACTTAAGCTGCCAGATCGACTGAAGGGAAAAAAGTGTGTGGGGGGTTTTGCATGTGATTTGTCATGTAGCTTGTCATAGTGAGAAGCACCTGCCTTGAGAATTTTTCTTTAGATTATATAATTTATAATTTACACGTGCTGCATTTATTAATTTATGTAACTTAGGGCAAATAGTTTGTTTCTTTTGTCCTTATTGATTTTTAAAATGTTAACTTGTCAAAGCACAAATGTTATTTGAGGGATTTAGGTGGCGTTTGGTATATTATTTATTAAAATTATCAGTAATATAGATTATTATTTAGAAAAATTATCATCTTTTAAATTGTTAATAATATTAAATATAGTATTTGGTGTACATAAATAATCTAAGTGATAATTTATATTATTTTATTTGGTATATCAAAAAGATTATTAGGTAATATATATATTAAATTAATATAATAATAATAATAATAATAATAATAATAAATAGTTTATTATTATTATTATTATTATTATTTAATAATAATTAGTAATAATATTAATTATTTTTAATAATAATTATTAATAAAATTAACTATTATAATCATAATTAATAATTAAAATTTCTTATTCTTACTAATTAATAATTATTATTAAAAATAATTAATATTATTACTAATTATTATTAAATAATAATAAATAATATTATTTTTAGTTTATATTATTTAATAATAATGAATTATTAATATAATTAATCATGATAATATTAATAATAGAATGATTGTCACATTGGTGGTAATCTAATTACTACCTTTCAAGGGGTAATTTATATTATCACATTGATAGTAATCCATATTACCTTAGAAATCTAGATTGCTAATAATGTTGCCTAATCAAATAGGATAATATTATGGGCTTAGGCAATTTAATCAAATATTGCCAGTTTTCAGATTAATTATCCCATATCAAATGCTACTTTTAGTGTGTTTGAGAGCTTTGTGATTAAAATTATTTGAATAGTCGAATTTAAGTATAACCACGTTTTTATATAGTTAATTATGTAAAAATCAATTCATATATTTTGTTTGGGTTATATGAAAAAATTATTTTTATATGGTAAATTATTGAGGAAGGTATGAAATGATTTGTTTATATAACATTTAATATTTGATATTTTGGATTAATTTTGGTAAAAGTATGATTCTAAAATTATCATTTTCTACTTATAGTCAAAAGTTTAAAAAAAAAAATTACTTATAAACTATAGTTATAAGCTGTTCTTTTGGCTTATTATTAACTTTTGATCTATTTTCATTTTATTTAACAAATATGATAGGTTTTTAATTTTTCTTTTTTGGCTAAAAAAATAATGTTTTTTATGGGGCTCCAAAGTTTCAGTTAGCGGTTTTGCTTGGAACCATTCTGAAGACTTATGATCGTATGAATCATTGAGAATTAAAATGTGTTAAGCCTGCGTCTTTTGCTGGTAGGACAATTTGAAAACAAATTTATAACGATAATCAATAGAAATATAAAAAGGTGTTAAATTATGTTAGGTAAATATGTATTATGAATTTATTATATTTGGATTTTTTTTTTATATTTTTATTAATTGACAATATAAGATTATTTTATATTATAAATATATAGAAATTAAACTCTAAATAAAATCAGTTATGATAATATGGATAAAGATGAACTAATTTATAAAAATAGCGTGCAGTTTATGTACCAAAAGAATAGTGTGAAGTTTGAAACTAACTCAAAAATTCGTTTAGTCCATTTTTCAAATTATTAGAAAAGGATAAGATAATACAGGGAGAGAAAAAAAATGGATTAGATAAGAATCAATTTTAAAAGATTTTATTAATCATCAAATAACATTTACCTAAAATTTGGTCTCATTATATCTGCATATTGGTTTTTCAAAAAAACACAAGTTTTTTTTTTTTTTTTTTGATGAAGCACTAGGTAAAAATTTCGTCAAACACACCTAATCTCATATTCGTTTTGCCAAAATATTTTTATGCAACATTTTAATTAATAAGCTTTTCTGATGTATCATCCTCTTATGCTACATATTTGTCGCATGGTTTCATCTTTGCGCCGTTTATACGGGGATGTAATGGCTCATAACCAATTTGGTTAATTAAAATGTAGGACACTCAATTGAACCTGGGAAGCCATACACAAAGAACGATTCATTCACAGGCTTCTCCTTATCATATATCCCTTAATCGTGGCCTTTGCCAAAAATTGCATTTAAATTTAAATATTTTTCAACTGCGATGAATTGTGATGACAGCGACATAACTGAAACATAGTAATCTCTATGGTCAAGACCCCCCCCAAAAAAAAACAAAAAAAAAAGAAGTAATACATATGGTTAGGAAAAAAAAATCTTTTTATCTTATTAATTTTTTAAAAAAATGGATAACAATAGTTTAGTAATTGACAACAATAATTTTATTATTGTTAGGTAATTAACAAAATTTTAAAAAAATAATTTTTATCTAAATCAATTTCAGGTAAAAGATAATTCTAAAAACTTACATTTTAATTTAATTTTCAATAATCCTATTTTTTTTTTCTTCTCTGACTACATTTTCATCTTATCACTCAGTCCTCTTAGTATCATATATCCTTTAATGCTGTCCTTTCAGAAACTCGTATTAAATATTTCAAATTGCAATTAAATATGATGACAGCAAAAGGAGATAGTTAACATATTCCGCACTTACTGAAGCATAGCAATCTATATGAATAATTATTCACTCTTTTTATTTAAATCAGTTTTAGGATAAAACTAATTCTAAGAACGAATTTTAATTTGATTTTATGTAATCCCATTTTCCCTCTATCTTCTTTATCAGCATCATCTTATAATCTATCTTATCATATCTCAACATATATATTAAAACTAATATCGTAACTCCCAATATAAAGGTCACAACCATTGCTTCTTTTTTGCTTTATATATAGTACAAGGTTAGTCATACTTCCTTGTATTACTTTCTTAACCATGGATTTCATGAACGATTTTTTTTCGAATCCAGAAAATGTAAGACATTTGCTACCTTCTGATATATTTGATGAACTGTTTCCTGAAAGCGATTTTCGTTTGATTCCAGAAAATATAAAACATTTGCTACCTTCTGATATTTTTGATGAGCTGTTTCCTGAAAGCGATTTTCCAGAAAATGTAGAATATTTGCTACCTCTTGATATTTTTGATGGATTATTTTCCGAAATCACTCCATTGAAAGAGAATCAAGAAAATGTAGAATATATGCTACCTCTTGATATTTTAGATGGACTACTTTCCGAGAGCACTCCATTGAAAGAAAGTCAAAGTCAACTAGACAGTGGCAATTTCACCAACAATGTCAATGGCCATGGTGATGGAATCACTGTTCAAGCTGCTAGTGGCATTGACCCATCAATTCATGTCGTTCCTAATAATCAGGTTTCTATTTCTTATTTCCATCTTCTGTTGACTTTACTTCTAGTAGATACATTAAAAGTGAAACTAAATCAATTTTGTAGAAGATTTCTTTCTCACAAATTTCGTTTTATTAATAATTGAAAAATTCGTGTTGACAAAAGCTGCTAGAAGTGGTGATGGATCAGCTAGAGGAGATCAAGTTGGCTTAGGAGGTCAAAAGAGTCAGGTTTGATTTGCATAACCATCTTGGATTTTTGTTTTTGGTTTAAGAATTGTGTTATTCTGGTAATGCTTTGCTCATGTAAATAAGGTTCAGTTCAATAGTTAATATGTATTTATGTTTTTTCTTTTCCCTATGTTGTTGGTTTACGTATGTGGCAGCTTGTTCATCATGGTTCACTGAACTATATTAGTTCCCACGTAGTACTCTCTTTCTCTGTCTCTTGAGTCTTGAATACATGCATGCTCAATTTATTTTATTCGGTAAAACTAATTGCATTCGTTTTGATCGTAAGTATTTACTTGTTCAAATTCAAAATTTTATTTTTGATAATTTTATATTAGATATCATATATATTTAAACTAGTTTTAAAGTTAGTTTCGAATCAAACACTATTTAACAAAAAAGCTAGTTTATTTTTATACATGTTAATAAAACTGATTTTATATTGTACTATGTTAATTTAATTTTTTAAGTTACTAAATACTCCTAAAGAATTCCATTTTTTTCATCTCTTCCCATCTTATTAAAACTAATTTTTAAGTTAGTTTTAAATCAAATACTATTAAATTTTAAACTAGTTTATTTTTATATAAGTTAATATAATTAATTTTATCTTATACTATATTAAATTAGTTTTTCAAGTTGCCAAATACCCTCTTAATTTCTATGAAACATGCAATCTAATAATATGAAAACTAAGAAACTAAACACATGAAAGTGACAAAGACGGAAAAAAGTAAAATATGAGAACTGGTAATGAAAAAATGAATAAAATTAAAGTGTTGAAAACATTTTTTTTAGAGTATTGTTATACACAACTAGAAAATTGCTTGAATTTTTTAGAATAAACAAGAGTAAGTGTTCGATAAAAGAAATTGGTATCACTCAGTTATATATCTAAGGGTTTACATACATGTCACATTATTCTTGCAAATCAATCTAGGAAAAAATTTTAACTCTAAATTAAAAAAAAAAAAAATTGCTGCAAACATTCAATTTAAACTTGGCGGTTAAATTAATGTAGTCCATCAATTTGGATGAACGAGACAAATTGCTCTTGAAAACTGATTTTTCCCCCATATTGTAACGTTCCTTAATCTTGGTTTCATTTCTTGTCATATCTTGAAATCTATTAATCTAATGTATGCTTGTTTTCAGGTTACGCAAGTAGAAGGAGAACGAATGCAAAAATGAGAAAACCTAGGTCAACTGATCATTACAACATCTTTTGTTATTAGCCTTTTTTTTTTTTCACTTTTTATTTTTGTGACGAGATCTTTTGTTAGCTTGTGCGAATTGAAGGAGTACAACTGCTTTTATGCTTCTTTTTTTTATTCTCTATTCTCTACTCTTTTCTCAGTGATATTGCTTTTACTATTTCAAGTGATAAAACTAAAATTATATTATCCTGTTGAAATAAAGTTATAATATTACATTATTATTTTTATTCTTAATTTTTAAATTTTTTTATCCTTAGCAATGCAACATATTTTTTTTTTTAGAATAAATATTTTATCAATAACTTAATATTAAATAAATTCTTATAATATTGATTAATATAAAATCAAAAGTTATCACAATTTTTTTATCTCATTAAAAAATAATAAAATTAAAAATATTAATTAAACTTTTTATGACATTGTAAGTAAAATCATTTTTTGATAATCGGCGATTCTACGTTAATCAATATTATATAAATTTATTCAATATTTAATTATAGATAAAATATTTAGTTTTAAAAAATAATAAAATTTATGATATCAATAATTGCGAGAGAAATTGGTATACATAAGGAGAGAGAAACAATTACTCTATTATTTTTATTAAGAGAGAGAAAATATATATCTTCTATAAATGAGATTATTGTTGTCAATTACTAAATTAGATATTATTGTCCAGCTCAAACAGAAAAGAAAGTGATCTTTTTGTCTATCTAAAATAATGAAGAGTTCTAACCTTCGTTCAAATAGCAACAACAAGCCGTATGGAAATTTAGGATAAGTATGACAAACTAAGAATCAACAATCGGACTAGGATCCTCTAGTGTAATATTCTTTCTAAAGTGAAAAAATAGTAAATTATTTACTCTTAAATCAATATAGTGCATTGTATGTAAGTGTATCTAACCTATCAAAAGATTTAAAGATAAATAAATAACCAATTACTTTCTCACTTTAGACGAAATCTAAGTTTAGAGGAGCTTTTTTTTTTTTTTCCTCGCCAAAATAATGCATCCTACTGCCCAAAAGAAATCTTTACACAATAACGGATGGCTAGATGAATTAAACATTCTGGATATCTCCTTGGGCAGCCGTTTAATAAAAAATTGCATCAGCAGTTCATTCAGTTAAGTAATAGGCTGTCACATCGTTTCAGCACTCCCTACCATGAAAATCACAAACGTAATTTATTGTTGATAGAACAAGATTGCATTTGAAGTAAATGTCGAAAATGTGCTAGACCAAACAAAGGATGTACGGTAAAACATTAACATCAACAACTAATCCTTTTTATTGCTAGATAGTATCGGGCATATAAATCAAACTATGCCGGTGCATTTTATCATAAATTATGTTTATAGACTAATCATTATAATCTAATTTTTTTTTATAAAACAATTTTGTCTATAATTTTTCTTAATTTTCTTCTACCTCTACTAATTAGGCCATCATTCATTTCATCTACTCTTCTTACTAGAACTTCTACAGGTCTTTTTTGCATATAACCAAATCACATAAACAAAATTTTACCCCCCTTTTTTTTTAATCAAATAAGTACTACACCAAATCTTCAAATTTTTCTCTAATGCATCATTACTCATCTTTTTCCATTCATCTATCGCAATATTTCCACATATGTAACATTGAATTTATTCTCTTATTGACTTTTTACCGCCTAATATTTAGTCCATATAATTTTGCAGATCTTATAGATGTAAAGTTGTACGGTAACACCATAGATTTTAGTATTCTCAACTCTTAACGGTAACAATTAATTAGAAAGCCGCGCTAAAACAAAGGAAGAAAGCAAACCAAATTCCTATTTCTACAACAGAAACTGGATAGTTAACTTATCAACATAAGGCAATATACAATGGAAGGTCAAGATAGATCTATCCAATGTTCTCTATACTACCTGCTCCAAGATAGAAACTAATTTTGTAATGCCACATATTTCTAAGAAAGTAAAATGTAGAGTGAAGCAATACCCTTGTTTTCTTGCAAAGTTGTTTCTGCAGTAGTCTCAGATTGTTGCTGGACACTCATTTCCTTTTGTCTTAAAGTTGCAGGATGGAAAACCTTATGTTTCTGAACATCCTCCACCTCATCTTCTTGTTCCATGCTGCTTGTCGGCTGACATGCTTCTTTAAGAACATTCTACTGGCATTAAAATATTATGATCTAGTAAGGTAATAATCCAATCAGCCCCCAAATCAAACAAGAGTAAAAGTAACTTAGACGATTTCATCGAGTTATGCCTTCTAAATGTATCATGAACCTTCTCTTCCAAAGCCATAGGGTCTATTTGATTTCTGTTTTCATTTTCTTTCTCTTGTTTTCAGGATTTTGTGAAGAAAATAATGAAAATAACAAACAGATTGAAAACAAGGCGGCATTTTTGCAGCTAAAATTGGAAACAGAAAAAAAAAATAAACCAAACAGACCCTTAAATTGTTAAGTAGAGGCACGACCCCACACAAAGCCCATTGGACTTGAAGTGTGGACAACAAAATATAGAAACGGGAGGGTTACAAAAATCGAACTCTAAACCATTAGATTATGGAGACTAATACCATGCCATGAACCATCTCCCCTAAATGCTTAAGCCATTAAGTAAAAGCACATGAATAGTTTTTATATCTAACAAGATGTTAGTGCATCCTCCATCAGGATTCTATGCAGTTACTATGACATCAACTATGAGACAAAAGTGCACCCCATCAAAGTAATCAATAACAAAATATAGCATATGAAATAGTAAAGGGTTACTTACCAAACGATTTAGACCATATTTAGCTCAAAATTGGAGAGATCAAGATGCATCTCCTGGTCTTGTGTTGTGGCAAAAGATGAAGCTTTAAACAACGCACTTGGAGTATAGTTAAGCTGGTAATTTACAAGAACTGATCCAAATATGTTGAACTTTTTAGCACTACTGAAAGCAACCTCCGCATCAGCACATTTCTTAAAAACCACTCTAGCCCGGCTGCTCCTTCTATCAACTTCTGTTTCAGTTTCCTTTAGAGATCCAAAACGCCTAAAAATCTTATTTAGGCTTGTTTCTGAGGGAACAGAATCCAAATCAGCAAAGTTCAAAACAAGTTCAGCAGGGGATTTATCGTCTATATAACCAGAAGGTTTTTCAGGAACCTCAGCATGGTCGCTATCACAATGCCGTTTCCTTGAATAGGACCTACGGCTATATTGAACAAGTTTTTCTGGCTCAGAAGAGGCATGCTGATAGTCTTTTCTGCTGCTTCTCTGTGATGGTTGTTCTTCAGAACCATTCTGGATTTCCCTATCTTTCCAATATGTGTCACCCAGATCATCAAATTCGAATGTTTCAGGCGATCCACCTATGGGTGGTTTCTTCCTTTTAGTACCAACTTTGCGTGTAGGTAAGATCTCTTCTCCAGAATAATCACCCACAACTATTGAATTCCTGAAATCAGAGAAGAAGCTCACGATAACATTCAAGAAACTATAATCTCCCTGGGGTTCTTGCGCCACCAATTGCAGTAAAGATAACAAATCATCTAGAGAAGAAAATTCCGTTGGAGCAATCAAGCTTGACATCTGAGTCTCCTCACGATTAGGGGAGAAGACATCAGATACATCTCCTGAAAAACCATCAGCACCTCCATCTGCCATATGAGACCTGTCTCCAGATTGCTTGATCATAGAGGGTGGTGGTCCAGTAAGTTGACTGGCAACCCTTCGAATGCATTCACCAATTTTAAATGATTGTTTTGTGGTATTTGAAACTTTTGCAAGGGAAATTGTTTTTCTCCCATCTTTCATCCCCGAGTCATCAGCATAGTGATCAATAATCCTCCTTCTCTTGGAAAAGGCAGGGGAAACCTGATGACCATTGACCTCATCAGACCTATCACTATGTTGAGAATCTGGAGTCCCACCTGCTAGTTCTGACAAACTTCTTTTCTTCTTTTCCGAATACATACCATCCTTCAGATTATGTTTACGTTTGCGACCAGATCCAGTTGTGGTTTTTAAATTTCCAGTACGAGCTTGAGCATCATTCTTGCTTACATGAGTTGCATACTCATTAATTTCACTTGAGTTTTTCTCAGCATCATTAACCAAGGTGTTGTCATCGTCCAAACCTCCACAATATTGTAACTCAGGCAAGTAGGAGTAACCCTTTAAACGATAGAATGCAAGCAACTGAGCCTTAGCAATTAGAAGCTCCAAGCGATCAAAGCCACCAGTTGGCAACTCCGATAAAGTTTTCAAGTATTCTATAAGCTTCTCAGGTGAAAAGGAGCTAACATTTAAAGATTCATCCACCACATTTGTTAAGCTTACTTCTTGTCGAATCCCGGCATTTTCCACAGTCTGAATTTTAATCTTTTCATAGGTATCTTTGGGTATGCAGGAACATGCTAGCCCAAATTCTACCCGTCTTCTGACTTCATCCAAAGCACAATCTATGGCATTCTGGAATGATTCTGAACTGTTCTGCTTTTCAATATAAGAGAAATGTGTCCTAAATGGCTTTAGCTGAGATGCTTCATTCCAAGCAAATGTTTTGTCCCCAAAATATGCTACCAAATAGCAGTCCTTTTTCAAATGCTTCATTGCCAGCGCAGATGAATCCGATGAATCAAATATCTGCCCTGGCCACCACGGATGGCTTCTAATCTTGCCCCAAACCATATCAGACACAGAAAACTCATCTTCCTTTCCTGTTGGCAGCTGATAGCTTGCCTGATAAATTTTTCCTGAACTCCCAGGCTTCCTGGATGCTCGTTTCATTACTTTTCCATCCGTTGTCTTTTGCTGTTCAGCATCATCAAACTCTTCATCTTCAATTTCCTGCTCTCCATGTGAACCAATCTGCTCCGAAACGCCAGCTTGTCCTTCAACACTTTGCCTAATATCCGACTCAACCTGAATAACCTGACTCTTCACTTCTTTCTCCAATATTTTGTTATCAACCTCCCTATGATCAATGTTTTTCTTCTCATCCAATGTTTTCAAGGTCACATCATTTCCATCCAACTCAGCTGTCTCATTCTCACTCTTACCATCTAAGGACCTCACAACCTGAGAATTCTCAAAAGCAGCCCCAGCTCCATTACCAACCCTGGAAGCTCCTCCACCTGTAGGACTCACACCTTTATCCTCCTCAACTGATCCACCACAACCAACTTCATCATTCAGCTCAGCATCATCACTCCCACCAGTGCAAACACCATCTATGTACAAATCAGAACCTAGTACCCCCACCATTATGCCCTTCCCATTACACCCTCCAACCAAAGCTTCCTCCATCTCCACAGACTCTTCTAGGGTTTCACCACCCAGGTTTACATCAGGGGTTACTGTGGATTCTGAACTTTTACAAGTAGACAACTCCCTCATCTGTGGTTCTTCCTAAGAAATTGTATCTATTATATATTAAAAAAAAAAAAAACTGCAAACATGTTATGAAAAAAAAAAAAAACCTCCTCAATCAAAAATTAGCGCAAAGGAATAAACGCATACAGGAGAAAAGCATAGATTTTGATATGCCTCACACAGATGGAATAAAGGTGAAAAATTTGATACCCATCTAAAAGAAAAAAGAACATGAAAAATAAAACACTAACAAAGTTTGGAGGAATGAAGTACCAGGTTAGATCTTGGGGAAGTGAGAGGAAGCCGAGGTTTTGGAGTTTGGAGAGAGAAAGAGAACAGAATAACTGAGAAGTACGCAGCCAGTGCGCGCGTGGGCACTTGGAAAAGATCTTTCGCTAGATTTAACTAAAAAAATGATATATACCCCACATCACACGTGGTGCAAAAATTTAGATAACCATGTCATAAATAGTGGGTTCTTCCTTCTATGCCCTCAATTTTAAATGGGTACCGGTTCCTTTGACATGTGTTATATAATAATTAATTTATTTATAATATTTTTAAAAAAAAATTGATAACCTATGAGACTGGTAAAACAAATAATTTATTAAAATTATAATATTTTCGTTCTTATTTTTCAATTTTACAATTGCATCCATGCACTAAAAAAAAAAAAAAAAAAGAAAGATATTCCCTAATCCCCTTTCTCTTTCTCACCATCGCTAGCCCATTGAGCCAACTCGGACAAGCTGCCATTCTTCAATGGCACGTTCGACCTCATTTTCTCGGTGCAGCTTGATGAGGCGCTGTTTCCAGTGCGATTCGCAGTGGAGATGGAGCAGATGGTGAGGAACGGTGGTGCGCGTTGCCGATGAAATATCAGACATACATTCTAAGGTTTGAAGATCGGTGGAGTTCAGACTACTTTTCGTGTTTGAAGATCGGTGTTTAAAGATCAAAATTGTTGGTAGGGTTTGAGATTTGAGGATTTGCTATGACTTCTCTTAGCATTGAATTGGTGTTTCTCATACTCCAATTTCTGGAGGAGGAAAAGTTCAAAGAGTCGGTGCATAAGTAAAAACCCCTTCCCTGTTTTTTTTTCCCCTTTAAAATTTATTTTATTTCCCCCTTCTTGTTTTTGTTTTCTTTGTCTGCCATCTTTATTTGTGGTTTAAGATAAATATAAATGGGTAAGAAGTTATTCACGATGCAGTACAGAGAGAAAGTGTATTGTGTGAAGTGTGTTTAGTTTTTGTTGGTGTCCAATCACAAGTCCCTATTATTGTTCCTAATCCCCATATTTTTTTCTAAGTTGTGTGGCATTCAGTTCCAAAACCTATGGCAAGGAGAAGAAGAACTCCAAAAACCACCAATAGTAGAAAGAGACAAAAGAAGGATGCAGATGAAGAGTTGGATGCTGGAATAGCGACTGAGAGTGACAGCAACCCCAAATCAGCATCCCCTCTTTTCTGTCTTCCAGAGGCTAGAAATCTGCCTATAGTGGTTGAAATATCTTCAAGGTAGGTTGGAGTTTCTTCAGCAAAAAAATAGTTTGCTATTTATTTTTCTTAGAACAATAAACATGTTGATTTATTATACTGACTTGAAAACTATATGTTAAACTCTATCTTTTTGGCATTACTAATATTTTTGCACCTATCATCTTAATACCAGTCAACAAGAAAGCATGAAATCCTCTCAACAAAAGGACGAAAAACATCCTGCTATGTCAAAGCCAGAAGTTGCCTCCACTAAAGATGAGGTACTATTTATCTTACTAGATTTATTAATTATTGATTTGTTAATTTATGTTAACATTCACAATTATACTAAACATTCATATCATATAGGTTGGGTTGGAGAAGGATGATCAATTAATACAACAGTTGAAGAGTTGAAACAGATTGTGCATGCTCTAACGACATTTATTGTCACCCAAACTCCTAATGCCATGCCACTATTTAGCTCCATTTCAAAAACATTAACGAGCAGCGGTGCAGTTGGGGAAAAGACTTCGGCAACAGTCTCCTTAGATGACTTGAAGGAACTTGCACCTAAGTTGGAGAATAGCATGAACTGAGTAGGAGTTGGTAGGAAGCTATTCACACTGAATAATGAAGTTGAGACACCAGGCAAGATAACTGAAAGCACCCCATCTGGATATTACATTAACTATCACTCTTCAGGTACTATGCATAACCCACCCAGACTAATTGGTAGTGACATACTAGACGTAAGTCTATTCTTTCTACCTGATTTTGATACGTTGCATTTCAGATTCTATGAAACTAATGGTTATGTTTGATTGTAGTGGATGCATGGAGTGTTTAGGCCTACTCAAGATATGATTTTAAACGACATAGACAATGCAGTTGTAGCTTATATATTTGGGATAATGGAGAATGATGAATCTGATGGGTTAGTTGTTAAATTGTGTCCAGACTGCATGTTAGTTTATTAACTACTAATTAGTCACCTAATTATGAATTTATACTTGCAAAAAGGAGATATTGATTACCCCAAATGCAAAGCTTTGTAATGGAGAGAGATCTGCATTGAAAACTTTGCTTCCTAAAGGTCTAGTTGATCAGGATGTAAGTTCTCATCTTGATTGATAGTATAGTCATAATTGAAGATTATTAAATTTTGTTTGGATCTTGAAAGTTTTCTAATTTGTTTTCATTATCTAGATCTTGAATTTACTTGCTTGTTTGTTGACTTATGAAGACAGATCTTGGACAAGATATTCAAGCATTTGGTTTTTACCAACTACATTTTCGGTGATATATATTATTCCTATATATTTAATAACTTTAATATCTAAAAACATGTGATGAAATTTGCAGCAATTTGCCTTGAGTTGGACTAAACCTCCAACTACTCTAATGGAATATTACAAAAAAAATTCATGGGCAAAGTTGACTATGTGACTAAGGTATATGACTATTAATTACAAATTCTTATTTCTATCATTATATTTAAAAATATCTAATTTAGAGCTTTATTATTTTTCTATAGATTTTTGTGCCTATCAATGAAGACAATATGCATTGGTATTTGTTAGTCATTGACCTCACCCAACGTCAACTGATTCTTTTGGACTCAAGGCCTTCTTTATCAAAACATGATTCGAGAAAGAAAAGTATTATTTTTTTGGTAATTTAAATTCTACCTCTTAATTCTATGTGATCATAATTAATATGTATTCAGGTATTTTCATATTAACATATCTAATTTATTTATTTGTATCATGCAGGCACTATATATTGAAGAAATGTTGCAGCATGATAGTTTTTACGACTTCCACACAATAAAAAAGCCTTTGATTTCAAAATACAAGATAGTTGAGCCTGAAGAGTTAAATGAACAAAAAGATGGCTCGTATGTTATTTATTTATTTATTTGTTGAATACTTTCAATACAACAACAATTGAATTAACATGAGTTTACAATTTTAGGAACGATTGTGGAGTTTGGGTTGCAACTTGGATAAGAGAATGCAAATTCTCAAGTACATACAATATAAAGGTTAGTTCTTACACCATTACTTCTTATATCAACAATTAAATTTTTTATAGTTGTAATAACCGTTATAATTTTTCAAATTGTAGGTGCATGCTGAAACAAGACTAAGACTTGCTTTGGACTTGGTCTTGAATCCTTATAACAAGCTCAAGGAAAAAGTGATAAGAAAGGCATTCAGAAACATGATAAAACATAAGCAGAAGCATGAACGTCTAGTAAGAACATAAGTTTGATTACAATTGAATTCAATTGAAGAATTTGGTGACAGTTTGAAGTTTAATTGAAAAATATGATGTTTAGCAGTATAATTTCATTGTTATTACTTATGTTTCCTTATTTTACTCATAAATGTTGGGTTTTGAGAATTTCAAGACATTGTGTAGAATTTTATTTATGATTAATTTAAAAATTTGCATGGTAAGTTTCTACATTAAGAAACTACTCCTCTCTTGTTTGGAGAACCAAAGAAACTCTTAGCTTGATCCTTTTATTCTATACTTATTAACTTGATTCTTGTATTCCATGCTATGTAGAGCAATGGACTTGCATGCCTTGCTTTTAGACCCATGCCAGAATTTATAATTCATCAAGTTCGATGGAAACCAAGTCCTCGAAGCAAATAACTTTCTTTTTTATCATACAACTCTACTCGATTACAGAGATTAGGGCCATGTTATGAAGGTAATTGGTCACCTGAGTATTAAATAATTAAATAAAATGGTTGAAATCACCAAAATGGAATTAAATTTGTACGTTCAACTTTATGTAAGTGGCTGGTGCAAGTGTTGCAACTTGCAATTGTAAAAAATATTTATACCACTCATAAAGCGCTGTGAGATTAAAACAACTTGATGAGCATGCTAACGTTTGACCATAAATTAAGATACAAGTCTTAAACAACCGAGTGCATTTAAGAGGGGTGTTTTTTGTTCTTTTTTTTTTTTTTGGGAAAGGGGTGGGAGTCAAGGCGCACATTTAAATGCCAATTTTTAAACTATTTCAAGCAAAAATAAATAAATCTTTACAAAGAACATTTAAGATCCAAAGTATTCACTTGGATGACATAAGCAATTAAGCATATTAATAGGTTGATAGAACTGGTTCTAGCTTGCTGCGATTTCTTATCAGATGCGATGAGCAAAAACTAGATTTAGAACAATGAAGTAGTAACAATACATTCACGGGATGTTGTTACTCTTTCTAGTAGACAACTAATATGCTCGTGTATGGTTTGCTATATATTGCTCATCAAATGGCTCACACCTTTTTCAACATCAGCACCAACTACACTCTTATTCACATCAAATACAAAGACAGGGTCAAACTTTGCTTTCACCTCATCTGAACTGATTTGAGCATTTTTCATCAGCACATTCTTTCTGCAGTAGCATGGACTCAATCAATGCCAACATGAATCTCATCCTTTTGGCCGCATTCACTCAGCTATTCCATGTTTGCAGAACCACTTTGCACATCTTCGTTAACCACATTTTGGAATTCATGATCCATAACTTCCTGCACAACATCCACAATGGCCTTATCATCTGAAAGAGCATCAGTTAAAGATTCACATGTTCTGTCCACAACATTCCATCCATCCTTCTCATCTCCACCTCTTTAATCCAGAGAGTAGATATGCACATGTGCCTGCACCTTCTCTGTTGATTTGCTTTGACAATCCTCATCAGCACATTCCTTCATATCTGTAGTAGCTGAGACTCCACCAATAGCAGTAGGAATCCCACTCTCTTCCTTATTCACTACACAGTTTTGAACAGCCACACTTTCCAATTAGTTATAATGGCCATTCACATCATCAGCATCCGGAGCTTTAAACATTTCTATGGGTAAAAGAAAGATAAAGTCAATTTTAGACTTTGAATCTACTATACAATAGATATGTGAGTAGCTTATTGAACCACTCACAGTGTTCCAATGGTGTGAACAGCTATATGTACAGGAAGTTAAGTCTGTAAAGCTTGAGAAAAAGAATGGAAAAGGGACCTAGCCTACCATATTAGTTACAGGTGCTAATGGCTGCCCTTCTCAATCCAAATTTTGTCTAAGGAAGTCCGCATATAGTTCAGCACCATGTGAGATAAGGTAGTGGCATGAATAGTTCATCAACACATCTAAAAAAATAAAAAAACAATATGAAATGATAGAAAAGGAGGAATTTAAAATGAAAACAATTGCACATTAATACAACCATTATGTGAAAACTTTCTTATGCTGCAAACTCACAACTTGTAATACCCCAGTTAAAAATTAAATTGTTGCTAATTGAAATTTTAAAAATTTTGGGTAAGTTTGAGTCTTTGGGACAATATCTTTATTCACATTGAATAATATAGTAATAAAAGAATTAAAATTGTTAGATAAAATTTTTGAAGTATTAACTAAAAAAGAAAAAAGAAAAAGCCATGGAGGACCATGGTGCACCATAGAGCCCTCTCTCCTTTATTTCCCACCAAGATGCTTCTTACGGACTATTCACGCATCCTCTTCTTCCTTTTTTCTTCCTTCTTCAAATTTTCCTTCTTCCGGTTATGCGCCCCTCACGCCTCTACTCTCAAGATTTCCTTCTCTTGTATCCTCACTCATTCTCAACCTCACATAATCATCACCATCACGTATCTTCCTCTCTTCCGCACAGTTGCTGCCTCACAGTTTCTCCCTTCGCTATCTCTCCCTCGCCTACGTCTTTCTCTCTCGGTCTTCCATTCGTGTTCTGCTTCTTGAGGTGGCTGGTTCCTATTTTGTTTACTTCAAAAACCAACACATACTGGTGAGCTTCCTTCCTTGAAGCTTGATGCTGATTTTGTTTTATCTATTGTCAAAAATTAAGTCTATTGGGTATTTGAATTACTTTAGTCTTGTGAGGATAAAGGGATGAGTGTAGAAATGTTTAAAGTTTTAATTTGAGATTAGGATATAGAGTAGTTAGAATATTTTACTCACTAGAAAAATAACATGTAAATTAAATTTGCAAGGATAGACAAAGAGGACAAGGACTAGATTCTAAATCAAATTCGTGTCTAAATGGAAAATAATTGTTTATGTATTCTTTCAGATTCCCCAGAAGATCAGCCAGTCAGTTTAGCAGCTCCCAGGGCATAAATAGGACGCTCTCCGATATTTTGTGAGTGGGCAAGGCTTTTATGGCATATGCATTTTATGTTATTAGTATTGGTTTGATTTTAATATATTGACAGCTTATTTTATTTATTTAGTTAATTATGATTGTTTTGTTTTATGGTATGGTTTTGAAGAAATTTTTCTGGTAAGCAATTGTTGAATGTTCTAGAAGTTTTTAGAAGAGATTACGAATTATATAATCGAAAGGACAAGCTCAAATCTTTTGTTTGGATTACTAACTTGATTTATTGAGTAACTTATATTTTGGAATTTTAAATTTTGATGCATACTCCTGTTCTTCGAAATTTGATTTGATATTTGTAACTTTAGCTTTTATTGATATCTATTATTTTAGTTTTTATATACTTTGCGGGAGGATTCTCAATTAATCGGTAGCTAGCAGTCGCTGACGCTAGCCTTGGTGCACCTTGGTTCGAACCCAGCTAGCAGGGGTGTTGCTAGCTCGGTGTGTGTGTGTGTGTGTATGGCCAACGCACACCGCCGACTCTGTTCACTTTGAAAGGGCTAACCCCAATTTGGAAATTTCTCAAAATTAGAAACCTCCCTGTCTTGGATTTACATTTGAGAATCATGTTTCAAGGTTATGAAATAATGTTAATTCTTTGTTTACATACATAGTCTCTAACATTGATTCTTTGTGTATATATTATTAAAACAATGATTTCTTTATTTAAATTTCGTTCATGATACTAACTCTTTATTTAATCATAATTTGCTTTACTTTTAGAGCTTGTCCTCATATGTTATAGTTGCATTGTCCCTCACTGAGTCGATTGGACTCACTCCTCATCGTCTTCCTATTTCAGAGTTAGGTACAGGTTAGCGAATGGAGTATCCTAACTAGAAGGGGGTTGGAAGCTTTGAGAGCCTGTTATACTCGTCCATACAGGTCGTAAGGTTGTTTTCTTGAGTTGGAGCGATATCCATTATATATTTGTTGTATAAAATTTAGCGATGCTTCTTAATCCACAGGCAGGGTTTGACTTCTGTTGTGTTAGTGATGCGATAGATTTAGTTGTGATTCAATATATCACTATTAGTTTATATGTTTATCTTCTTGGTTTTGTGGTTGAGTTTTATGGTCTAAGTTGTAATAGGAATTATTTTTATTTGGGAAATGCCCGATTTTAAGGGGGAACTTTGTCCGTTGGTTCTAATTTATTCTGGTAGGCTAGCTAGGGAAACAGTCTTCCCTAAGCGCCGGTCACAACCTCCGATGGGGTCGTGACACAACTGATTGACTATAAGAAAATCAGGGACATGCAAATTCACCCTGAGTCTCAAAATTCAGAAACCTAAAAAAAAAAATGCTATTAAAAGAAAAAAAAGAAAGGAATGTCTAGTAGTAATGCGTAGTAATGTGCATCCACTTCAGTAACATTCGTAGCATGAAGGACAGAAATTTGGAAGTACCACATGCTGATGTGTGAGCTTTTTAAAAATATTTGTCTTTTCATAAATAAATGCATCTCTCTGGTTATTAAATATCAAACTGAAAAACTATTAGAAATTTTTGAGACAAAGCTTAAAAACATTCCCGTATTAGACCAAAACAAAAACAAAATAACAAAAAATGAAAAAGACTATAACAATGGGATCTCCAATAGTCTGCCTTATGCGCATACAGACAATACGCAACTGCTTAAATAAGCAGGCATCATTACCAGCAAAGGTTACTTAATACTATCAAAACTTGAACTGAAAACTGATGAATGAACACAACAAAACTGACATAATATTTCAGACAGTCTATTTCTTGTACCTTTTTTCCATGGGCAGCGGAGAACTCAGCCCTGGTCATTGGGCCAAATTGTCATTAAGCTCCTCTACATCTCTACAACCACATAGAAGAGAGGAAAGTCTCACAGATTGAAACTAAACATCCAATTGCAGGGAAAAGACCAACAGGAATATTCCGTAACATTTAATTTTGTTTCTGAGCATTCTGAACAAGCATAACCAAGATGAATCAAAATTAGAAAAACAAACACATTACAATAAAAGGCTTAATGACTTTCAAATAAAGCTAACATAAGACCAGTGCTACTTATGTCAGTAACAAGGTTAAAAAATAATGTGTTACTCATACTAGTAACAAGGTTAAACAACGTTATGCTATACATTGATGGCCTAACAATGACAATACATCAGAAATACCTTTTACCCCATGGCATCAACTAGCTAGCCTCGACGAATGAATCCCTCCAAGAAGGTGAACCGATATCATCCTACAATAAAACCAAAATGTCAAAAACTGGAAATATAAAATGATAATAAGATCAAAAGTTGATTTTCATTAACCCTCACCATTTGATCAGAATCTGAGGATGATGACCGCCACTTTGTTGGCTGCAAGTTGATTTATTGTGGCCACGCCTATTACACTTTGAGCATTGATACAACTTTCGTTTCCTAGTGCTTGATTGTATAGGCCAACCCTTGGTACCCACAGATGTTGGATCCTTTACACTAAATGTAGGATGTGACTGACCACCCACCAACTTGGAAGCACCTTTTGATTCAAGACGATGTATGTTGTTATCAATAATTTCAAGTACATCATTAAAATCATCCCTTGACTTTCCGGCTGGAAAGGACAACCACTTGCATCTTGATGATAAAGTTCCTCGGTGTAACATCTCTATATGTTCTGTGTTAAGCTTTTCTTTCCCAATGTCAAATAAAAGATCTATTCTCTTTGCATGCTTGGTCCACCTATCAGGTATCAAGCTTTTTGGTACTTCTTCGAAATGTTCTTCCTTCATGATGCAAATAATATGGCAACATGGAATGCCACATGATTCAAACCGGCAACATGAGCATTTAAATATAATAGAACTTGTGTCAAGCGACACCTCCCAAGACTTATCGTGTTTTCGAAAACTTGTCAATTTCCACATTTTAATCCCATTTTGTTCCATACTCTCATTAACAATACATGCACCAGATTTCACAAGTTGCTTGTGAAATTCCTTGAAGTTACTAAGAGTGTATATTTTAGCAGCACTGTTCTCTATGCATTCAAGAGCTGACTTTAACACTGGTCTAAAATATTTCGATTCAAAATCAGCATTGAATTCATTGTTTCAGTAGTGTTGCATGGCTTGATCAAAGCGGCGAAGGAACTCAACTAGATTGTGGCGTGAAGACACATAATCTTTTATGAAACTATTAATACCTTCACATTGTGATGTTGTATTAATTCCAGCAAAAAAGGTTCCGTGAAGATATGCATTTGCCCACATCTTCTTCTTCTTGTATAGCTTCCTAATCCAATCATTGTTTTCGAGTTTAAAATCATTAACCATATCTGCCCACATTCTTTCAAACTCATCAACTTCAAATTTCCCATACATGCAGTCTGCAAAAGCTGAAAGAAATTCCTTTTTATGCACATGTTTCTTTGCATTCTGTTGTAAATGCCAAGCACATAACCTATGACATGCTTGAGGCCACAATTCTTTTATGGCTTTTTGCATTGCCTTGTCACCATCAGTAACCACTGCAACAGGATGTTTGTTTGCCATTGCACTTGTTAGAGATCTAAGCACCCATTTGTATGTCTCTTCAGTCTCATCAAGAAGCAGTCCAGCACCAAAGATAACAACCTTACCGTGATGATTTAAACTAGAAAAGATTACCAAAGGCTTATTGTAAACATTTTTCCTATAGGTGCTATCAAAAGCTATAACATTAGAGAAATATTGGTAGTCCATTCGAGCAGTTCCATCTGTCCAAAACAAATTTGCTAATCTTCCTTCAGGATCAAGGGTGTAATTCAAAAGAAACATAGGATCACAATCACTTTTTGCATATAAGTAACTAAGAGCTACAACACCATCTCCATCCATAACTTGGGCTTCTCGCTCCTTATCAAAATGTTTATACAAATCCCTTCTAGTAAATGTCACATTCTCATAACCACCTGCTTGGTTAGCAATGTATGACATAATTTTAGAAGGTTTCATTCCATGATAACGCAAGGTAGATGCTTGTGCCTTATCTAAATCTATCAGATGCCTATATGAAGGAATAAGGTGGCTGTATTTTGAACCGATTAGCTCATGATTGTGATTCCCATCATATCGAGAAACATGCCACATACTACTTTCTCTATCCAACTGAGCTCGAAACTTTGCCTTGCAACCAGTACGTGTTATTGGCCTTTCTTCTCGTTGTCGATCCACCCTATCAAAGTGTTTTTTTGCTCGAAATCCTTCATGATTACAAACCCACTATCGCCAAATTGTTTCCCCTTTGCTATCACGCTTTACTTCGTCACGTCTTACTCCAAAAGCCAATACTTTACCCAAATTTCTATAGAATTCCTCTGCCTTCTCCTCAGATTGAAAATTCATACTCATAATCTGGTCATAGCTAAGATTTCCAATGTTAGAATCTAATTTATCCTCTCGGTTTTCAACAGGATTATCATTTCCTTCATTTCCTTTATCATTTTCATCTCTTGCACACCTAGATTTGTAGTTTGATTCAATAGACCAGTCATTTTTATCCTCAAAGCCAAACTTATTGTCTTCCTCCATTTAATTTTCAAATCTACGTAAGACAAAAATATAACAAGTGATAAAAAGGAAACAAAAATTAATACTTAAGCAAACACAAAAAATTCATTCAAGCCAAAGATCTAGAAATAAAGTCGAAGACATCGGCAATGATAAAATAGTGGAGAAGTTGCTATAGCCTATAGGGGAGTTTGAAACCAGAAAATCGAAAGCTAATAAAATGAGCAATACAAATTGATAGAATAAAATAGAGGAAGTATCATCAATAATATACAAAACTCATCAATAATATGCATCGTTGGAACAACAAAATAGGAATGGAATTCTGCATTATTTTACATGTGTTTATCAAAAATTGTGGTCTATGAAGCAGGTATGTCCTGCTCCTGGGACATGGACCATTTTTAATTCTAAAAATAACTTATGTTCAAGCCTATAGCTCCAAAATCTGCACACTACTTCCTAATAAGACTCTGATTCAGCATATGTGACATTGTAAGACAATTCCTGCTTGTCAGACATTCGTCAATGAACATACTAAACTAGTAACACAAATAGATAAAGCCAACACATGAAAGAAAAATAGAAGCCACTTGTTAATAACTCTAATATAGCCAGTTTTGTTAATAACTCTAATATAGCCAATTTGAATGAGTTTCATTTATTTCTAGGAAGCAGTCCAGTAGTCTTATACAATTTGAATAAGTTCCATTTATTTCCTTCCTTCTTATCTTTTAATTATTAGTACGTGTAATAAAGCCAACACATGAATAAGTTCTCTTTAATTATTTAGTTTGATTCTAGAGACATAAATTAAGATGTTTCATTAGGTAGCCTATAAGAATGTGCTAGTCTTATCAATTATTATCAAGGAATCATATTGTGCAAATGCTAATACATAATATGACGAAGAGGTATTTACAAATTAGGCTTTCATACATTTGAGGATTGCTTCACGTTTTTTGGTCACACAGTAAAATAACATTTTACTGACATGTACTTTTGCTTTCAATTTTTACACAACACAGATCCAAGGAGCTCAAGTAGTAGGGGATTCTACAAAGTTTCTGGGCATAGGCAAAATGCACTTCACGGTGGCCATTAATAAATTAAGAAAAAAAAAATCACATCCACAACACTAACACCAAAGTGAACACACAAGAACAGTAACAAATATGTTATAGAGAGCCACACAAATTAAAATGGAGACTCACCGGGACTTGCATACGGCAACGGCAAAGAGAGAATAGTTGGCAAATGTCCAAGATGTGAAGCACAGAGAGTGATTGGGAGAGAGTGGCATCGCTAGATAGGGTGACGCGATTGTGAAGAGGCAGTCCTACTGCTGAGTTGCCGTGCCTGGCAGAGAAGGAGAGGGCGGCATGGTGGCGACGTGGTGCTGGTGCGGTGGAGATGCAGCGCTGCTGTGAGCCTCAGCTAAGGTGCGAGGTCGACGAGTGGGGTGAGGGAGACATGTTCGGCAGCTATGAGCGGGTGAAATTTTTGGTGAACAATGTAAAGAAAAGAAAAACCCCAAACCACAAAGTAGAGTGCGAGGGAAATTGAAGAAGAAAAATTTCCGTCAAGAAAGAAGAAAATGGTTTTTTGCTTAGGGAATGATTGAAACCGTATGGATGTTTATGCTTTGTTGTGTTTGTGACGTTTTGATGTTGGTTTGACAGATTTAATTTTGCAGGTGTCACATAAGAAGGAGGATGAACATGGAGTAACGGATATTTGGGCTGATATAAAATATTAAATAATTTTGTTGACCAAATCTTAAATTAAAAAAAGTAAGATTTTAAATTTAAAATAAAACCCACAAATTGTTTCTACCGGTAAAGAGGAAATTTTAAACCTTACATAAATCGGTACCTCAAAAAAAAGAGGGGCACCGGAGTAAAGCCCTAAATAGTGATGATGCGTGTAATATTTTGTTGATTCAATTTACACAAGTTGCAATGATGTGATGGGTGTCCCTTCCAGGCAACTGGTAAATTAAAATGTAATAGAGTAATAATTAGACCCATCAGGAGAATCATTCTGGGTATCACACGAATTCAAGATATAAGGTAATTAACTATGGTGCTATTTATAGATTGGGTACAACATCATAAAGATAGAAGTTTTCACATAAGATTGTCTCTTTCTCTCCAAGTCTCAACATATTAACTACCATAATCTGTATGTAATATATTAATTAATTCCTAAAACACAAAATTGCACGATTTTATTATAATAATCTCATGCTGCATAAAATGTTTAAAAGACTACTAGGAATTAGGAAATGACACTATAACTTTGAAAGACAAAGCTGTTTTTCCTGCATAATTAATCAAAACCAAACATGTACCTAAAGCCTTTTTTATTTTAACAAATATTAAAAATCCTTTTTGTTGGACGACAATTTTTTTTTGAGGCATATAAATAATTTTTTTTTTTAACTTTTGGTCCGAAGAGGTAAATAAAGCTTGATTATGTGAATTAGCTTTTTTATTGGTCCACATGGGTATTAAACTTGAATATGCCTTTTGAAAACACTGTCACTAACAGTTCCAAGGAGGCCCAAAATATTTTCAAGATCAAAGAGGATTCGATTGGAATTTAAGAAAAATCTTGACGACTTGTGGCTACTGTCCACTATACCGTCAAGGCAGATTTAGCATTCTCAAATAAGGATTAAACAAAAATCGTTATTCTATATAATTAAATGTTCAATATATTTGTTATTATATTAAAAATAAAATTAAAATAAAAAATAAAATAATCCATAGAATTAAAACATTTATGCATTGAATTTGAATGGTACAGAATGTTTGTTTTCTTATTTTGAGATTGCTAACCTGAGTCAGATTTAGATCCTCTCCATTATCCTATTGGACAAGTACAAGGATGACCCGAAATTCTTCTTTGGTTAGCAAGAAAGAAGTAACAGGAGAAATATTAGCTCCCCACGGATACCTATCTTTGAAACCAAAACCATAATATAAGGTCACTACCAGTAACCAGCTAAGCATTATGATACTGAATAATCAAGAAACGGTCAAGACCAAAACGAAATAATGATAAAGAAACGGAAATTAAAAAAATTCTCATCAACATCCACAGCAGGTACAGTCAGGATCTACCATGTAGGATTCAAACTCTTTTCGTCCCTTTTTTTTTTTTTTTTTTTTTTTGAGATAAAATCACTGAGTAACGAAAATCCTCTAATATTCAAAGATCCCCAGCAAAAAACGTAATTAAAATGCAACATGAGACGGAAATTTTCACATAAATGAAATATCTAACTTAAACGACTATTATACAAAAAGTCCCTTAAAAAATGGCAACTTTTTCCTTGTTCTTCTGCTATTACAACACTGCAAGCAGCCTGTAAAGTCTCTAAAAAAAAAAAAAAAAGGCAAATTTTTCCTTGTTCTTCTGCTATTACAACACTGCAAGTAGCATGTAATAAAGTCTCTAAAATAACTGGCAAAATTTTTACTTGTTCTTCTGCTATTACAACACGGCAAGTAGCATGTAATGCCTAGTGACAACATCTTGATGATCAGTAAACAGAAGTCTCTATTCAATTAATGGCCTTGAAATTTCAGCCGAGGAAGACCATATCAACAAGTGAATCCAATATGTTGTCACTCCCTTTGCTGCCATGTGGCCTTCGTCTAGCATGCATCTGCCAACTGATTCCAGCAACAGGCATAATTGGACAAGAGAAACTAGTCCCTGCAAACAACATAAAGACAATGGCCTCAATGAACGCACTCATATTCTGAAACTCGAGAGGTTAAATCAAAATATTCAACTGGTGCTGGTAGAGAGATTTACAAAAGAATGAAAGCAAAAGGGGTAACAACGCGCACGCACACACACACACTCTACAAATATGGATTTTTGCATAATGTGATCAAATTAAAATCAATCCTTATGCAACTACTGCCAAAATGTTATACACAATAAACAAGTGGACTAAATCAACATTGCAACTTGAGGGATAAGTGGTAAGGAAGCATTGAAGGAAGACCCCGTTAATTTTATCAGGAAAGGGTTATTGCTGAAGTTTGTTGATTTCAGAGCAAGGGAGACCGGTCAAAGCAAGATCAGTATGTCAAATCCTGTCTTCTGGCATATCATATTGTATCACATGGAACATCACAACACACTAAACAAACCAAAATAAAGTGAAATATATGTGCCACATCTTTATCAGAATTGCTTATTTACTCCTCCTATAAAATATTGTTCCTACAATTTTTCTTTTAACTGACTTGAAAGTCTTGAGCTCATGACATCTGACTCAGATGTAGTCAAGATCTGATGACAGTACCATGTCAGACTGGCAAGAATCATTGATTGGAGACGTGACATATTATCACTAAGTGCAAGTCAAGATACAGACACAGTGACACTAACACCTAAATTGAAACTCAAGCTAGCCACTGCATGTTGGAGTCGAACGTAACTGCAGAGGCAAAACCTTTTTAAGTTTTGAAGAAATTAGACGCTTAAGTTTACTACATTACATGGGCACATGATACCATCACTTGAAATGATACTAAGGGCCTGTTTGGTTTCTGTTTTTATTTTCTGTGTTTCATGTTTTCAGGATTTTGTGAAGGAAACAATAAAAACAAGAAACAGGACTTTATTGTTTCACTTTTTCCTTCATAAAATCCTGAAAACAGAAAACAAAGGAAATGAAAACAAAAACCAAACAGGCCCTAAGTATCCCTTAATAGTAAAATGTTGCCAAAAACCAGCCAAACAAATTCAAGTTGCAAATGCCGAAGGTGACTGGATGGTACATCAAGCATCATGCAAACTAAAGATGCCCTAAATAATCTTCTAGTCATGTCTGATTTAGAAAATGGGGCTAATTTTGTAAAACCAAAAATCAAGAGACATAGTTCCACCATCGTCTTATCCTTCTGAGAATTGTGAAACATATGATAAGTTAGAAATTTGCAGACTTCAAGACATATTGTACATTTAAAAAATGAGAAATATTATCTAGGTGTGAACAATGCTATAAAAGTTCAAACCACCCACACCAAGGCATCCAAATTCCATGATCTTATAGCCTCATAATACTACCACAACCTTACACTTGTAATTATTCACTTTAGCAAAACACAGGCACGCCTGCAACATAATGAAGATGCAGACACTGATTCCAATGTCAATCGATGCTAAATTTCTGTTGCTAGAACATGCCTCTCAGATTGTACTTGTTGAAAGAATACTATCAATATTTCTACTGATAATAATAGTCAACAGTAACGCTGAGCTACTAAATCTTAGAAACAAACAAGGTTTTACACTGAAGATATGAGGACTCTAAACAGCCAATGATGATCACATGAATTCAGACTGACACAAAATATAATGAGAAACAGTGAGCAAAAACACAATTATTTAAGGAACACAGAGAAATAAACATATATTCAGCAAGTTGGCAACAGAGAAACTGCCATACATATTCAGCAACTATGATAGCCTAGTACATGAGCGAAAACAACACCATATAAGATTTTGTAAGCAATCGAATGTGATATAGGATGAGAGTTACTAACCAGTACTTTATCAACCCATCCCAGCCACATGTTGCTACCCTACTCTGCTCCAGGGGATGCCACTCACAACCAATGCAAACACCTTCATGACACTTGAGAGTTCTGAAGACTTTGCAACTCTTCCAATCCCAAAACCAACACTTACCCTCACCGTCTCCTGACATCACAAAGCGCCCATCCGGCGAGAAATTCACTTGACACGCGTATCCGGCCACAATATGTCCAGCAAACCTCTTCTTCTTGTTAAGCTGGAACTTCTCCCTGGTGCTATAAATAAGTATCTGGTTATCCAAGCTCTGGGCGGCAAGCCAATTAGCATTAGGGTGAAGCGAAATGGATGGCATGGAGTGCATGTGCGGCTCACTAATATACTTAATAACCACAGGGATACCGAATTCCCACACCCTGAGGGATTTATCATCACTGGAAGTAACAAATCTCCTATTGTTATCCACAAAAGTAATGGTATTCACAGCCCCAAGATGCTGATCATACTCCTGATTTATCTGCCCGGTATTCATATCCCACTGCACAATCTTCTTATCACTCATACCAGCCAACAAGACATTCTGCTTGTCCTCGTCAGGGTTAAGCTTCACAACATAAGGGATCTTCCCTGTCGAAAACGTCGATATCACCTGCCCCGTCTCAGTATCCCAATACTTGATGTTCTTATCATAACCAGCACTCAAAAATTTGGTCCCATCATTGCTGAAACAAATATCCCTCACAGCTTTCGAATGCCCCATATAAGTCCTCATACATTTCCCCGAGTTGAACACATCCCAAATCTTCACCTTGGTATCCATACTCGCAGACAAAATCAAATGACCAGACTTGGGGAAGAACCTAATCGCCGAAACACCCTTAGTATGCCCACTCCAAGTATGCACCAACCTCTTAGGTATATAACAATGATCATTACTAGCCTTAGCATCCTTTGGTGGCGCAATCCAAGACCTACCCTGATAATCCCTCTCTTCCTTCCCATGAAAAGTGCTCTTATCCTTAACAACCTCGACCTTTTCGCCTCCGAAACCGCTCTTCTCCTCTCCCTTCTTCTTCGCATACTCTTCGGCATACTTCCTCTGCTCCTCGGTCAATTCACCCTGCAACCCTTCCTTCTTCCCAAACCATGGGCTCTTCTTGTTCTTCACCAACCACGCCTCCGAAGCCGGGTTCTCGACAGCCCCTTCATCAACATTATCATCACCACTGATTCCTCCTTCCTCTCCTTCCTGTTGTTGTTGTTCCTCCTTCTTCTCGGTCTTCCGTCGCTTCTGCTCGCGGCGGGGGATGTTGTACACCGAAACGGCGTTGTTTTTCGTTAGGGCTTCGAAATCGCCGACGTAGTTGGAGGCGGAGGGATCGGCGGCGTATCCGAACTTGTGGAAGGTGTTGTACTGCTCGTCGAAGAGAAAGGGGTCGATGGCGGCGTCCTCGACGAAGCCGAGCTTGTGGTTGCGCAGCCCCTGGGCGATGCCGTCCTTGGCGTAAGGGTGGGAGGGTCCCTGGATCGGTGCCCAGAGCTGGTCGTAGGTGGGGTTGAAGGCGACGTTGTGCTGCGTCGGGTCGATGGGGTTCGAGAGGGTTTTGCGGTGGGGCTGCACGGTGAGGGCCAGCATGGTGTCGTCGACGGAGGGGGCGCCGGAGCGTCCGGGGAGGAGGCGCGGCGGTGAGGAATCGGGGGAGCTAGGGTTTTGGGGTGGGGAGGATGGGTCATCGTCGTTTTGGTCGTCGAAGTATTGGTGCAACAGGTCCATAGTAGGAAGAGCGGGAAAGGGAGAGAGAAAGAGGGTTTCACTCTCAGTGGAGGATGTGAGATGTGAGATGTGAGATGTGAGATGGTAAGCAGTGTTTTTGCAATTGCAGTGGAAAAGCTCTCGGCTCCTTCTCGGTTTAATAAAGGTTCAAATTAAAAAATAAAACGGACGAACAAAAACTAAAACTAATCATATTGCAAACTACGGGGTTTCAAGAGTTAATTTTAAAACTTGTTTTTATTTATTTTTCAAAAAATAAATTAAGATTTAGGTGAGTAAATTTATTTTCATTTTTGTTTATTTATCATACCTTCCTCAAAATCTGTTTTTATTTTTACTCTTTTCGCTTTGCTCTTTCAACTTCTTTAACTTCCCTCAATTTATGGGCATTATAGGAAGAATAAAATTGGACACTAAAATGCGCTTATAAAGGGAAAATCCTTTTATTAATAGTGTAAGTTATTAGTATAAATTATTTTAGTAGTTAATATTTTAAAAATATATTAAAATCTAATTAGCAATTTGATATGAATTCAATTTTAATGCAATGAGTATGAAAAATATTATGTAAATTTTTAATCATATATTATCACATTAACAAAAGTATTTTACTTAATTATCCATTATTTTAAAAATCCTAAAAATAAAAATATGTGATTAGAAAACAGTGAAAAATTTTTTTATACTAATATTACGTCAAAATTAGTCTTATTTGATATATATTTGATAACTCAATTTGTATAAGAATTTAATTTTAATACACTATTAGTGTAAAAACATTTTACATAAATATTCAATTATATATCATACATCAATGCATGTTTTAAACATTTGTCTATTACATTATTATTAAATATCTACTAACTAGCTGCTAGATATATAGTGTATAGAACATTCTAATTTGTGTGTTAAAAGTGCAAAAAGAGTTTTAAATATTTGAAAACTTGATTAACCCCTTTCTTAGGTCTTTTGTACAATTACTATCCTTCCTATTCGAACACCCGACGCCTTCTTAGATGGTGACAATGATTTTGTCACTGCCATGGTGACAAAATTTTAATCGTCAGTTGTTGAATCTAATGGTTTGGATGAATTAAAATTAAATTTATATTTATATTAAAATGTTTATATAAGATAATTTTATAAATAACTTTCCTATTTTACCCTTCTTCATCATCTGTCACTTTTCCTTTCTTTGATACCATACACCACTTTACCACCATGGCCTCAGCCACCGTCGGCCCCCAACCACTCTGTTCCCTGCCCCTCACCCTTCTTCCCCACCTCCGATTGCACTTGCCACACGCCTTTACGGGTGATGACTGAAGCTCATAGAGGTCAAAAGTCACTCAACAGAGTCTCTCTCTCATGCAACATGTAATCGCGGCTAACCCTCACTATTCTCATCCAGCACGAGCCGCCCCTAACACCTTGCCCCATTACTCAGTCAGACTACCACATTGCTGTCATCTTGGATTGACACTTTTGGTGTATTGTATCGTTATTGTATTGAATGCCACTGCATGGTTACTTGTGATTTGTTGTGGAGAAACCTATAATTAAGTGATAACAAACAAATATCTAATTGCTTTAGAAGTAGAAGGAACAATGTAATTGCATTGAAGTATACAAATCAAGGGCCACATAAAAATAGATCAAGAAAATATGAATGTCACCAAAATATACTAAAATAGAGATATTTTTAGTAAGAAGAAAAATAATGCGATAAAATAAAATTTTGGGATCATTATAAGGTTGATAATAGAGAAAAACATGGATTGTGAGTGATAAAAGGAGAATTTTGATAGGATTAGAATTTTAGACTCTACACACTAGACAAAAAATGAGGGAAAAATAGTTGTTATTTATTTTCCTTCCATGCAAAACAAAAGAACTATTGCCACGTAATTTATCAACCAAAAAAAAAACATATGCATCTCTATCAGAGTCTAGTAACTAATTGATGAGGGAGCCTAAATTATGGGTTATTCTTGCACGAGTAGCTCTTTGGATGTGATATGCGTTGAGTTTGAGGCTCTACAGTTTGGTCTCTTCCCTGCTTGGGAATGGGGTTATCATGAGCATGGTTGCGAATTAGACTGCCTTGAAGCTATTTCTCTTATGAATGCTTAGTGGACTAATGCAGGGTAGTTTGAGACGGAGACACATTTTGGCATCTGAAATCAGTGGCATGCTGAACAAGGACTGAAGAGTTCAAATCATTCACGTGTTTAGATCAGTTAACCAAGTTGTTGACCGCATGGCCACCATTGGAGCTACACAGTATGAAGCTGAACATTTGTGGGATTCTCCTCCACATGCAGTTCCTGACTTTTTGTGTATCGATGTGACCATGTAGTGTTCTTTGTTTTGTTTTGTTTTTTGTTTTTTCTTTTCCTTTGTTTACTGAAAAAAAAAAACTAATTGATGTTATTAATTTTGAGAGATTAAAAAAATGAAAATTTTCCTATTCCAAAAGCGAACATTACTCTCTATTTTTTAATTTGATATTTTAAAAATAAAAGAGTAAATAAGTTTCCAGGCGGAGCTTTATGTTGAACAAACAGGACACATCTCTGTATAAAATTAGCTTTTTCGTATAAAATTTTTTAAATGATATAAATCTACACAGAAAAACTAATATATCCCAAAAAATTTATAAATCCTAATGGAATAATTTGTCCCAGATAAAATTTTCGTCAAGAATCATAATGAATATATATATATACGCTGAATAAAATTCTGGTTTTAAATCTGGTGCTGAGATAACACCAACAACAAATATCTCTAATGCGCAAATAATATCCACATGGCCAGGGACTCCGCAACTCACTGTGTCAATGTCTCCGTCGCTACCTCTTCCCGCTCTCTCCCTCACCTCCAAATCCCACACTCCTCCTCCACTCTTCTCTCCTCCACCCCTTCTCAAGCCTCCTCCCTCAACACTCCTTCTCCTTCTTCCCTTCAGCAACTTCCAATCCCTCGCTTGCCACTGCTCCAACACTTCCCCGTCCCATTCCGACCGCGAGGAGCAGCGGCGGATGCGCGAGGAGCAGCGGTGGCTCCGGGAAGAGCAGCGGTGGCTCCGCGAGGAGCAGCGGTGGGCGCGCGAGCGCGACTCACTCCTCCGGGAGATCGCCGACCTCAGGCTCCAGGTTCAGGCCCTGGAGCGGCGCCTACTATCGCAGGAGGTGCCTTCTTCGGAGGCGGTTGCGAACGTGGCGGCGCTGTTGCAGGCACTCAAGGGCAAGAACCTGGTGCTGGAGAGTGGATCGGATTTAAAGCAGAGGATGGTGCTGGTTGAGAGGGAGAAGGAGCCTGAAGAAGGAGAAGAAGAGGTGATTGAGCATGAGAAGGAGGTTATGGTGGTTGAAGAGCCTGCTGCTGCTACTGCTGCTAGAGTTGAGAAGAGGAGCACCTTGCGGAAGGGTTCCGAAGGAGAAGAAGTTCGAGAGATGCAGGTTCGGGTTTTTGTAATTTCGTTTTTCTCTGCTTTTTTTTTTTTTTTTGTGCCGGAATTTATGTATTTCTGATTTTATTTATTTATTTATTTATTGTGCTATCACAGGAAGGATTGCTGAAATTGGGGTTTTACTCGGGTGAGGAAGATATGGAGTATTCTAGCTTCTCCAGTGGAACCGAGCGTGCTGTCAAGACTTGGCAAGTTAGTCTTATTATTATTATTATTATTATTAAATCCTATTTTTTATTTCTGCATAATATACGGATTGTGGAGCTTTCATGTCAAGAGAAAATGATAAATATTATTGGATTGATTTTTCATTATAAACTGGCTATTGTGCTACTATTAATTTAACGTGTTCTTTTTATCATGCTTGGGTGGCTGGGTTTTTGTTTTGATGATTTTGATGGGTATGTGATATATATATATATTCACTAGGCAGCATTAGGTGCCACTGAGGATGGTATTATGACATCGGAACTTCTTGAAAGGCTATATTTGGAGATAAGAACTAAGGACGCGGGCAATGCCAGTGAAAGCAAAAATTCTACTACTGGTTTATCGAAGGTATGCTGCTTATATATCAGATATACCTTTTGCTCCCTCTTGCGTGCTGAGAACCTGCTAGAGTTGCTTAGAGTTTATCTTAAATGCAATGTCCTAAAATAACAGTAGTAGCTATAACTCCATGTTCTACGGGATTCACAATCCTAAGTTATAACTAAATTGGATTGTCTGTGTATTCTTCATGAATGTCTGAATAAGGATTAGCAGATGTGTGTGTGTGTGTGTGTGTGTGTGTGTGTGTGTGTATGTAGTTTGGATTTTATTAAGACTTAAAATTTGGAGCTTTTTGTTTTATGTTAATCTTCTGCATTAATTTTATTAGATATTCTTACTGAAAAATTGGTTACAGTGGTGTTTTTAGGCCTAGGAATGGTTTTATATCTCTAAAACAATGTTGAGACAAAATATGAAAACAGTTTAATTGAATTTCTACCATTCTGTGAGTTCTAGGAAGGCGAAAATGGAGCTGTGGTTGCATCTGTGACTGAAATTTCAGAAGTCCAGCAGAAAGTAGTAAGGAAAGGTGATACGGGAATAGAAGCCTCCCATCGGGGAGTTTTCCTTCTTGGAGAGAATCGGTGGGAAGAACCCTCAAGACTTGCTTCAAGTGATGGACTTGATAAGAGCAAGAACAAGGATGCAACAACAAAATGCCTTCAATGTCGTGGGGAAGGCCGCTTGTTATGTACAGGTATTTATGGTCTTGTTTCTCTTCAGGAACTTTCATATGGAACATGTGGTGACAGTTTCAAACGTTCAACCAAAAAATATTTAGGAACTTCAATATGGAATAGAAGTACACAAGTAACTTCCATCAACAAACAATTCTTTCTCTTAGGTACCCCGTTTTGCTACGCAAGATAGTTGATGAATAATTCCATTTTGCATATCAAGTAAGTAGAAAATATTCCTTAACACCATCACTTTGTATTGTACTTAAATTATGTTGAGATTTTGAAATTGTTCCAAAGGCAAAGCTTGGTAGGGAAAGTTGCTTCTGGGTTGTGGAGATAGCAGGTTAGGGTTTGTTGAAAGAGAAACAGGTGGAAACCTGCTATTATAACAACTTGGAAGTAAAGAGAGTATGCCAAATTGTGTCTAATCAAAGCACAAGTGACAGCATAAGTTACAATCAATACGATCCTAATTGTATAAGGAAACAACGTCTAAATTAGCTCTTCACCTAGAACGTCTAGTTAACTGTACACATATACGATATCTGCAACCTAAGAAGCTTGTTGTTGGTTCAATTGCTTAGTTGATGTGAGAAGATATGTTGTCCCAATCATGCTGATATTTTCTTTATCTTATTTGATTATTGTTCTTATTACATATATTTTGGTAGAAAAGATTGCTGGTCATGTTAGTTTAACTGTTAATATGAAACTGCATTCAGGTCTCTTATAATAACCATTACTACGAAAATCATTAGATTAGTTTCTGGCAAGCTGACGTGTATGATACTGTTTACTAAACGTATTATTCATGATTTTGAAAGTATCATATGTATCTCCAGTCAACTTCCATTTCCTTTTTTGCAGAGTGTGATGGAACTGGCGAGCCAAATATTGAACCTCAAGTAAGGGATATTTAAGATTTGTAAGAAAGTTTACTTGTGTAGTTATATTCCTGTGTTGCACAAGCTTTGAACTTACCAAAGAACACTTATCAATGTTTTTTGATGCAGTTTTTGGAATGGGTGGATGAGGCTACAAAATGTCCATATTGTGAAGGCCTAGGGTACACTATATGTGATGTATGTGGAGGGAAAACTATGGTATAGGTATGACACATTTCTTTATCATTTCATACATGTATATGATTGTCAATATCAATGCATTAGAAATTTTGTAGATCTATACGTTTTATTTCTTATTTTTTCTTCGTGATTGTTCTCCACAGATGAAGTTATCTAGTCCAAAACAACCTTGGAATGACGTTATATCAACTGTCAAAACAGTGGAGAATGTTTATAAATCATCAAAAGTGAGAAACAGAAACTTAAGATTGGAGAGATTAAGGGCTGTGGTGCTTCGAAAGCTTAGTGAGACTTTACAAGGAAGCCTCCCGATTTACTGGTGTTCGGATTATACTCTAACCTACAAGGCGAGATTGTACTATATTTTCACAATAGGTGCTACTTTAACTTTTTCTCTAATACATTTATTTCTAATTTTATTTTGTTTTGTATGTCCATTCATTCAAAGCAACTTCCTTATCTATGCAACATTGACCTTATTGTGTTTGTTTTTTATTGCCCAGCATCCGGTCTGTAGAATATCATCCGTTTTATAGCCATGCGATAAGACCTTTTCTTAAACTTAAGTCGTCCCTTTTCCCTTTTTCCCCTTAAAATCACAAATAACATTTGAAATGCTTTTCCATTTTATCCATTTAGTTTGAATTCTATGATTTATATCCTTTCCTATTTTTCTATCATTTTGTATAATGAACTCAAGATATTTAAACCGTGTGACTTATAATAGTCTCCAATTTTCAATTCTATGCTAAAATTAGTATGAGTTACAATTAGATCCTATATACTCTATTTTACTTCTGTTTATATGAAAATCATATATTTCTAAAACTTCGCAACTTCGAATGCAAATAAGAACTTCACGTATCTTTATACGGCGTTTCTTAAAATGAATTTTGGACTATTAAAGAATTATACTTTCTTATCTGCACTAAATAACGGTTATGAAAAAATGTTTCCTTGACAACACCATAGCCGCTCAAAAGTAGGCGATACTTGCTGCGAATTTAGCAGCACCTTAGACCTTACCGAAAAAAAACCAATGGCCAGGAGAACGCATCAAACACAAATATGCGATGTATTGCACAGCTTTCAGGATGGAATTTTGAGTAAAATACAATCTACAAATAATAATAATGATATAGTACCTGCATATTGGCTTATCAAATGTGGATATTGTTATATCTATACTTATACAAGTAATCCTGAGCAAAAAGACCTGATTTTAAACTTAACGCCATCACCAAACTAACCATTTTTATTTGAAACTTTTACAGGTTTGTCTTAGGCTTGCTACCAGCAGCAATGCGCCTTGTCAGGGACCTCATGGTAACAAATTCTTCTGCAGCAGATGGGTGTATTCCCACCTAGAGGAAAAAGTCAAGTGATGCAGTTAGAGAAATATATTATCATAAATGAAAAAGGTAGTGCGAGTTCCCAACATTTACTCCGTGGAGCATCATTGGTCTTGTAAGAACTATGAATCTAGCATTCATCTCTTTGAACCATGGATGACTCAAGTATAATTGTGGTATTAGCTGTTTGGAATATTTGGAGATCTTGGAGTTTGCCCTCCGAAGATTCAAACTGTTGTCTGTTTCAGACTCATTAGATATGCATACATGTAAATCCCTACCATGTTATTTTCTTTATCTAATATTATATTCCTAAATAACCATTGTACCATCCCCCCGCTGCAATGCCCATGCTCTAAACAACAATGGTAACACCACAAAGTGTATATGATCTTGCACAAATATTTAGGATGTGTTATAGCATGGGTGGTTCCCTATTTGAAACCCCCAAACAATGATTTAAGTTGAAGCTACAAGAAGAAGCTTCTATCCAAACTATGGTTTGTAGATTTCTAGTCAGGAAATCAAACATGTTATTAGTAAATGTGATTAGCAGTGACAATATCAAGCCACTACCCCACAAAAAAAAAAAAAAAAAATACTACAAGATTCATGAAGCTGTGAACTTACTGTGCTGTCAAATTGTGCCTTGGTAGCACCACATTTCAACGCAATAGCAATACCCTATCGATCATCAACATCCATATCAGGAATCAAAAGTATAAACCATCTAAACAAATGAAATTTAGCGGAGAGACAGAGCATTTCATAGCTAAGAGCCAGTGTGAAGGCATTAAGATACCTGCATAATTTCCGGAGCATCCGGCCCACACATGGATGCTCCAAGAACCTTATCTGTCTCGGCATCGACAACAAGTTTCATAACAGTCTTTTCTTGTCGCCTATTTGGAAAATATAAGCATTTGACATAATTATAAAAGATAGATAGGATGTGAAAAATATAAGTTTTACTGAGACCACCAGAGCATTGAAGAGCTTGGACTCGAGAGAAAAAAAAATTTGATGATTTAACTAGAACATTCTGAATTTTAACTTCACAAAAAAGAATCTCGACAAATTCCAAAATCACTACACATACCCAGAGATGGTATTTTTCATAGGATTGAAGGTTGATGTGAAAACCAACAAATCGCCTTTTGCTTGCTCTATTGCCTGCTCCTCACTGAGACCAACTACAGAAAGTGGTGGAATACTGCAGAACAAAAAATATGAGCGAAATATTCAACCAAAAAAAACAGAAAAAGTAACATTGAGAAGAAGGGAAGGGGATATAAAATCATACCAGAACACTGCACAGGGAATATTAATGTAGTCTGGCTTGGAAGGCTTGCCACCAAATACTGTATTCTGCATGTAGCAAATACATGAATATATTAGACACACTAAGTCGACATAACTGTAAGACCAATCTACCATCAGCAGCTGCCCCACACAGACAAAAACGCAAAAAAAGACAATGAAAGGGGACATTAATCCACTAGGAACACTTACTGCAAAGTGTGTCCCTTCCATCAAGGCCACTGGAGTAAGATTCACTCGATTTGTTACGTCACCCACAGCCCATATGCTAGGTATGTTAGTGCGTGAGTACTCATCAACCTAAAAAAAATAAGATGCAGAAAAATTGGTAAGTTATAACCTATGAGTATCATAATCATTTTCTAGTTCTTCACTAGTTGTCCAGTCATTGACAAAAGCATTACATATGACATAACATCAAGATGAAGAAATTAATGGGGATGAAGGAACAAAATAAATACTAGAAAATACAAGGCAAAATACTAGATAAGTTGGAGCCTTTAACTTCTTTCCAAAGGTGAACATCATCTGTATGTATAGCAATAAAAGATGGAGCAGACAGGGGTCTGACTTCTACTTCAGACGTACCTAGACTAGATCTATGAATTTCCTTATAAATATAATTTATCTGGAGTTCACAACCACATAATAACACAGCATAGCAGCACACTAATCAACATGATAATCAACTTATGGCATTTTCAGTATTATTCACCATATTTCCTTCTTGACAAATACAATACTAGTAGAAAATATCATAAAAACCAAGTATGAAGATGGCGACATTAGTAATGCAGAATCAAATTGGATTCATATATTGCAGATCCTGATATGAGAGACACTCATTCTTAGTTAAATCACAAAGACATGATGGAACTTTCAAGATAACAAGCAAAAGATGGAAAGAGGAGGCTGCAAACCTTGATAGCTCCAATCTTGTCAAGCTCCACACCTACAGCTTCTAAATTTAACCTCTTCGAATTAGGAGCCCTACCTGGAGCCAACAAAAGAAGGCTTGAATACTATGAGACAAACTTGCAGAAAGCATGAATCATCAGTTTCATTAAAAGCAGTTAGAGCATATGTGATGCTCCATTTCTATGCATGGATATAAAGAATCATTAATGATGAACTGATCAGATTGTCAACAACAAACACAATCATATGGAAAGATTCCGCCAAATGTTTAAATTAATATATTATTAAAGTGAGTGACTAACATCAAGCCAGAATAAAACTGAGAGTTGAACCCTAAGGAATTTATAGTTGTATAACTTGTAAATACAAACACTTTCAGGCTCTTAAAAGCTAATCATTTGAAAATTCATGTCATATGTAACCTTACCAGTGGCAAATAGTACAACATCAGCCATCAGCTCCTCACCATGATCTGTTATAACTTTAATTCCATTCTCTGTTTTGATCAACTAGAAAATAAAAATGTGTAGCAATCAGCTAAGCCTCCAAGAACAGGAGATGAAAAGAATTTGTACAGTTTAAAAAGTTACTTCATTAGGATGAACATGAGCTGCAAATTCCAAAAGGAAATACCTGCGCCAAATTTTTCCCAGGGTGTAATTTAATCCCCCTGCCTTCAAGATTTCTTGCGACCACTGTTCTCATTTCATCATCAAAACCTCTACAACAAACATTTATTCAGAAAGGGGGTAAGCAACAAACATACAGAGCAAGAATTGATGCTAAAAAAAATTGAACGGAAAAATCAGCCAATCAATAAAATGTACTGTGAAGTAGGGAGAAAAAAAAAAATAATAACTGCATATATTTGACACCAAATAATCCAGCACATTCAACTTCAATAAGTGAAAGTTTACATAAATAAATCCTAGCAATGCAATGGGGTTAGGTTAAGCATATTTTTCACATAAACTAAAATTGAAACCGTTGAAGTTTAGGATGTCATTACAGGCTTCAAGAAACCAAAAACCAACGATTATATACACTAGAGAAATACATACTATCTTTTACACGTGCATTGTTGGCCAGAAAATTGGGGATCATTAAGTAGATATCATAAATCTCGTCAAATCTGAGGTCTCTTCAGTAGACTAAGATGGCTGATGACCCTTGATTTGAAGTAGATATTGAAGATTAGATGTGTGCATTACTAAGGTCCTGTTTGGCATTCCCATCATTCTGCTGCTTACCACTGCAACATCTCCGCTGCTGATGCTGCCACCACATTGTTCATGAACTTTTCTAAGTTGACTTAGGGGTATCTTGGAAAAATGTCCAAGATTTCCAGGAATTATGTCTCCAGACCAAAAACATGAATATGTCCTAGGACTTTCATAAAATAAACTCCGAAATATTTTTAGAGAACCAAACATTTTTGGCAAAATTTACAGGAGAATGTGATTATCTAGAATGCAAAATCATTCCATGAGCCACATGGCTACATAGGAATTGAAAAAAGTTGCTTTCTCAAAAATGTGTATACTAGGAAACACATTTGTGGCCTATTATAGTACCACATACTGGAAAAATGAAATGATAAGCGTTAACTATTTCTGGAAATATAACAGCACCCTACTTTTAACAAGTAAGACAAAAATATAACCCTTTCACTGTATTCCTTTTCTTTTCAGCTTCTTCCTTTCTTCTGTCCCTTTTGTTTACTTCACGGTTTAACCTTTTAAATATGCATTTTAATTAATTCTGATACCACCTCCTATGTTTTATAAGCCTATCAGAACTATTAAATTTGAAAGGTTAAAATATTACCGTTCAAAACACACAAGAACCTGGAAAATTATTATTTGGTCTTATTTTCAATCAAAGAATACTTATAGCATTTTTTTTCCTCTAGAAGATCACACAAGATTGAACCATTAATAAAATAAGCATGTTAGAGTCCAACCTCAATGGAAGTTCCTTTCTGTAAACTAGATCGACTGTGGAACCCATCCCACGCCATATAGACGCAAACTCAACTGCAATATAACTGAAAGCAACAGAGTACAAATTAATCATCATGACATAGTAAGCAGGTGAACTAATACACATCTTAAGAAGACAGATACGAACCCAGCACCAAGAACCACAGCCCGCTTAGGAAATTCCTCCAAACTTAGTGCCTCATCAGATGTTATACCCAGCTCCTGCATAAACCACCCTGCTTAGGAAGTAATATTGCATAATATACATATCGCAAGATCAAAGATATATGCCTGTGTTAATCACATAGGTTGGTATACAACTGCTCATTGGTTCGATCAGTTTACAATGGTATTCTGAAACCAGCAAACTTACCTTTCCTGGAATATTTGGGCGTTGAGCCCTACTACCAGTTGCAATCAGTATGTGCTTTGCTGAATATGACAACTTGGTGCCATCAATTTGGGTCACCTCAACTTCATTTGGACCCACTACCTTTCCCTCACCTTCAAATGATTTAACCCCGGCACTGGATAACAGCCGCTTGTAAACTCCATTTAATCTGTTTATTTCGTCTGTCTGCAATTTTACATAACAATTTGATTATTGAATGACATACACATAAACAGTTTTCAAGTTTCTCTGGTATTAGTAAATCGCTTTATGCTCCTACATATAAGCATAAGCTGGGAGGACAAGCATGAAGACTTTATAAATAAAGCAGCAGCTAGAGAAGCAAAGATAATAAAAACTTTTCCTCAGAACGGTTCTTAAGTACACTGCAGAGTGGATATAAAATAATACATAACATGAGAGATATGCTAATCTGTCAATATCAGTGCCAGAGCTCAATAGACCAGTCCCATCACTCAGTCAAGATAAGGAGCAAATTTTCCAATTACATTTCAAGTTCTTGACATGACAACTTCCGGAGTTACAACAAATATAACTTATGACAACATTATATATATAATCAGAAAGAGGCCAGCCAATATCTAAGTGACATATTGGTCTGAATAGTCTTGATATGATTTTGCTTATTCAATATTTCACTTGCATTATTTTGAAGACAATTCAATTATAGAATAGGGTGAATGATATACCGAAGTATAGTTGTTAGCCCTCCTTATAATCTTTGATCCTTCTGTAATTACTTTTTCACCTAGTCCAATTTCATTCTAGTATTTATTTGCTCAGCAATCACTTCTTCACAGAAAACACTTAATATCTTTCTAATTTTGCTAGGAGAAGCAATTATAATTTATACACAGATAAAACTAAGAATTCTATTCTAATAAGAACACATTGAAATACCTTCTTTTGCAAGAGCTTCTTCCAATTGAAATCAATTTTCTCGCTCAGTTCCCAACCAAAATTTCTGGCATCCTACCAAAATAGTCAAATTTCTTAAATCATCTAAAACAAGTGAAATAAAATGATGATACAGGAAGCACTGAAATAACAATTGTGCACTGACTAAGAAAATATAGATATATATAGAAAAACTGATAGATCAACTAACGAAATATAATATTGATTCCGTTTGCATCACATACTTCATGAGAAATTGAACCAATCGTACAGAACAGCATCAGATCTAATCTAAAGTATGAACCTAGTATAATGAAGTCCTACAAGATTGGAAGAGCCACGTGTACATAGAAAGAAAAACTAATTCTGATCTGACAATGCATATGCATCTGTCTATTATACCATATACCAAAGCACAGCAAAAAAGAAAGAAAAAAAAAATACAAAAACACTTTACAGCTCATTTGTTTTCGATGAGACACAAACTAGATGAATTTGTGTGCACTACTTCAATCCAATATGATGTGTCTACTACGTTAACATGGCATATGTAAGACACTGCATAACCAATGAGGCCTCTATAGCGACTAGACCCACACCAAGAGGAGGATCAGAAGGAAGAAAGACAATAAGCCAGCATAGAATGGTTAACCATTAACATATATTGGGTTTAACTGCTGAAGGAAAATTCTATATGATGAAATTTCATAAAACTTGACTTTACTCACCCTAAGAATTACAGTTTACAGAGGAAATAATTTGTAAAGATTTCAAGGTATCTGTCCAATATATGGGAATTAGATTCATGTGGAAATATGGGCTTCCTCCTGAATAGTGAACCTTCGAATAAAATATAAATGGAAATTATGGATTTTCATCGTGTTATTCTTAATGATTTATAATGCTGTACGTCAACCACAATCACTTCCCTAAAGTTCTTTATAGGCAACAAAAAGCCTTTTATTTGCTAGTAACTGATTAACTCTGATTGCTCACAGTTATCAAATTAATAGTTAATAATTGAAGTCTTTTCAATTTTCTAATTTGATTATTAAAAATATAGAAGTATCAAAGACTTATATTAGAGAAAGTAGTTGCCTTGCATGCATTTGTAAGTTGTAACAAATTCATAATAAAAGGTTTTCCATTTTCTTTCTCACGTAATTCCAGGACAGTATAGTTTACGCTTTCAATACTTTACCAGGTTCTGCTTTCAAATCTGTCTACAGCGATGAGCTCCTCCCACATAATGTACCCTATCCTATATCTTCTATGCTACAAGTTGTACTGTCTTCGATTATATTCCAAAATCTCAAATTCAATCACCCGCAATTCCGTACTAAGTTAAAAGTGAGACTCCGACATTAAGGGAAAAAATACATTAACTGAGCAATTCACTTTTTTTTTTTTAAAAAAGGAAAAAAAATTATAAAAGCAAGAAAAGACACAGCAAGTGAGCAAAGCACGTCAATGATCTATATATTCAGCAAATAATCCATAATGTTAACTGAGCAATTCAATATAATGGCCGGCATTATAAGCTTTATGATCAAATATTTACCTCAAGATCACCTCCAAAAGATCCTCCATAGACCAAAATCTTTTTGGGAACACAACCACGAATAACACACCTTCAAAATAAAAAATTTATAACCATTTTTTAGAGCTGCTTAGCATTTGAAGAGATATTATTGGGCAACAAGAAGAATGAGGGAAAACGGGACAGATATACACATAGCCAAATCAATATATACCTAGGAAAGTGGCTTAAAGAAAAAGAAGCAAAAGGTCGAAAAGTAACTGCTTTAGAACTAAGGTTACATAGGAAATGTAATGTCCCAGCCAGTATCCGGATACCATTAAGATAAAAAAATAAATAAATAAAAACGAGATGGTAGCACAGAATGTACAAGTTTTGATGAACTTACGTTCCACCAAAGCCTCCAAGCTTTTCCGAGCTAATTGGATGATATGGAAGCTCACAAATTCCAACCTTTTCAAAGCAGGTGTCAGAATATTATTAGATGATAAGAAAATCCAATAAAAGACTTCATAGAAGAAGATGAAAAAAACTTGTTAGCACAGGGATAACTGAAAAAGATTAACAGAGTAAAAAACTTAAATGCTACTAGCACTATGTGCCTCTAAAGTTACTCTTCTCAGTATTAAAACTCAAGAAAAATGATATCTGGACATAGTTATTTGTGTGTCCATACTGCTGGGGATTGATGTGAAAGTAAGTGGGAAATTTATCTTAATAATTAGGGAATCCAGCGACAGCATTATCACCTACTCTTCTCTGAAAAAACAACTGCACTAGTAAATAATAATACTACCACCTAATTCCTTAATTATGTATATGAATTCTGCACTTAATTGTATACAAATCCCCAGTATTCAATTGACACACAAAAAATTGTATCAAAATAACAGGACTCAAAACTCAAACTCAAAACACCATCCATGTCAGACCACAAATAACAAGACAAATTTCATACCTTGGCTCCAAAATTAGCTGAGAACCTAGCGGCACGAACGCCACCACTTCCACCCCCAATAACGAACAAGTCAAAGTCATAATTGGACTCTTTATCGGCCGGTTTTCCCAATATATTTTCACCATCGCTAAGCACCTTCCTAGCCATATCGCTACGGGCACAAGTACAAGTACAAGTAAATCTACATCACAGACATACATACATACATACATACAGGTATATCACCATCATCATGGATCCATTCATTCCATATACAAACATAAAGCAGTTAACAGATCAAACGCTGCTCGGTTGCCGACAACATGAAAATGAAAATTCAAAAATTGACAGCGATCAAAACGTCACCACAGAAACATCATCAATTCGCGATCACAATAATAATAATAATAATAATCTTTGCGGTATCATATCATATCATATCATATACAGTAAGAATAATTATGCGTGAATTGGTGCGGAGGATGTTACCTCTGTTGTGTTGAGTTATTAGGCTGAGATGAAGTAAGGGAAAGAGATCAGATCGTAATAGAGAACGTAGGCTTAGAAGGAGAGAAGAGAATAAAGAAATAGAGAGAGAAGAAAATAAGAAGTGATGGAAGAATTAGATGGGAAGGAATGAAGGCGATGTTGGGTTAGATTAAAAATGGAAAGCGTGGCGAGAATGGTCAAAATAGTACCAACTTCACATTCATATTCACATGCATGGTTTTGGTTTGGTCAATCACGTCACCTCTCTAATCTCATGATTTGCAAACAAAATTTGCTGTTAAGATTGAAAAGGCCGCAAACAGAGCCTTTCAATTCGCTACTTTTCTTTATGGTTACAGAGTATCGTTTGGACACCTTTAACATGCTTGACAAAAAAGAGGTTCCGAAGCATCTGATTTTCATACTTTGCATTTCAGTGGCTTTTTGCACTTCACCTTTTTTTTTTTTTTTTTTTTTGGGTTTTGGGGAATGCACATTTTTTCTTTGGATTTAATTTGTATATATTAATGATATAAAGGCATTAATTATATATTATTATACTAATAAAAATATTTAATTTTATTATTTATTATCTTAAAAATCTTAAAAATAGTTACATTTAATTAGATGATAATATAAAAAAGTTCTCAATGCATCGAAATTAATCTTTCATATTTTTTGTGTTTTTCCTACAACACACCAAAAAAAGTTAGAATGCATAATTTTCAATGTTTTAGTAAACAAACTGAATTCTTAAAAATTAACACATGATTTTGTACTAATTTCATGAACTGAAAAAGTTTCTTATGAGCATCAAATGCTCCAAATCCTTTTGTAACATAGTAAAACTTTTCCATACTTTTTCTTAAAAGCTGAGAAAAGTTATATGTTTGATAATATGAACTAAAAATGCAACGTCAAAAATGGTACCGTAATTTTTTAATTCTATATTTACTATTTTCAAATTTGAATATGCGAAATTAACATTTCTTTCAGGAAGATCATATTCTTTAGACATGTTTTTACGTTTGGAAAATATGAAATGGCCTCAAATTTAAATTATGTATATAAAGAATTTTATTAAAAAATTCATAAAAATTCAACTGCAATCTAAAAGTAATTAATCTCATATTTAGGAGATATTAAATAATTTTTATGAACTTCAATTTCTATCCCATAATCTTTGCTACAAATATCTAGTGTGTTTGATATTAATTTTATAGAATTGATTTTAGATAGAATTGATTTAGTTAAAATTGATTTTGAGATAAAGTAATTTATCTTTAAATAATATTGATTAAAATTACTTTTAAATATATAATTTACAAAAAAATATCCGAAGTCAATTCTAGTAAAATTGAAAAATTAAAAAATTTTATTTCTATCTAAAATCAATTTTAAAACCATACTTAATATCGACACAAGAAACCAAATAAGAAAAAAAAAATAGAATTGATTTTGACTTCTCAAAATTAATCCTCAAAATCAATTTTTAGATGCTCAAACTGATATTCTCTTTAATTTTGATAATTCCTTAGTTTCAGATAAATTTGTACTAGAGATAAAAAAATAAAAAAAAAATCAACTATCAAGAAGTCGGCTGAAATAGTAAGTACCTACGACTTTGACCTTCAAATCTTATAAACACAATTACTATGATGAAATTGCATAACCTCAATAAGGAGGACGAGGACTATTTTGTAATTATATACCTTATCTTTTTAAATAAAATAAACTTCTGAAAGTCAAAGCCTCCCAAACTTGATGATGCCGCCATCAAGTTTGAATTTTTGGGACTGAATGACCCCACCACGCCTCTAAACAATGCACTTTGTACGTATGGCACCTCTCACCTCACCACCCTCTGCTTCTTCATTTTCTCGTTCGACAAAAAAGAAGCTGTAATGTGAAGTCACTTATGTCTGCCATCAAATTTTTTTAGGCTATGGTTCTGTCTTTCTAATTTTTTATTTTTAAATATGTTAATAAGGTCTTCTAAAGATTAAAAGCTTTATTTTCCAACCAAAAACAAAATATATACCAGCACAGGGTTCATCATAATTTGATTACCTAAGCGCCTGACATGCTCACTAATCTTCCAATAAAAACAAGTACTCAGTCATGCATAATAGCAAAAATAAACTGCTTGAAACAATAATAAGCATTAAGAAAAGATGAAACAAGGAGATATCAATCTCTTTTAAGAATAAATAGACAGTTTTTTAACACTAACATGTTAAGCACGCAATAAAGGATTCGAATAAAAATTATGTATAAACTCAAAATTATCAAATAAACTAAAAAAATAAATAATTAAAACTTTAAAATGTTAATTTAAAATGTGATAAAGTTATATAATAATAATTTTGATATTAAAACATGAATTCAATTTTGATACATTGTTATTGGAAAAAAATAGTATATATAAATCAAATTAAGTATCACTACATCAACAAAATTAGTTTATTTTCATGCTCACCATCTCAAAAATTTCACATATACTAATAGATGATTTATTAATAATATAAAACTTTTACACTAATAATATATCTAAATATATCTTTTATACAATACATCTCATATAAATACAATAAGAACAACCGAGTAAAGTCAACTATATGGATCAAATGCTACAATAATGCTCTATCATAGATCATAATAATATTTAAACCATTAACATGTAAATTTCTTTGTATATAACTATTTCACCTCTCTCACATAAATAAATAGTATATATTATCAATCAATTTATTCAATGTAGATCAATTCTCGAAAGTACAACTAAAAATCAAACCACATGATAGTTTTTAATTATTTTGGATCAGTTTTCAAATTTTAATTGATTTGGATCAGATTAAAAACCCTTTACCAAACATGCCGCACGTAAAAAATAACCTATACTCCTCAGTTCTATTTTTCAAGTTTAAGACCAGGAAAAATCCCCCCAATACCTAAAGATAAATTGCCCAAATAGTCATATCACGTCGCCCACTTCGTATTTATCCCACTAAAAGTATAAAACTGATAATGACAATGGCCACATATGACCAAGTTTTAACATTGTTTTTGTTAGTCATATTAAGATAGGAACACTTTAGAAATTTGTTATGTGCTAGATTTAGATTATATCTTGGGAACTTTAATAAGAATGTTCAGTTACATGCAGAGGTAACCTACATTGTTTAAATCATCATGCTATAAATTACAACTGAAATGTGCTTATTTCTTCTAAAACACTAACCCCCCCAAGACATTGACCCCAATTACTAACAGCTTCACTAGGAGAGGGTTGATGAATAAGGAACAATATGATGAAGTTTTTACCGATACAAAAATTGTGTGTTTTTTACATGTTAACAGATCAGCAAGCACAATGAAACACAGAATTTCCAAAGCATTTTGCTTTTGTTGCAATCTTTCTCACACCTGTTTCATTATGAGAGAATGCCCCATTAACAGGAGATAGGTGGATTCTGTCCATGATGTTGATCTTAGGGGCCTCAAGAATTGCCTTAGGCAGAGTTAATGCATATTGCATGGCCCAAATAGAAAGTGGCCTCATGTATATGAGGGACCGGTAGTGTCCATCCATTGTCCACGCCTCTGGAGTCTGAAACCAGTATCTGTAATGGGGCAAAGGTGATGAATGAATTAATTCCCTAATACAGAAGAAATGACTGCATACTACCAATTTAAGACTATACAAATTCACACTGCCTAATAACTCATGGAATGTGATTTTCATCAATTCAACCATTTGACTACAACTAATTATCATACAAAACAATAAGTATGAAATCAGAGAATCGAAAATTTTTTGTTGGTGGAAATAGTGTTGTACACAATATGCATGAAAAACACTTTCAACCTAATAGTAGATGTTGGGACACAAACAAATATTCATTGGTGTAAAGTACTCCAGTGGTTCATTTTGGATATGTTTGTTTGTAATTTTTTTGGGCAAAAAATCTCTTTTTTCATTGAAAAAAAAATCAGTTTTCATATATTTGAATAATTTTTTAAAAATAATTAAATTCTCAAAAAAAATATGTTTTCAGCTTTCGTGGAGAAGTTGGAAAAAGTAGCTTATGAAAAAAATCAATTTTTAACTTTTTCAGTTATATATAAAATTTAAGTTTCATAATCACTTTTTCTAAAAGTTAAAACAAACTCACCCTTTATCTATCACTTTAGCCATATACACAAGGATGAAAGAACTCAAAATCAAGGCTTGATTATAAATCATGTTTACCAAAATACCCTTATTAACAATAATGAGAGAGAAAAACAAGAAAGCATTATTCTCATTACTTGTTGCACTTAGAACTATATGACGGGTAAAATTGAAAAATTAATAATAAACTCTTTATTGATAATTGAGAATGACAGATAAAATGAATCAGAAGTAGTAATTTCTAATTATGGATCAAGTAATCCTAACCATAGTACACAGTCACATAAACACAAAGAAAAACCAAAATGTAGGTGAACCACACACAATTATGGAGGACGGTGGACAAGAAAGTTACCCGTATCCCTCTTCTGACCAGCCTGCTAGAAATATACCCTCAGCAGTTGTGAAGGCCTCTTCTTCCATTCCTGCAAGTATCATTGTAGCAGCAACACTGTAGGTCACGCCCGTCCATATTTCGCGAGACTGCATGCAGGTCTCATCCACCTTGCCATTGGGGTGCATGCCATTCACAGCACCCATCCTGCCTCCTTTGACTTTCATCACATTGAAGTCATACACCTTCCGAAGAGCACTTTTGATCTTGGAATCGTCGAAAAGTGAGGGCAGCCCTGAGGACGCTGTGTACCATTGCCCACCCAACTGATCTGCTTGAATGGATTTACTGTTACTACTTGATCCACTATCATAGTTGAAATAAGAACCATTCCACAATTTTTGTTCAAATACTGGTTTAGCCTTCAAAAACTTCCTTTTGCATGTTTCCGCGAAATCTCTGTCACCCAGCTGGAGAGCCATTGCAGCTGCAGCTTGAAGTGCAGCAAGCCAAAGACAACCACAATAAGCACTCACACCATGGACCGTCCATGTATCATATGTTTGATCGGGGAACCCATCATTCTCAATAAGACCGTCGTTATCTCTATCAAATTGTTCCATGTACTCCATTGCAGCACGGACAGCAGGCCACACATCAACTCCAAATGACATATCCCCCGTTGCAGCAAAATCTCGATATGCCTGAAGTACAAATTTTGGGTTCAAGTCCTTCCACTTGCTAGTATCATGAATGTTATAAGCATTCATTTCACGCCACGGATCATGTGTCCCCAGATCGTGAGGCACAGCCCCTCTAACCTTACGAATTCCCCAGTTCCCCTCTGCCAAAAACTTCACTTTTCTTCCATCTTCACACAAGACAGCTTTAGCAAAATCACGCTGTATATTTAATTCAATCCTGGGAAAGAGCTCAAGAAGGGCAAACGAAGCATAGAAGTGCACATCATATGTGCACCACATAATATATTCGACACCTTCCAAGTACAAAAACCTTCCAACATCATCATCATCATACTGTTGGTCCATCATTGTAAAGGACTGCAAATTGCTAGTGGAGATTACATTTGTCAGAGTAACACTAGATTCACTTTCATGAGAAAGATCTACACAATGTTTTTCATCCACATGATTATTTCCTTTAATAGCAGTAGAATCATAGGAACCATCTACTGTACACTCAACGTCACTGGCACTATCTGTTGTATACTCAACATCGTAGGTGCTATCTGTTGTATGCTCGACGGCTGCACCTTGTCTTCGATCCAGTTTGGCTTCAGTTACTTTGACTTCTGCATTTTCCAACCCTTTTACCTGATCCTGGTCATTCCTCATATTCGAAGATAGCAAAGGCGAGTCTGGCAGACAGATCAAAAGAGTCTTAATTATTTCACTTAGACTAAACTGACAATAGACACATCCTATGACAAACCAGACTTGCATGCTTATTTACATACATACCAATCCAAATTGTTCCTCCAGCAACAAGAAAGTAGAGTTCATTAAACAACGTAAACTTGTACCTGTAAAAGGAAAATTTGAATACATTATCTATCTTCTAGACTAATAGAAGCCCCAATAGAAAGAGTTGATCAAATGAAGGACAACCTGATAAACACAGGGAGAGGAAGATCTACGAAAACTCTTGACAGAGACCATTCAAAAAATTTTAAAAAATAAAATAAAATAAAATAAAATCTAAATGGCCTTTCTCAAAACTCAGTCTTTGACAAAACACAATGATCCGCATAGTCATCCCCACCTAGTGGAAAAAGTTCCTGTTCTTGATTATTATCTATCTTCTCATCCAGAGCAGATAAAATATACAAGAGCATACATGCTCAATTCAAAACCCCCAAAAATAAAATAAAATAAAATAAATCACAGCATATTTTGCTGCCCAGTAGGAACTGGTGTTTTGTAATTACCTCTGATTTTTGGGTCCTACAAACCGCCTTTGAACAAGGAGGAGACCAATACATAAATTAATATAAAATACAATTAATATAATGTAACACGCACCATTTATAAAATACAAAGTGAAGTTTTTTTAACAAATAACAACTTTAAAAGCAATTCTTTGCAGCCAACAAAGCTAGACATCAGCTAGAAAAAGCAAGTTGTGTTTTATGTCTTGTATATATACCATTGACCTTTCTGAACATTTGATTCTAAAATAATAAATTACTGGCAATGACCACAACACAAAAAACTCCTGGTGATGCTTAAAATAGTATTTAAACTGAGAATTACCATTCTGGGAGATTCTCATCCTGAAGAACAGGATTTTGCCATTTTTCAATGTCTTCTTCCCAGCGTTTGTATTCTGTTAGAATTCAAAACATAATAAGGCCTTTAAATGTTACCAATGAAAGCCTCAAACTACTTTAGAAACATCCGTATCATTTTTCCTTTTGAAATGTGATAAAATATAATAGTAGTGCAAGTAAACTACAGGTCTGAAGAATATCAGTTTCAATCAAATCAGACAACATACGAGTTAATGCATCATGGGCCAAGTCCACTGCAGCTCTCTCAGAAGTCCCATAAAATTTTGTGTATCTCCTGCAGTGATAGAATTGAACTTATCAATCAAAACAAAATCATACAAAAGAAACATAGGTTGTGGGTATGCTACATGTCTTGCAACCTTATAACAAAAGGGAAATATTACTAACTAAATATTTCCCACAAAAATTTTATAGATGAGGGCACAACTCTTCAAGTCCAAAAACCACTAAGGGGTATCAAAAAGCTTAGCCATTCCAAAATAAAGTTAAGAGAGATGCTATTAATTTGAAGATCTAGTAGAGCATTATTTAGGATAATGATGTTTTGGATGAACAATGGAGTGCCCAAGTCTCGAACCTGGTACCCCCAAAGGGGTTGAGTGAGCAAACCATTAGAGCAGGAGCAAGACTGGCATTTAGACAAAGTTTTCAATGATAAACATAAACTACCTACAATATTCTCAAATAATATTGATACCTGTGGAAAGTGCCGCCTTTTGAGAACTTTACTTTCGGTGATGACCATGCAAGACTAAATGCAACAGTGCATTTTCCATGAGGTTCCACCCATGTGGAAGCTGAAACAGCAGCACATAGTGTCTCTCCAGGTGATGAGGGCATACTAGGTCCATAAGAGAAATTCGCCCGGTCAAATTGCCCATCCTTAATATACAACCATTTCAATTAGATTCAACCTTGTATACTTTCCATACCAAAAATATTTGCAAGACGAAGGTAATGGCGAAGTATAAATATCATTTAGAAATCCCAAATCACAGGTAATCAGTACCTGCACCATTTTACGCCACATGCCTTTTGCTGTTGTGCTACTTCTTTCCGACAGCCCAAAACTTGGCAAGACAGAAACACTGACATTCTGTGTTTCACATGCAGCTATCGCAAAAGTTACAGGAGGGTTACCTTTTGCTGTCCTGCAATATTGGAATAACCATAAGGAAATTTCCACCAAAATCATCAGTTATATAGCAGTTTTGAGATTGGAGACCCCAATTAAAAAAACTTTCATACAGTTGGAATCATATATTGGGGGAAAAAAAAAAAAACTTTTGCATATTTCCTAACTTGATTAGATATTTAGTTATTACTTCTTCAAGTATTTCAACACATACATAAACTAATCTTCAATTTTAGTTTCCAAAAGGTGCACAAACTACAAACCACATAGAGCTTTTATTAGTTACTTATTTGTGGAAGGATAAAACGCCATGTGGAGAAACTACACAACATTAATTGAAGTACAAATAAAAGAAATCTGTATTTTTCCAGAGTTAAATCACTTTTGCATTACTATTCTTTTACTTTTTCAACTTCAGTCGCAAAATCAAATATAGCAACCTAGAATAGATATTTCAGATGGTTACAGGGTCATTATTTGGTTTTATACCATGTACTTTGATACACTATACAACTTTTTTTTTTTTTTTTTTCATTCTCAATAAGCTCAATTTTATGCATTTAGATTTTTGCCTAAGGATTATTTCACATCTGCAGGGAGAAAACATATCCCCTGCCCTCCAACAAATAATATTTTAAATCATTGCTTAGTCCAAACAAAATTCAGTCCCTATAATCCCTTTCGAATTAACATATCCAGACATACACCAAGAGTCTGAGACATATTTTCCTGAAAACCAAATAAGTAATAACCAATGTTACACAAAATCGGTTTCTTACATAATCTTCATTTCTCAGCTAATCTGATCATGCACTTAATATGAAAGACAAATCACAGAAAGACTTCCTACATTACATGTATTCCTTCCCCCTCCAGATAACCTAGCATGAACTTTACTATAGAAGAAATATCATAAAAAGACTTCCTACAGTGTATTTATTCCTATCTTCTGCTCTGCCCACGCCAGTAAATCCATATCTAATCATTTTGAATAACAGAAAGGAGCTATTGATAAAACAAGGACACTTTACTTATGCGTTATGACTGCTATCCAGAACACTATCTTGATAAAACAAAATTCCAGTAAAACAAGGACCTGCAGAAAATATCCAAACCAGGAAATGAATTCCACTCACTACTAGTTCTTATTTCATCTTTTCCTTTTATAAGATCTAAGACCACCAGACCATTTCACATGCCACCATGACATAAATTTGTGATCCCAACCAAAAACCGTGTCCCCTCTTTGCAAATCTCATAATCATTAGCCGTATACCAAAGGATGAGCTCTCAAATCCAACATTAATAGTCAAGGGGAAGGCATCCTTCTGGTACGTATGAAGCTCAGCTTCTTAATAACAATATAAGCAAGCTTAATCAAACCTGAGTAGCAATACCCCCTTTGAAATAACTGGAACCTTCAAGTCGTTGACCTATTATGCATTTAGGTATAAACTATAAAGAGAAATATGCAAACCAACCGTCATAAATAGCTATAAGGTTTGATAACTTGCTTGTGATGTAGAAGTACTCCGGACACGCCATCTTCAGCTCTATGAAAAAGAAAAAATGAGTTAGAATACTGTTTAAAGCTTGTTTTATAGATAAGCAAACATATGTCAGGGGGGAAATCTTACATAAATGGCTCATTTACATGATCTCCTGTTAAGTGTGAGCTTCCACCAATGGAATTCTGCAGAAAATTAATGTTGACAATTATTTATCCATGGCCCAGTTATCGTATGCTTTTAATTTTCTTTTGGTGTAAACAAAATAATATCTTACCGCCCAAGTAAATAGAAGGCTGACTTTAGCTCTCTCCTTACCAGTGTTTACCAACTGCAAAAGAAACAAGTAAAACTCTCTAATAAGCCATATATTACCTCATATCAAAACACAGTGAAAATAAAATGGATGCAACAGATCATACTAAACAAAAATGTAATGCAGAATATTAAAGTCCTTCACTCACTTTGAATAGAAAAAGTATGGTAAGATTCACTTTATGGGAAAGAACACTATAGTAGATGCTATAATATTTTGACATAAACTAAGAGAAAATCAATGTTTTCACATAAGAAAACTAAACTGCAGCCACTAGTCTGTACATTGTACAATAAAGTATGTTAATTAAAGAGAAAGAGGGGGGGGGGGGGAGCACAAACAATAGGAAGGAAGTCACCGACTCCCTTATCTGATAAATGACAATAGCTGGAGAAATACACACCGTGTAAACAAAAACAGAAGCAGGTAGACTGCTTTCTCTATAATTATGTGGTATGAAAGGGGATATCTGCCGGCAAGACACTTTTAATTCTGGGTCTGGCTCACCTAAGAATTAGAAAACAACTATTAAACATAATTCACAAGGACCATGCACCTTTAGAAAAAGTGAAAAAGAATTAAAACAAATCAAGATACCATCATAAACTGTCCAAGCTCTTGGAAACAAAGCATGGTAAGTTGAATGCTGGCCACTTAGATTCCATCCCCATGATGATATACCCTGATCATCAGCTTTCTTGCGGGACCTGAAAAAATTTAACGAGAAAATTTGAGTCCATGTATAAGTATCTAGATATATGAAAAGCACCCAACAAGGGAAGGACTAGAATCCTCTAAAGTGAGATTCCTTCTGAAGTGAGAAAGCGAGAGGTAATCCAACCTTAGATCAATAAATTGCATTGTATATAGGTTCCACCAAATAACTTGAGGGTGGATAAACCCTCAGTTGTTCACTTTAGAAAGAATCTCACTTTAGAGAATCCTAATACACAAGAGAATACAAAAAGTAAACAAGAGGATTAGAAGCCCTCTTTAGATTTAAACAAAAACTAGACAGACAGACAACGAAAAGAAATCAAGGAAACAGCTACACCGGAAAAGAAAAAAAAATGAAATTGAATGAAAATTTTCATCAGTGCAAAATAAAGTAAGGTACAGATATTATATTTACATAAACACTGTTTTCCAAATCTTCTTAAATTCTTCCTTACCTTAAACCTTCATGCTGTCCAGGAGCCAAAACTGACGCAAATCTTTTGTTTCCTCCATCTCTACTTATAAAAATCTGCAATAAAAGTAAACAAATTAGATAATCTGAATATAAGGTGCAATTCAAAATGGCCATAAACAGTAAAAGTAAACACCATTCCATTTTATAAGCACGTTTACAGATAAATCCTGACAAAATATAAGCATTTAAGCACATTTAAAGGCATATACTTAGAGAAGAATACAGAAGGTCAATAGTAAGTGAAAAAACAAAACTTACAGAAAACTGGTTGGCCATGACAGGTGAAGCTTCACATAAACCAGGAATAATTTGCCACTGTCGGAACTCACCTCTAAATCCCCTTGATATACTGCCACTTCTGTGGAGGTATACAACCATGTACAAATCAGTAAAAGAAGAAAAAGGCTTATTTGTTCTGGTGGAGAATTAAACTAAATGTGAATGAACGAACATATTTAGAAAGAATGACCCATTAACCAATGGAATGGTTAATTCTATTCGAAAGTAGCATACAGGATTAACCAGTCAGGTGATTAATGGGATGCTTTCAATTGGAACACATCATATCATACCCCATCCCTCCAAGTGGAACTCCTTGAGATGCAGATGGCTTGCAACTTTCTCGAGTGAAAGGATCTATCGGCGCTTTCTGCAGAAACCAGGTCAACAAGCTCATGTCTGGAATCTTAAGTTTCTACATTCTAATATAAAGTAGGTTTATCAACTCTTTCATCAGAATATCAAGGACTATAAATATAATAGAGAGAGACTTAGAGAGAAAGCAATGAATGGCCACAAAACGAAGGAGAATTTGAAATTTACCCTTCCATGAGAAGCCTCCTCCCTAACATATGACCATATGCGTATACCTAATCGAACCTGGAATTTTTAAGTGTAGTAGACAGTCATAAGACAAATAGAAACATGAATATATCCCAAAAAAATAAAAAAGGAACCAAAAGAAAAAAGAACAACATAATTAACTATATGCAAAGGGCCCCATATATTAAACCAATCAATTCATGTCAGTTAGAGAGAGACAGAGAAAACACTTGCCATCTTTATAGCTTCCATAAAAGTGACGCTAAATTCTTTAAGAAGGTTGGCATGGCTGTTTAATCTCCTTCTCCAAGCTTGTTCAGGTGGTGCAGCACTATCAAAATCAAACTGCAAAAAGGGTGCACGGTACACATATCACTTCAAGTGCATTCAACTATCATTATCAACAGCACATGTGGTATAAGCAGTTGGCTAAGCTAAAAAAAACATTCGTTCAATTCACTATTTTTTTTTCATCATTAAATGGAAATATGCAGCTCATGTATTCCAGGAAGAAAAACTCAACATTCAGAGCTTCACATAACATGCAAATTCAAATTTTCAGACAAAAGCCTGCGGCATCATCAGAATATTAGAATGCCAATTCACCAAAAACATAAATTATTGGAAAAACTTAAAGCTGCAAGCTGCAAATTTCGAGAGTCTTGGAAAATACAAAACTATATGAAGTTCAAAAACTAAAAATAATAATTTTTTTTAAAAGAAAAAAAAGGAATACGAAGCTTACCAGCTGCAAAGTTGATTTACTGATATACTCTTCAGGGGGCCATGAATCCTTTCTACAGTGAAAAATGTTGCCGCTAATCATGATAACACCACAACACAGAACCCTCTTGGAAGCAAAAAGATCAACCCCACAATAAATGAAAAAAATAAAAAAAAAATCACTTCAAACAGATCCTCTTGAAAATTCGAAACCCACCCACAACCTCTTGTCTTCAATCGAATCCAAAACAACAATCAAAACTTGATCTTGCTTATGATCACTACCAAAAACACAGAACCTATTGATGCCCACTAAAATAAAATTAAAAAAAAAAAGAGAAAAAAGAAAAAAAAAAAAAAACCACTCTGTCTTTGTGTGTGTTGTGTTTGGAGTTGCAGCAAGAGTGTTGGTTAAGAAGAGGGATCGAAATTCTCGGGATATTGTTGTTAATAATGGGATTTTATGGAAATGGGAGATTGGAGATTCGATTTCTGGGAAGCGAATGGCGCGTGGCAACAGCAGGTACAGCCGCATGTACCACCGAGTTAGAGTCAGACTCACTCGCTCACTGAGTCACCGACTCGGATCGCCAGGGCAAAAGAGAGCCACTTGAGGCGAGGAAATCAAATCAGCTCTCTCGTCCATCCCTTTTTATTCATTTCTCTTTTTCTCTGTCCCTTAATTATTGTCATCAAACTTTTTAATATTTTTTTATCTAAATCGTCAATATCTAAAATGCACTGAATTGTAACTAATTTGACTCAAGTTTGATAGAGCCCTGTCAATAATTTTTTTTTTTTTGTTCACTGAATCTAAATACCAGATTTTACTTAAAAATAAATAAATATCAAATTATTTAAATCAATCAAAACGTTGGTATTTTATTTTATTTTTATTTTTTGAATAATTGGTGGTGAGACATTTTTTGGTTTGGATGGAAGTGTACATCAGGTAATGTGTCGGTTCCTTTCCCTCTCATTAATTAATTGTTAAATGATAATGGTCCACCTTGACGTTGGTATAGTAGACAATTCTTTTCTTTATTTGCCTCTTAAACCATTCAATATTTTATTATGTAAAAATATTAGCCATATACTGTTTTATATGATAATAAATTTGATATTATCTAATGTTAATTAAAAACTCTTCTATAGCCATCGGCACTATAATGATTTAGGCTAAATCTGGACTAAATGTTTAATGTGAAACCATTATTTCAGTTGACATAACCAACAAACATTCAATAAATTTTAAGAAAAATAATGTAAATTTAAATTTTAGAAGATAGTTATTGTGAAAAAAATTGTATAATATTCATGGCTAAAGATTAAACTTCTAAATAATGTTTTTTTAGATGAAATTACAAGTATTCTTGTATTGAATACAATCCATCTCAAATTGAGTAGGACTATTAAAGTGATCAAAGCTCTCCCTTTCAGATTTAACATAATTATATACTCAAAACTAATCTCATGAACAATGTAAATACGTTTAATCAATAAAAAAGTTTTATAACTTTACAGAGAAATGTTAATGTGCACGATTTACTTTTAAGAACCGCGTATGAATGAAGATTGCAGCTGGCGTGTACTAATGTTGAATGCCAAGTTGCTGAGCGTGGGAAAAGGCAGTGTTGGTTGAAGGTTGTGAACGGCCATCTTATTCATACTCCACTTCATAAAATTGGTTTTGTCCAACATAATGGTGCTTTAAAAAAAAAGGGGCAAAATCACACGGAGAATAATTGTTTCAAAATGTAGATTCAAAAGATAAAAATCTTTGAAAGACTTAATTACTTCGACTATAGGCTCCTTATAAGTATAAAATATGGCGATACCATAATACTGTTCCTTACTTGAGTGTCATGGCATCATGATTGCTTATATATTTTATAAAGACGTTTTGATAATAGGAGATGAATGAATTGATACTGCAAGACTCCAAACAAGTTTCAACCATACAGTCTTGTTTTGAATGTAAGGACATATCTATCTATGACTTTTTTTTTTTTTTTTCCTTTAGTACATGTGAATATCCCTCTATCTATACAAATAGCTGAAAATCTACCTTTTTTTTTAGGGGTTCAAAATCCACTTTAAAATCCACTTTACGTTGGTCCAGGCTAGTTTGGACTATGTGATGGTCACCTTTTTTAAAATTAGAAAATTAACCCCATGCGCTTAATTATCGCAGCATTAAATATTAGGTAAATTGCACTTATCCCCCCTCTAGATTTGAAGATATTACATCCCGCTCCAAACATATATACCACTTAACGGTATTGAAAGAATATTTGAACAAAATATTCTATTTAACCAGAGCAAAATATTAAATTTAAAAAATATGCATTCCACGAGATTTACGTCAGAACTTGGAACTTAGAGTTTTGGTTCAACATGTTTAGGGTTAAGGTTCCGAGTTCCAACCTGATAGAATCCCTTCTTTCTTTTCCTAAGTTTCTGAGTTCTGAGTTCAGCAGAATGAGTTTCATTTCTTCCTTATTTTTAAATTTTTGAGTATCGAGTTCCGTATTCAATACATCTAATGCTATTAAAAAAGTTTCACCAGACCACATAAGCGGGACATTGGTGCCCGCTGTTAGGTGCGAGCCCGTCAAGTGATTAACACGTTGAACTTAAAACTCCGAGTTTCGAGTTTTGACATGAACCCCGTAGAATATACCTTTTTGAAATTTAATATTTTGCTCTAATTAGGTGGAATATTCTGTTCAAACATTCATTCAACATTGTTAAGTGCTGTATTAGTTTGAGGCGAAATGTAATTTTTTCAAACCTGGGGAGGGATAAGTACAATTTACCCTTAAATGTTTGCTATTGGATCCTTGTCATGTTTTTGACTTTGTAAGTGACTTGAACTCCTACGACTATTTGAAGAAAGAGTTTTTGTCGAGGGAGGTCGTTGTAGGGGAGTCATTTTGGCAGGATCTGTGAGGTATGAAAGGCGCTTTAAGGTACGTGAAAAATAGATTTGGTGTTGCGACTGTGAAAAGGTCGAAGGCATCATGGGTTATCCATCAGACAACATTGCAGCAAAAGAAACGTTTTTGGATCTGCAAATGGTAAAACAAGGTGGCCATTACATAAATCTTTGCCTAACCAAGGCCACCCAATATCAACAGGACAAGGCACTGGGGACTTCCATAAACAAACCAAACACAAAAAAATAAAATCAATAAATAAATCACAACAAATTAACGGAACGAGCATCTACACGAATGAAATCTCAAAAAAATCAAAAATAGGCTTACATGATTACATTGACTCCATTGTAGTTCTTCGCCCCATGCGTCTATTTTCGACAGTACGGTTCACTGAGTCGATCCAAGAACTTTTGTTAAGCCACCGCCATGTCAACTTTGCCAAAAAAAAAAAAAAACTCAACCATATTCCAGTATTGGCAAAAATAGACCACCACCACTCACCATTGTCAACATCTTCGATATATAACACAACGGGATTAATCAGCAAAATAAAAGAATAATTTGCTCTTCATTATTCAAAAAATATTTCATAGACAGGTCGTTTTTATGTCGTCAGATTTTAATGAATTGAAATTTAAACATTAACACCCCCGGACTGTTAGATGATCCCAAACTAACGCAGACTAGCATATAACGCACCTTATTTCATTAATATGGAATACGAAAGTTTTCTAATAAAAACGTACAAAACAACTTTTTTTTAGTAGAACTATTTTCTTTAAAAAAACTATTCTTCGAAACAAAAAGGGCATTTCGATACTGCCTTCAAAAGAGGTAGTATGATACAATGTTTTTAAAAGTTATAACTTACCATAAAAAGTTATATTTCGATATATAATAATAATAACATTGAAAATATTTGTTGCAATATAAATTAAAATGTGCACAGCAAAACAAAAATTTGACAAAAAAGTATGGTGGGTATCAGTCATGTTCTAATATTGTAACTTTTCGATATTATTATAACTTTTCTATCATAGACGCTAACTCTTTTATTATAACCTATCACTTTTAACATGTACCTTACTACCTTTTTTGGAGGGAGTAGGGAAGTGGGCACCAAAAAAAAATCATGACTTTCATTTTGGAGGCTTAAAGTAGCTTAAGCTATGAAAAATATGTATATATATTTAGTGGATGATATTAGAAGTTTGCTTCTAGTGGTTGTAAAACTAATGAGGGGAAAACTTGGCTTTTAGTGGTTCTTTTGAAGTAATATGTATATAATTTGAATAAATGGCAATTAAATTAGAAATAAAGAAAAATGAAAAAAAGATAAATACTTAATTATTTATTTTTGCTTTTTAATTAACGAAGAAAAAACAATTATTATAAAAAGGTAATTTTTCAAAAGAAATAAAATAATGAATGAATTTTCTCATGTGAAATTCTCACAAGTTGATTATATATGATTTTTCACCATTAAATAAGAAAGTAGAGCCCAAACATAACATTTGATAGAAGAGAATTTATGGTGAAAGATTATACATGATCAACTTGTGAAAATTTTATATGAAATTATATCTATTTCCAATAAGATGTATCTATTGCTATTCTTATTCTGCTAATGTAATTTATCTTGAAACAATTTTAATGTAATATTTCATGCCATCAATAAATTAAACAACAATTTTTAATATTTTTAACTTTGTAATATTATCTTTGTAGTTTGAGAGGATGTTTACAAAACCTTAAGCATTTGGTAGACAGAATGAATTTTTAATCCTGAGAATACTAAATACTATTTCCTAGAATAATTTTCTCGGGTATAATATTTTAGGCGTATTTGATATGTAAATTGAATTTGTGAGAATATTTGATAAATTTCCAAAAATACCCATAATAGAGGTGGCGGTGGGTGATCGCCTGGTGACGACAGCTGGCAACAATGGACAATGATCAATGGCAGGTGGCTTCGGTTGGTAACAGGGGTATTTTGATCTTTTTATTATGAAAAATATTCCTTTTCTATGGGAATGTTGCATTCCAATGAGGGGTGAAATTATTTTTAGGATGATTTTCCTTCCCAAAAATGCAATATTTCTGAAAATGCTGCTGCAAAACCTTTATTAAACATGAAAATATTTTCACATTTCTAAGAGTGTGAAAGCATTCTCTCATACCAAACACCCCCAAAGGAATGCATTATCCTTTTTATCTGTAGCTTCTTTGTTTTCAGTTTCTTGGAAGAGTTATCTTTGTAATTTCTTCTCCTTGGGCTGACATTTCTTCGCTTTTCAGTTAAGGAAAGAAGAGTACTAAAGTAAAATTCAGAAAAATACCTACCATGATATCCAACTTTCTATCAGAACCATCATTTGCTATTAGAATCAGTAATAAAAAAATTAAAAAAAATAAAGGTGGTTCTAACACAAACTGAAATGTGAATACTCTACATTAGATATCATTATCTGACATTACATTTGTTGCTTAAAAAAATAGAAGGCAAAATCGATCTATTTATTTAGTTTTACATTCTTTATATTTCTTATTAATTTAAAGGTAAATGATTCCACAAATTACATTTTTTTTTAAAAAGGGTAAACTATAAATAAACTAAACTAAACTATAATATCTAAGAATCACCGCATTTCGTGATTCATTAGTATGAAATCAAGACAAGAAAACAGTTCTTCTATCAAAGAAGCCAGTGCTTCTTCTCTTGAAGTAAATACAAATAATTTGATTTTAAAACTACTTGGCAACAGGCGTACAAATGAGGAATGTCGAAATAAATCAGGAAAGTATGGGTAGAGCCATATCTATCCTACAAATAAGAATGATTTTTTTCTTTTGAAAGATCCTGACTTTTGTACTTTAATGGATCTTTAAGATCCGTTCTGGTTTCTACCTAATGTTGAAGAAATATCTACATCATTAAATTACCTAAGACAAATGTCAACATTTTGAACATATTAATTGGAGTAAACTTTCAGCATCTACACACATTGAGTGACTTTCTGATCTACATGGAGTAAATGAGTTTATCAAGACATTGATGTCAAAGCTAAGCTAAGCCACGCAGTAGAAATAAACTTACATACATTACACATAGATACGTGCAAAATGTCAAAATTAATGCCAATCTACTATTCCTCCCAGTGTGGTGGATCCCACCCCTTCCCATACTTCACTGAAACCCAATGCCTCATTGTCAACACCTTCCATGTCATAGTCCCACCAGCCACGACCATTTGCATCTGCTCATTTAAAAAAAAAAATGTAAATAGTATTAATATGATATGTTTCAAACCCATCTTCTAAATATATGTACACATGTGAATCATACAGTGATTAAAAAGAGGTCTTGGCTTTTTGTTGCTAGAATCATTTTCAATTTGTCCTTTTTGCTTGAACTTTGATTCACCTCCAAGAACTAACACTTTCTTTCGAACAGTTTGGTTCTCATTTCCACCTGTTAACATACAGATCAAAGAAAGTCGAGAGAGGAAACAAAAATGCTATTAAACGAGGGGGACAAAGCCTAAAAAAAAAAAGGGACTAGAATCTAGCATGTTCTTATTTGCTCGAGAGTTCTACAAGTATTTGACTTTTCACTTGGACCCATTATAGTCATCTTTCATTGGCAGCCTTTCAAAGAAACGAAAACTAACAAAGGTAGTATGTTCCTCTTTTCTTTCTAATTTCTATCCATTCAATCTCAAACCTCCTCAGAAAATGGCTTCATGAATATCGTTTTCGGCATGCTATCACATTTACATCAATTACCCAACAACGGTGAACTCACCTGGGTAAAACTGGTTTAATGTTGTGCGCATATAAGCAAAAGCTTACTATTATTTGTACATAGTGATGGTGGATACCCTCTAAATAAGTAAGGATTTTAATGTCAAGTGAAAAATATTCTCATACATTATCAATTATTTTATCACATTCACCATATTAACCAGAGATATAATTAAAATATCCAATTATTTACACATAGAAATGTCTAAAGCCTACCTACAAATAACATTTTCAAAAGCAAAACCCAGTTCGTTGTGTGATTCAGATTTAATGGTAATGCTCAGGTAATCATGCCTGCAACTATAAGGGCAAGGCACCACGAAACACCATGCCTCCTTTCTACTTTACAGGAGCTAGTTCGCAATCCTTTTATTCCTTCTAGGTGTTTTACCACAAAAACTAAAATTTGTATGCCTACGATCTGCCTAAGCTGTAGGTTTGACCATAAGGTATTCATCATGATAGGTTACGACAAAGAATATTGGGCACATGACTTAAGCTAGCCAAGTAATTTCACACAATTCGTGACTAAAATCTCCACTTATTTATATATATATGATTCTCTAATTGTCGAAATAAGTGTATACAAAAATTATGTTCAAATAATATTGCAGCCTAGCATTAGACAGCGTTCCTTAAGTGAGACCTAGAGCTACCCCTTAAAAGAGACAACTCTGTTCCTCTGAATGTATCAGTCAAAATAGGTTGTCAACCACATAAAATGCTTGTCATAAAATAAGAAACCAAAAGCAGCATGAGGTTCTCACCAAACTCGAACATCAGGCCGAGCAAACACAAACTGAAACTGAGGAGGCTTATGAACAAGTGGGACAAATGAAATAATGCTACTTGATCTTCCAAAGATGGATTCAAAGAGGTTTTCAGTATAAATTATTTTTAACAATAATTTCAAGCAAAATAGACGGAACCACACATCTTATCATCACATTAATTAGTAATTTATTCAAAGAAGCTGATGTGCAATAATAAGTCAAATAAGTGTCCCATAACATTACTGTAATTGAACCATTTTTACTTAATAATTGTTTGAAATTTCCAGTCAGTATTATAAAGTAAATATCAAATTTATTAGGATGGAAAGGCAAACCTTCAAATGGATCTTTCCTTTTCCTTGACTCTTGAATATCATCTGCCACTGAATTTTCCAATTCATGAGCACAAAGAGGACCTACAAAGTCCTCTTTTTCTTCATCAGTATGCTTGAACTTTTCAAAAATCACTTTGTCACTAGCACCACTTCTCTCTTCTTCAACTTGTTTGACACGTCCAGCCTGCTCCACTGAGGGTATTCTTAGACCCAGAGGTGATTGAAAAGGCGTCGACTTCCCCTTATTTTTTGAAAAAAAACATTTAAAAAATCAGAGAATTTCATCAGAAAGAAAAAAAAAAAAAAAAAAAAAAGTGCTCTTGAATTGAATGATGAAAAAATCAACAGATCAACACACACTTTAATTTTCTTACGAAATCTAGAAGATACAATCTTGAAAAAGCACTCATTAAGCAAATGTCCATTCAACATGTCCAATTTTATTTGAACTAAAAAAATCCAAATGCACTACAAATCAACATCATCAACCCAAAATACAAAACCCCACATGCCTAAATACCCTAAAATATTTTTTTAAAAAAAAATCTGTGTCTACCAAAAAAAAAAAAAAAGGCTAACAAGTAGTGTTCATTCATACAATAACATATTCAGTCAAATGTATAAAATTAGAGAGTTTCTAAGGTAACCTCATTTTTTTATAAGGATACTAATATCTCTCGGTAGTTAGTGCCTACCATTAGGTCATTTTTTCAACTTCTTTAAAAATACAAATATATAAAATATATATTTCAAGTTTGTAAGTTCATAGCTAAATTTTGGCATAATGGTACCCTTACAACACATGAAGGTATCAAAGGAATATCCATAAAATTAAAAACGAAACTAAAATTTGAAAAAAAAGAAATGATGATAGAAAATGACCTGAACTGTTCGAGGAAGTATAGAAGATTTCTGCAGCTTGCGGTCGAGGAAGTTTGAAAGCGAGACATGCGCGCTCTCGCTCTTGCGCGAAGCTTGATTCCTCGCATTTCCTTCAGAACCGCGAGAGCTGATTCCAGCAACATTATCATCGCAAATGTATCAAGTTCCTTCTTACAGTTTAAGGAATATCAAACAGAAGAAGAAGAAGATATGATATAACTTACTGATTGGGTGGAAGGAGAGAACGGAAGGATGAGGCAATGGCTCGCTGCCCGAGAACCCTAATCGATGCGGGTTTCTTTGACTTTGAGCTCATTTTGCGATTGATCCAGAATTTGTATGAGATGCCAAAACGCCAAGGGAAATTCGTTGTTTTTTGTTTTTGTTTTTGTTCACTGTTGACGGATTAGTGACAGTGGTGAAAAGAAAATTCTTCCCGGGAATGGAGAAGTTGTTTCGTTTTATGTGATTCAAAATTTTCTTTTCGCGCCAATAAAAATAATGTGTGGAAGGAGATATAAAATGTTAGACTACATCTCCAAATTAGTCTCTTATAATAATATCTTTGGTGGAAAGATTAATCTTGACAAAAATAAATTGATCTTAAGATTTTTGATAATTATAAAAATTAAACATTTTAGCCCTTAACTAACTTGTAATTCGTAAAGCGCGTAATGTGTTAGATGCTTATTAGGACTTTTTGATATTTCTATTTGTTTTTCACTAGGACACTTGTTTTGTATATAATGTCAATCTCAGTATAAATATTTAAATAGTCTCGATCTCAGTATAAAATCCAGAAAAGCTAAGGAACATATATGCTTAGTGGTAGCACCACTGTTCCACTTAGATGTTAATATATCAAATACCACACCACTTAATAATCTTCTTTTTCATCACTATTTCAGTTATAGTATTAGAAATGAGTTAAAGTTTGGAAAATTTGAAATTTAGATTTAGGGTTCAATGAGTAAAACGGTGAATCTTTTTATTTTTGTTGCATATTTGAGGATGTTGGTGTTACATAAGATAGGGTTAAAATATACTAGTCACATGCAACCTATACATTACACTATTTATTAGTTGCAAGTAAGACATGGATTAAAATGTCTAATTTTTGCAGTTGTTAGGGGCCTTGAACCAATTTATTTTTATTAGGGAATAATTTGTCTATTAATGATATTGTCAGGGATTAACTTAGGTATTGACTCAAAATATTATTCACAAGCAAGCCAAACATCATTTACAAACTAAAACAGATTTATATCATATCTAAATTTAATAAGAAAAAAATATATTCTACATTTTGAAATAACCAATGATCAATGACTTTGTTTCTTATCCGAAGACTATCAATATTTATGTATATTTTATATCAAAGACTAACATGAATAGTGTTACAATTTGAAAAATATATCATACCTTATTTTAAAATAGATTTGAATGACTTTTTCATTTGTAAGAGCATCAACATAGAAATATCCACAAGAAAAACCAAAACACCAAAAAAGCGAAACTAAAATACCCATAAAGAGGATAATAAAAACACCCACATAGAAATAACAAAAACTCTCACAAAGAGGACTATAAGAAGAAGACAAAAGACAGAAAGCCTAAACAACAAAAAAGAAATGAAATTGAAATAAAGGGGCTGCAACCAAAGAAGAAATATGGCAGCCCCTATCAACAATATTCACACAAGGGAAGACCATATAAAGAGAGAAGAGAACAAAATAAGGACTATGGAAGATTAGAAAAAGAGAGAAGAGAAAAAAAAAAGAATTAGGGAAGAGTAGAGAAAGAGAGAAGAGAAATTTTTTTCGGAATATTACTCTGTCAGATATTTTGACAAAAGATATGGGTGGTTATTAGATGAAATGAAGTGATATAATCCACTTATCCATCCAATGGTCAACATGTATGCCACATTATTCTAATAAATAAATTCAAGCAAAAATTCTAGCAATCTACTCTCTCTGTTTGAAAATAATTGTCACTTTGACTAAATTTGTATGTTTTTACATTAATATATCTAGATACAAATTTTGACCAAATTGGTACATTGTATATTCTTAAATTAATATATTTGAATATTAATTTAAGAATGTATCAATTTGTCAAAGTGACAATTATTTTAAAATGGAAGGAATAATGTTTTTTTTTTTTTACCATATGCATGGAGTATAAATTTGGGTGCGAAAAGGGGTTCTAAATCTCTAATGCTACCCCTCGTTAAAAAAATTTAAATTAATTTGAGAAAAATTAATTTGATTTAGAATTTAATTTTAATATATTGTCGATGTAAAAATAAATTTTTGACATTGACAATTTTTTACATTCATCCTTTTAATTTTTATCCTATTTTTATGTATTATACGAAAATCAATCAAGGCTATAATAGTTTGAACAGTATGGAAATCGATTAGGCTTGATTGATTTTGGTATAGTTAAAATTGTTGCCCCAACTATAACTCATTTTCTCTTATCAATCCTAGAATGTCGCCATCATCTACAATGCTAAACCCTAGAAAAGTGCTCATATGTATCACTTCCAAATTTAAAGACGAATAATGACCTATATGCTCGCTTGATTGAGATTGGAATCGAGATTGGGTCCTTGATGGTTGGCTTCGGGTAACAGGCTTTGCCACCCCATCCAAGCCATTATCACAGTCAAATGGTACTTCAATCGGCTCCTCTTTATCATATCTGTCATCAACAATAAAGTCATAACCTGCAATAGGATCATCTCGTGGGAACGGCTCTGCAAATTGCATCGCAAGTTGTTGGAAGTTTGGATCGACTATCAAATCATTTGCATTTTTGTTCGAAACATTTTAGTTTTGCATGTGACTTGCCATCGCAAAAGTTGGAGAATGCTTAGGCTGTGACATTCTTACATGTTTTAGATCGGGAGTAGATCTACCAAAGCTAAAGTGCGACTCCTCTGGAGTGACGAACAACTTGATGATGCAAATATCTGGAAATTGGACGTGGCAATTGAACATGAGACCAATATCGTTGTTGCTACTCAACTGCTAACTTCTGTAGCGGATCACACCGTTCCCAATCGCCATGGCCATCCTATAAAACACTTGCATGATTTACTTGTTACTTTGTTGGCCTAACTTCTATATAATTGTACTCTACAACTCTAATAGAGTAACAAATGAATGAATAACCACAAATTCGGGATTTTGACTACAAAAAGTTACACTCTCATCTGTATTTATGATTTCACCACTATGATGAATAAATATATAACATCTCTTAGTCATTTTTCCCCTCAATCTTTCTATCAAAACTCACTCTCCACACTTCACACAAACTTTGTTATGAACATGGGACTGTTTGTATGGGGGTTCATATAAAGGGCTTGTTCCATTGAAATCGATCCAGGTTCGATCGATTTCCACACTGTTTGAGCCAGTAAGAAAATTGATCCAACCTTGATCGTTTTTCCTATAATATCTAAAAAATGACATTTTGAAAACTAATCTTCAAAATGGGGATATATGTACATAATCTTTTTTTATTTTAAAAAGGTAAAAAAAACCATGTAAAAATTGTTATATAATTATTCAGTTATACATCATCATATTATTATAAGTATTTGATTTTAACAATAATTACCTCAAAGTTACACATATAATAAAATACACGATTAATTGTATTTTACTTCTTATATTATAGACCATGTACACTTTAACCTATACATTTTAAAATGTGTAAATCGACACCCTATATTTTCCTGAATGTGCATTTTACTCAAATTGTTAATTTTTCCATCAATTTTTCTATCATTTCAAGAAAGTGTAATGTATCATATTGCATATTTAAAAAAATTTAAGGGGTCAATTTGCACATAACCCAAAGTTCAAAGGGGTATAATACACTTAGTTTAGGTAAAATGCACATTCAGAAAAATGTAAGGTATCAATTTGCACATTTTTAAAATATAGGGCCTAAAATGCATATGGCTTATAATACAGAGGGATAAAATGCAATTAACCCTAAAATATAATAGATTAGCAGTATAAATACAATGACAATATATCAGAATTTTTTTTATAGACATTCCATTTTTTGGTAGACATATATAAGAATTAATCTTTTATATTTAAAGGTAATTGTTATATTGAATGAAAGAATAAAATAATTATCCCTATAAAAAAAAGATTAAAATAATTATAGTAAAACTAATAAGCAGGAAAAATTATTAAGCTAAAAGAATTCTGACAAAAAATTAATTTTTTATTTAAAAAATAATATAATTATTTTTTGAGAGAGAGAGGATTGCTAACCTCTACATTTTCATGCAGAGGTTAGCAAGTTACATATTTTATTTTAGACAAAAAAAATCCACACCCTCTTTTCTTAATCAACCTATAATTATGGGTAACTTTATAATTTTATTTTTCTCACCTTAATTGCCACTCTAATTTTTCTATCTCTTAATATCCACTCTCTACTATTTTCTCTACAAATACTAGTCTCTTTTTCCTATTTTTCTCTTACTTGAAAATCATATAAGTAATGGTATTATATTTTAGGTAAATATATTTTGCTAATTCAATAAAATATTTTTTTACAAAGTTTGTAATTAATTAGATTTTAGTCAAATAACTCATGCTTCACACATGATAAAAATTAGTTCAAAAGATGGAAAAAGAAATGCATGAATTACTTAAGTGATTGCTCAGATAGTTTTTATTACATAATTTAGAGAGATATTCAAGTAATATTATAATAATATAAATTCAAGGAATATAATTCATATGTTTCTTTATAATTCAGTAATCTTAAAACGCATGATTAGTATTTTTTTAATGCTTAATGCATGAATTAAGTTATATTACATGCATTGTTTAATGTTATTTGAGTTTTGATATTATTTTAATATTGTACAATTTTTATAAAAATATTTTTCCAGTTAGTTTTAAATATACTTATCCAATATATAATAGTATCACTTGAATTTCAAATCACTTATATTCCCTCCGATTTACAATAGTTGTTAATTTGGGTAAAATTTTTTGATTTACAATAGTTTTCATTCTTACATATTAATGCTATATTTGTTGTTAATTTTTCAATTTTATCCTTTATTTTCATTAATTAAAAGAGGTGGTTATTTTCCAGCACATATAAAGTCATATTTTCCATCACATAATAAAATTTAATAAAGACATTTTAGTTAATTTATATCATAATTATACATTGATTTTAGACTTCTTAGTTCATGTGAAAATGACTAAATTGAAAATAAAATAAAATATAGGGTTTATTAATCTTCACATGTAGGTGAGGAGGTCAACAATCCCTATATATATATATATATATATCAGAGATAATCAAATAAGAAGAGTAGTTAATTGTGAAAGTGAGAGAAACAAATATTTACTATTGGATCTTATATAAATGATCATATGATATACCCCATATATATATATATATATATATATATATATATATATATATATTATGTAATTTTTTAAGTAATCATATGACTTTTAAATCTTGACTATCTATATATGATTATATAGCCTAAATTTTTTCACTCTTATAATAAATCACTCCTCTTATAGGATATGCTATATATATATATATATATATATATATATATATATATATATATATATATATATATAGAAGAGTTCCCCAATAAACAAGAGTCGTGCCTCTTGGTACCAAACTTTTATATATATATATATATATATAGAACTTATTTTTTTATGAGGTTGTATAGAAGAGTTCCCCAATGAACAAGAGTCGCGCCTCTTGGTACCAAGCTTTTTTTGGCAAATTGACTACGAAGGTCGCTTATACATGAAATAAAAAGGACAAAAACCAATATCATGGGAGAAAAAAGCGAAAGTAGTTAGCCTAAAAGAAATCAACTAATAAAATCAGTTGTACATTTCATATTTGTACCTAATAAGTTTTACAATAAACAAATGTAAGTGGGCCTTAAAAAATGTACAGCATATTCAGACAAGTGTCCCAAAATATATGTTGGGAGATTTTTAATAATATGTTTAGAAAAGTGTACAAAATATAAATTGAGCTCTAAGAAAAATATGTGTTTACTAACATGAAAGGTTAAGGAATTTTGTTTCATAAGTCCTTCAAACTCTCAAACTTCTCATTTTTAACCCATTCTCTTTTTGTTTTACTATTTCATAGCCCATGGTGAATTTAGATGTCTCTTCTCATTCTTACTTCTCTTATTTTTCTGTTGATATTTATAAAACCATATTTTTTTTTCTCTTCTCAAAAACTGTTATATACTAACGCTGACTACATTCACTTTTATTTTATTCATAACTTTGATAGCATAAGGAGATGCTATTCATCCCGAAAATATTTGCCATGTAGTCAACCCCTTCTAAGGATATGCCGAATGCTGGTCGTAAAAGAGAATATAACAAACGGGAGAACAAGATGGCATATGAAAGGCTTTTACTCATTTTCATCTTAGATATATACACTATGGTTTCTATACAAACAATGCTAACCAATTCAAACAATTCGTTCCATCTTTCTTTCATATTTGCATTCATTAACAAGAAAGTGTAACTTTCATCGAATACGCCTCTTTTTCTGAAGTGCAGCTGACATGTTGCGAAGTCTATTTTTAATCTCTGTGAAGGATGGCCTGGCTGCAGGGTCAGGACTCCAGCACTCTTCCATAAGCTTCTTCCACTCAGAGTCACAGCGTTTTGGAATAGAAGGCCTGAGCGTATTATTGACAATACCTCCTTCATTAAATGATTTGTGGTAAACAAACTCATCATCAGAATTCAAACAAAGCTTTGCAAGACAACTTTCTGTTGAGTGATAAAAGGTACAATGATGATTGATGAATCAATATGCTCATTGATAATTTGGAAACACCTAAGCTAGAAATGCACATGTAACATGCATATAGGTATATAACCAAGGATCTGGTTAGCTAAGTTTATTAAGTTTTGGAGTTTATACAATTAGTCGGGGTCCACTGGGTTCTAGATACTAGTGGTTAATATAAATAATAATAATAATAATAATAATAATGTGGTGATATCTTTTCTCTTAGAAAATAATGATACTGTTCTATCTGTCTACTTCATACAATGTCAACTAGGAGAAATTTGATGCTCAAGTATTTTCGCATTCATGACAAAACAAACAGGCCTACAGAGGAATCAGGTAACAAAAACTCAGACGAAAGACATTGTTTATAAGTAATTATACATAACAGATCCTTACCTATTATAGCACCACAGTGCATGTTAGCATACGGCTCTTCCCCAGTCAAGATTTCCCACATTGCAATGCCAAATGAGAAAACATCAACCTACAAAAGACAAGACAGGCACTCTCAATATTTGGTTCTCCAGGGGTGCTCTGACTCCATCCACCAGCAACTGAGTGGTCAAAATTAAAGAAAAGAAGATAGAGACAAACAGATGAAGTTCGGAACCTTCTCAGATACCCTACTACTGTTACCATCTAGCAATTCCGGTGCCATCCATGGAAGCGTTCCTCTGACACCGCCAGAAACAAGTGTGTTGCGTTTAATTCTTGATAGGCCAAAATCTGCAACCTATAGATCAGATATCCACCAAGGAGTTCAGTTCAATAGTTTTCTTTAAACAAATTTGTTTCTATAGGAAAAATAAAGAAAGTATATCCAGAAAACACAAACTACAAAACAGATATAAAAAATAAGAAAACCTAACGACTAGTATGGAAACTGGATAACAGCTCGTGGTTAGCTTTGTGCCAATAGTAGGGAACTTCTTATTAAAATGATTAATATAAAATGCAGTTGCTAACCAAATGTTTAGAACCATGACTTGTTCTTTGGGGGGAAAAAAATAAATTCTTGCTTCCGCTAACAAAGTACCTTACATACGGGTCGTTCAGGATCCCCCAGATTAACAAGTAGATTATCACACTTCAAATCAAAATGGACAATCTTTTTCAAATGCAAATATTCCATGCCAAAGGCTGCATCCATTGCTATCATGACCCTTTTACGACGGTCAAGCACTCTGCAAGAAGTATAATTTAGTAAGAGTGATAACTTCTAAATCTGGTGAAGAGTCTGCAAGTTAGATACGTGTTAGCTTACTTCTCCTTCTTCAAGAGAACATTCCTCAGTGATCCATGCACCATGTATTCTGTTACAGTTGCCAATGTTCCACCTGGGCCGTCTGGAACTACCCCATAAAATGCCACCACATTTGGATGATGAAGAGTTGATAGAATCTGTGCCTCTCTCCAAAAATCTTTAGTCTGCAGAAGCAGATGCAGTAAGCATATAACTAACAAACATTATAAAAAAAAGAAGAGGTTTTTATGTGAATGTATGTTAATGCTCAGTAAGAAGGATATTTTCCAAGTAAATGAAATCTAATTCTTCATTCATCCTGGGAACACTTTTCTGTACATGACTTTTTTACGATTACTGTATAAATATAAGCATAAGAGGAATACTATAAAAGAAACAGAAAATTCAACTTGCTTATAATTTATGGAGACTTACCATCCGCTCTTGCTCTGATAATCTACCAGAGAAACAACTACTTTTAATCCTCTTAATTGCAACATCTGTTCCCCTCCACTTTCCATGATGAACAGTTCCAAAGGTTCCAGATCCTAACTCTTGCAGTTCTTCAAGATCAATATTCTCAATAATCTGCATTTTTGCAACTGAACATTAGGTTAAACAAAGATACAAGTTGGTTCTGATCCACCTTCTTCTAATCCTACTAAAACAACTTAAGGAGGGCAAAGTAAAAACATAAAAAAAAATAAAGAAACTGTAGGAAATATTGGATTACAGGTGGAATTAGTCCTTATTTATGATCAACCTCATGTTAAAAAATTAGTAAACAAACTCAGCATACCATTTCAGCAAAAAATAGAGACAAGAGAAAGAAATAATATTTTACCATCCAAGTAATATTAAAAGAAGTTTGAAGATTTATAATAATATTGAAGATGGAGATGGTAGTATGCATCAATATACCAAGTAGTAGTTCCATACCTGCAAACCATAAATTTCAGCCCCTGTTTCAAGAGTTGCTGTATCACCGCCAGGCTTATTGATGTTTTCACTATCAGCTTTTACGAGCTATCATTGAAGACACAAACCTCATGTCAATTATACAATCAGTTATCATGACCCATAAATAGTAATTTCATAAGCAGATTCTCACCTCACTTTCAGATTCTGGATTAGCACTCTCTGCCCATTCCTTTTCAGGAGATGTAGATTCAACTTCATCCTCTTCATCTACATTTGAGACGACTTGTGAGCATGACTGGAGACCTGGAGAAATACAATCATTGCTGTTTCCAGAAGATTCTTTGTTAATATCTGTGTTTTCTTCTTTGTGGTGCAGACAATGTTCAGTATCCTCCTCAGGGATAACAACCTCTCTCATGGAAGAAGTGCTCATGTCTGTATACTGAATTACAATATGCAAATGCTACAATTATTATATGCAAGCTATAATTAGACTTGAAAAATTCACCAGAGATATACTTACAGAGATAGGCAGTATGGATTCTAGGTTAGTTTGGGACTCAATATGTTGCAACTCAAAAGAGACAAGGGGAAGTGGATGGCTATCGTTTGCCTTTGACATAGCATATTGGTCAAGCATTAATGAATTTTGGCTTCTCATAGAAAACTCAGAAGCAGTTGCGTCTAATGGTAGACCATGCAGTTGATCCCTCCGGTTTCTAGGGGATTCTAAAGAGCTAAATGGCGCAGCAGATACATTGCATTCACTGCTTTGTAGATCTGGTGAAGATGAGCAAACACCATGTTGGTAGTTGATGCACTGTGAATGTTTTATATCTGTGGCACTGTCTTGAGACATAGCTTCCACATTTTCAATAAACTGATCATTGCTTTTATTTGAACGTTGCAAGTTCTCTTCACCAATATCTGACACTCCCTTGCTACTATCACTCATTCCAAAAGTGGGCAAATCTTGATACTTAGCCTCATGTTCCTGCCCATCAAATGTCTCTGCTGGCTGTATTGAACATTCTTCCAAATGACTTAAAGTTTCCAGTGATGGCAATTTGTCTCTCTCTACACTACAGGGGAACTGCAAGTGGAGTTTAAAGTTCTCATCACTCTCCTGAAGTGATGAGTCAGAAAGTGCATGCAACATTCTGTATTGAGATCTCTCTCTATCATCAGACACAGACAATAAACTTGATGACTCCTGAGGATGAGAGACAATCTTGTCAAAATGATATGAACCTTCATCGGTAACTGAAGGTCTATCAAATATCGTATCATTTTGACCACTTATTGCAGAAGAGACAAAATCTTTAATGTGGTTTCCTCTGTGAAAGTGGAAATTGTCACTAGGCTTCCTGAACTGGTTAGCCTCTACTGCATATTGATTACTAGGATAGTAATTCACATATGGAGGCCCTTGATCGAGATTGTTATAGCATGCAATTGGATCAACATTATTGGTATTGTCTACATACATCGAGTTGTCATATGGAACTTTTTCCATAACAAAGGGAAGAATGCTTTCATTAACAGGATTATATGGATGATCCATAAATAGCTGTACATCAGAAACCTCAGGATCTTCAGGCTGTACAAAACTGGGAGATAAAGAAGACACTTGATTAAACTTGCTTGCTACCTGCAGTGCTTTTAAAAACTGAGGAGCAGGCTTTGAGTGTAGGCCTGCCACATTTGTGGTGGTTGGGCTGCAATCCTTTACCTCTAAGGTAAATGCAGATGTGGATGAGCCCCTATAGAAACTTGGACTGTTGCAATCAGAGTTATTCCCAAACTGGCTTGCCAAATTCTGCCCATCAGAGTTCTTTCGTGGACTTGGATCCAGCATACCATTTACAGCAACAACATAATGATAATCAGCATCACTTGGCTGATTGACTCTTGCTTCATTGGAGCTTGGACTCTCAGGTTCAGTTAACGGTATGAGAAAAATCCGTAGTCGTTGAGAGCCTCCAGCTCTTTCAAGCTCTTCATACTCCTCGATCATATGATAAAGATCCTCATCAGAACAGACAGAAATAAGAGCATCAAGGTCCTCTCCAGGAAGCTGGTATTTGATAATGTGACTTTGATTGCAAATAGCAGAAGTCTTGCTCATAAGTTCCTCCCATGTGACGTCCTTCCTGATGGATATAATCCGTGTCTCACCACCCACATATCTGAGCTTCCCATCATTTGGCCTTGGAAGAATTCTTCCCCCAAAACTACAGAGAAATTTTATCTTTTTATAGAAAGAACCTTCTGAGAATGACGTTCCATATGCATGGCTGGACTGAGGAGACTCAACAACGTAAATTGGTGGAGCAGTTGGTCCTGAACCAACTCGATCACAACAAATTCCTTCCGAAAATTTACCTGATACTTGTCTTGAAAATTTACCTGAGACTTGTCTGGAAAAATGACCAGATCCTTGTCTGGAAAGTTGACCTGATACTTGTCTGATATCACCATGTTCAAACTGGAGTCTGCTCAGATTATTAGGATAAGCCCAGTTGTCAACCTCAGCAACATATCCCCTGCCTAAAGCAAGCTCTGACAAATCTGAGTTACTATCAGAATCCATTTTCCGTAGTCCAAGAACATGATTTAGATCCTCAAAAACCAGCTGATAATTATTATTGACATTGGAATCTAATCTATTTGGAAGGTGCTCGTCTGCATCAGTTGTGATAGGCAATCTCCTAAAAGCAACGCGATCGCGTAAGAAATCAGCAGAAAATTCTTCACCTGTCAGTATACATATATTGTCAACATCATTATCAGAAGGGATTCTGTTGCTTGAACCAACAACCACTGTATCTTTATATCCCTCGCCTGAAATGCCATGAGCCTCATTACTCATGGTGGAAGATCTAATAGTTAACTTCACCAAACCACCAATTACAATAGAGCATTGAACCCTCAATGCCTACTCACATTTAAACGGTGCTTATGTTTCTCCAAACGAAATTTACCCGTTCAAGTTACAAATTTGTACAGATAAATCCTTTATGATCCCGTCACTCCAAAGCAAAATCGATGGATAGCAACTTATCCTATATAAAGAATTGTCAAACCTTAAACCGAACACAATTTCTCATTTGTCATCCACTTGTCTTAATAGTCAAATTCTAAATGCAGCACAACCATGAAACCCCTCTTAAAACAAATAAAATCACCAAATAATTATGTTTGCCCACGACTAATTCAATATGAAGAACCAACAAATTTCCAAGGTATTCTACATAATCAGTCCATTATCAACACAAGAAGAAGATTCACTGCCACCAATTATATAACATAACCATGAATCACATGCTATTTTCTTGTTTACATGACCCTGAAAATGAACTTGCACCTTAGCTCCTTCAGCTCTGCAAGAACAAGATCAACACAACACAACACAAATAGGAATCAAAAGAAACCCGTTTTTCAGGATACATGAAAATTAAACCAACAGAAATAAAGGGTGTCACATAATTAGAATCAAAATGGGAGCCTTGGGTCCCAAGCTACACACAAAACCAATCATTTTGTGAAATGGGTACCTGCTGGTTTTCCCAGGAACTGAAAGTGGGCATGGGATTTGAGGTTGGAAGATTGGTGTAAAGGGGAATGCAAGGTTTAGGGGGTAGGATTTGGAGGAACGGGAAAAGAGGGAAATGGAGTTGAAATGGGGTTTTTGTTGGGAACAAAGAAAAGAGGTTTGGTTTGTGAGGCGATGGTTGAAAACGTCCCATGAGGTTCGGAATTTCCAACGGAGATGTCGGAGGGACAACATTTGCCTAAAATGGCGCAGTATGAGACAGACACAGTTGGAGAAAAACATGGGAATGGGATCCCTCCTGAAACACATTCTAATTCTCTCTTCCTTTTTTTATTTCCACCTCCCTCCTTCAGTCCACATCCTGTTGTTTTAGATGGACAAATTGGCTTTCTATCGAATAATAAATGGTAAAAATAATTTAAGGCCCGTTTGACATACCTAATAATAATAATATAAGATTTGATAAGATAATAATTAATAATATAAGGTTTGATTGTATAAAATTTGATAAAAATTTAATATTATGTAATATTTGGTATATTATTGTATAAAATATTATATTATATATAATAAATTAGAAAATAATATTATAATAAATATTATTTTTGAATATTAAATTTAAAATTTAAAAATTAATATAATTGTTTAAATATTTATTATAATTATTTTAGCTATTTTTTATTATATATAAATATAATTTTATATTAAAAATTATTTATTTATTTTTAATATTTTTTCATAATATAAAAAATATGAGTGAGTGAGTGAGAGAGAAAAAGAGAGAGAGAGAGAAATAGAGAGGAATTTTTCATACATCAAAATTGAAGTAAGCTTAATATCATATTCTTATATTTGGTTGTATTTTTTATTATATATAATTAAATTTATATTAAATATTATTTATATATTTTATTAATAAATTTTTATTCTTATATTTTTATATTAGTTTGAATAGTTATTTTATAATTATTACTTTTTAAAAATATTTATTTATTATTAAATTTTTTATTAAATAATATTATTTTTTATTTATATGGTTTTTATTTTTTACTATTTATTTAATAATTATTTTTTTAAATAAAATATATTAAAAATAAAAAATAAAAGAACCATTATATTTCAATAGCTAATCAGGCCTAATACGGTCTTCCTAGGCTAGATTAAGTTATCCATCATTTTGACATATAAGGGAGATTTGATGGATAAGTTTATATAATATATTGACTACACCAAACAACAGATAAGGTCATAACGTATTGTATTACCTTATCCTATCATGTATAATATGGCATGCCAAACACACCCTTAGGGTATGTTTGGTTGGAGATATAAATAAGAGTAAAAATTTTATGGATAAACACTATACTCATCAATAAAATTTTGCTCATTCATAAAATTTTTACTCTCATTTGTATCCTTATTTTTATCCTCAATTAAACACATTGTAATTTGATCATCCCCTGCTCTCTTATTATTTATTTAATAATTATTTTATCCTATCATACCTAATATAATATATCAAACACACCCTTAGGATATGTTTGGTTGGAGATGTAAATAAGGGTAAAAATTTTATGGATAAACACTATACTCATCAATAAAATTTTGTTGATTCATAAAATTTTTACTCTCATTTTCATCCTTATTTTTATCCCTAATTAAACACATTGTAATTTGATCATCGCCTGCCCCCTTATGCCAACAAGTTATTATCATAATATTATTATTATTATATTAAAGAAAAAAATTATTTATATACAAGTTTTATAACTTGACATATAGGGATCGATGTATAAATAATTAGTAATTTCAACTCCATTCTTTTGTGAATGTAGTTAATATGGTTAAATAATTGATGAATTTAGTTTTGGTATATTATTAGTATAAATTTTTTTTATACATTATATCAACAAAAATATTTGATTTAACTATTTACTATCTTAAAAATTTTATAAATAAAAGTATGTAATTAGATAATAGTGTAAATTATTTTTATACTGACAATATATCAAAATTAGTCTCATAATAAGTATGTGTTTAGAAAAGCTATAAAATTAAAATTAATTCAATAACCACTTATTTATATAATCATTTTTTATATAATCGATTATATAATAATTAATTTATGTTTTAATAATTTAGCTGAAAAATATTTTTGAGATAATTTATTTTATTTAGATTATCTAAAAAATTTATTTTTATGTAAACAAATTACATATGAAATGATTATTTATATTATATAATATTTAATATTTAAGATCAATTTAATAAAAATATAATAATTTTAAAATAATCAAAATTTACTTACAATCATAAACTTTAAAATATTAATTATATTTATAAGCTATTTTTAAGTTTAAAATTATCAACTTTTGATTAAAGTCTATTTTCAAAATTTTATTGAATATGATAGATTATTTCAAAACAACTTTTGCACTAGAAAAGAGTTGTTTTTGAAAGTTACCAAATATATACTAGATAAGGTACAGCAAATTCTTTCATAAGATTTACTATTTGAATAACTAAAATTTACAATTATTAACATATCTCCCACATTTCTTATGGACAAATTCACCACTTATAGAACTGAGATCCCACTTATTTATGTGTGCTTCCATATATGCCGAACAAGACATCTATCATCACTACATACAAATTATATTTTAAAACATTTAGTTTTGGATAGATACTTTTGTATACGGCCTAAATTTTGGTGCACCATGCACTCACTAAATACAATTTCAAAACGGTAAGGGTTTGTTTTTGAAAAATATAGAACTTTTTTTTTTTTTGAAATAATTAATTTAAAAATTGAAATAATTCATTTTTCAAAGATTGTAATTTAATTTAAGAACTGAGTAAAAAATATGAAAAACTTGAGGTGAGTTTTCTCTCCCAAAATAAAAATGGATGGAAAACTGGGAAAGGGCAACAGGGTGAGGCTGAGGCATGGTCCATAGCTAAAAGGCGGGAAAACCAGCGAGCCGAAAAAAAAAAAACCAAACGAAACACACACCAATTCCAAAAACCCGCATATATATATAAATGCAGCTAAGATGAAAAAAAAAACAACAAAAACAAAGCAGAAAGAAAGAAAGAGGATAGATAGAACATACAAGACAGTGGAAAATGACGGAAGGGAGCTCCACCACCACCACCACCACCGGCTTCCATACCATACTCCAAGCCATTAAATCCTCCGAGGCAAGCCAACCCTTCTTTATTATTATTATTTACTTTATCTTTGTAGCATTAGTTAGTTATGTGTGATTAAGTAGAGTGTTTTTGCGTGATACATCGAAACAGACTGTTGAGGATCGTACTCAGTTGTTTACCGATCTTGCAAGTGTAGACTTGAAGGATGTGTCGGATTCCGAAGACGCTTCCCTCATGAACTGCCTCATAGTATCCTTCCTTTTATTTTATTTTATGTCATATTCAGCTATGCTTATAACTTTCCAACATTACAATAATTTCGCGTTTAAGTTTGTCACCATTTCTTTCACCAAAATTTTGAAGATAAGAAAGAGTTTAATTTAGTTGATTAGATGGGGGAAAAAAAAAAACAGAATATAAACCTAACACTACTTGTGTAAGACTCCAGTAATTGATGCTTCTAAATTTAAAGCCTCGCCAACCTCTGTTGTACACCTGTAGCTTTCTAATATATCACTTGTTCTAATCAATTAACTTTTTTCTCTTGTACTTTTTTTGTCCCGTAAAAAAATTGATTAGAATATTTTTAAATTAATGAATTAATAACGGAATGGATGCTTGGGTTGGTGGTTGTTGCTTGTAAGGCATACAAATTGCTCGATGCAGTGCACTGTGTGAGAAGGTTTGGGATGTAATCAAACATTTAATTACTGATAAATTCTTGTAAACCATGAACTTTCTGGCCACTTTTTGTTTCATCTTGAATAGTTTAGTTACTGAGCTCTCCAGCCAAATGAAATGAATAACCGTATATTTGGATTGCGAGGTGAAATGGAGGTTTGTAATGTGCAAATTAAGTTTTCAGTTTTCACTCTGAATGAGTTTTGGACATTTTGCAAATGTTTGGCTACACATGACAAAATGCATGTGTTAGAGTATCTTTGTATACTATGTATGGAGGCACATGGTGCATGCCACATTTTCATTCAAACATCCATGAATCGTGATGATCAACCAGTAAGATTACATTCTTTGGCAGTCAGCTTGTGCGCATGAGATGGACCATTCATATGATATTTAAGTTGGAATTCAACTTTACTTGAGTTTGATGATGGTTGTCATCGGTGCTTATGATGAAAACAATAAAATTTCATGGTGACTAAGCAATATATAAAGGGGCAAATTACTCACTAATGAAACTTTTGCGACCTTAGCTATTGTTACACTTTTATTCTATTTCAGCACCCTATTGATTGTCTATATTGTTGCTTCTACCTTAACTGCAAGCTTGACATATTGGGAGGACTTCACTTGCTTGGATGTCACCCAGTGCATGCTAAATGGAAGCATTCTACAAGTGGCTTTAAAACATATAGATGTTAGCCTTTCTAGATGTATGCCAGAAATTCTAACTCTCGGAGTCAAGGTATGTCTACACTTGTCGGTTGATTATACTGTGTCTTCATCTGTACATATGCTTTAACAGTTTGTTACATCTCCTATTTGCTGGGAAGATATGTGCATTCTCACAACATGATCTCATTAATTAGGCAAGCATCTGGTGTGGCAAGCATCTAAAGATGAGTCTTTTGTCAACAGAAGAATCTCAGGAAGAAGAACATAGCTCTGTATTTTACAAGGTAGGAGTCCTTTGTCAAGGACTGAGCCCTCAGATATTTACAAGACCTAAAGTCATGTAAAAAGGTTCTTACTGCACACAGAAAAGTTGCTTACTTGGTTACAATTTTTTTTTTTTTAAATATTTCTTCTCCATCACTATCTGTTTTTTCTTCTTTATTAGTGATTTGGACTAAATCTTTTCTCTTGTTCTTGCAATAAAAGTAACTCCTGTGATATGAGCTTTCTTGATAGAAGCACAGATCTCTTTATTTGTAAAGCCTTTTGAGGACTTCTCTCGATTTTCAGCCTTCTTGAGACATTCATTTGCTAATTTTCTTAGTGATATCAAGTTTTATTTGAGCTAAGTTATAATTATATTATGCAGCTTCTTCTGGAGATCTTAAGATTTACTGCATCAACTTTTTCAGCCTTGTTGAAATTCCTCGATCTTGGTGACAAGGAGTTGATGAACATTGTTGAAATGTTTACTATAGAAGCATTAAATCTAACTAAAGATTCTATATCAGAGGCTAAGGTAATATGTTTCTCTCTATATATGAAGCTTGACATAATGAGAGCAGGTTACACACACACATATTTGCATATATGTGTGTGTGTGTGTAAATGATTTAGGATTGAATTGTAATTTAGTGTCACTGTAAAATTTGTTTGCTATGACTTTACCATTAATTGGCCTATTATTAAAAGTGTTTGACTTTAATAACAACTGCTTAAAAAGTTGAACTCTTTTATTGTCAATACATGGTCGTGTCGTAGTGTTAAAAAAAAGCGTCAGTCTTGATCAAAATTAAACTCAATGATTTATCATTTGTCAATCCTATAATGTACCTCTGAGATTTTGATCCTTGTGAGATGTTCTAAGTTTCAAAAAGTCCATGAATGTTTATGTGTATCATTTCAGTATTCCTATTCTGGTGATGCTCTATAGTAGTGAGTGTTGGGTAGTTAAGTGCTGACAGGAGTGAAAAACAGTGTGTCAGAGATAAGAATGTTGAGCTGGCTGAAAGGACATACAGGAAAAACATAAGATTACAAATGAACTTAGGCGGGAAAAGGTTGAAATAGCATTTATTGGGGAGATGACAGGAACTCGCCTAAAGTTGTTTGGTGATGTGAGTACAATAGTGGATCAAATGTAAGATAGTCAGTTTAAAGTGTAGAGGGAGACCAAAAAGGGAAAACCTTTAGGGGGAAAAAAATTAGAATAGACTTTTTTCTAAATGAAATTTCTCCATGTCATATTTGCTCAACAAAATTGTGTACCTGTTACTAAGGATAGCTCTTTTCTGCCCCTAAGCAGAAAATTCGATCATTTGGACCAGAAATATTGAAGGTTGCACAAACACTCATTGATGCTGTCATAAAACTATGCAAGGTGCATTCTGAATTAGTAAACTGGGAGGCCAGTGATGAAAAAGTCTCGGGCCTTGACAAGCCTACTGATGTTGGCCATGCTATCAACATAACAAAATGTGCTATAGAAAAGCTGTCTCAGATCGGTGTCCTTGCTGCAAATGATGGTGGCAATTCAGTCAGTATTCTTAATGTATCCTGGAAAGGTGTTGTCTCTCTGCTTCAAACTGGTGGCGGACGTTTAGCAGAAGTGAATGTAGCAAATATAGTGTTAACTTTGCTTGCAATGATAACGGAGCCTCTGAAATGTGCTGCTGAGGCTTGGTCCTCATCACTGAAGGAAACCATTTCTGTGACTGAAGCTAAAAGGATCTTTGTGCCAGTGAAATTTTACCTGATTAATGCTGTTAAAATAAGTTCAATGTATCCTCATCAGGCCTACAAAGTGTACAAGGAGATTACACTCTCTGTTCTGATGATCACTTCGTTTTGGATTTTTGTAAGTAATGAAAACCTTTTGAAATGTGCATCTTCAGTAATTACCGAGCTACTGGAGGAAACAACCTTGGATCTGGTATTGTCTTTGCTACATTCTGATAAACTGAAACTGGAACAGAAGCTTGAGGTACTGGATTGGTTGTGCGTTACTGTGGGGGATTCTCATTCTGTCCTTGATGGTCCAACTTTTGCTGATTGTAACTTAGCATGGGTTAATGAAATCTTTTGCAATACCTGTGAAGGAATGAGCAGAGCAAGAATACTAATAATAAGTCGAGTTGCATTGTTTATTAACTTCCTCAGATATTCTTTCAGGTTTGATGAAGATATAAAAGTAGCAATAGTTCGGAAGCTTCACTGGTTTTTGGATATTTTAATTGAGGAAGATGTATATTCTCACATGCTTGTTTTGCAACTTCCTTCACTGTATGGATCTGGAAAGACAACACAGCTGGTGTGGCAGCCTATGTTTACTTCCCTCTTACAAGCATTCAAAACCTTCATGATTGCAGTCTCTTCAAGTACAGCTTGGGGGGAGTTGGAGTCTTTCTTACTAGAGAATTTCTTTCATCCTCACTTTCTGTGCTGGGAAATTGTTATGGAATGCTGGTGCTTTGTGCTGCGACATGCTGAAGCACAAATGGCAAATAGCATCATTAGCAAGCTATGTTTGTTACTTAAGATGCTGGCAACCTCAAAATCCGTTTTCCTCTCTTATTCTTCTTTCAGAAAGTTGGCAAGATCAATCTGCTTGCTTCTGACCTTTGGTGCACAATCAATGGTTAACCAGGTGTTCATGTCTCTTGTTGGAGATGGGAGATCACAGCAGTCATTAATTTTGTGTTTGGCTCTGTTCACTGAAGGTTTTCCATTTGATTTACTGACAGATGAGTTGAGAAACACTTCCATACAAAGAATTCTATCTGATTATTTTGACTTCATTGACAACTTTGATGAAACGTCATTGGTGGCATGCCCTGCTGGTTTGTTTGGCATTCCCGTTTTTATTCTTTCTGCTTCTTTGCAATCTCTGTAAGTATCAGTTCTGTTACATTTCATCCATCCATTGTTCATTTATTATAAGCCATAGTTACGCACAAACACACACACATACCTGCACCATTTTGGCTATTAATTTGTGTTGATCTCTTTGTCGTTTTAAATTATACAATCTGCACGTTTGTACACACAAAAGCCCCTTTGATTAGTTCTGAATTAATTAATGTCTTTATATCAAAGATTTCTAAATCATGGAAAGCAGAAGTCAGAATTGAGTTTGATCCCTTACGCATGTTTCAATCTAATTTGAATGTTTTACTGATGGATGTGATTTCCTTTCATTTCAACTTGATTGCTACTTAAATAATTCCTTTCTCTCTTTCACTGAACCAGAATGTTATATTTGGGCCAGGTTTAAGACTATTGTTGCCATTTTCTGCAGCCAGGTTGGCCTATCTGATATTGATGCAAGGACCTTAAAGTTTTTGGTTTCAATTACTAATAACTATAAGAGTTCAGTAGACAAAGCAATCAAGGACCAATGTCTTCGGCTTTTCAGTGAAACACTGGGGATCATATCATATCTGAAGCATTTGTACGCATCAAATGATATTGAACAAGCCATCATGGCAATTGAAAATATCTTTATCTCTGAGCCTCCTGCCGATTTGTACAAATGCAAACCACATTTGGCTCATTTTTTGGCAGGACTTATACACATGGAAATGTCAGAAAGTGATGATGATGCAAAGAGCTGTGCTGTTTGGGAATTATATCACTTCCTTCTGAAAGAGCGGCACTGGGCATTCATTCACTTGGCAATAACAGCATTCGGATATTTTGCTGCTCGTACCAAGTGCAATCAGCTATGGAGGTTTGTTCCACAAGATGCAGCACTTTCATATGATATAGTTTCAGGGGTGGAGGCAAACAAGGAAAGATTTATGCTTGAGTTTAGAACATTTCTTAATAAGGAAATAGCTCTTCACACAGTTGCACCTAGCCCTGAACAGCTTGAGCTGCTGGGAAGAGAAGGCCTTATGTTGAAACAGATGGTCCATAAGATTTCAGCCACTGCTGAAGAGAGACAGAGATATGAGAGCATGGAAATTGATGATAAGAACCAATCAAATAAGAAAAGGAAACTTCCTGATGGAATTAGCAGAGGAGTGGAATTGCTGAAAAGCGGTTTAAAGATTATTGGGGATGGTCTTTCCCAGTGGCAGCTTAATCAGTATGAAACCAATGAACTGCATGTCAAGTGTATGACTCAATTTTCTCAACTTGAAGATGTAATTACTCACTTTGAGGAACTGGCTGGGAGCAGTGAGGTGTGATCATCTTGTGTTCAGATATTCTGAGGTTGATTACTCATCGATGCATAATCAACGCATTCTACTGCATAAATATGAAGTGACAGATCCATCATCAGTAAAATTCAGTTCCTCCTTTAGAACAATAAAAAAAAAGGGGTTCCTCCTTACCGCTTGTCTAGTATTGTAGTGTTTTATCTTTTATGTAGCATTCAAATGCAATATCTCTTTGTATATCAAGAAAGAGTTGGCTTGGTAGCATCAAAATACGGAATCTCTTTGTATATAAAGAAAAAGTAAGCCCTTGGGAAGGCTTGTGGCAACGGCCTCGCCTTAAAAAATGGTGTTAGTAAACTGTAACCATGAGAGTTTCATTTCATTGATTGACCCAAGAAAACTAGTAATAAGGAAGCAATATTTTATTGGCATATCATACTATCAACGTAACATAGCTTGAAAATAACATAGATAGTGACAGCAAGTTTTAGGCAAAACATTTGGTTTCTCATGGGTTTCTTTCAGTTTTATTTTCGAAGAAAAATGCACTCCACCTCTGAAGTTAATCGTTTTACAACTTACGCAGACGAATTTTAAAATGTTAATCGGTTTCAATTTGTTTGGGATAAAATATGCATTCATCATGGAAAATGCCTCATTTACTCTCCTTATTCGTGATGAAGAAAGAAATGGTTGTAAAATTTTTACTATCACAAGAGTCAGTCGCTTGAATTCAATAGCAAGTCACAGCCTATTTGATACTGAGATTCTAGCATGATTTTAAAGGAAACTTTATATAATATCACAGCAAATACAATCAATTTAACCTTTTAGTACTTTCAAGCATACTAAGACCAACCCAACAAAAGGTAGGTATTTGGTAACATAAAGAAATAGGCACATAGAGATGACTCATAAAGATACCATCTTCTTAGGAAGATGCCAATATCTTTTCGCTGATAGATTTGATACAAGCTAACATTTTCTCACTGTCAAGGAGTTTTCTTTGATGACTAGCGCATCCTTGAAATTATTAAACCATGAATGCAAGCGAGGGAATTTCTCAGCTTCTAGGACCGTCATTTCATTCAGATCTTCTTTAGGTACAATAAATTTGGCGACTACCCAACAGCTATGTCCACAATGTTAATAGTGTACCCACCAAAGAATTTCTTCTGATCAACTATGCAATGATTCTCAATAACTCAAATGTTCCCAGACTTCTCTATGGTTTTCTCCGGCTCTTCACCAGCACTAGTGTGAAGTAGAGTGCTGCAACTGCAGCAAAATATAAACAATGACCCCAACATTGTTGACACTTAGAATCAATATAAAAATGAAAATCAAGACAATACACAAAGTTAATTAGCTAAAGAAAATTGCTATTGCCAGAAATTAAGTGCCATGTGGCATGAGTAGTGACCTTTAAATTAAAAAAAAAAGTGGGGCATATCATTATATTTTATCTAATCATCACTATGATTTTTGTCAAAAATTTTGGCTCTATTATTCTAGTTTTGTAGCATTGTAAGTTCAAAGGGTATTTGAAAAACATGGATTGAATCAATTGTACTTAGAATAAGACCGGGTTCTTGTGATCATGTTGGAAAGGCTAGAAAAACATGTTATATTTTACGGATCGAATACTAGGAATTTAGAACACTAAATAATAATCGATAGAAATTGCAATAAACAATAATAATATGTGTACCTCTTGAAGCCATATATATTACCAAATGAGATTAATCGCTAAGTCAGACACACGCCAGATAACGCCGCATGACGTAATCCCACTCCTTCTCTCTGCCTCCTATTCCAGTATAGCCACGCCGACAGAAGAATGAAATGACCATCAAGAGATAATGAGCCGTTTTATCCCGCCATAACGTTAAGAGATATAAGAACCTGGGCTCCATCCATCAAAGACTTGTGCTACTTGCGCCTTTACACCCTTCAAGACACTTACTATCGTTCCTCGCCTCAACAATACATAAATAATCCCAAACCCATACCCATCACATAATATCACGCCTCTGCAGAAAATATCAGGCTATCTATTCAACCCGTTTTAATAAAACAAAAGCCCACCAATCAATAGAAGCCCAATATCCAGAAAAATTCTAACAAAACACACATGAACGAGTTTCTAAACATACCATTTGATCAGCGTATCTAACCCAAAACCTTGCCTGACTCTCTCATAGGGATCAGCTGGGACCAAAGGGTTCTGTGGCCATATCTCATCAATGTATTCAACAATGATCATGGACTCACATATGGGTTTTTCAGCATGAACAAGCACTGGAGTCTTCTTGTGCACAGGGGTTGTATTGAAGAAGTTGAGGACTCTTGTTGAAGCGGTCTTCCTCTATGTTCTCATATTCTATACCCTTTAGCTTAAGTGTCCATACCACCCTCATAGTAAAGGGACTATACCAAAATCCATGTAGCTTCAACTCTCCCATTCTGGCTTCTGTGATTGTTTTCCTAAGGCAAAAGTGTTAACTTAGCCCATATTTTACAGAGTGATCCATGGAGTCATCTAGCTTATTGAACAAGTTGAAACCATATAAATGTAATAAAATATCTCAAGTGACTTTGGTCCCTTTCATGGAAATAATGGTCGACATGAATTTCACATTAATATTATATGAAGCATTAGTGTGAGTAAGAAAAGTGGTCCAGGGAAGAAAAGTACTTGTGACGTTTATGAAAACATTTTTTCATGGAAGCTGCCTCGGTCCTTCATCTTTGTGATTTGGGAACTAGGGTGTTTAGATCCAATCCAACTTAATCAAAACCGTTAAAATAATCCAAATCAAAAACCAATCAAAATTGTAAAAGTTTGGATTAGATTGGATCTTATTTTTTACAAACCGCATGGATTTGATCAGATTTCGGATTTAATTTTCAAAATCGATTCAATGCAATCCAAACCGCATAATATTATATAATATAATTTTTTTATTATTAAATTTATACTTTTACTTATAATAATTTAAATTTATTATATAATTTTTTATTCATGTATTATTTTCACTTAAATAACATTTTATAAATATTTAATGATTTATTTTTATTTTTATTTATTTATTTGATTGACTCATGCTACTTTTATTTTATAATATTATAAATTTAAAATTTTATTTTTTAAAAAATCGATCCAATCCAAATCATTATAAATTATATTATTTAGATTGGATGAATTTTTTATTTAAAATCGATCTAAACCGCATAGCCAACGCCTCTACTGGGGACACATCCATGGGGTCGTGCTTTAAGTTTTACCAATGTCTATTATAATATATTAAAATTAAGACACAAAGTATGACACAATTTAATAATGACATATTAAATATTCTATAATATTGCCATATCAACTTATAGATAAAAGTATCATTTTCTAATGTAACTACTTTTTTCCAATAAAGACATATAGTTGTATCACCATTTAGTGTCTTCTCTCTCTCTCTCTCTCTCTCTCTCTCAACTTCTTTATTTCTCCTCTCTCACCTCACTATATTTTCCCTTATTATTCAATTTACATCACATCATGCTTATAAAGTAAAAAGTTGCCCACTCTCATATCTTATATACCCGCACTCCCAAAATTAATGCTTTTTTTTTTATTAGCATAGTATTATGGATAATATTTTAATTTAAACTCAATTTATTATCTAAAACTCAATTTCATAAATTTTTTTTGGTAAATTCAATTCTATACACGTAATGTAACTTTTTAATTTTTTTTTCATAATTTTAAAGTCATATCATATTATAAAATTGAGAGACAAAAAATCAATTTTATAACATGATGTAACTACAAAAATTATTATAAAGATTAGTTGCACTATGTGTACCACATATGATGTAGACCTTTACAATTGTATGTAAGTATAGGTTAATAAAAATGAAAATAATAATTTTAAATACTATCCAATGTTGATGAGAAAAGAGTGATAATATAATTTTCAATGGAATTATTTTTTTGATATACTTAATTTTTTTCCAATTAATAGTAAATAAAATTTTAAATTATTACATGTTTACAATTTTCTTTCAGAGTTTAATTTTGATGTACTATCAATAAAAATTTTTTTATAAAGATATCCAATCATATATTATTATATCAGTAAAAATATTTGACTTAACCATCCTAGTACATCACCACTTGTTAGTTGCACCCATATGATTTACAATTGTTTGCATATATATGAATGAAGAGAAATTCATGCACATCAATTAGATCCATATATTGCTAATTACAATTTACAATTTACAATCTAATTAGTTGCACTCAATCATATATTGCTATATTATCTTCACAACCAGATGGTCTGGTGTGTGGGGCGCTTGACTTCACCAGATGCACCACAGACATAGACGGAACCTTAATCTTAAGGTAAAAAAAGCATTTTCACAAACCCACTTTCATCATTGTAAGACCAAATGCCATAAGGCCATGTTTATGTTTGTACGGATTTGACGATTTGGTAAGAGTTGTTGAAAGAATTTTCATCAATGATATCGTATATATTGTGTTTTTATATATTTTGTATTTAGCTCTAATAAAATAGTAGACCTTCATGAAAGTGAATATTTCATCGGTAGTCATCATATTGTGTATTATATATTCTTGTTTTAGGGTTTAGAATATTACATAATAAAACAAAAATCTTTATAAAAAGAACTAATTAAAAATATTGAATATGATAATTCAATTAAATTGTAATAACCATATCTAAATAACATAAATAATTTGTTTTAATTATAATCTTTTGTTTTATATTTTTAACCAATGTCTTATTTAAACCATTCTTTTTGAATCACAAATAGTTTCTTTAATTTTACTCTTCTTTTTTTCATGGCTTAATTTCATTCTTTAAAATTATTGTTAAACTTGAGACATGAATATAAAACACACCCAATATGATGATAATCAATTTTTTGTTAACAATATATGTTGAACCCTATATGATATCATGGTTCTCTCAGATATCAATGAGCGCAATATGAAGCCCAACCCTTGCAGCAACATTTGCCAAAATCTTCATGGCGATTTTAAGTGTTCGTGCCCCAGGGGATGTGAAGGAGATGGGTTGAGAAATGGCAAAGGCTGCCAACGCAAAGACAAATCCTTGGGGAATCTCGTACTTATAATTGGATTGAGTAAGTATGTATCATGTTTCTTACACTACTCTTGGGTCGACTTATCCCAACCCCAAGATTTTGAGACCCCTAATCGAAAAAATAACTTTTACATTAAAATAATTACATAAATTAGAAATAGAGGCGATCTTTGCAAGTCAATATGTCATTATTAAATGACTAGGCCTATAATTACCAAAAAGATAAAAGTTTAATTATTTTGTAAGTCTTGTAATTTCACTCAATTTTATATTAGGTTTTTATTATTTAAAAATTTATAATCAAGTTCTTAGATTAAGCAACAATTTGTAATCAAGTCCCTATAGTTATTTTCTGTTACAAAAATGTTTGATGTGTGGGTGTGTTTTATGATGGATTATCTCAAATATGGTGCATCATGTACCGCATCATCTAATGACAGGGATTTCATGGTGTATATCATGGCCCTCAACTTGTGGTACATACTAAAATTTCCTTTTCTCCCCCCAAACTCTCTCTACAACTTCCTGCATTGCTAGTGTAAAGTATTATCTCCAACAACTAAAGCAACATACAATAAGCATATGACAATCATATTCAACCTTCAAGCACTAATATAACTAAAAACAACTTTGATCTCAAGCTTTACGGTTCATTCTTCATCATGACATAACCCATCAACAATTCAAAACCAAAATAAAACCCACATAGGGGCAAAATCAACGAGCCAAAAATTACCCAAATTAGTAAAAAAAGAAATTTCAATCCTGAGAAAGAGCCACGACCACTGCCCTTTTTGCCACTCTCTCTCCTTCTAACTAGATTCCTCGAAGCCATCCAGAACTACACCACCAGAACACCACCACTGCAGCCTTGTCTCATCCTCCCAGCCGCTCCATTGCATCAACCTGTTGCCACCTTCCCCTAGCATCGCCACGTAGTCGCCATGACCTCAAACCCGCAAACCACCAAATGACCAGACGAAAGGAGGAGGGTTGCAAAAGCGGAGGAGGGCGGCGATGCTCTGCCACCCTCCTTTCTAGCGATGGAGTTAGCGGCTGAGTTTGTGGAAGGAGAAAAGGAGTTGGTGGCGCACTAGAGGATGGAGTAGGAGAAGCGGTGGTGGTGGTGGTGAAGGAAAGGGGTGGTGTGATGGAAGGAGGATTCACAATAAAGGAAGGTGAAGAGAAAAGGGAGGACAAGGAACATGAGGGAGGGAGAAGGATACTATTTGAGTGGGGTTATGGCTTGGGTTTGGTGGTGGTGGAGTCAAGAATATAGGGAATATTCAAGAAATATTCCATTAATTTTAATGTTCTTGTCACAGTTAATATAGGCTGGGATTTAATTGAAAAATTTTATATAATTTAGGGACTTGATTATAAATTTTTAAACTATAGGGATCTAATTGAAAATTGAGTAAAACTATAGGGATTTACAAAATAATTAAACCAAAAATAAATGACTAGCTAGGCTTGTTGTGTGTGTGCATTTTTTCCCTATGACTTTGTCAAAGCAATTTTAAGATGAATGCAGAGTATAAATATACAGAGAAACCTTTTTGAGAATAATTTTCATAAACTGAAAGTATAAAATTATTTTATACTATTATTCAATAAAAATGAAAAGAATTGCCAACATGGTTTATTTTTATGTAACTACCCTTCATGACATGATAATTCCCACAATTTCTATTGAATGATAGTGTAAAATTATTTTGCATTATTAGTGTATGGAAATTAGTCTCAACTATTATATCACCCCATTTATTATGTCAACTTAATTTGATTGATAGCTTTATTATTTGTTGATTGAGTTAAGCATATATATTCCTTATCAAAATCAATTTCTGATAAGAAATCTTAACTCTTATTTGCAGGTTTGAGTTTAAGTCTATTGGCACTACTTGTGGGATGCATAAACATATATCCCCAAATTCGAGAAAGAGAGCTCACCAAAATGAGAGAAAAATATTTCCAACAAAATGGAGGTACATTATTACAACAACAAATTAATTCACATCATGGGTCCAGGGAAAGTGCCACAATCTTCACAACATAAGAGCTTAAGAAAGCAACTAACAACTATGATGAGGAAAGAATAATAGGCAAAGGTGGATGTGGAATAGTGTACAAAGGTGTGTTATCAAATGGTAGAGTTGTTGCTATTAAGAAGTCCAAAATCTCTAACTAAAGTGAGATTGAGCAATTCATCAATGAAGTGATTGTGCTCTCCCAAATCAACCATAGGAATGTTGTGAAGCTTATAGGTTGTTGTTTAGAGACAAAAGTTCCTTTGCTTCTTAGTGAATTGATCACTAATGGAACATTTTCTGATCATCTACATGTTGAAAAAGGCCAAGCACATAGACTTTCATGGACAACACGCTTGAGAATTGCGGCCAAGACTACAGAAGCCCTTGCATACTTGCATTATGCTGGTTCTACACCAATCATACATAGAGATATCAAAACTGCAAACATACTCCTAGATGAAAACCTCACAGCAAAAGTTTCTAAGTTTGGAGCTTCAAAGCTTGTTCCTCTTGATCAAGATCAATTGACCACTTTGGTGCAAGGCACATTGGGTTACCTTGATCTACAATACTTGTAAACAAGTCAGCTAATAGAATAGAGTGATGTCTATAGCTTCAAGGTTGTCCTGGCAGAGCTACTAATAAGCAAGAAGGCACTTTCGTTTCTTAAAACTAAGAGTGATAGAAATCTATCAATGTTCTTTGTTTCCTTAGTGAATGAGGGTTGCTTATATCAAGTACTAGACAACTATATAGTCAATGACGCAAATGATGAGCATGTAATTGAAGTTCCTAACCTAGAAAAAAGGTGTGTTAGTCTAAAAGAAGAGGAGAGACCAACCATGAAAGAAGTGGCAATGGAGTTGGAGGGAATAAGGGCCATGGAAAAACATTCATTAAGGGGAACTAATATATCTGAAGAAGAAACTGAGTATTCTCTCAAAGTAAGTTCTCCCACTCAAATTGTTGATAATGGAGAAGGTAGCAATGGTAGTATAACTACTAGATTTTATAGTTTGCAGAACCAGATTTTGGAACCATTTGGTGATGGCCGATAACAGGCGAACAATTCCATGGATCATGCAGGTTGTAATCTAAAGTATTAGACTTAGTTAACTTTTGTAACTAACTTCGATGTACCATTCTGTTATGAAGTTAGTTATCCCAACTTGTATATAAACAAGTAAGTTAATGCAATAATCGCTTTTTCATTTTCCTCAATACTTTGTTTCAATATAAAGTTAGGCTAAAAAAGCCCACATAAGAGTCTTGATTTTCATTTCTTTTTGAATTACACTGTTTGGTATGTGTCCTTTATCTATTCAACCTTTGTGCATTTAGGCCATATACCAACCAAGCGCCAAGACACCTTTGTTCATTAACAAATTACTGAACTGTTATATAAAGATTTATTTTTACTTTTTTTTTCACTAGGAATAATTAAAATTTACAAGAGGGAACCGATATTACAATTTACAACTATTAGTTGTTTTTTATCTTAAGAGTATCAAGGAAGGTCTTCCCCTTGGCAATCTCATTGGAAGCCAAAAAGTTGAGAAAATCTCTTAAGCTGCTCTCCCTGTACTTCTGAGGATGCTGATTATCCACAAGCTCTCTAGCAGCCTCCATTGTATTATCCATCCCCAAACTAAACAAGCTAGCAATGGAGATTCTGGTACTCTCTTTGTTAAGGGTAGCCTTATGCATAACACTCTTGTACAAACCATTGGTGAGTACTTCAAAGTGGTCACCCACATGGACTTGAAGTGCACCTGGGACTTGTGGGACTAGCTTCCATGTGCCATCCACCATATCCATTATCTCAAGTCGAGGACAACTTTGGTGCACAAGGGTTAACCAACTGTGGTCAGTATGTGGAGAGGCTCCTACCATAACCTTATCAATTTTGGGGCTTGGGGGGTAGCAGTTCAATGTTGTGACTTGCACCCCATCTTCAATCCTTTTGGTTAAATATGTTGGATTTATCTTAAGACTCTCAATAATGGTATCCATCACTTTTAATCTCACTTTCTTCACTTCTTGACAATATCTCCCCATCTTCTCCTTGCAAATTATAAATGGAGTCAAGAAAGCTTTTGGTTTATATATTGAGTGTTGTTGTTTGTACCCTTTTTTTTTTTTAGATATCATTTGGATATTTGGGAAATTATGTATTAGTAATTAGGGATTTTAGTTATATTATGATTGAATATAAATCGAAAAAAATCATGTGTTAACAATTAGAGATTAGTATATAATTTAGAGAGATTCTAATTATGTTAATGGTAAATATAGTAAAGTAATAAATCCTTCCATCACATTTATCAGGAACATAATTAAAATACTCAAATTATTTATATATGATCCCAAAATGTATAAAATGATGTCATATATATATATATATATATATATATATATATGGGATTAAAAACATTTATGTTATATATTCTAGATACACTAGGAGTGGATCTCATTTATGATGACTCTTACCCCATGTAAATGTATTTATAATATACTTGAATCTACACAAAAAAAAAAAAAAATCTTATGAGTACTAGTTTACAATCCTATCCAAAATGTCAGTGTTAATTCATGAAAATAGGTTCATATGTAACGACTCATTAAGAGCCTATTCTAGGTCATGTGAGACTAATTAAGCCTATACCAAGACCCACAAACCTAAGAGAAATTCTTACATGGTCTTAGAGCACAGAGCACCACGTGGCTGTGCTTCTGACCAATCATATAAGTGCATTTTTATGGGATTGTATGTTAGTAGTGGGTCCCATATAAAATACACTTACGTGATTGGTCTAGGAGCATAACCATATAGTGCTCCCGGACTATGTAAGTATTTCTTCAAACCTAATTAGATTTTTAATTTGAAGAGCAATCATCAGGTAGCTTCAACTTCAGCTAATATATATATATATATATATATGTGTGTGTGTGTGTGTGTATATATTCTAGTGGATTTTGAGGCCACATATGAATCCAATCCTACAAGGGGTGAGCATAGTGTTTAAGGAAAAGCCTACACAATTGGACATTGTCAGCCTCATTTTGGAAGCTCTCATACCTCACTGGCTTGTGCACATCATTTGACATCAACTCCAACTTCTTTCCTTGTGGCAAATCAAAAAAATTGGACGCTACAGAGATAGCCTCATCCATCACTGATTGGCTGATTCCATGGTTCACGATCTGAAAGTTTCTAACGTAAGACAAAATGAAAGTGCAGACGATGAATTTTTTTGGCAGCAAAATACAAATAATTAAGTTAGAACAATTACAAGTTATTTGCACATAGTTATTTGGGGTTCAATTGACCATTGGCAATGGAATCAGATATATAATTGGAGAATCAGGTAATAGTATTATCACTTATCACTGCAGTCACTTGATTCCCTAATCATGTTAATGAATTTTTCACTTATATTTATGCATAAATTTCCAGTGATCAATTGACACCAAAGATCTATGTCCAAATATTAGTACTCTTCTGTAATTGGGATGTAAGGAGCTAGATTTAAGTAAAAGTATAGGTCATCTGCCATACATACAATGCTCCAAAGAAAATCAAATAATAAATAGCTAATTGGAACATTTATACACATTTGATAAGTATTATATCGATGAAAGTAAGTTTCAATATTTCCACATTCTTAGGATACTTCTAATCATATGATGGCAAGTGGCAGCACTAAGAATACCGATGTCTGCATTCATGCGAGGGGTTTTTCAAATTTTAATACATATGTAGACTTACTTGAAAGAAACCCAAGCAACGATAGGCATCTCTAATGTCTTCAATAACACGAGACCTTGGCATCGAGCCATTCCCAAGTGCACCCATGTCAATGACAGCAATATTGGCTTCCTTTGGTGCCAATATGGGCCTATGCAAGGTTGGAATCATGTGAACATACGAGAGACCCCTCTCATGAGCACGGTTTCCCATGGAGTTCTCTTCACTCTCCATTCCAAGATGGGCCAAACGCAAACAATTCAATCTACAATGCCTATATGGGTTGGATTGCAGGAAACATATATCAAGAGGAAGGAGAGTATGCACATTTTGACGCAAGTGTGCCAACTGGGTTCGGCCCAACTAAGGATTATGATAGATTGAAAGGCTTAGTAGACTATTGCGGTGTTTGGCAACCTCAAAGACTAAGTTAATATGGCATAAAATAGAATTAGTTATATTAACCAGTATGAAAATAAACTAATTTTTAATTAAATATTATTTAGTTCCATAACTTAAAAATTAGTTTTAACATATATTTTTCTTCTTTTGTACTTTTTTTCTTTTTGACTATGTCATTAAATAAACTAATCTAACAGAAAGTAGCAGACAGTGGTGGCCAGTGGTGATGGGCAATGGCAGACTGTGGCAAGTGGTGGTGGCAGTCGACGGTGGTGGCAGGCAGCAACAGCGATGGATGGGGGTAACTGGTGGCGATGACAAATGGTGGCGATCGGTGATGATAGACGATGGCAGTCAATCGACTGCAACGAATGGTGGATGGATGGTGGCAAATGGTGGTGGCCAATGGTAGCAAATGGTGGCAGACGGGGCCGGCAGTGATAATCGGCAGTGGCTAGCGGCAGTCGGTGGTGGATAAAGGTGGACTATGGCAGTGAACGATGGTGGATAGCAACAGAGAACAATTGACAAATAATAAAAAGATGTAAAATAAAATGAGAAAATTTTGGAATAAAATAAAACTAATTTAAAATTAATTTTTTTAAGAACTAGTTTTTGGTCCAAATTGGTTAAAAAAAAAACTAATTTTAAAATATTTAGATAATTATCAAATAATATTTATTAAAAATCAGGTCTATTCTATTGTACTTAGTTATCCAATTTTTTTAATTGGCAAACAACCCTTATGTCTTGAATTCTCCAATTGTGGACCAAAAAGAAGAGTTTTAGAATGTAGATGAGAATGTCCCACGCGCAGAAGAAGCTTCGCATTGTGACATTAACATGAAGTGTTGGTAATCAATTGGGTTTGTTCACAACGAATGATGAGGATGCTATTCTTCAAGCCTTCATTGAGGAGAAAAGGGGATGGAAGGATGTGACAGGAGAAGGCGATTGAAGATGAATAAGAGGTTTAAGAAGCAGCCAATGGCTTTGGGAGGTGAGTATGACTTGTTTAAATGAAGTTGATCTGTTGGAACTTGAGGAGTGCAAAGGGTGGAGGTAAAATGGGAGAAATCACAATAATGGGTGAGATAGTTTAGAGTAGTCTTCCTGGGTTTGATAGAAGCGAAGAAGAGTGCGGTGAGTGAGCAATTAGTGAGCAAGATGTGGGGTTCTGATGAGTTTGATTGGACATCCCTTGAGGCTCAAAGAATGAGTGGAGAAAGCAAATTTTGACTCATGGTCGGATGTTAGAATAGCAGCAAGAGGAAATTGTGGAAATCTTGTTTTGTTAATAATCAGAATTTTGACAAGGTGTCGTGTGTCGTAAGTGCTTGCATCACCTATACGTGAAGACAAACTAGAGAAAGGAAATGTTTTTCAACCATGTTTCAGATATCACTTTAAATATTCGGAGATGATTCATAGATAATTGGAAATTTTAATTATATTTTTGGGGAATATACTGTAGATGTGAGAAGGATGAAAACTATTTTTATCGAGTTAATTAATAAATTATCCAAAATTCTTACTTACTTATATAGGATGCTTTAGATATCAAAATATGCATCTATAAAAGTCATATGTGAGTAAATAGTGAGGTTGATTCTATCATGGTACTCGACCAGTTATGGACCATGGTCCTAGTAATTTAATGATAGATGAAAATGATATATTGATGCATCCTTTTTTATATGATATATTATAGTATTTTTTAGGGTTATATAAATAAAAATTAATCAAGTCAGAAAATAGTTAGATTTTTATTTCTATAACACTTAAAAATATCAAATTTTATTTATGTAATAATTAAAAACTTTCAGTTAATTTCAGGATCTCGTAAAAAGTGACCAGATTTTATCTACATAATATTTTTTGCATTTCAGAAATAACCAGGTTTTCATTTTTGTAATACTAAACAATATCAAATTTTATATATATGATATCTAAAGACTTACAGTTAATTTCAAAATTACACAGAAAAAATTTGATAATTTCCAAGGTGTATTTAACCTTTTTTTTTTAATTTGACTAAACCAAAAAAATTATAATATACCATATAAAAATAGGTATATAAATACACTCTTTTAATCAATCATTAGATTTCCAAGACTAACTTGCTACTTGTTACAAACTCCCCAAGTTAGAAAGATCTAAAGAACATATACATAAACACTCCACTCAAATTTCAAAACATGATTGTACGGTAATGTTAAAAAATCTTCGGTTTCACTTTGGACCAAAATTAAACTCAATGATTTATCAATCCTATGGCATACCACTGAAATTTTTCTCCTTGTAAGATATTCTAAGTTTCAAAAAAGTCCATGAATGGTTATGTGTATCAGTTAGTATTCTTATTCCTGTATGGTAGTGAATGTTAGGTAGTTAAGTACCAACGACAGCAAAAAACAATGTGCCAAATATGAGAATGTTGAGGTGGCTGGGTGAACATACAATAAAACATAAGATTAGGCATGACTGTATATAAGAGAAAGTTGAAGTAGCACTTATTGAGAAAATGACAGGAACTTGTCTAATTAAGGTGGTTTGATGATCTGAATAGAAGACCAATAGAGGCTCAAATGGGAATAGTGGATCACATGTAACATAGCCATTAGTCAGTTTGAAATGTAGGGGAGACCAATAAGAGGAAAACCTTAGGAGAAAAAAAAATCTAGAGTAGACCTTACTCTAAATGAAATTTCTCTATCATATATCACTCCACAAAATTGTGTACCTGTTGCCGAGGATAGCTCTTTTCCGTCCCTAAGCGGAAAAGTCAATCATGTGGGCAAAAGTATTGAAGGTTGCACACAACTCATTGATGCTGACAAGCTGTCATAAAAGTATGCAAGGTGCGTTTTGAATCAGTTAACTGGGGACCCGTGATGAAAGACCATAGAGCCATAACAAACATGCTAATGTTGACCATGTTATCGAGGTAACAAAATGTGCAATAGAAAAGATTGCATTACTTAATTTTCTCAACTTGAAGACCTAATTACTCACTTTGAGGAATTGGCTGGGAGCATTGAGGTATGAACATTTACTATTCAGATATACACAAGTTGATTACTCATCTATACATATTCCATTACAAATAAATCTTATAAGTCAACTCATTTTATGGTATAATATGGAGCCACAGATCATCTTATGTAAAAGAGCCCTCTTATTTGGAAATATTTATTTGAGTGTCTATCAATTACTAAGGAATTTACGTATATAACCGAGAAATTGATTGACTACAATAGTAAATAGTAAATGATAATGCTGTCATTCGATTCCTTAATTATATACGTAAATTTCCTATTTATTTTCACATCAATCCCTAATAGTCAATAGACATATAAATAAGTATGTATAAATAATATTTTTCTATATAAGATGTAGTTCCTCCTTTAGAACAACAGAAAAAAAAAGAAAGGTTCCTCCTTACCCCTTGTCTAGTATTCTAGTGTTTTATCTTTTATGTAGCATTGGAATACAAGATCTTTTTGTATATCGATTATCAAGAAGAGTTGGTTGTGTAGCATCAAAATACAGAATGTCTTTGCATATCAAGAAAAGTAAGTTCTCGGGGGAAGGCTTGTGGCAATGCCCTCACTTTAACTTCAAAAAAAGAAAAGTGTAAGTAATATGTAATGGCAAGAGTTTTTTTTTTTTTTTTTTTTTATTGAAGACGGTGAGACTAAGAATTATTTTTAGAAAATATTTTTAGAGGGTGGAAGTCAAATATTAAATATTATGCAAAAAATAGCTACTAAGCTGCGAACTCAACTGCAAGAGTTTCATTTCATTGATTGACTAGTAATAAGGAAGCAATATGTTATTGGCATATTATACTATCAACGTAACATTGCATGAAAATAATACTGGGACAGCAAGTTTAGGGTAAAACATTTGCTTTCTCATGGGTTTCTTTCTGTTTTATTTTTGAACAGAATTGCACTCTACCTCCGAAGTTTAGCTAAGCCATTTGACAATTTATGCGGAAGTAACTTTTAGGAAGTTATAGTCTATTACAAGCGTTGCATGGAAAAAGAAAAAGAAGAAAAAGTCTATTACCTTCATGCAAATTATTTGACATGATTAAGGCCATGAAAACATAATAGAAGGACACCTATTATTAATATTATTAAAAATACTTTTATGCTTGCTAAATAACAATTTAAATGCTTAAAAAATAATGTGGTAGACATACAGGCTCAAAATTTCAGATATGGGATTTAGGTGTTAAAATGACCGGAATATGAAATTGTAAACATATTTTTGTGAATATGATGTTTGGCGAATTCGCCACCATGTGTGGCAGATTTAGTTTAAAAATAAAAATAAAAAATTGAATCCACTGCCATGTGCGGCAGATTTATTTCAAAAAATAAAAATAAAAGTCTTGTATTCTTATAAATACTTATAAATTCCCATATTCTAGTAAATACTTCATTTAAACACCATAGAAAAAAATCATTTCCTATAATTCTATAATCCGGTCATTTTAACACCTAATTAAATTCCATATCCAAATACCTGAGCCGAAAGTATTTGCATAAAATATAAATAGATATAAAGGAGAAATACTGGCCAATGTTAAATAAGCAATATATAATTTATTAAAAAAATAGTAAAGTGATAAAATATACATTTATAATAGAAAATATCCCATTTTTTTGGTACAGAGAAAATGCTCCATTTACTTTCCTTATTCTTGATGAAGAAAGAAATAATTATAGAATCTATGACAATCCAAGAGTTAGTTGGTTGAATTCATCACAAGCAGCAAGTCATAAACTATTTAATATTGAAATTTGAGCATGATTTTAAAGGAAACTTAATTGAGAAAAAAATTGAACATAGTTTTTTTTTTTTTATAATCTTTATAGGGAAACGAAAAAGAGCGATGAAAAATATAAAAAGAGAAGAAATCAAAAAATAAAAACTATAATAGAGCATTCCCTTTTTGTTTAGATGTCAATGAAAATGTTAGATTTGTTATGTACAAATAACAAATCTCAACTTTATTTATTATGCAAATACAATCAACTTAAACATTTATTACTTTCAAGCATCCTACGACAAACCCAACAAAAGGTTGGAATTTGGTAGCACAAAGAACACGCTCATAGAGATGACTCAAAGATACAAATGCTTTATATATATTACTTCAAAAGAGGTATCATCATTTTAGGAAGATGCCAATATCCTTTCTCTAATAGACTTGAAATTGGCTACCGCTTTCTCATTGTCAGGGAGGTTTTCCTTGATGACCGGCACATCCTTGAGATCATTAAACCATGCATGTAAGCGAGGGAATTTCTTAGCTTCCAGGACCTTCAACTTATTCATAGTTTCTATAGATACAAGAAATTTGAAAATTGAACCAAAAGCTATGTCCACAATGTTAATAATGTCCCCACCAAAGAATTTCTTCTGATCAACTAAGCATTGATCCTCAACAACTCTGAGATGTTCCCGGACCTTCTCTATGGCCTTCTCCCGCTCTTCATCACCACTGATGATGAAAAAGAGTGGCACAACTGTAGGAAACTTTAAACATTGACCCCAACATTATTGGCACTTTGAATCAATATAAGAATGTTAGAGCATAGAAAACTAAGATAGTACACAAAGTTAATTAACTAAAAAAAAAAAAAAATGTTAGACAACCAGAATCTTTGTCGAAAATTAAGTGTCAAAATATGGCATGAGTTGTAATCTTTGCATGAAAAAGCCGAATCTACTATTACGCTTCATCCAATCACTATGATTTCTAGCTACATTATTCTAGTTTTGTAGCGTTATTAGCTCAAAGGATAACTGAAAACATGAATTGAATTATTCTTTTCTTAATATAAGACCAAGTGCTCATGATCATGTTGGAAAGGCTGGAAAAACACAAATGATTATAAGTTTCTAAACATACCATTTGATCAGCATATCTAACCCAAAACCTTGCCTGAGCTCTCTCGTAGGGATCAGCGGGGACCAATGGGTTCTGTGGCCATATCTCATCAATGTATTCAACAATGATCATGGACTCACATATGGGTTTTCCAGCATGAACAAGCACTGGAGTCTTCTTGTGCACAGGGTTGTATTGAAGAAGTTGAGGACTCTTGTTGAAGCGGTCTTCCTCTATGTTCTCATATGCTATACCCTTTAGCTTTAGGGTCCATACCACCCTCATAGTAAAGGGACTATACCAAAATCCATGCAGCTTCAACTCTTCCATTATGGCTTCTGTGGCTTGTGTTTTCCTAAGGCAATACTAAGTGTTACCTCGCCCTGTGTCTTTATAAAGTGTGCCACGGAGTCATTTGGCTTGTTCAAACTTCAGAAATATAATAAAATATGTGAAGTGACGTTGATTCCTTCAATGGAGTATGGTGACCGCCCGGCGGCTAAAGTTTTTAATGAATGGTGGCAAAGATAGTTGGATTGATTCAGTCTTGGGTAAGATTTTGTAATAGAAAAAGTGGTTAAATAAAAACTTGTTTAAAATTTTCAAATAAGGACATTAGGATTAATTAAATAATTAAAAATTTTGAGCCCGAAAAAATTGTTGAATAAGATTTACGCATATACTCTGATTTGGACAATTATTAAATACATTGTTGGTATTTGTTGGGTCACACAATAAGGTTTTAAACTCTTTCAAATTGAAAGGTAGTGGCAAAACCACTTCTTCTATTGTCACCAATAAATAATGTTTTTCCATTGAATGATTTTTACATTAAATGATATTTTTTATAGAAATAATTTCAATGCACTATTAGTATAAAGTATTTTATACTGTTAATTAATCACAACTTATTATATATCTAATTTTGAGATAATTATTATAAAAATTAAATGTTTAATAACATGACAATATATGATTGAATGATTGTATAATTTTTTTTAAATTGATAGTATATCAAAATTAAATCCACCTTTTATTACTCTGGTCTTATTATGTGTGAATATATCTTTTATTATTCTTGTCTTATTGATGTGTAAAAATTATTTTCTAATCATATAGTGTGACAAGTTCCGACTCTTTTTAATATTTGAATATTTATAAAGATATGTAACATTATTATATAGCATCCGCTTTTGATTAGGTGTCGTAAGCGCTTGCATCGTCTATACGTATAGATGGTTTAGAAAAGGGAAATGTTTTCTTAAACATGTTGTAGATATTTCTTTAGATATTTAGATATAGAGATTGAGGGAGTGTATCATATGAGAGGAGTGGTTTATAATAAAAGTGAGAGTAGTAAATTTGGGCCGTGTAACCATACATGGATGGTCAAGATTTAAAGTTGTTTAAATATCACATGATCACTTAAAAAAGTAATATAACTTTATATTTTAATTTTGACCATTTACATAAAATCCAATGATCAAGATTTGCTTCTCTCACTCTCATAATAAATCACTTCTCTCCTGTGATATGCTCCAAAGAGATTGATATATAAATAATTGAGAGCATGGAAATTGATGACAAGAACCAATCAAATAAGAAAGGGAAACTTCCTGATGGAATAAGCAGAGGAGTGGAATTGCTGAAAAGCGGTTTAAAGATTATTTGGGATGGTCTTTCCAGTGGCAGCTTAATCAGTATGAAACCAGTGAATTGCATGTCAAGTATATGACTCAATTTTCTCAACTTGAAGATGTAATTACTCACTTTGGGGAACTGGCTGGGAGCAATGAGGTGTGATCATTTTCTGTTCAGATATGCTGAGGTTGATTACTCATCGATGCATAGTCAACGCATTCTACTGCATAAATATGACGTGACAGATCCATCTTCAGTGAAATTCAGTACCTCCTTTGGTACAACAACAACAACAACAACAAAATATAGGTTCCTTCTTACCCCTTATCTAGTATTGCAGTGTTTTATCGTTTATGTAGCTTTCAAATACACGATCTCTTTGTATATCAAGTAAGAGTAGGTTCTGTTGCATCAAAATACAGATGTCTTTGTATATAAAGAACAGAGTAAAAGTAAGCTCTTAGGAAGTCTTGTGGCAATGCCCTCACTTTAACTGAAAAAAATGGTGTTAGTAAAATTTAACCACGAGAGTTTCATTTCATTGACTGACCCAAGAAAGCTAGTAATAAGGAAGCAATGTTTTATTGGCATATTGTACTATCAAGGTAAGTAACATAGCATGAAAATAATATCCATAGTGACAGCGAGTTTTGGGTAAAACATTTGGTCTCTCATGGATTTCTTTCTATTTTAATTTTGAAGGCAAATGCACTCCACCTCTGAAGTTTAGTTGAGTCTTCTTTACAACTTGCGCAGACGAAATTTAAGATGTTAATTGGGTTCAATTTGTTTGGGATAAAATATGTATTTATCATAGAAAATACTCCATTTACTCTCCTTATTCGTGAGGATGAAAGAAATAATTGTAGGATTTCTACAACAATCCCAAGATTCAGTTGATTGAATTCAATTGCGAGTAGTAAGTCTCAACTTACTTGATATTGAGATTTGAGCATGATTTTTAAGGAGACTTGACTTATAATCACAGCAAATACAATCAACTCAAACAAACTTTTATTACTTTCAAGCATACTATGACAAACCCAACGAAAGCTGGGTGTTTGGTAACATAAAGAAATACGCACAGAGATGACTCAGAGATACAAATAGTATACATATCACTTCATAAACGCTACCATCTTAGGAAGATGCCAACATCTTTTCTCTGACAGACTTCAAACAAGCTAATATTTTCTCACGGGCAGGGAAGTTTTCTTTGATGACTGGGGCATTCTTAAAATTATTAAACCATGAACACAAGCGAGGGAATTTCTCAGCCTCTAGAACCCTCGTTTCATCCATATCTTCTATAGTTACAAGAAATGTGGCAACTGACCCAAAAGCTATGTCCACAATGTTAATAGTGTCCCCACCAAAGAATTTCTTTTGATCAACTGAACAATGATCCTCAATAACTCTCAGATGTTCCCAGACCTTCTCTGTGGCCTTCTCCCGCTCTTCACCAGCACTAGTGATGAAGAAGAGTCCCCCAACTGCAACAACCTACAAACAATGACCCCAACATTATTGACACTTTGAATCAATATAGAAATGAAAATCAAGACAATACACAAAGTTAATTAGCTAAAGAAAATTGCTACGGCCAGAAATTAAGGGCCAAAATGATATGACATGAGCAGTGACTTCCAGATTTAAAAAAAAAAAAAGAAAAGAAAGAAAAAAGTGGGCGATGTCACTATATTTTATCTAACCATCAACATGATTTCTATAAAAAAAATTCTGGCCATATTATTCTAATTTTGTAGCACTGTGAGCTCAAAGGGTATTTTTTTTTTTTGGTAAAAAGCTCAAAGGGTACCTGAAAAACAGGGACTGAATCAATTATACTTAGAATAAGACGAGGTTCTCATGATCATCTGGGAAAGGCTAGAAAAACACACAAGAATGAGTTTCTAAACATACCATTTGATCAGCATATCTAACCCAAAACCTTGCCTGAGCTCTCTCATAGGGATCAGCAGGGACCAATGGATTCTGTGGCCATATCTCATCAATGTATTCAACAATGATCATGGACTCACATATGGGTTTTCCAGCATGAACAAGCACCGGAGTCTTCTTGTGCACAGGGTTGTATTGAAGAAGTTGAGGACTCTTGTTGAAGCGGTCTTCCTCTATGTTCTCATATTCTATACCCTTTAGCTTAAGGGTCCATGCCACCCTCATAGTAAAGGGACTATACCAGAATCCATGTAGCTTCAACTCTCCCATTCTGGCTTCTGTGGCTTGTGTTTTTCTAAGGCAACAACACTAAGTGTTAACTTAGCCCATTATTTTATAGAGTGATCCATGGGGTCATTGGCTTGTTGAACAAGTTGAAACCATATAAATTTAATAAAATATCTAAAGTGACATTGGCTCCTTTCGTGGAAGGTGAATGCTATGGCAACATAGCAAAAGGGGGTATTTTGTGTATTTTTGTGATGAACGGTGAGGATCGTGTCATAGATTGTGAGGTATATTAATGCATTAATTATTTATGATGTACTATAATAATATCTAATTTTAAGAAAATTTAAAAATATAATTAAATATATTTTAAAAATTAATTATCATATATTGATAGTATAAAATTATATTGACAGTATAAAATAATTTTATACTGTCAATATAATAAAAAAATTTTATCAGTGTAATTTCAATTATTATACATTGACAGTGTGAAATTATACTGGCAATATAAAATAATTTTATATTATCAGTATAATCAAAAAATTTTATCAGTATAATTTTAATTATCATATACTGATAGTGTAAAAATAACAGTGTAAAATTATTTTATACTGTCAATGTATAATAATTAATTTTTAAAATATATTTAACTATATTTTTAAATTTTTTTAAAATTAAATATTATTATAATACATTATAAATAATTAATATATTGATACACCTCACAATCTATAACACAATTTTCACCGTTCATCACAAAAAAATATACAAAATACATACTTTTACTAAAATACTATAGAATTCACCTTCTTGGAAATAATGGTCAACGTGAATTTCACATTAAAATTATATGAAGCATTAATGTGATTAAGAAAAGTGGGCCAGGGAAGAAAAGTATTTGTGGCGTTTATAAAAAACATTTTTTTATGGAAGTAAGCTTCCTCGATCCTTCACTTTGTGTTTTGGGGACAGTTTTACTAACATTTTTTTAATAATTAGAATTTTGCCAAGGTGTCGTGTCGTAAGTGCTTGCATCACCTATATGTAAGCACAAATTAGAGAAGGGAAATGTTTTTCAAACATGTTTTAGATATCACTTTGAATATACGAAGATTATGCATAGATAATTGAAAACTTTAGTTATACTTTTAGCTAATATATAATACATTTAGTAATAGATGAAAAATATTTTTATCGAATTAATTCATAAATCATCCAAAATTCTTGCTTATTTATATACGATTGTTTAGATATCAAAATATGTATCTATAAAAGTCATATTCAAATAACGCTACTGTTTAGAAAATACGTAGTTAGGGGAAGAAGCGGTTTCTGAGTAAATAGTAAACGAACATATACATAAACACTCCACTCAAATTTCAATACATGATTGTATGGCAATGTTAAAAAAATCTTCAGTTTCACTTTGGACCAAAATTAAACTCAATGATTTATCAATCCCATGACACACTTCTGAAAATTTTCTACTTGTAAGATATTCTAAGTTTCAAAAAACTGCATGAATCGTTGTGTGTATCATTTAGTATTCTTATTCTAGTGATGCTGTATGGTAGTGAATGTTGGGCAGTTAATTGCCAACAAGAGCAAAAAACAATGTATCAAAGATAAGAATGTTGAGGTGGCTGAGCGAACATACAAAAAAACATAAGATTAGGAATGAGGAAATGCAAGAGAAAGTTGAAGCAGCGCTTATTAAGAAAATGACAAGAACTCGTCTACTTAAGGTGGTTTGATGATTTGAGTAGAAGACCAATAGAGGCTCAAATGGGTACAGTGGAACACATGTAACATAGTCAGTTTGAAAGGTAGGGAAGACCAAAGACGAAAACCTTAGGAGAAAAAAAAAAATCTAGAACAGACCTTACTCTAAATGAAAATTCTCCTCTTCATATATTACTCCACAAAATTGTGTACCTGTTGCCAAGGATAGCTCCTTTCTGGCCCTAAGCAGAAAATTCAATCACTTGGACCAGAAATATTAAAGGTTGCATTGATGCTGTCTTAAAACTATTTGTGCAAGGTGCGTTTTGAATCAGTAAACTGGGGGATTCGTGATGAAAACTATTGGGCCTTGACAAACCTGCCAATGTTGGCCATGTTATCAACATAATAAAATGGGCAATACAAGCTTGCATTACTCCAGACCCAAAAACAAAAAAAAAACAGCTTGTATACTCGATTTTCTCAACTTGAAGACGTAATTATTCACTCTGAGGAATTGGCTGGGAGCGGTGGGTTGTGATCATCTACTATGTAGATATCCCCAAATTGATTACTCATCGATGCGTGTTCCATTGCAAAGAAATCTTATAAGTCAACGCATACTACTATATAAATATGGAGTTATAGATCATTTTATGTAAAATATTTTTTAGTCTAAATTACCAATATTTAAAATTTATTAAATTTTTACTAATTTAATTCGAGTCAAGTCAACCTATTACTGAGACAAAGCTCTCTTAATATTATTTTTTTTTAAAATTCACAAGATTCAAATCTAAGATCTTACTTAATAAAAACAAATATCAAACCCTTGAACCATATGTATCTTATGTAAAATATAGCTCCTTCTTTAAAGAAAAAAAAAATGGTTCCTCATTACCCTTAATCGAGTATTCTAGTGTGTTATCTTTTATACAGCATTGGAATACAATATCTCTTTGTATATTAAGATAAGAAATCAAGAAAAAGTAAGTGCTTGGGAAGGCTTGTGGCAACGCATCACTTTAACTTAAAAAAATGGTGAAAGTAAATATGTAATGGCAAGAGTTTCATTTCATTGATTGACCCAAGAAAACTAGTAATAAGGAAGCTGATATGAATGTGATATTCGTAAGAGATTTGGAATCGTATGACGACTATAGCCCTTACTCAATCCATGAATAAGAATTTTGGGATAATAATTATAATTTTTGACCTGTTATTTATGGATGAAATAAGGACCAAACATATCAAAAATACCAAGAACTCACAAAATTATAAAAGTAAAAATGAATAAACTTCACCAATATATTGATCATAAAAACTCTGCCTAATCTATAGGTCACTTTGCCTATTTAAACATTAAAAAAAAATAATAATAAAAAATTGAAAATCCTAAAAGATTTGATCTTAATTAAAAAAAAAAATTGATCTCATCCCAAAAAATTTGAGCATAACTAATCCTAACTAAAATTCAAATAACAATAAAATTAAAGCCAAAATATCATAATTACTAAACTCCAATTAATGGACAAAAATTAATGATAATAACATCTAATCTAAATAATATAAGAGCTACCCAAATCAACCCAATTCTTTAATTATGGTTAAAGTCAACTACTTTGATTTTATAATTAGCTCAATTTTTTTAAAGCAATCCTTTAAGAGTGTCCTTTCAACCGATTCTTATATGCTAACTTGGTGGTCCCATACTATCAACGTGACATTGCATGAAATTAAAATAATATAGGGACAGCAAGTTTTGGATAAAAACATGTACTTTCTCATGGGTTTCTTTGTAATTTACTTTTGAAGAAAAACGCACAAAACCTCTGAAGTTTAGCTAAGCCATTTCACTATTTATGCGGAAGTAATTTTTTGGAAGTTATTGTCTATTATAAGCATGCAAATTATTTGACATGCATAAGGTTATGAAAAACGTAATAGAAGGACACCTATTATTAAAAGTACTTTTATACCTGCTAAATAATAATTTAAATGTTTAAAAGATAGGTGGTAGACATATATAAGTTCAATTAATCTGGGATGTCTATGAAATTTTATCAAGGAAAATTAATGTTAAGGAACATCAAGAATGATTAATTGATAAAAGGACCAATTATTCTAAAATTATTAAAAAAGGATCTAATAAATATTATTTAAAGAGAAGGACTATATAATTTTTATGAATAGACATGAATATCTTCTATTTCATTTATCTCCAATCTTTTAATCTATACTTCAACTACGCCCCACAAAAGTTTTCATGGTCCTGGTGAAAAACATAATGTCCCAAACGATTGGATTACTGGTATAAACGCAAATTACTATCATTCAAAACAAACTCTCAAGTGTGGATTCTCCATTTGGCATAATTTTTATCCTTAACTGCAATTGCTCTAAACAAACTCTCGAGAATGGATCTGTTTCCGTGTAGTGCAAATCAAAGGTATGAGTAATTGAGACGTTGCTGGTCAGGAGGAATGCATTCCTTGTCCTGAATCTTGGCCTTCACGTTGTTGATGGTGTCTGAACTCCAAGGTTGTCAAGAGCAAGATCGTGTGTAGAAACAAAAAGGGGATACAAGATAGTAAAATTTAGGATCGTGGCACGGATTGTAAGATCCTACCAGAAATAGACAATTACATATATATACAAATATATGCCTGCATATAACAACACAAATAAATAAATTACTCACAATTAATATAATTATACTTTAATTAATACTTAATCAAAAGTCAACAAAAATAAAAATACCCACTTAATCCTCAAATAAAGAATGAAAATAATCAAGCTGGGACAATAAAAAATATTTAGAACCAGTATAAAATAAACTAATGGCAGCTATTAAGCGAATCAGCAATCCCATCCCACACTTAAGAAACAAATCCCACATCACCAAATGGGTTGTTTTATGTTGGTCTTTGCATAAAAAGATCAATACTGATCTTTCTTGTTTTGATCCTTGGATCAGAAATTTATTAAGTTTTAAATTATTTCTTTCCACATTCCAACGATAAAATTAAAGAAGTTCATGACTAGACCTTTGTTTGTCCAACATAGAAGCTCCAAAGTCCAAGCGTAGAAGAAGAAGTGTCGAAGACAGAGGTAGCCAGAGAGAGGAGCAATGCCAGCATGAGAAGGGACAGAAATGGCTAGAGATTAGGCGGCGGCCAGCTACCAGCAGTTGCACGAGCAAAGGCAGAGAAGGTGGAGGGATTCGCATGAGAGAGAGAGAGAGAGAGAGAGAGAGAGAGTTTGATCTTTGAGAGTGAAGGGCTTCTTTTCCTAGGGTTTCAATGGAAGTGGGTTGGCCGGGTCACAAGTCGGATCAGAACCGAATGGGCAACAAATTTGGGCGCTGCCAACTCGCCCGGTTCGCACGATCTCGCCGATCTTGCGAACTGGCTTGGCGCTCTGACGTTGATCCTGCAACTCCGAGCTGCACAGTAGAATCGGGAACGGAGATGGGTTGTGGGTGCATTGGATCGTGCGCTCATACGAACTAGCACGCGATCCTGACAGCCATGCTGTACTCTCGACCTCACAAGTGACTGTCTTTCCCGTGAGGATATTTACGAAGATTTGCATCAATACACATAAATCAAAATCAAATGAGATTTAATTAGACAACTCGAACATATTAGAAAAGATTATTCACGACAAAATCAATTGATCCATACGAATATTTGCGCCCATAGTCACAAGAGACAAATAAATCAAAATCAAGCAACCACGAACGAAATCGGAGAAATCTTGATTTAATCAAACGAATTTCAAGAACGGATCTGAAAATGCTCCATACGAAAATCCATTATATAAGCTCTTTTTCTTCATGACGCAGACGGGTTTGGCCAGTGGGGTTAGCCATTCAATAAACTAGAAACCTGGTAACATTATCTTCCAGTGCAACGTCGATTTCAACAAGAGCGATCTCGATCGCATCAATTTGCAGAGAGGATTTGCGGGTGTAGTTGAAAGAGGGGCTATAGGGATGAGTAATGAAATAAGGGTATTAATATCTACTTACAAAAATTGGGTGGTCCTTCTTCTTAAATAAAAATTTATTAGGTCCTGTTTTAATAATTTTTGTGTAATTGATCCTTTTATTAATTAATATTTTTTAACAGTTCTTAATATCAATTTTCCATTTTTTCAAAGCCAATCCAAAATTCCTAACTAATTTAATTAAGGGTTGTTGGTTTAGACGTTTTAGCCCATATCCCGAGCTAACTCAAACGGCCGGTGAGCAGCTTTTCATACGTTGATTTAGAGGGGGAAAAAAAACAACTTTTCATATATTACAAAAAGAAGGGTCTTTTAATATTTCACTATAATATCTTGTCTTTGATTTAACTTTAACATTACAGGCTTACAGCTAACAACTCCCTTTGCACTAGTTCAAAATGTATTAAGCTAGGCAGAAGGGATTCTTTAATGTTCAAGAGAGGTTTAGTTAAACTTTAAAAGTAGAAGAAAATATCTCAATAAATTACAAATAGATATAAAGGATAAATACAACCTATGGTCATCATTAAATAAGTAATATATCTATACATTATATACAGAGAATATCTTGTGTAACCTATGTTGTATAGATACTTTAAAACAGTCGTCATATCCGTAACTGATATATATCATGTTGAATATTTTATAGATATTTTTAGATACTTCTAGTTATATTTTAAAAAAATTTACTTTATTTTTTTATATTTTTATACCTATATAAATAAAAATTATAAAGTAATCAATAAAATAAATATATTTTAGTATCTTAACAAAAATTTATGCTAATATTCAAATCATTATTTCTCTATTTTAATTTAAAATTTATGTTTTTATGTTAATTTTTTACTAATTTTATATATCATACTATAGCCGTATCGTATTTTATAATTTTTAAACATTATTATATCCCTATATGTATCTCGTATCTACATCTATGCTTCATAGTTTGTAACCACTTTTTGGTCTTTCTAAATTATATTGAAACCTTTTTTTAGTTCCATATATATGTATTTTATTAACATCTATACATAATCAATTAAATATAAATAGAAAGAATTGGATAAAATTGTAAAAAAGTAAACATCTTCTAACCAAAACTCCCACTACATTTTAAAACTACCTAATAACCATTACAATTCATTAATACATTTTTATTCCCCTCTTACTTTTAGTTTAATTTTAAAAAATAACAAAAATTCATTTTAAAATTTATACTAAAAGTAAAAAATATGAATTGATAGACACTAAAGTGCCTATTATTCATATCCACTGGTAATTTATTAAAAACAAGCAACACTGAAGGGATAAAATATACATTTATCATAGACAATACCTTTTTTATGGTACAGAGAAAATACCCCATTTACTTCCTTTATTTCGGTTGAAGAAAGAAATAATTGTAGAATTTTACAACAATCCAAGAGTCAATTGAATTCATTGTGAGCAGCAAGTCGCAAGTATGATTTTAAAGGAAATTTGATTGAGAAAAGATATTTGAATATAGTTTTTTCTTTTATATTTTTTTTATTTATAGGGACATAAAAAAAGCTGATGGAAAATTAAAAAGAATAACTGAAAAAAAATTATAACATATCCCACCATTTTTTTATGTGTCAATGAGAATGTTAGATTTATTATGCATGCACACATGAAAAAGGTGCATTCTACAATACATATAGCAAAATAAGGTGTATGATGCATCCGTTGGCACAGTTGAAATTGTTTTTTACCCACATTCAGATAATTGACTAAATAAAATTAGTAATATGGGCAAATGAATTAATGAATGTGGTTAAATGAACTCTTGAACATGGCTAAGTAACCACCTCTTTATCTCCTTTCTCTCCTTGCATCGTTATCTTCATGGCTTCCCCTCAGCCCTTGGCCACCGATGCCCTCGACAACCACCACCATAATCTGTGCAACCATTGAACTGCGACGCCCAACATCTTCCACATTACTAGAAACCATAAGCACCACATCAAACACCAAAGTTGCAAAAAGAAGAAACGATCCCATGAAACGTGAAACCACACGCTCCATGATTCCTATCCTCGATCTTCAACTGCAGCATCCAATGAGCCTCATTCTCATGAGCCATGTTTAAGCAGTTGACTCTCTCATCCATAGGCCCTCGTAATACCAGCCGGTTTCGATGATACCCTTCGAGCTCAAAAGCACGTTGATCTCGTTGACCAAAAGAAAATAGCAGTGAAACTTGAAGATAAAACAAAAAATGAATTCTGGGCAGTTCCAAGTTCCCTCCTTTTTCCTCTATAAGTTCTTCTTATTTTGGAATCTCATCTAGAATGTTCTCGGTTTTAGCTTGAAATGCAGGCAATGGGGGTTGGTTGAGAGTTGAGATGGAGAGGTTCCCAGTCTTCAAGCTTTCAACTTTTGCAAAGTTGGGGGAGGACTATAGATTCATAGAGCCAAGTCAATGAACGCTGCATCCTTTACGTGAGAAATTTCTCCTTCTTGTCATTCTTTCCTTTTCTTTATAATTTTTTTTAATCTCTGTTTTGAATTTTTGGATGAATTGTAAACACTGTGATGAGAAAGTGAAATTCAATTGAAAATGAGAATTTAAAGGAGAGAGTGACTTTGATTGATTTTGGAGCGCCTGTGTTCGGGTTGCTTCCCTGAGAAGAGGACGAACACTGGAGAATTTGTTGTGGCTTCCACGGTCGCGGTGATGGAGGTTTCTGGTGCGGCGGAGACTTCGGTGAGTGCGGTGGTTGCAGAGGACAAGGTTGGAGGTTCTGAGTATGCTTTTGAAACAAATATTCTTTTATTTGTATTGTCCACAATTTCATTGAAAGCTCAGATCTAGATCCGTTTGATGGTGTGGTGGTGTTTGGTGGGTGATGAGGGTCGCAGTTTGGCGGTCACAGAATATGGTGGTGGTTGCAGAGGCCATTAGAGGCCAAGCGCAGAGAAGGAGTTGCGAGCGTGTATCGATGGAGGGAGGGAAAAGAGATAAAGGGGATGGTGCTTAGCCACGTTCACAAATTCATTTAACCGCATTCATTGGTTTATTTAGCCATTGTTAATTAGGAGTGTTCATGATGTAATTTGAATCGATTTTGAGCAAAAAATTTATTCGATCTAAATAATAAAATATATAACAGTTTGGATTGGCTGACGTAGTAAAGTATCGTAAAAGACTAGTTCGAATTGGATCGGTTTAATCAATTTTTTATAAAAAAAAATATTAAGTATAGAATATTATAAATATAAAATAACTTAAATTAAATTCATAAAATAAATCAATAAAAATAAAAATAAGAATGATTAATGTAATATGTATAATATAATATTTAAATAAAAATGACATACAAATATAGAAAATTATGTGATAAATTAAAATTATTATAAGTAAAAGTGTAAAATTAAAAATAAAAAATTATATTAGATGATATTATCCGATTTGGATTGAATCGGATCGATTTTAAAAATTAAATTTAAAATTCAATCCGATTCAAGCGATTTATATAAAATAAGATTCAATCCAATTTAAATTTTTACGATTTTGATTGATTTTTTATTTGGATTGGATCGGTTTAGCAGTTTTGATTAGATTGAATTGGATTTGAATATCCCTATTATTAACTCCATTTAACCATATTTTCTGAATGTGGGTAAAAATCAGGGACAGCTATACTACTAAGTGCATCATGCACCTTATTTCGCGAGTTACATTGCAAAACACACCCATAAGAAATCTCAACTTGATTTATTATCACCAAAAAATACAATCAACTTCAACTTTTATTGCTTTCAAAGATGCTATGACAAACCCAACAAAAGGTTGGTGTCTGGGAACATAAAGAAATACACACGTAAAGATGACTCATAAAGATACAAATATTATATATATCACTTCATAAAAGGTACCGTCTTTTTAGGAAGATGCCAATATCTTTTCTCTGATAGACTTGAAAATGGCTACCATTTTCTTATTGTCAGGGAGGTTTTCTTTGATAACTGGTGCACCCTTGAAATTATTAAACCATGCATGCAAGCGAGGGAATTTCTCAGCTTCTAGGACCTTCAATTCATTCATATCTTCCAAAGTTACAAGAAATTTAAAAATTGATCCAAAAGCTATGTCGACAATGTTAATAGTGTCCCCACCAAAAAACTTCTTCTGATCAACTAAGCATTGATCCTCAACAACTTTGAGATGTTCCCAGACCTTCTCTATGGCCTTCTCCCTCTTTTCATCATCAGTGATGATGTAGTAGAGTACCGCAACTGCAGGAACCTTTAGACATTGACCCCAACATTATTGAAACTTTGAATCAATATAAGAATGTTAGAGCACAGAAAATTAAGACAATGCACAAAGTTAGTTAGCTAAAGAAAATTACTAAATAGTAAGAATTTTTGTCAAAACTTAAGTGCCAAAATAATGTGGTATGAGTAATGATTTTTAGATAAAAAAAAGTGGGTTTTACCACTATATTTTAAATTCTGATTATTATTCTAGGTTTATAGCTTATTAGCTGACAGGGTATCTGAAAAACATGGATTGAACTAACTACTCTTAGAATAAGACGAGGTGCTCATGATCATGTTGGAAATGCTGGAAAAACACAATATGATCGAGTTTCTAAACATACCATTTGATCAGCATATGTAACCCAAAACCTTGCCTGAGCTCTCTCATAGGGATCAGCAGGGACCAATGGGTTCTGTGGCCATATCTCGTCAATGTATTCAACAATGATCATGGACTCACATATGGGTTTTCCAGCATGAACAAGCACTGGAGTCTTCTTGTGCACAGGGTTGTATTGAAGAAGTTGAGGACTCTTGATGAAGCGGTCTTCCTCTATGTACTCGTATGGTATACCCTTTAGCTTTAGGGTCCATACCACCCTCATAGTGATGGGGCTATACCAAAATCCATGTAGCTTCAACTCTTCCATTCTGGATTCTGTGGCTTGTGTATGTGTTACCTCGCCCAGTCTGTCTTTATAGAGTGCATGAGCCATGGAGTCATCTGGCTTGTTCAACAAGTTCAATATTCAGAAGTATAATAAAATATATGAAGTGACTTTGCTTACTTTCATAGAAGTAATGGCCAACATAAATTTCGCTTTGAAATTATGAGGCATTACTGTGATCATAGAAGAATATAAAGATTTCTTTAACGAAAAGTTATTTAATAGTATAAAATATGAGTTTAACTTATATCTTCTTCATATATATATATATATATATAGAGTGGGGGCGCACGTGAGAGAGAGACGTTTATAAGATCAATTTTTTGCATGGAATTAAGCTTCCTTGATCCTTCATCTTTGTGCTTTGGGACACGTCCTAATCTTGTAGTGTGATGGGCTCTGATGGTTTTAGAATTTAAAGATTCGTAAGGTGATGTCACATTATTAGCAACCACTTTTGACTAGGAGTCGTAAGTGCTTGCATCACCTATGGGAAATGTATTTTTAAACATATTTTAGATATCACTTTAAATATCTGGAGATGATGTGCAACCACCGTTCATTATAAAGTTAATAGCCTAAATTATATTGGAAGTTTAAGGTTAAATATTAGTATATATAAATACATTAAAGTATTATTGATCAAATATTAAGTATTTTTAAGTCAATTATAGAAATTATAATTTATTTAAATATAACTCTTTATAGTTCTAGTAGTTGGAGGAGTTTACCTTCCTTTCAAGTATTACTTAGTTAATTTGAAACCACTAAATAAAGTAAGAATGAAAATTCTCAGTAAAAAATGAATAGTTCTAGAACATTTAAACTATAGTGACTCCAGCCGTATTTTAATACAGAAAATACTACATAGCTACATAGTCATATTCAACATATCATATAATCACATATTATAATATAATATCATAGGAAATAAAAGTAGGCCATTTTGACGCAATTTTGCATGCAAGATAATAAGCCAATACTACAGTATCTCTACTTTAGTTTCGCCATTTTTTTGGTCTACTTATCTCATACAAAGTCGAAGGCATCAATTCTCTTAGGGAATTCCCTTTTTTGGATGTTACTCATAATATCATGACAACAAAACAAGATAATTACGTTACATTAACTAAGGCAAGTAACATAAAATGATCTTATATCTATTCCTTTGTCTTTTATGTAGTTAGCTATAAGTCTTAAATATCTTTTCTTTAATTCACATGCTTGCCGTTGTGCATAAATTCTCACACATACATAATAATGCATAACCCAATTAGTAATACTAATTTTTAAGTAGTATAAAGAAATAATAAGTAAAATAACTTACAACAATAATGAGCATCTTTAATATAAATGAACTATAAATAAAATAAATTGCAATAAATAATGAGTAGCATAAATAATAATAATAAATAGTAATAAGTAACTTTAATATAAAAGGACAGTAAATAAATTTAACAATAGTTTAACAAAAATGAGCAAATAATTGTAACTAGGGTTTTATTTCATCAATAACTTCATTTTTTACCTTAAAATTATATGTCCACTAAGTTCCTTCTTAATCTCTTAACTCTATTTCTTTGTAATTTCTCTCTATTCTTTCATGCTACTCCTCCTAAGTTTCACTACTTTCACTCTTTTGTCACTTTTGTTTTCTCTCTGCGACACTTCAACTCTACATCCGTCTATTTATAGAGGCTCGGTGGCATATTTCAGAGGGGAAAATTTTGGCTAATTGTATTAGGACCTCTATTGTTTATATATAGTCTCCTTTCTTCATAATTACCATGCCTTTTTTTTTCCTACATAAAGACTCACACAAAGACTTAATTACACAAGAGTTAATTGCACAAAGACTTGGCAACCAAGTCTTCACGTCACTTCTTTCTTTCTTTCTTTCTTTCTTTTTTTTTATTATTATAATAATTATATTGCCATTATCATTATTATTACTACTATTATTAGTTTATATATCTCTTCTAATAATATTTAATTAATATTTATTATTGTTTTTAATATTATAATTATTATTTGCTTTTATAGAATAATATATTTTTAAGTCCTCGTTGCTAGTTATAGTCTTATTTTAAAAAATTAATGTCTTTGATTTGATTATTTGATCAATTAATTGTTATCACAAAATCAACTCAAACAAATCAACTAAAGTTTTTTTAACTAGATTACTCTACAAAATATTTTATGAAAAATAGGGATGTTACATGATGTATAAATAATTAAAAATTTTAATTATATTTTTGGTCAGTATCATAAATGTGACAAAATATATATAATAATAGATGAGAAATATTTTTATCAGATTTATTAATAAATTATCAAACATTTTTACTTATTTATACATGATTGTTTGTATATCAAAATATGTATCTATAAAATTATATTCAAATAACGCCGCTGTTTAGAAAGCATGTAGCTAGAAGATTGAAGGGGTATAAAGAGTAAACAAACCTCTACATAAACACTCCACTCAAACTTCAATACATGATTGAGTGGTAATGTTAAAAACAAAAAAAATCTTTAGTCTCAAAACTATATATGCAACGTGCGTTTTGAATCAGTAAACTAGGGGACCGGTGATTAAAAACTATTGAGCCTTGACAAACACGCTAATGTTGGCCATGTTATCAACATAACAAATGTGCAATAGAAAAAGCTTGCATTACTCAATTTTCTCAACTTGAAGGCGTAATTACTCACTTTCAGGAATTGGCTGGGAGCATTGAGGTGTGAGCATCTACTATTCAGATATCCCAAAGTTGATTACTCATCAATACACGTTCCATTGCAAAGAAATCTTGTAAGCCAAAGCATTCCACTATATAAATATGAAGTGAGATCATTTTATGTAAAAGAGTCCTGCTATTTGGAGATTCTTATTTGTGTATCTATCAATTATTGAAAAATTCATGTATATAATCGGTGAATCGATTGACTACAATAGTAAATGATAATCCTATCATCCAATTTTTTAATTATGTATGTGAATTCTCCATTTATTTTCACAACAATCCCTAGTAATTAATGGACACATAAATAAGTACGTACAAATAATATTTCTATATAAAATGTATTTCCTCCTTTTGAACAGCACAAAAAATTGGTTCCTCCATGCCCCTTATCTAGTATTCTAGTGTTTTATCTTGTATGTAGCACTGGAATACAAGATCTCTTTGTATATCACGAAATAGCTGGTTGTGTAGCATCAAAATACACAATGTCTATGTATATCAAGAAAAAGTAATTTCTTGGGAAGGCTTACAGCAATGCCCTCACTTTAACTAAAAAAATGGTGTAAGTAATATGTAATGGTAAGAGTTTTATTTCACTGATTGACCCAAGAAAACTAGTAATAAGGAAGCAATATTTTATTGGCATATTATACTATCAACGTAATGTAGCATGAAAATAATATTGGGACGGCAAGTTTTGGGTAAAACATTTGCTTTCTCATGGGTTTCTTTCAATTTTATTTTTTAACAAAAATGCACTCTACCTCTGAAGTTTAGCTAAGCCATTTCACAATTTATGCGGAAGTAATTTTTAGGAAGTTATAGTCTATTATAAGCATCGTATGGGGAAAAAAAATAAATGTCTATTACAAGCATGCAAATTATTTGACATGCTTAAGGTACCGTGTCGACTATGAGGTCTTTTTGTCCTTTGATGAAATGACTTTTATACCCCCCAAGGTACAATGTTTGTGGCGGCACTGATAAAATAAGTGGAGCGTAGCGTAAGGTTCTGTCAGAATAAAATGTTACAGTGGAAAAGGTGGTCCTCACGTTAGCACAGGTACCGTCCAAGAAAACACAAAATATTAAAGCTATGATTAAGCTCATTGATATGGTATGTGAAAATTAAATTTGGAATAAATTTATGTAAAGATATTATTACACAGGGGTAAGGATATGGCAACTTGTTGGGGCCAAAATCTCACAGAATAACATGTCAGTTATGCATATATCACTTTCCGACGGGTTCTTAAGTGGGCGGCGATTAGTTTGGGACCACATGGTCCAATGCAAATGGTAAATAAATGTGGTGCTGATTTATAAAGTTAAGAGTAGGCAAAACATAGAGAATTAGAAGTAAGTTAACAAATCTAAATCTTATTGGGTGGACACCTTAGGTAAGAGAATAAAGCATAGTGCTGTGGTGGGATCCGGAAAAGTCAGCTTGACCTATAAATGGGCTTGAGTTCGACATTGGGCAGCAATAATGGATCGTGTGTTTTCAAATCTTCATTGTTATTATTGTTTCACTTGATAGCTACATCTCACTATCAAGTGAGGTAGAAATGTGTTGACCGAAAAAAAGTGAGGTAAATGTGCATAAATATTATAGTATACATGTGCACCTTTATAAAATCATGTCATTTTTCACTCGCTTTCCTTTGAAAAAATTCCTTTGAGTTTGTACTTGTTAAGAATGTTCTAAAGCAAAGACATGAATTGTGCTATTTACACAGAAATGACTCATCTCATGCATAGTTTTCATATAATAAGGTTATCTAATCTAATTACTTCAAAATTACAGTAAAATAATTATAGAACTACTTTGATACTGAATTTATTGGCTGAATCGTCAAGTTATTATGAGTGATTTAAACACATTTGTTCTTTCTCATTATTTTCAAAGTTGAAAAAACCGCAACAATGAAAAAGGCTACATCATTCAAAAGCAAATGGTCAATGAATGATTTTTGGCAAACAGTTACTTAATTTTCAAATCTGTGCTGCATATTCTTTTCTTGAGGATTAAAATGTGAACATGTTCATATAGTTATGTTTACGTTTCTCCAGTTTTAAGAAGAAAAGAAAAGACGTAAAAGGTTCAAAGCTATGTATTAACATTACTAAACAAAATGGAATTTATTAGGAAAGATGCTAACCATCGCAAACAATTTGTCTAAACAGTATTGCTTTTCCTTTTTAAAGCAATATTTATGTTAACCGTGCAAGATGCATTCTCAAAATATCGAAAATCCAAGCTAGGTATAAAAGAACCCCCCTGACCCCCAACCAAAAAATTTGAAAAAACAAAAAAGAATGATGAAATTACTCACAATATTAAATGTTGGGGGGATTTTTCAGAACTGAATTAAGCTCTCATAGCTTAGGTGTACCAAAAAAGCTCTCATAGCTTAGAGACCTCTTTTTTTTTCTCGTCAGACCTTAGAGACCTTCGAATTTCACACTATTGGTTAAAGTGATAGTCCCTTGATCTCTTAACTAGAGGTTTCGATTAGAGTCCTGGGAATGGAAAAATTCTCACTGAAAGACCTTTATCCCTTTTATAGACCTCCGTCAGGTTGGATTGAATTAGACGGGTTCCTGGTAATACGACCCAAATATCAATAGTTCTATCGAAACAAAAAAAAAAGGAAAAAAAAAATCCCATAAAACATTTGGAACACAATAAAAGGAGAGCTGTATGATTGGGAGCTTATATCAAACACATAGTGGGCAACATTTGAAGTACCAAGCATCAAGGACAGTGGCACATAATACAATACACGCCACAAAATTTAAACTCAGGGCTTCACTTTCTCCTCCCTTTGTTTTCTCACCGGTTTACGTGATTGGACCGCTGGTTTATGAACCCAAACCAGTCGCCAAAACCATTGGCTTATGTTATCTTCCGTTTCGTGCCCGTGACGGTGAAACCGAAGTTGTGCTCACTGGAGTTATAAAAAATTATTCTGACCGGTGACGATGTTTCGAATGGGCTTCTAGCCCAAATTCATTGGACCGTTAAGATTCTAAAGCAAAGCAGGTAAGAACAAAACATTCACAACTTCTGACAAAAAAGTGAAAATCCACAACTTAACTTGGTGCATGACTCTTTTGCTGTTGACTTATTTGGCTAGGGTTCGTTTGGCTATTAAAAGCCGAAAATAATACTGTCACAACTCACAACCAAAGTGTTTGACAAAGATTTTTCTAACTCATAAGACCATTTTTGTTGCATGTCACACAACTCATAAAACCCTAGGTCGTTGCTTCTCCGCTATAATTAACAGTTTTAACTAGATAAACTCTCTCTAATAATACCAAATTAACCTAAAGCTTACTACACAAAGTAGATTGTAAGACGCAATTTCTTAAGCAATAATGCTACATAAATATGTTTAGATGAGCTGGCTCGCTAAATAAACAACCTACTTTTGGTGTTTTTTAAAAAAGGGGGAAAAAATCACAGTCTAAGTGGTGAATTGAGAGTATTCTACAATGTAAAAAGTTTGAACTGAACAAAATAGAAAAGGCTGTGTACAGATAGAAAAGTTTATAATAAACGAAGCTTGTATAATAACAAACAGCATTTGGTGCAAGGAAAATTAAATGAGGTTGCTGGTCAGCGGTCTTCTGAAATTTTCCATCAATCCTATCTGAAAGTCATCAGCATAGAGAGTGGCCCGAAATGGACACTTTCAGCGTATTAGCTCCCATTGCCGTCAACTCAATATTATTGATGCCGCCACCATCAGCTTGGATTCGCTATTCAGCTCTCAATATATGCCAGTTAAAGCTTTGGAGAAGGAAAAGAAATGAAAAGATTTGAATAATAATTAGAATTTATAAACGCATTTTACTCTATAAATTTTTTTTTTTAAAATCTCAACTTACAAACATATTTTTACTATCCCGTTGCAATTTATTCGTTGGTCCTAATAATAGGAATGATTAAAGGTGCTCTTATCCACCCCTAGATGAATCGTCCAAATTAAAGATGAACATGACGACGATTATGTCCCCAACATCATTTTCCTTTTCGTATTTCTCGTCTATCAGATCTCCCATGCCCCAGCCACAATAGAAGAAAGCAAACCAAAAAAATCGACAACGCATGATTAACCTTTTATAACATTTCTTTATTCTGTTTAACTACTATAATTACCAATACGTTTAGAGTTTTCCCCCCTTTTTCTCCGAGTCGATGCTTGTGATAACCTTTAAAATAGGAGGAGAGTTCAGCTACCTTGTAAAAGGAAATACCCATGCGACACATGCATGTTGTGAGAATTAAAGATTTCGATGTATATGTCATAGGTCATAACATTAGGCTTAAATGCTGCAAATATTTAATATTTTAATACAAACTTTCATCGTCCTCTCTCTCTCTCTCTCTTACACACACACTTATATATATACACACACTATATTCATTTTAAAAAATCATATCTAGAGGTGTTCATGGTTTGATTTGTGTTGATTTTGGGATAAATTTTAATCGAACAAAACCAATCGGTTTTGGCATTTCATCAATCAATCAGTTTAGAACAATGTAGAGAATCGAACCAAATTAAGAGAAAAATTTCAAAACATGAATTGGTTATAGTCTTTGTCTTGTACCTTAATACTGCCTTCAAAATCAAGTAAAACAGACCTAAACAAAATATAAAACAGCCCCTAAAGATCAAGAATGCAATGAAACAAATCCAATAGTGTGAAATTCGAAGTCCATATTGTAACCAGCAAGATTCAAACTTAAAATTTGAAATACAAAAATAAAAAACCCCCAATTATGTGGTTTGAATCCTCACACGATAATCCACACAAGCCTAACCATTGTTGGACTTCAAATCGAAGTGCTAACACATCATTGAGAACTACAAGGCACTTGGAGAAGCCATTGACATGGTGGTAGGTATGGATGAAGAAGGCCATCAACAAGGTGTTGTGGGTGTTGCTTGTAGTAGAGCACAGTGGTGCAGTGAATGATTGCAGCTCGTTTCCTAAGCATGTGCTTGAAGCAACAAGGAGAGAGCACCTACGATTGAGAGAAGAGACCAATAGGGAATCTATAAGGAGATTAGGTTGAGATGTTGAGCAAAAAGAAAAGAGAGTAAGGTGGCAAAAACGAAGAGAGGAAAAATTCACCAAAGAGAGACAAAAGCGTTAGTGGCACAATTCTAAAAAGAAGTGAGAATGATTAGGGTTATGGAAAGGAAAGAGGCAGAAAATCAAAGTGGGTATTTTTGTCAATTTAACATAAAACTAAGGGTATATTAAGATCTTTATTATATACATGTTCAGTTCGATCCGGTTTGAATATATCAACCGAAAACTGAATCGAATAATTGATTTTCAAAAATTAAAACTGAAAAAAAAAAACCAATTTAATCATTTTTTTTTCAATTTTTGGTTTTTTAGATCGATTTTATCAATTCTATTTGGTCCAATTTGGTTTTGAGCATCCCTACCATTAGTAAAATTGTTCCTAGGCAAGCGTTAAGTAACATGGAGCCATGAATTATCTCTCCCATAAATTTAAACTATTAACAGAAGCACATAAAATAGTTTTATGCTTTGATACACCTTTTCACAATAACTTGTTTGGGTTTGAAGCGTAAATAATTTTAAAAACGACGGTAAATGAAGATTAAATACTAGACCATTTAACTATGAAAACTTTAGTACTATGTCATCTATTATTTTTTTCAAAAATTTAAATTATTGGATAAAGGTATATATGAATAGTTTTATACCTTAATAGTGGATAAACATATAATTAGACTATATTCCCATAAAGAAAACACACAAATTTTTCACACATGATAGCTGGCGATAAATGTTTTTTTTTTTTTTTGGATGAGGTACTTTTTATTTTTGATGAAGAATGTTTGTCCTGGGTATTAGGATTGTGTAATTTTTTTTCGCCTGTATATATCGATCTAACACTCTTGTTGCTTTTTTAATGTACTTTTTCTCTCTCTCTCTCTCATTGTACTTTTTAATATCTATACATACATTATTTATGTAATAATTGCTAAAACAATAATATGCAGAGTTATTAAAATATATGTAATTAATTTATGTAAAACAAATATATATTGTACCAAAATTCTAAGTTGATACCACTATGTGTCGATAAGGGATGATTGAGCATGGTGTCGAACTGTTATAAATCAATGTGTCGAAGATGTGTCACGGGGAGTTGAGCGGATTAGGAGTTTCAATGAATGGGCGTTGTGTTGCAAAACGAGATTAAGGGGAGCTACATGACATGATCTTTGTCGTGATGATTTATGGTCGAAACACCCATTATCTTTCAAGGCACTTAGAGAAATTTGGTTTAGAGAATGAAGGTTAGCTTGACAAAATTTATGTCGAAGTGGATTTTGTGAATGGTTAAGATGCAATTATTCCAAAGAATGAAGCAAAGATCAATGGAGACGCGTGGCACTGGTTATAGAATGATAAGTCACGTGGATAACTGTCGAAGACACGTGGCTTCTCAGGATGTACAACCATTGAGGACATGTGTTTGTCACTTGTAAGATCTAGTTGCCTATATATGAGTTTGGTCTATGTAATACAGGTTGGAATTTTTACTTACAAATGCTCACATACTCTGCCAAAGTCACCATGATGACTAAGAGTTCCGAGTTAATTGAGTAATTGTTTTGTACCCTTCTTTCATTTTATTTTGTAGGATTAGTTCTTTATGTTTCCAATGTACATTCAATTACATTGTAGTAAAATTGTGTTATTCTTCTAACATACATATTTGAGCATTATTCATTGTCTTGTTTTTAACGTGCATTCTTTGTTTTGAGAACTCACTCAGAGAAGTCGCTTCTACTTCTCGAATTGAGATCAACAAGCAAAATTTTGTTGACTTTATTTGTTTGCTCAATAAAAATCACAGAAAACATCCAAAAATTTGTGCTTTTATCAGTCAAAAATTATTTGTAGTTTACCATGGCATGAAAATTTGAGGAGCATCAAAGCTGATCACCATGCATATATTAAGCCATTTATTTTCTTAGGACACACTTGGTATGCATACATAGTGCCATTTACGTAGCATTCCCACACAAAACACACAACCTCGTCAAGGTAGGAGTGTGAGTGTGTGTGTGTGTGAGAGAGAGAGAGAGAGAGAGAGAGGAATCGGGTAGGGGAGAAGAGGAGGCGCTTCCTTTGATTGAGGAATAATGATAATATAAACTCGAGTTTATGTTGAACTCTATATATGAAAACATCTCAATCACTCAAGATATAATTTAAAATTATAAATATTATATAATTATTGGTTGATTGATTACTACATATAAAGTTAATCATAAAATCGAATCTATACTAATATTTTTTTTATTTGAGACAAAAGAAACAAGGATTCCAAGGGGCTTATAAGGCATTTAGATTAACAATATTGACACACACATGTGTGATTTTGGTGTACAAATTAACAAACATACTTTGGCCCGACAATAACTGCTGGGGGTGACAGTAGATGGGCATGATCTAACAGTATATCAAAATTAAACTCATAAAATTTTCTTGAAAAGTTAATTAATTAAATCATAGAAAGGATTTTTTTTAACTTTTTTTATGGAAAGGGATTTTTTTTTAACTTTAAACAAACACATATGAAAAAAATAAATTAGTAGTTGAATAATATTTTATAAAATTTAATTTATATGTATTGTCAATATAAAATTTTTTTATTATAAATATCTAATTATATATTATTAAATTAATAAAAAATATTTAATTTAATCACCAATTATTTTAAAAATCTTACTAATACAATTATTTAATTGGATGCACTATAAAGTGCAAATTAAACCCTATTTTACTAATCAGATGAATAGACTTTTCTGCGTTTGAATAATCAAAAGTAAAATCACATGAAATTACTTCTGGTAAAAAATAAAATAAAAAATTGCTAGCATTGCCAACTGCCGCTTACGCTCCAATTCTCCAAACTCTGCTTCCTTGAAGCCTTGAAACTGAAAAATCCACAACCGCCAAATTGCCAAGCAAAACCACACAGCACAAAAACAACACGACTGACTGAATCCCAACCATAAGTGTCGGTAACTTGTCGTAGCATCACTATCTTCTTTCCTTCTCCATTGTTTTTCTTTCTGTTGGTAGAATGTTTGTGAAGTTCCAACTATTGTACGCCACCAACCACTGTTTCCACGCACCCCTCTTCGCAACCGCAAACGCAAACGCGGTTTCGGTTTCTCCCTCAGAGAAAGCTGAGCAAGTTCCTCACAGAAGCAATGGCGCCAAAGGAAGCACCTTTGTTAAGCGCTCTTCCGGAGGCCGTGTGAATCGAGAGACCCAGTTGAAGAAACAGTGTTTGGAAAATAATTCGGATGATGGGGTTCTCAAAAAGAGCGAAATTGATGATATGAGTGGTGGTGGTGGGGGGAATTTGAAGTTGCACACCAAGTGTTCGACGAAATGGGTGTCGTATGGTGGATGCATCCCTGCCATTCTAGAAGCTTTGGATAATGTTCGGGATGTGGGCGAGGCTTTGCGACTGTGGGAGGAGAGGATCAACAACAAGGAAAGGAGTATCATTCTGAAGGAACAAAGGAGGTGGGATAGAGCCTTGGAGATCTTCGAGTGGTTCAAGGAGAATGGCCATGAGTTGAATGTGATTCACTACAACATTATGATTAGGACCCTTGGCAAGGCGCGGAAGTGGAGCCGTGTGGAGAGTCTGTGGAATGAGATGACTGCGAGAGGGATTGCTGCAATGAATTCTACTTATGGAACTTTGATTGATGTTTATAGCAAAGGCGGGCTCAGGGAGGACGCCCTTTTCTGGCTCGAGAGGATGCTTGGACAAGGGATGGAACCTGATGAGGTCACTATGGTGATTGTGGTTCAATTGTACAAGAAGGCGGGAGAGTTTCGGAAAGCTGAAGAGTTTTTCAGAAGATGGTCATTAGGTAAACCTTTGAGGCCAAAGAATAAAAGTACAGTGGCTACGCCAGAATTGGAGGAAAGGGTGGCGTATTCTAATGCTTCTTTGAGCTCGCATACTTATAATACCTTGATTGACACATATGGAAAGGCTGGTCAGCTTAAAGAAGCATCTGAAACTTTTGTTAAGATGCTTAAACATGGCATAGCGCCAACCATAGTGACATTCAATACAATGATTCACGTTTGTGGAAACCATGGACAACTAGAGGAAGTAAACTTACTTCTGCAAAAAATGGAAGAGCTTCGATGCTCACCTAACACAAGGACATATAATATTCTTGTCTCTGTCCATACTAAACATAATGATATAGATATGGCAACGAAATATTTTAAAAGGATGAAGGAGGCTTGCCTCGAGCCAGACCTTGTGAGTTACCGTACCCTGTTGTATGCATACTCAATAAGGAAAATGGTTCGTGAAGCTGAGGAGCTTATATCAGAGATGGATAAGAGGGGTCTTGAAATAGATGAATTCACCCAGTCTGCTTTGACTAGGATGTACATAGAAGCAGGAATGCTAGAACGGTCCTTGTTATGGTTTCAGAGGTTTCATCTAGCTGGCAATATGACATCTGAGTGCTATGCTGCCAACATTGATGCATATGGAGAGCATGGACACACCTTGGAAGCTGAGAAAGTCTTCATTTGGTGCCAAGAAACGAAGAATCTCAGCGTCCTTGAGTTCAATGTGATGATTAAAGCTTATGGCATAGGGAAATGCTATGAAAAAGCATGTAAATTGTTTGATAGCATGGAGAAAGATGGTGTAGTTGCAGACAAATGCAGCTATAGTTCTCTCATACAAATTTTGGTTAGTGCTGACAATCCGCATATTGCCAAGCCTTATCTTGAAAAAATGCAGAAGGCAGGATTAGTGAGTAATTGCGCCCCATATAGTGCTGTGATTTCCAGCTTTGCAAAATTAGGCCAATTGGAAATGGCAGACAATACATACAAGGAAATGATTGAACATGGTGTGCAGCCCGACGTCATAGTATATGGGGTATTGATCAATGCTTTTGCTGACGTTGGAAGGGTTAAAGAAGCCATCGGTTATGTTGACAAAATGAAAAGAGCTAGCTTGCCAGGAAATACAGTCATATATAATTCTCTGATCAAGTTATATACAAAAGTTGGCTATCTGAAACAAGCAGAAGAAACATACAAGTTGCTTCAATCATCAGAAGATGGTCCTGCTGCATACTCTTCAAATTGTATGATTGATCTTTATGCTAGGCAATCTCTGGTTGACCAAGCGGAAGAGATATTCGAGACCTTGAAGAGAAAAGGTAACGCAAATGAGTTTACATTCTCAATGATGCTATGCTTGCATAAGAAACTTGAGAGGTTTGATGAAGCCATTCAAATTGCAAAGCAGATGAGAAAATTTAGACTCTTGAAGGATTCAAAAAGTTATAATAGTGTGCTTGATCTGTATATTATTGCTGGGAGAGCCAAGGAAACCATAGAGATTTTCAGGGAAATGGTAAGAGGTGCCATTCAACCTGATGATTGTAGTTTTAAATCACTTGGAATCCTTTTGGTGAGATATGGAGTATCAAGGGAGGCTGTTGGCAGATTAGAAGTGTTGATGGAAAAGGATGCTTCTCATGGCATGCAGGCATGGCTGTCAGCACTAACAAGTGTGCTTGAAGTAGATGATTGTGATAGTGATAGTGAATAGATAAATCCTCTGCAACTAGTCTTCCAACACCCTTAATGGGTTTTGCAGAATTTTCTTTTGCTGTATTGTGTACATAAACAAGCTAGAAATGGAATATAAATATTGGAACGGAGCTCGTTTGGTTTAGATGCGTGTTGGATAAAGTTACATTTCCATGCTCTAAAATCAACTCAAAAGTGGGTCATGTTTGATTTTTCAATGTTCGTCGAAGAAAATGTTTGTTTGTGCTTCTTTGAGGGGAAAAGAAGGTGCTTATTATATTAAAAAATAAGCGTAAAAAGATTTAAGATAATTATTTTTTTTTTTTGAGAAAATAAAAGCTTTACTATTTTATTAACTAACAAACATAACTTTTAAAAAATTTAAAAAATTATATTATAAGGATTTTTTTTCCCCTAAGTTTGAACAAACATGGCTTAAGCCATTATTAGAATCAATTCTACTTTTGGAGTAGGACAAAAAAAAAAAAAAATGCCATGTAATTACATAATCCTTACTTTCTCTCATACTAAGTTTTTATGTTGGTGATTAGAATATTTTTTAATAATTTCATCTTTAAAAATGATTTACTTTACACCATCCAGGCAATGATTAATTATTTAAAATTACATGAAAATATTGTTCTTAAACACAAATTAATTCTTTTAAAATATTTAGAAGTGGTTGTCAAAAGTTCGGATTTTAAAGTTGTTACTTGTTAGTCTTAATAAAAATTTACCTATCTAGCACTTTCAATTCAAGATTGCAGAACAATTATTGAAAAGAATAAATTAAATCTTTTATAAAATCAATTGACCTTTCAAAAAAATTATACTAAAATCTAAACCAAACATATCCATCAGTTTCTTCACCTTTTTCATTCTATAAATAATCTTTATTAATTTTTTTAAAAAAAAGACTTAATTAATCAATAGATCCCTATAGTTAAGCCACCTTTTTAATTAAATATCTATAATTTAAAATTTTTTAATCAAATCCCTACATTAGATAAATTTTTATAATCAAATTTTTGAAGCAACCTATTATTACAGATTTTTTTTAAAATTTTGTTTAATTTAACATATCCTAACTTAATTTTATAAGTTTAAATATATAAATTTATTAACTCTAATTGAAAATTTTGTAATGATGGATTATTTCAGGAGTTTGATTACAAAAATTTATTTAATATAAAAATTTAATTAAAAATTTTTAAATTATAGAAATATGTTTGACAGGAGGTTTGGATTTTCATTTCAAAGAATTTTATTCCGGAAATAACTTTTTCGAGCATGTATTTTTTAGAAGGTTTAATTATTCTGAATGTCCTTATAGTTTCATTCAATTTTCAATTTGGTCCCTATAATTTAAAAATTTTTAATTAAGTCTCTGCATTAGATAAATTTTTGTAATCAGATTCTTAGAGCAATCTAAAATTACAAAATTTTATATAATTTAATATATTCTAACCCAATTTTATAAGTTTGAACGTAAAAATTTATTCAATTTAACAAATAATTTTGTAATGATAGATCGTTCCAGGAACTTGATTACAAAAACTTATTTAATATAAAAATCTGATTGAAAATTTTTAAATTATAAAAATCTAATTGAAAATTGGATCAAATTATAGGGACTTGTAGAGTAATTAAATCTTTTTAGAATATTTGGTAAATGAATTGAATTCCCAAAAATATTTTGTTAATTTCTGACAATACCCTTGACAGTCCTACAGTAGAGGGTAGTGGCAATCCGACGATGAAGAGTAATTGGTGATAGCTGGCAGTAGGCGATAATAAAGATAATTTGACCTTTTTATAAAAAAAAAAAAATATTCTCATCTCATAAAATTATTATAACCCCATATATGAGTTCGAAATATTTTGATAAAAATCTTACCTCAAAACTAATTCAAAAATATTTTTTCACAACTTATACCAAACATAAAAATCTCCTTAATTTTATCAAAAATATATTTTTTAACCCTCTATCAAACACCCCCAAATTAAAAATTGAATCAAATTATAAAAACTTTCAAATTAATTAAACCATATATATATAAAACTGAATTATGGATTTTCATCAAGTTCTTAGAAAAAGGATGTTAACCTTACCATCATAAGACTTTTTCTAAGCTTCATATAACCCTTTTAATACTATTGAAGTTGAAAAACTTAAGCACATTTGAGCTTTCCGAATAAACATAAAAAGATTAGAATCAAAGTTAAACCCATGAATTGCCACCTTCAATATATGAAAAGGCTAGAGGGGCTAAGTTCAAACTGTCAAAACGAGTTAAGGCCCTCTTTCAATTGACAATTTCACAGGGGAACAATGTCTTAGAATGTGAAAATGGTTCCAAATATCTTATTTGTTATCACTGCAACAACAATCACAAATTTTCCTAGCTACATCTTTGATCTCTCACTATGATTACATGGACGCCTTCTGATAACAAATAAGACAAAAAGGCCGTAACATTAGTGAAGCACCATTCTCTTCCAGTTCCAACCAAAAGGAAGCCAGATTCAACAGGGAAATAGCCCAAACTAATAGTCCATGCCACCCATGCCACCCATGCCACCAGCCATTGGAGGAGCCTCATCATCCTTTGGGAGTTCAGCAACAACAGCTTCAGTTGTTGTCATCAAAGATGATACACTGCAGAAAAATGGTGATGAGCAAAGCTATATGATTAACATTAACATATCAAATACATTTATAACCACAACAACTAAAACTGCTCCCACTAGGTGGGGTCAGCTACATGATTCTGACGACGCCAAAGTGTTCTGCCATATCAAATACATTACATCTAAGGCAGATTTCTTTACATCCTTACCTGGCTGCATCAACCAAGGCAGTTCTAATCACCTTCAATGGATCAATAATTCCAGCTTTAACCATATCAACATATTCACCTGATCATTAAAAAAGTTGACAGCGGATCAGTAATGATGGAAGGGCCTTATCTTTTGACATGTAAACACACAACCAGGAAAAAAGAAAGCAAGGAACACTGACCTTTAGCTGCATCATACCCAAGATCAGGGTTACTCTGTTCCAATAGTTTGCCAACAACAACAGCACCCTCAACTCCTGCATTTGATGCAATTGTGTGCACAGGTGTCTGCATTGTTTGTCAAAACAATTAGTAATAGAGTGAGCAAATAAATGTGAAATTTAATTAAAACCGTGCTATATCTTAGAGGCAAATCCAGCTGCCAAAGTATTGCAGAATGAAGCGTCAAAGGAATCAGTGAGGAGAAAGTAAAATCAACAAAATGTTATGGAAGATATAAACCAAAATATAAGCAAAAGTACAAAAGAAGAGAGAAAAAAAAAGGGGGGGGGGGGGGAGGAAACTAACTTTTAAAGCATTTTGGATAATTTGTACGCCAATCTTTTGATCAAAGTTGGCAGTTGGAAGCTTATCTAACTCATTTGATGCATAAAGAAGAGCAACGCCACCACCTGCGCAGCAGAACATAATGTTTAATTATGTCAGATCTAATTTTAGGATGTAAAACTGAGCATACAACTGCCAGTGCTAATAATTTACCTGGTACAATGCCCTCCTCTACGGCAGCCTTGGTTGCATTCAAGGCATCTGTCACTCTATCTTTCTTCTCACCAACTTCAGCCTCACTGGCTCCTCCAATCTGCAAAAGGCAAGTTTCATATGTTAATCTTATCATTATAGAACCTTAAGATGTTCACCAGGTAGAAAACCACTAACAAGCAAGGTCAACTTAAATAAGCATACCTTAAGCACTGCAACACCCCCAGAAAGCTTGGCTAATCTTTCCTGTAACTTTTCCTTGTCATAATCTGAAGTGCTATTTTCGATTGCTGACCTAATCTGTTAGTCAAAATTCATCACGAGAAACAGTCAGAAACAATAAACAATATGACCTATCACTGCATGAAAACAGAATACACCAACAATGGTAGAACCAAAACTAAGAGGAGATTCACTCAAACCTGATCACATCTTTCCTCAATTGCTTTCTTGTCACCAGCTCCATCAAGAATGACAGTGTCATCTTTAGAAATTGTTACCTAAAACATTAAGAATCTTAGTTGTCAAAATCCATCAAAACTATATTTTATCAGGTTAAGAATGACAACAAAGAAAATTTATTTTGAGCTTAAACACAAGTAGTTGCTAGATGAAAGTCTACATTGTCTACCAGAACTCTGCTGTGCATTAAAGTGCTATGACAAATTAAGCTAAAAGGTTACCTTTTTGCAAGTGCCAAGCATGTCCAGGTCCACTTTGTCAAGATTCAAGCCAAGCTCTTCAGTGATAAGCTAAATGTATAGAGAAGATGTATCATTCACATGTTTGTAAGATAGGATTTACTTTATAGTAATAACCTCATAGTGAACAGAACACTTACATCACCTCCTGTAAGAACAGCAAGATCCTGGAGGCCAGCTTTCCTGTTTTCACCAAAACCAGGGGCTTTAATGGCACATACCTAAGGCAATGCAACAAATACCACATCAGATAAGCAAAAACAGGAGTCCAAAATCTCCGGTAAGACCTAAAAAGTAAAGCCACAGACCGGCAAAACAAACCTTAATTCCAGCACGAAGCTTATTTAAAATGAGCGTTGCAAGGGCATCACTTTCCACATCCTCTGCAACAATCAACAAGGGTCTTTGTCTCTGGTGATAAGGACGTGTCAGCCAATACCAATATTTTCAAAAGTCAATGCGAAATGAAGCAAATGACAATGCTCACCTTCAAAGCCAACTCTAATACTTTAACTATAGCATTTATACTTGAGATTTTCTTCTCATGGATTAGAATGAGAGGATCCTCAAGTTCCTGTTGGCACAATGACATGACTTGGTCAAACATAATATATCTAAGAAACAAGGGGTGTTATTCTATAAACTATAGATTTAAAAAAAGAACATACACATTTCTGGTTCTTCTGGTTTGTTATGAAATATGGAGAAATGTAACCCCTGTCAAGCTTCATTCCTTCAACAACTTCCAACTCATTATACAAAGTCTTGCCATCCTGAAAAAGTTTAAAAGTTAAGTCTGAGCGGATGCAGAAAAGTATGGACGTAAATGTTCAAAAACCCTAAATGTTCAAAAACCGACTTGCAGCAAGGATAAAGGGAAGCATAGGAAAAGGCTCAATAACGGACGGCTGAGATTGAATATGGAATCATGAGGGAAAAGCCGAAAAAATTAAGGTAAATGAGCTCATTACATTAACAACCAAACCCTTTCTCCACAAAGAAACTAAAACCCAAAGAAAAAAGAAAGTTTACAAGACAAACATATGAAAACTTACTGAAATTGTGATCACACCCTCTTTGCCAACTTTCTCCATAGCTTTTGCAATTAACTCACCAATTTCTCTCTCCCCATTAGCTGATATTGTCCCAACCTATCATCACAAATTTAAAAATAAATATTTGTTGCTTTCTCCTGCTACATGCCATCGGAGGCTCTAACAAAATTTGATATACAAACCTGGGCTATTTCTTCAGAAGTGCTAATCATCCGAGCTCTGCTTTTCAGGTTTGTCACCACAGCATCAACAGCCATATTGATACCTCGCCTCAGGTCCATTGCATTCATTCCAGCTGCAACTGACTTGCACCCTTCCGTAAATATTGCTCGAGTAAGAATTGTAGCACACGTGGTTCCTGCCAAAATTTAGAATGCTCCGTCATTACTCGATTACAGTAAATGATACCAAAATAACTGCATAACATCAGCATGGTAAATGTAACAGCATTTGGATTATGAACATTTGTACCACGTCTTACAAATAAAGCCAAACCAATTTCCAGCTGTCAAAGAACCATGCAATCACACAGTTAATAAATACCAAAAGTAGCCTATGGTGAAGATTTAATGACTTACCGTCACCAGCTACATCATTGGTTGCATTTGCAACCTGCTTTACAAGGCTGGCACCTACATTCTTGACTTTATCCTTGAATTCAATGCTCTTCGCAACGGTTACACCATCCTTTGTCACTTTAGGGCCACCAAAACTTTGCTCAATCACCACATTACGCCCCTAAAAACCGAATGTACTTAACATCAACAATCAAGGCTCATGATCAAATTAAATGATGGAACTACAATTGATATCTTCCATTCCGACATCAAAAAGTAGTACTCTTCCCTTAGGCAAAAAAAATTGATTGAATAAAACATCTGGGATCAGCAATCATACATTTAAAGTTTCAATTCTAATATCCACTTTTTCTACCCACCAATACAAATCAATCACATTCCCCCCAGCAAACACAAGTTACGCAACAAGGAAAGAAATTATCTGCTCAGTTACCTTAGGACCCATGGTAACTTTAACAGCATCAGCAAGCTCTTCAACACCCTTAAGCATCAAAGCCCGAGCCTCCACACCAAATCTAATGTCCTTGGCCGCATAGTTCCTGCTCCAACTCAACCTACTTCCAATCTGTGCCATGCAACCAAAAACAATAACAACAATCAGCACAGGCTAAGCCTAAGGGATCATTAATCTCAAGGCATTTTCAACTATAAAAAAAAAAAAAAAAAAAATTGCCATTAAAGGAGTGATTCACCTGTTGACTGCTATTCCTAGCAATCCTGCAACCAAAAAGAACAACAATTCACAGTCATGACCATTCAAAAAACAGTGATACAGTGCAGCAAAATGTACCATAATCAACATGGCATGATCTATCTACGACACAATACACAAAACATGAAAAAGCAATGATTTTGATCCATTCTCAAGCATTTTCTCAACGACCCAGAAGAGAAATTTCAGAAAACACTTAAAAGGGTAGCTAGCTTCAAAGCTCTCTGCGACACTGCCATTGATGACTTACCTAGTTTTGGAGGCAAGGGAAGTGGCAAAGCGGTACATGGTTGTTGATGAATTGAGCAAAAGGGTAACTGAGAAAGCACTGAGAAATTACAGAGACTAGTGGTGCAGAGGAACAATGGATCACGGTTCCTTTTCAAGAGATGGTAAGGGAAGGCTCTAGAAGGAGCAGCTTCTAGGGTTTAGGGTTTTGTATTTTTAAGGTTTCTTTTATTTTTTATTTTTTCGTTTTTTCTTATTCAGTTTTAAATTAAGGTTTTCCCGATTCTGGATCTTCTAGACATGTGAAGCAAATTGCATGTAATGTAGTTTCACCTGTAATTATTTAATTTTTTAAATTATATTTTTATTTATATTTTATAACATCCATTTCGGTACCTAGCTATTCCTAAATGCTAATTGCCGTACCCACAAACATTTTGATTATTCTTGATTTATATTATATTTTGGGAAATCCCCATCCTTTGAGGCTATTTTGGATTTAGCCCTTGTATTTATAAGTTTTGTCACTTAACTGCTCTAAGCTTTGTGAAACTAGGACAAAGTCACAAAATTGTCAAAATGGAATCCCGAGACAAACATGTCTCGAAAAAATGTGTTTGAACACAAACTTTTTAAGAGAAGCAGTTAAGAAATTTCTTATTATGATAAATTTTTGTGATTTTTAAATTGATTTTTTGGGATTACCCCTCTTCATTTATTGTTACTTGTTTTGATAATGGTTTTAAAAAAATTGAGTGGAAATCCACTTTTTATTCATTTATTTTATTTTAACTTTTATTCTTGCCCTTTAATTGAATTTTGTATTTTTTCTTATATTTTTCAAAATTATTAAGTCTTAATTGCTATTATCACTAAATGTTTACAGAATTTGTTAAAACAACATCTTATGTGAGACAAATGTACCAATATATCATATATCTATAATCTATCTATTTATCTATAATCTATAATCTATAATCTATAATCTATAATCTATCTATATATAATATATATTAAAGTTCTTTCATTAAAATTGCCTTATAGCATTTTCTCTAAATTTTAATTATTTTTTAACTCTTTTTCTTTCAATTTCATTTGTTAGACTTTTCATTCCTCCAACTTTAATGCCTTCCTTGACTTTTCATCTATTACCATCTTTTATTTATCTTAAGTATATTTTAATTACTATTAATTTGATATATTTGCATTTATTTTATTTTGAGCTTTCATTTCTCTCAATAAAATTTTCTTGATTTTTCATGTTCTATAATTACCTTATCATTTAGCATACGATGCATATACTAAATTGAGACTTTACTTGATAATTGATATCTTAAAAAAATAAAAATGCAATTAAGGTTGAGTTTTGTAAAATTAAAAAATACAGAGAACAATTGTAAAGATCTTTTACATGCATAAAATGCTCACTTAATTATTCTTTAATATTCCATTTATTTAATTAATGTTTAATATATTGTAATTACTATGTAACATCTCTAATTAAGTTTGCTTTAATTACTATAAATTATATTTATTTTGATCTTTCAGTTCCCTTAAAAATTCTTTCTTTAACTTTTTATCTTCTATAACTATTTAGTATAAAATATGAAATTTTATTATAAATATATCTAAGATAATATGAAAAGCTGAAATTTTATTTAGATATATTTAAAAAAAATGTTATCAAAATATAATTAAGATCAAGTTTTATAAAATAAAAAATAAAGAATAATAATTATAAATTTATTTACATTATAAAAGAATTCACTTAAATTGTTAAAATAAATATAATATTTTTATTTAATTTATGTAAGTAAATTTGAAAATTTAATAGAAATATTATTCAAAATAAACAATAAAAATTTATACAAATAATTATTAAATTTTAAATATATGTCTTTTTATTTTGCTTTAAAATATTACGAATATATTTATATTTTTGCTTTAAATAAAAATCTTAACTAAATATTCTATTTAAGTATTTTAATAAAAATAAATAAATTGAAATATATATCTAAAGTTTATTTATTTAATAAAAATTATAAATAACTAATATGTAACTAATATGTAAAAATCTCATAATATTTCAAACTGAAAATGATGTAACTTTGAAATTTATCTCACCTTTGTATCACAAATATATGTGCTGCAGTAATGATAATGTTATTTTTGTTACAGCAAATGAAATTTAATTTCTTTCAATAAAATATGTGAACCATCAGTTTCGTTCGAGGAACATGAATACAAATTGAAGAGGGGCCATCATCAAAGAAAGAAATGTTAAGTATAAATATTTTTTATGATAAAATCTATACCAAAAAGATTATGATGAAATGCAAAAACCTTTTTTAAAAATAACTTTGGGCTGCTGATGATTGTTTTAAAGTATATATCATTTTCTAGAATTTATATATTAATTACAAGTTTCGTTGAACTTACAAGGATCAAACCATACAGGGCATAAACGTCACTGAATATCAAATGAGATTTGAACTCTTATGGCTACTCAAATAAAAAACCATAGTCATGCAAGAACCTTTGACTCTGTAGTAGCACATTTTGAATTGTCCGAGTCTATGCTCAATATTTTGATAAAGCAACAAAATCATTTGAATGGTAAGATTTATCAGTGCGTATATAAAGTCAAGAATAGGTTCTTTAAGCTAATTAACAATCAAGGATTTTTAGCATTGTGTAAGGCATTAGATCTCTACATGTTCACTCCTTTCTTTGTCCTCTAACTTCATTATTAGTTTCTTAAAACAAAAGTTTAAAAAAGAAAAATCTTGGGAGTTTACTTTGCGTATGTGTTTTTTTTTTTTTATAAATATTTTCATCAAATTTTATGTTAGTATCTCGTTTAATAAATTGAATAATTGATAATAACATATCAAGTTTATTAAATTATATAATAATTCATTATTAAATAAAAGTATAAAATAATTTATACGACCAATACATCAAGATTAAACTATTTATACTAATACTTCTAACACGGCAACCTGAGAAGGACAACAACCTTTTCAATTTTCCAGTCAAATGTTGCTCCACTTCCATCTATGTTAACCCCCCAAAAAGTGTGACATAGTCAAAATGAAATCTTTAAAAAAGATGTTCTGTGTGAAGGCATGTCCGAGTGTTTTCTTCTCAAATACATCAAATATTTAAATAGTGTTTGAAGACGAATGAACTTCTTCATCCTCATACAAAATATATTGGAGAACGAATTATAAAAGAAACAAGGACCAATTGTAGTAAGTCTAATTTCTGTTTTGTTACACTAGTCTACTTTCTATAGAGCCTATGTCTAACCTTATATGATTAAAAAAACAAATAATTTTCTTGGTATTGTCCACTACATATCTGTAGTGGTTATGGGAAGACAGATTTTCTCCTTGTCATAATCTAGGTAGTTTCTTCGGAACTTCCTATAAACATGAGTAATTGCTTTACAAAAACAAAACCTCCCTCCCCAAAGATTAAAAAATAATTAAAAATAGATGAACTAATTGAGGGAGTTGAAGGCAGCACTGCCGTTCCTTTGTGGCTATAAAATGTGTGCAATACATGCAACCTTGCAGGAGCTGTGCTTTAGACTCTCTTTCTGGGAAGATGGCAAACATGCAAGCTATCATTCCAGTTTTCATTCTTCTTTTACTCTTGCAGTCTCAACCATGTGTCTTGGGAGCCATATGGCCTAATCATGCTGTCAAGAATAATAATAGCCTTGAGTGCATTGAGATGGAAAGAAAAGCCCTTCTTAAGTTCAAAGAAAGCCTAAATGATCCTTTTCATTGCCTGTCTTCTTGGGTTGGCAATGATTGCTGCAACTGGGAGGGTGTAATATGCAACAAACAAACAAGGAATGTGATAAGGCTTCAGCTTAGGGGCACAGATATATGTTCCAAGGCCAAAAACAAGTCATCCTCACACATCCACTGGCCTTTGAGTGGTGAGTTGAATCCTGCTTTGCTTGACTTGAAGTATTTGAACTATCTGGACTTAAGTCACAATGACTTTGAGAATGTTCAAGTCCCATCATTTTTTGGTTCACTTGGTAGATTGCAGTATCTCAATCTGTCCCATTCATCCTTTTCTGGAATGGTTCCTTCGAGGAAACTTGTCCCATTTACAGTGTCTTTCTCTGTCAGCTTCATCATCAATGTGGTCTTCAGATTTTAGTTGGCTTTCTGGTCTTACATCTCTCCAATATCTAGATATGAGTAGTGTGAATCTTAGCAAAGCATCAAACTCTTGGCTCCAATCTATCAATAGGATTCCATCCCTTTCGTTTTTGCGCTTATCTGATTGCGGACTTGGTAATCTACCTCAAACTCTTCCATATTTGAATCTTTCATCAATCTCAGTCCTTGATCTCTCTATCAATCACTTTGATTCCTTCATACCCGGGTGGTTATCCAATATTAGTTCCTTGACAGTCCTCAACTTGGAATTGGCTCAACTTAAAGGTCCCATTACTGAGGTTTCATGGGACAACCTTTGTAAGTTACTCAGTTTAGACCTGTCATCAAATTCTGAGGTTACTGGTGAAATTGAAGAATTTGTGGAGGCTTTAACAACATGCACCAATAGTAGCCTAGAGGATTTAGATTTGGGTTTCAATGAACTTACAGCGAATCTGCCAACCTCATTGGGTTACCTTAACAATTTGAGAAGCATTAGGTTAGAGGTTAACAAATTGTCTGGTTCAATTCCTTCATCCATTGGAAATCTGTCACATTTAAAGTACCTGGACCTTTCTAACAACATCATGAATGGGACTATTGCAAGTAACATAGGTCAGCTCACTGAACTATTGACACTGAAGCTTGATGAAAATTTTTGGTAAGGCATCCTAACTGAAGTCCATTTCCACAATCTCACAAGTTTGTCTTCATTTTATGTGTCTTCCAAAATGGGATCTTTAACTTTCAATATCACTCAAAATTGGATTCCACCTTTTAGTCTAGCGGATCTAGAAATCCATGACAGCCAATTAGGACCAATATTTCCAGCATGGCTCAAAACTCAAAGGAACCTAGCGAGCATTGTCCTCCAAAACACTGGAATTTCGGTTACAATACCAAATTGGTTTTGGGATTTCTCACCACAAATCCATAATCTGGACCTCTCCTATAACAAATTAAAGGGAAGTCTTCCAAAGTCCTTGCACTTTGGAAATTTCCCTTCAGTTAACTTGGGATTTAATCATTTGGAAGGGTCAATCCCAGTTTGGTCTGGCATTTATTTCCTTTCTCTAAGCAACAATTTTCTCTCTGGCTCAATTCCTTCAAATCTTGGCCAAGACATGTCACTGTTGGAAGGCTTGGATCTTTCAGGGAACTTAATTAATGGCAACATTCCTTCATCTTTAAGGCTGCTAAATGATTTAAGTTTTCTTGACTTATCAAACAATAGTTTATCAGGGAAAATCCCAGCATATGCAGAGGGAGACATGCAGAACCTGTATACTATTGATCTATCAGGCAACAATCTATCAGGGGCAATTCCTACTTGGATGTGTGCAACAGCTTCACTTAGAATGATTCAACTGAGCAGCAATAATCTTTCTGGGAAGCTGTCATCAACCTTGCGCAATTGCATCCATCTGTACACAATAGACCTTGGGGATAATGCTTTCTTTGGTACCATACCTGAATGGCTTGGAGCAAACTTAACTTGGATAAGAGAGCTGAGACTACAAGGCAATGTGCTTAATGGACATATCCCTGAAAGTTTGTGCCGCCTGCACAGTCTCCATGTTCTTGATCTTGCATATAACAGCTTATCAGGTCATATCCCTCCATGCTTGGGCAACATGCCAGGTTTCAAAGCACCAACTCCTTACTATTTTAACAAATTCCCATCAGATAATTCTGTAGAGTACTCTGAGCACATGGATTTGTTCATGAAAGGAAGATCAATGGAATACAAATCAGAAATGCATGTTGTGAATCTTATTGATTTTTCTAGCAATCATCTCTCAGGGGAGATCCCACAAACATTGACACAGCTTTCATACTTGGTTTCCTTGAACTTGTCTTGTAATCAATTGACTGGAGGCATACCAGCAAACATGGGAGCACTGCATCAATTGGAGAGCCTTGATCTCTCTAGAAACCATCTCTCAGGTGAAACACCTCCAAGCATGGCCTCCATGACATTCTTGAGCCACTTGAACTTGTCCAATAACAACTTCTCTGGTGAAATACCAGTGGCCAATCAGTTCCATACCTTGACAGATCCTTCCATCTACGAGGGTAATCCAGAACTTTGCGGGACGCCTTTGCCCACCAAGTGTTCAGAGCCTGCTGATGAAGATTCCAAATTTAAACACCATGATGACACAGATGAAGATGCAGACAGTTTCCATGACAAGTTATGGTTCTACTTGAGCCTATCTCTTGGCTACATTGTGGGATTCTGGGGTGTTTGTGGAAGCTTAGTGATGAAAGAATCTTGGAGACATGCCTATTTTCGGTTTGCTGATTCAATGAAAGATAGGATTCTGGTTGCTGTCATTCTGAGTTGGGCTCGTATTCGAAGAAAGTTTAAGCTGGAAGGAAATTGAGATGGCTCTCTCTACTAAGCTTAATTTGTTTCATTATGCAGTGTAGTTATGACATTGTCTTATCTATGTAGCTGATTTTACCTGCAGCAAAGCTTGATTGTTGTTGTTGTTGTTGCTGTTGTTAGCAGCATAGTTAGCATAGTAAATGCAGAACTAATAAGACGAAGACTAGGCTTTTCCATCTTTAGCACTTTTTTTATTGTTAGCATAGCCACTGCATGCCAGATTAATGTTTGGTTTACGACGAAAGTGTGATAACACTTTTTTGGTTTGTAATATATACTTTTCTCATCATGTCACTAGCATGAAAATGGAACATAGTAACCTGATTTGAAACATATGAATGGCAACAAAAATATTTGATTATTCATCATGTCAGGTTTGGACCTTATTTTAGTCAATATCTTTTATCCTTGGCCCCCCCGCTTAAGTTTGATTATTCATCTTGCGTTTCAAACTTCTCTTGGATAATAACTAGAACTAGGCATTTTCCACACCTCAGCTATATAAAATGCATACATGCACCACCAAATCTTTCATTCAGAATCATTTTAGATATTAAAGCAATCATGGATGATGTTAAGGTTTTTGGTCTATGGTCAAGTCCATTTACCCAGAGGGTTGTTTGGGCACTCAAGTTAAAGGGTGTGAGTTATGAATACATTGGTGAAGATCTTGCCAACAAGAGCAACATGTTATTGCAATACAATCCAATCTACAAGAAGGTGCCTGTTCTTGTGCATAATGGAAAACCAATAGCAGAGTCTATGGTGATTCTTGAATACATTGATGAGACATGGCCTGAGACCCCTCTATTGCCCCAAGATGCTCACGAGAGGTCCAATGTTCGTTTTTGGTCAAAATTCATCGATGAAAAGGTAAGAAATATGCAGACTTTCGTAGCTTGTTTTCTATCCCCCACTTCTTCTTTCCCTAAACATAACAAACCACGACAAGAAAAGCAAACTTTATTTTGTTTCTAGACAAAGAAATTAATTTAATACTTCATACTCGATAGAAAATTTCAATATGTTTTTCAACACATATTTTTTTACATTTCCACTTATACTTGCAAAGGGTAAATGTTGAAATTAGCCTTCCAAATATATGCAGATATCAAATTAGTTCTTCAAAAGTTTTTTACATCAATTTAATCCATCATAGAATAAAATAATCATCTATGATCTAAGGACAAAATTGGTGTACAAATATATTGAAGAACTAAAAAAACTTACTTGTTTTAACTTTTGAGGGATGCTAAAAATGCTCTTCATAAAAGTAATAATATATCTTTAATTCACATAAAGGTATATTGGGAAGCACAATTTCTCCTTTTATGATGAATAAAATGTGATCCAAATAAGTATTAAATTCATATCTATTTTAAATGTTGAAGGAGTAAATTATGTTTAAAATCTTTAAAAAACTAATTTAATGTCGTGTATATTTTTAGATGACTAATTTGAGAATTTAGTAACAAAACATATAATTACTATTTAAATAATTTTAAATTGTGAATATCATTATGTCGTGTTATGTTCTTGCATGGCTAATTGTTTTGTTCATGCAGACGATGCAAATGTTGAATTTTTTCCGGTATGATGGAGAGCTACAAGAGAAGGCAATGAAAGAGACTTGGGAGACTTTGAGAGTCATAGAAAAGGAAAGTGGGCTTGGTGAGAAGAAATTCATGGGTGGCAACACAATTGGATTGGCAGATCTTGCTTTAGGATGGGTTGCACATACTTTGGTGGCTGTGGAAGATGTGGTTGGAGTCAAACTCATCACACATGATGCCTTTCCTTGCCTTCATTCATGGGTGGGGAATTTCCTGGAAACTCCTCTCATAAAAGACAATCTCCCACCTCACGAGCTAGCAGTTGAATATTTCAGGGAAAAGAGGGAGATGTTTCTTGGAATGGCTGCCCAAGCTTGTCACCACCGCCATCATTAGAATTTTGTATTCTTTCTTGATATATAGTAATGAAGTCCTTTTCTTTTTTCTTTTTTCTTTTAAATTCTTTTTTGTTTTTGATTCAAAAATCAACAATAGACAGTAATAAAAATGAACTATTTGAAAGTAAGATATGGAGTTCAAATCTTGTAAATGGTAAAAACTAATGCTAGGAAGATTTTATCCTTATAATAAGTTAACTCGTTTCGAGTCAAATTAGTTGAAGCCTATTAAATTTCATATACTTGTAGTTTATGAATAAAAAAAAGAGGAATGAACTATTTGAATTGCCAAACTACAAGTGAAACAAAAAAATTTTAAAGATAGTTTTTTTCACATAAATCAAACTGACCTTTATAATTTTATGTTCCTTCTTCTAGCTTTGGTGCTCAAAATAAAACTTTGATATATTTCGTTTTGTGGTTAGGACAATTGTTATTATCTTTTGAATGGTCAAAGGTAGCATCATCAGCATACAAATGTGGTCTAGGCGTTACGACCTTTGTTGTTTTCTATATCAAGGGCAAGTGTTTTTATTGGCTTTTGTCTATTTCAATGACAAGGACCTTCACGCGTATTTTGATAGTTGAAGGTAAAGGATCACCTTTGTCCACAAATTTTTAGCTTCTGTTAACTTCATCAATTAAAACCCAGAGACATTTTGGTTCTATAATAATAAATCTTTGATCAGGGTCTTATCCTAACTCCTATCTTGATCTCTCCCAGTGCCAATACATATGGATGAAGTGAAGTTACTGGGATTCTGGGCAAGCCCATTTGTTCACAAAGCAATTTGGGCTCTCAAGCTGAAGGGCATCAACTATGAGTACATAGAAGAAGACATTTCTAGCAAGAGTCAATTGCTTTTGCAATCCAATCCTGTTCATAAGAAGGTTCCAGTGCTTCTTCATAGGGGAAAAGCCATATCTGAATCCAATGTCATCCTAGAATATATTGAAGAAATCTGTCCGGAGAATCCTTTGTTGCCTAAAGATGCTTATGAAAGAGCCTTAGCACGGTTTTGGATCAATTTTGGGACAGATAAGGTAATTTCATTTAAAGGGCTTCATAATATTGGCATACACAAAATTTTCAATTTGGTTGTTTGCTACCTGTAACTGTATGAGGACAACTTTTTTAGTACCCCGTTTTTTAACACAGCCTTTTTTGCTTTCTTGGGGATGAGCAAAGCAGAACCAAGACGCCAAATTTAAGGGTTCATCGATAAATTTGTGTAAGAAAATTATGGTCATATTCATATTTAGTTCTCCAAACATTTTACGCAAGCAAAGGGTAATACATTCAGTTCATACCACACCATTTTTTTGGTGAATGGAAGTCACATGCTATTATCACAGAGGTATTTCTTGAATCATTTGTTTGTAACAAAGATTTGCTATTTACCGCATTACCATGTTTAAATTTGAACGTCACGTTAACAGTATATCACTAGTTGAAGTCTGCTTCTCATAAATTTCATTGTAAGTGTCTATATATGCTATCTTATGAGTAAGGTTTAAGTCCACATTTGTGGTTCATCGTTCTGTAAACTGTTGACTCATAAAATGGTGCTTCAGGTCCTCGTTTTTCATTCATTTTATCTCTCCACTGAAGAAAATCGAGTGAAGGCAAGCAGAGAAGTGCTTGAAGTTCTGGAAATCTTGGAAAAGCAAGCTTTGAAGGGTAAAAAGTACTTCGGTGGAGACAGCATTGGATTAGTAGACATATCATATGGATGGCTTTGTCACTGGTTTAAGGCCATGGAAGAAGTTGTGGGGTTGAGTGTGCTAGAACCAAGCACTTTGCCTCATTTATATGAATGGACTCAGAATTTCAGGAAAATTTCTACAATCAAAGATAACTTACCAGATTATGAGAAGTTACTGGGTCACGTGAAGCAACTGAGGCAGAGACTAATCTCTAAAGCAGGAGCTGCAAGTGACTAGACTCAACTCATGAAACAGTGGATTTGCTTGTGAAACATGCTCTTTAGACATTTCCTTGGACTGTGATCATGTTCTTTGGACCCTTTTTTTTGTATTTTAGAAAAATGTTATTTGTATTTATTTTAAAATTGAACTCATTTTCCTTTTTTATTAAAAAATAATTTGTCAACAATATGTCTCAAACCTAGGGATCGAACACGATCCCTTTGACTTCCGGATGCAGCTACGTAAGGCTATCAATTTTCACCATATGAGATGAGCCTCACCTGCAAGTACAGTCCTCTGTCTGTTTGAGTAATTGTGGAAAAAAAAAAAAAAAAAAGGTAGTGGGCTGGGTCAGTTCTTGTGTGAGTAAAGTGAGTCACAAACACACACACACCAACCCATCACAAGCAAGTTAGGTGATTTCAAACATGCCCCATTCAATCTACAAATCTGAGCCAATCCACCATCTATAGGCTAGATTGGGTTGAGTTACTTAGATTTAAAAGTCACTCGCCCATTTGAACTCCCGTACAAAAATCCACCAATCTTCACCGAACTTCTCTTACAATTATTTTTATTTTTATTTTTTATTTTTTATTTTTTATTTTTTATTTTTTTACATTCGTCCCATAAAAACAGTCTATCATAATCATTCTCCCAGCTTTACTTGAATTTTAGATTAGTTCTATTTAAGTTCCTTTTAATTATCTAAGTGGCAGGTATTGACTAATCATTAGTGCTAGAAGGTTAATCAATAGTTGAGTAGAACTCCTCTAAGTACGTGAGGAAATTACAAACTTAATAATCTTGGTCTCCATTTATTTGTTAGCAAGGTTAGAATGTCCATTTACACCTTCTTTATTGAAGAAAATCTTTCTCGGCATTTATATGCATAAATAAATCTCTTTAAAGTTTGTTTCGCCTCGAGGCTCAATTATTGCCAAGACTTGGGAATTTGTAACATAGAATCATGCAGACGTAGATAGCTCGTATGTTTTTTATCTTTAGGAAAAAAAAATGGTAAAAGAAAAGGCTCGCCTTAATTTTAAGTCAAAACATATTTTTAAATTTATCAAAAGACACATAAATACTTATAGATGATCCATTTAAAAAAAATTATATAAATGCAATTCATGTTATTATGAGGAAACATAAACAAAAACTGGGTAAAGCGTATTACATTAACGTGGACCACTCTAATAAACCCTCTCTCTAACTACAGCGGTTGGAAGGTTTACCGTCATCCTCGAGATTAGAGGGCTTCAAGAGCTTTTTGGGTTTGTAAAGCAAGAACCAAGCAATCTGGGACTGTGAAATCTGTAAAGTATACACCTATCATCACCTTTTAAGAAAATGTACAGTTTTTTTTTTTTCAAGAGGGTTGGGATATAAGATTAATTAGTGCATCAAACTTTTTCTAAACGGCGCATTCTTGAATCTAGGGCTCGCAAAATAAGTCAAATCGGTTGGACTAGCTCATTTACCTACCAAAAATAGGTATATTGGGTTTAAAAAATAATAATCTGTTTAAATTAGTCCGTTTTTAGCCTGACTCATTTAACCCACGGGTTAAATAGAACAACTTGCGTGATAAATGGGCTGGCCCGTTTACCCGTATTTCTTTTTTTTATTTTAAGTAAACTTGTATAAATTTGAGATATAAAAATATGATTTAGTAATTAAATTTATGATATTTTCATTTTCTTTAAATAAGAAATAAGAAATTTTTTCTTTTTTTTCAAATCAAAATTATTTTTTAATCAAAAATAATTTTTTAAAATATGAAAAATAAAAATAAAAAAATAAATAAATAGGCTGGCTTGTTTAAGACTGTGAATTGGTCTTAAATGGGCCAAGCCACTAAAATTTGGCCTGCGCGGGCCTAAACAGGCCAAACATAAATGGGCAAACTCGGCCAATTTGACATCCTTACTTGAATCAAAGTAGGGATGGCAATAGGTACCCATAAAGGTGAGAACATGCACCTTAACCCCATCTCTATTTAAAAATTTACCCCCATCTTTGTCACAGATCCCTCTTCCCCGTTCCTCATGGGGATACAAATCCCCACGGATATTTGCAGGTTTATGCAAAAAAAAACTTAAAAAATTGAAAAAAGAGAAAAAATTATACATAAAAGAAAAATCTTAAACTTGAATAAAACATTCATAAATATCCATAATCCATTATAATATTAATAACATAACATAATTCCAATTAAAAATAAAAATACACGATGCAAAACCTAAGTTATTATAAATTTTATTTTGATCAAAGTTAGTCAATTATTGCAAATTTGATTTTGGTTAAAAGTTTAACCTATCATATGTTGATCATATTTAGAATCAACTTGATTTTATTGTGTATTATTGTCAAAATATATTTGTAAATTAGTCTATATATATGTAGGTACATAAATGGGGATTTAGAGGATCTCTATGGGGCAGGGATATCATCCCCCGCCCCCACCTTATTTAATAAATGGGGATTTTGTGTCTATCCTCGTGAGACCAAATTAGCCCCCGTATCCATCGTAGGTAATTCCCGCAGGTACTCATTTTGGCAAATTTTTTTGCCATCCCTAAATCAAAGGACTATTATGCTAATTGACAAGGGAAATAACTATACATTTTATGAAACCATTGGCCAAAAGTTCGGGTTTAATGTGAAAGTAATAAGGATTGTAGAAGCTCCACCTTTTTTTCAGAAATGTTTCTCTAAAAAATGTCTAATAAAAAAAGAAATAGATTTTTTTCGATATTTTGAAGCAAATTATTTAAAAAGAAAAATGGAAAATTATAAACATAATTGCATATTGTATTTCACGATCAAGACTGCCAAAGATTTAAATATGGTAACCAAATGTTATGATATGATTGAGAAAGTTCATGTATTTGCCCATAGATTTGTACTCGCATATATGAGATTTAAATTATAAATAGATTCTGTTTTCTCGATGAGAAAGCTATATCATATTGTATTCTATCAAGATAGAAATAGATAAGTATATATGCTGAAATAAAAGAAAGAGAATCATCTTTGCCAAAGGTATTCACGTTGACGCAGTTCTTTTATTCTTTTGTGTTTTTATCATCTTCTTCCCTTTTCTTCTTCACTTTTGCTGAGGAGCGTTTATTGGAAGACGATATACCTTTTTTGTTAATAAACTAACAGGTAGATATAACTGTCCATTGATTCTAGAATATCCGTCTTGGAGTGGTTCATGAATCCTTCAACGGAAAATTCTAATATACTTAAGGGAAGAAGAGTAATTCTTCTTCCACATTAAGTTAACAAAAAAATTGATATAAAACTCACCTCTTATATTTCCTCCAAAGATTATGTGACGGAAAAAGACGGTGAAGGAAGAAAATTCCTCCAAAGAATGCAAAAGAATCACTCATCCTTCAACATAACGTAGTGGACAGCAAAAGCAAAAGCGACGTTGTTCCATCAAATGGTAAATCAAAGGAATAGTTGCCAATTTGTTTGATTTCAATCATTTCATGAAACCCCAATTTTCTTTTTGTTGGATCAAAGTTTAAGTGATGAGAGGTTATCTTATTGTCACAGGATATGAATCTTAATAAAATTTATACATTGGTATTTATAAATGACATTTTAATGAGGGATCATTAGTAATTAAATCGATAAGCTTTTAAGTCGATCTTGTTCTCAAGTTCAGCCAACATTGATTAGCCACAAGACCCAATTAGCTCTCAAATATATGATTATTTGTTGAATTTGTTACCATTCAATCCTTTTCAATTGTCCTTTCCTTGTATCAGTTAGAAAATTTTTAATAAATTAAAAAAAGAGATGACGCATTTTTTATTTTCATTTTAACATATATTGTAATATTTAAATTTTGGCCCACATAATAACTTTTTCAAAAGACTTACTTTGGTGTAGTTGTGCAAGTTGACAAGGCAAAATATTCCCTCGTACCATAGCTCATTTCTCTCACATATGACATACACTAGCTCAACTGTTACCGAAAAAGGCATACAAATATACTTTTAAAAAGATGTGGATAAGAATGTTTACTTAATTTTTGTGACTTGATTATGCTTTAGTTATACGAATGTTGTTAGAAGAGGTGATGAAAATTAAATAACTATTAAGCGACTTAAAACTGATTAGCTAGCTTGCGCATAAAGAAAGTTTAGTTTTACTCAAATATTCTGCCGGTACTTTTTAACTTAAATAAAGGATTGAGGTGACAAGTATTAATTTCTTACTTGTTAAAAGAAGCTTTGCTGCTAACCTCTGCTGCTCTGGCTCGTATATAAGCCATGTCATAAGAAATCGATTATTTCCAAAGAGAAAACCGACCTTGTTTTTCCTATTCAACTTAAAAATAGTGTCCAGTTTGGTAACCGTAAACTTCATTAATTGAAGAATTATATCTTTCTCTATTAATAATAACTAACATGTTATTTTCTTTCTTATTTCCTACTAACCCTTGCATAAATTTTTTTCTAATAATTATTATCTAGATAAATTTTGTTAACCAAATAATTTTATTCAATCAATTTCAACATAATAATACAATAATTTACTTTTATCTTGTTAAAAATAATAAAATTAATTCCTGCTTATTCTATGTCTAAAAAGATTAAAAATATTAACTAAAACTTTTTATATACATTAATCAGATAATGAAATTTTGACGTCTCATCAAGCTGCATCTTCAATTACTTAGGCTAACTGCAATGCCATGACCCTCAGTTTAAGCAGAGGTGATGTGAAAGAGACTCATTCTTAATTAATCTTTTCTTTGTTATCATTTTGAGGTACAAAACAAGGCAATGAATAAAGAATCATGCTTGATGTAGGAAGAGTTGGCAGCTAATTAAAGCAACATATGGTACATGACCTCCTGTCTTGTTTATTTTACTTAACGATCTAGTTTGTGGTATGCATCATATTCTTTCTTTCTTGGTCAGAACCATGTGCATGGTTTATAAAGTAATTGAGAAAAACATCAGCAGTATTGGAGGAACCTGATTGTAAATAGTATAAAGTGCTATACGAAGTTATCTGCAAAAGTGAGAGATGCCTAGAATCTGTGATCTCTCACATAATACATACACTTTTTAAAATGGTGTTTACTTCCTCAGAGTGGTTATGCCATGTGGCATGAAACAAATGATATGGCTTAAAACCAGTGCAATGAATCCAACTGAGGTGAAGTTTCTAATCATTATAGCCTCAAATTTGGAGGTGGATTCTGCTAAGGGCTTCAGGAACACTTTCATTTTCGCATCTACCATATATGAGACGTTTTCAGTGTCTTTAGGCCATTCTCAAAAGACAATGAAGTGCGGTCCCAAAAGAAAATACAAGTGCATACCTTCGCTGTGCTCATGCTCCTTGGCCATTTGTTTAATAATATTAGACCTATAAAAGGTACCAATGACTTCATCAAAGTAGCCCAAAGGATATTAAAATTAAATCCTTGATAATATAATAATCTTGTACTTGATAATATAGATAATAAACCTGTGCTACCTGCACCGCTAGGCTTCCAAAACTAATGCCTTTCAAGGAAGAAAAATAAGAAGTTTGCCACCTCAGCTTGTAATTAGTTGGACATTTCAATTAGTAGATAAGTTATCTGTTATTATAAATTTACAGTTTTTTTCTCCAATGCTTATTGTCTATAAAATGTATGAGTGACAAGAAAACAAAATGTGTAGCTGGTTAATTGGCTGTCAGCATTAAAATACATGAACATAGTGAAGAGAAGAATATACCATGTGAGTGTTCAACAAAATCACATGATTGATTATTAATAAGGAAAAAGAATAATATCTCACATAATAACAAAGCATGAATATAAAGTAGGGTCTTGGATTAATGAAGTTGTTGTCATGAAACGAATGTCAATTCTCTATTCATATACTTTGCATCCTGTAAGACAGCTAATCTAGAAAAACCTGAGCTGTCTGATTCCAATTGGTTGTGAAGGGAAAGTAGGATGTGGCATGCAAGCATGAATTTTGGGGAGAAAATGGAATAGTTATAAAGAAATATATAGATCTGCTTGAAGCCGTAACAATTCCTAATGGAAACAGAAAGTAGGTTCCTTTACCATTATAATAAGCCATAACTGCTATATGTCAATTATATGAGGTGTGCCTTGGCCCTTAGGAAATATATTATAGTAATTAGTATATAGTGCCTGCATTTGAATCATCTCTATCTGTCAGTGTCTTATCTCTGATTTACTGTCTGAAGGATCTATATATGGAGGATACATTTCCAAACATGGAAATCTTCACCCAAGAGGAATTGCCAACTTGTTTGCAAGAAATGGCAATGGGATCAAATTTGTTGGGCAATGCAGCTATAAGAGATTCTCACTCACTCAATGCTTCTCATCACGTTCATGCATTAAGAAGTGGGGCAAATTCATCAATAGCATCGCCTGAAAGGCTTCTTTCCACTTCAATGAAAGAAGAGGTACCCTTTGGCACTTTGATTAGTCATGTCCCTTCAAAGTTCTATGGCCATGAAGACATCAAGAATGTGCAAGAGAAGAATCAGTCCTTTTCAAGATTCAACTCTATCTGCACTCCCGGTGCCTCAGCCTCAGACACAAAACATAGCTCCATTCCTCTAAATCTCTTGGAAACTCTCCCAGCATTAAGCATAGCACCAGTTTCTGATGACTCATCAGCTTCTTTGGCTTCTTCTTCTTCTACTGCTACACCCAAATTTCCAAACTTGACCCTGTTTTTGCAGGAACCCTCCATGCTGTACTCATCATCATCCTCACATATCAAAAGCACTGAAGCCATGTCATTAACTTCAGACCCCACATTTCCTGTGTCCCAGTTTGGCCAAACTCAGCACCAATCAGGCACTGATTCACTCAAAATGAACAAGAATCTAGCAAACATGAGGTCCAAGTCTTTCAATGACAATTGGTTGAGTGCTAGGACTCAGCCTTTGAAGTGTGGTGCAAGAGGCAAGCTTTTCAAAGGGGTGAGGCAAAGACATTGGGGGAAATGGGTTGCTGAGATCAGATTACCAAGGAATAGGACAAGGTTATGGCTAGGGACTTTTGACACAGCTGAAGATGCTGCCATTGCATATGACACAGCAGCATACATACTAAGGGGAGAGCATGCTCAGCTGAATTTTCCAGATCTACAGCATGTGATCAAGGCCAATTCTCTGAATGGAACCACTGCTGCACTTGTGGAGGCAAAACTACAAGCAATATCACAGACAGTTTCTTCTCATAGGAAGCCTAATAATGATGATTCACCAGCAGTGTCACCGAGCATTAAGCTCACAGATGAGAATGCCAAAGTATTGAGAAGTAAAAATATTGGCAAGGATTCAGCCATTATGGAGTGGCAGTTTGATATAGGAAGCAAGGTTGGTGCTGTGACAACTGAGAGAAGCAAAGGTACACATCATGAGGTGTTGGATGTGGAAGGTGTTCAGTTGAGTAGAATGCCATCCTTGGACATGGACATCATTTGGGATGCACTTTTAGTCTCTGATTCATGACCCAATTTAATGCTTTTTTACTTAGAAAGCATTGCATAGCCCGTGTTTGGTTTACAATTATATTTATCATTTAGACCACAGCTTTTTAGTGTGATGCTCAACTTTCATTCTAGATTTTGGCAGTTCCTAGCCAGCACCTCCCAATATACTGAATGGAATCATGAAACAACAGATTTCTGTTTTTCTATAATTAATCTTTAAGTCCTCATTTAACACCCTTTACTTAGGGCCTTTCCTATATTGAATTTTAGTATTCACCAATTGTATACCATACTGAATTATTCAGAGATTATTTTGCACCTGAAACTTTAGAGGGGCGAGTTTTGATGCAACAGTAACGTGGCTACATTATGACCTAGAGGTTACGGATTTAAATCAAGTAAACAACTTTCCCAATAGCGAGGTAAAGCTGTAGTATACAGGCGGGTGTCTCCTCCACTGCACTGCTCTTTATTTTACATAAAAAAATTTGATTCAGAAAACTGGCTTTTGGCAATGTATTTTAACCGATGATTGAGAAACTGCTAGTGAACATTGAGGACAACGGCGTTTCTATAATGTATAGAAAATGCTACACATAGATTGTGACAACTATTCAGTTGTATTGATCGCTTTGCTAACGTTTATAGACACTCAACAGAGAAAAATCCAGCGTTTAACTCTATCGTTAGGAAGCACGTACACAGCACGGAAAAAGGAATACACTGAAGTTTTAAAGGTGGGTCAAAAAGGCCAGCCCGTGAGTTAACGGCTGGCCCATAAAGCTATTTTTCTAAAAAGTACGGTTAAATCAATTTAGGCAAGTTTTCTAATAACCAGTTTAAATATGGTGTATGATACATCATTTAAAATTTGATAATGTACCATAGATCTTGACCTCATCTACGCCATTTGTTGGGCCATATTAATATCCAACGGTGCAGATTAAAAATCGAAGAAAGTGGTGAAGCACAGAAACTTCTCCTCCAGCCATGGTTTTTTTTTATTTTCTTTGTTCGTTCGATTCCCTTTTGGTTCTCTTCTGAGGCGCCGCTGTCGCATGATTTCGGTCTCGTCTCAGTCGCATCGGCGTTGCCATTGCTTCGGCAAGCCGGCATAGAGCGAAAAAGGCGAAGGCCAGTGGATACTTAAATTTGGGCGATCTTATCCTTGCTATGGTCAAGGGTTTCCCGACTTGGCCTGCAAAGGTATAGTTTCCTTCATCTTGTTTAGTGGAACAATTGAGTATGGCTTTTTTGCAAGATGGTTCTTCTCTGGTTGCCACAATAGCCACAATTTTAGTTCTTTGACAAAATGATTTCGTTTGGGCAGCATTTGAAGAAAGCATGACGCTTTTAGCATCAACGATTGTGTAGCTTCATCTGGGAAGAATAGAGAATTGGAGGACGACGCGATTCTTTCTGTGTTATTGCCGCGCATGACGTAGTAGAGGATGAAGGTGGCGCTTCCCTGTTTAGCATTTAGCAACATTCACCGCATTTAAAAAATGTGGCTAAATGATACACTGACACATTCCTTCCCTGGTCCCTACTCAATCTTAAATAATATATGGTATATCATAATTAAATTAGTGCACCATAGAATGAGCCATCAATTTGTGCATCACTTTGACACAAAAATAAAATAAAAATAAAAAATTATGCGTCTCTATAGTTTTAGTATATTTTAAAGAATTTAATTTTGATACAGTATCAGTGAAAAAAAAAATTTACATAAACATCCAATCATATATTATTAAATCAATAAAAATGTTAACTCAATCATCTATTATTTTAAAAATCTTATAAATATAAATATATAATTGAATAATATTGTATCAAAATTAATCTCTATTTTAAATTGATTTCTATATTTTTAAAGTTTTTAATTGAATATTTATATTTTAAAAATTTTGTATTTATATCCCTACCAGTAGTTGGCCATCCATTTTTTCATTATATCATACGCATTTGACTAGTAATCATGCTTCGTTAATCACGTGTGTATGGTGTGTAACAGAGCGAGAATGACCAACCAACAGAAGGGAGTTAATTAGTATAAAGACTCAATTAGAAACTTTTAAAATATAGAAACATATGTAAAAACACGTTAAAACTATAGCAGCCCATGGATTAATTTAAACTTAAAAGTAAAAGTAAAAGTAAATGGATAGTATAGGAGGAGGAAAATAGAATTTGTTATGTAATTTGATTTAAGGGGGAGTATCTTTAGTTTAAGACTTTAAGTTTTGGAATTTTTATTTTTATTTGGGATTTATTTTGTAATTTGATGTACCAACTTGAAGTGCAATATTTTTGTTTTTGACTTGAAGTTTGAATTTTCTTTTGTATATATAATGGTGTATAAGTTTGGATTTAATATGAGCTTATATGTTTCATAATTTTGTAAGTTTTAAAAAATTAAAAGGTACCAACCCATTTGGGATCCTGACCAGCATTAAAAGAGCTAAACTGGTACATGTTAGACTTTGTTTTACCCATGGAAAAAGCTAAAATTACGTTTGACAGAAGAAATTCAAATGTGAGAAAAGGTACTTCGAGAAGCACAATTCTCATTTTCAGGTTAGAAAAATTATAATCAAACAAGTATTTAGTTCAACCCGTTTATCCTGCAAGTTAAATGAGTTGGGGTTGGGTTGATTTATTTAATGCCCTTTACGAGTATATTATGAATTCACACTCTTGTGCTTTGAAACTTAAAACTATGATATGGTGGTAGCTCCGATTCTCATTGAACTTTGAACCAAGACTTTGAGGACATCTAGAAACTTTTGAAAGGGAAAATATTAATTTTCACCAATTTAAGTGACGGTTAGCGACCTTCACCCTTTTAATTAGACTAAAATATTGATTTTATCTTTTCTTAATCAACTTATTTTAATAATTAAATATATCATTAATTGAAAAATAAATATTTCTCTCTCCTAATAACTAATGCCATCGTTGGGTGAAGGCTAACCTGGGAAATAATATTAAGATTATAAACAAGTATTAATCAAAGAAAATAATCAATTATATTAAAATTACTAAAAATAACCTAATAAAAATTAGGCTTAAATATATTTTTAATTTTTTTAAATATTTGATTTTTTGGATTTGACCCTTAAAAAATTTTTTGCTTAATTTTGATCCCTTATTTTTCAAATATTATCAATATTAATCTCTATTATCAACTAAGTGCTGACGTGGTAATGTAAAATTTTGACACACAAAAAAAAATTTTAAAAAAATCAAATCCAAAAAATTAAATATTTTAAAAAATTAAAAATATATTTAAGCCTAAAAATTATTTAAGGAGAAGGACTAAATAATTTTTACAAGCTGGCAATGATACCCTTCGAGATATTTCTTTCTTTTCTTCAGTCATCTTTTCTGTTTTTTGGTTGGCTTTGTAGCCTCACTCTTTCAAAATGTTAAGGCACTGCGATAATTGAAAGTTGTCTGCTGCCATCCAATCTATTCAACCATTGCCCGCAACCATTCAACCACTATTCACCGCTGCCTAGCTGCTACTCACTGTTTTACTTGTGCTTTGTTTTCATTGATAAGTATTTACGGTTGTGAAATCTTTTGCATTACTTATTTTCAATTCCATGTTTTAAAACTTTTCAAATTTAGCAATTAATGTTTTCTTTTAGAAAGAAATAAATATAGCGCAACTGAGGCTTAGCTTGGTTGGTGGATTCTCCGGCCTCTAAAAAGTGCATCCTGGGGATTTAAGAGAATTGTGTTTGACTCCCACCTCCCTCCAGAATGACAATATATATATATATATATAGCAATACTTTTTATTTAATAATGAATTTGACACTTGATATCCATATTTGTTTTAACGGCTATTACTCATTTTATAACTGGTCAATAATAGGTCCATTTGGAGTAATTTTTGGGAGAAGATCTTTTGAAATAAGGTCTTTTAAAATAAGGTATTTTAGAAAAATTATTTTTAAAAGAATAATTTTTGTTTGGTTTGAATATGTCAAAAGGCCTTTTAGGAGAATGAATTTTGTTTGGATTGGATAAAATAAAATTACTTTTGGTTGTTAATGTGAGAGTAATAGTAAGATTTCTTTTTAAAAGGTCTTTTTCTAAAATGAAAAGTAACCTCAAACATACTTTTTTCAAAAAATCTTCCGGAAGAAGGCCTTTTGAAAAATATTATATCAAATACTACACTTTACTGTATAAAGTTATTTTTCTTCTCTTAAAAGTCCTTTTGGCCAATGCAAACCAAAATCCAAACAGGCACAATAACAATTATATGGTTTTACGTGAACGGTTAACACTTAATAATAGTGATTGATGTTTATCTTAATATGTCTAAAAGAAAAGAGTTTAAGATATGTAGTCAACATACGATACTGCTCACCATTTTATTAAGGGGACAAGCATGATGATAGCAAGGATGAGCGCATTAACGAGGAAGAGTGAGACAATGACAAGGGACGTTGAATGGTGATGGTGGGAACAACTTCCCAAGATTTTTTTTTTTTTTTTGTTGGGACCTTTAAGGTATTTTCAACCTTGAGCACTGTTACAATTAATAGATTCTCCCAATAATTACTTTCTCCAATATTTGAACCACATCCTCTCCCTTAGGCTATACTTGGATTGATGGTAGAAGGTGGAATGGAATGGAAGGAAAAAGAATTTTAATAAATCCTATTATTTAGATACATAAAATTAGATGGAGTAAAATGGATAAAGAATGGAACCATTCCATCCAATAATAGCATATCTTTCTTATTTTTTTAACCCCCCCCAATAGGAGGGAATGGAGTGGAGCCAAACTGCTTCCCTTAAAAAAAGTTTTCAAAATTACTTTTTTATCCCTTTAACCCAACTCAATACTCATTCTTCTCTCTGAGAGCTTCATTCTTCTCTCTGGGCCTCCCCTGCTTCTCGTCTCCTTGTGCTTGTTGCCAGGGGTAAGTGTGCTAGCCTTGACTACCTATTTCTTGCTAGCCTCCTTTTCCACTGCATAATAGATAAAATAGCATTATACTTATTCTTGCTAGTATGTAGGAGGTTCTATCTTTGTTTTGTTTTTTTTTTTTATTCTGTTAGCCATGGTCAACATGGGTTGACTGAAATTCACTTTGGGGAGCTTTGATTTAATCAAAGACATGGTTGCTGACTCCCCATAATTGTTCACATTTGCCTGAAAAATGCTATTTAGATCTGGCTTTTTTTATCTATGTAAAATATTAAAAAAATAATATTTATGGATATACGTCATTTCAATATTTTTTATCAAAATGTTCTGTTTTGTGAAATAATGGTGAATTCGATTGAGGTTGCATCGAATTTATAATTGTTCAAATTTTTTCCAGACACACAGAATTCAATTTAAGGTAGGTAGAATTCAATACTATTCATTCGAATAGTGTTGAATTCTACCCACCCTGGATCAAATTCAACGCTGTTAAGACACTCTTATAAATTAGAAATCGACCTAGAGCTAATCCAATGTGCGAGACAGAGCTGATAAGTTAGAGTAAGAGAGTTTATAGGAGAAATATTTTACTCAGTAGTACTCAATGTAGATGGAGGGTAATTATTTATATCGATATGACGAGTTTCGTCATATTTCAGCAAATTTCAATATACATGTAATTTTAAATTATAATTTAGAATTTAGTTTAAATTTTATATTTTAATTGTAAATTAAATTTGATAATTTTATTGTTATAAAAAATAAATAATTATAAATATTCATTTTTGTTAATGTAATTTAATTATTAGTTAATTTTATTATTATAGTTTCTATTTTATGTTTGTAGTGAAAAAAAAATAGATATTTGATTTAGTATTAAATTAGTTTAGAAGAGGTTAATTTAGTTACAATTTAATTTGATTAATTTATTGTAATGATTATTAATTAAGAAATATTACAGATTTAAATATTTGTTGATTATAATTCAAGATTTAGTTTATTTTATGTAATTTAGTTAATACTTTTATTTATGTAATAAAATAAATTTAGATACTTAAATTGTCATTAAATTAGCTTAATCTATTGTACTTAATTAGTAATTTAGCTTATTAGTAAATTTTATTACTATTCTTATATTTTTGTATTTATGCTATATAGCAGCCTCGAATCTTATGTAGTAGGCGCCATAGGATACCTGATCCACATCTGTCGATTGGTCATATTTACTTGATGTGGGCTAGTGGCATGTATCGCAAATCCCATATTTTGATATTGATCGTGTGTTGGTTAGTGCATTTGTTGAGCTGTGGCGTCTAGAGACGCACACATTTCATCTGTCATTTGGATAATGCACCATCACACTTCAAGATGTCGCATTCCGGCTGGGGTTGCATATTAATGGGGATCCAGTCAGCAGATGCATGTCTTCATGGGAGCATTTTGAAGGTAATGATATATTTAGCTTATGTCAGGAGTTGCTCAGGGCTGTGCCAGGTCCTAAATATCATTGGGGATATTTTGTGGATTGTAATTGGTTTAAAGACACATTTAAATTAGGTGAGAGTGCAACTCAAGAAGAAATAGTATGCCACACTCGGGCGTATATTATGCTTTTATTTGGTGGGTTATTGTTTCCATATAAATCAGGATTTAGAGTTCATCATCTAAAGTGGCTACCTCTACTTCGTGACTTTCGCCATATACGGAGTCTCAACTGGGGCTTGACAGTACTAGCTATGCTGCAATAATATCTATGTCGCGCTGTTAATAATCAAACAATTGATATTGCTGGTTGCCTAACCTTACTGCAATCATGGATATAGTATAGGTTACCATAGTTTAGTCCTCCAAGGAGTCACAAGTTCAGATTTTTATTAGCAGCTAGGCAGGATAATGACTGAATAGTAAACTTTTAATTTATTTATATTTGTTAGTTGTAATATTAAAATGCTGAATTTTGGTGATTTTTTTCAGGTGGCCAGAAAATAATGGCCACGTCTGATAGCAGAGGGCCTCGATTATTAACATATAGGCGTTGGATTGACGAGATTGGTATTACAGAGGTAAAATAAGTTAAATTTATTTATTATTGTTGAATTTTTAATTCAATGCATTTATCAAAATATTAAATATATCATTCTTAATTAATGTAGTTTGATTGGATTCCATATTACACCCCGCTCGTCATTCAAAACACATGTAGTGGATTTATGCTGAGGCGGATATTTGGTCATTTATGACAACACTTATATGCTGTGTGACTATTGAATGGCATAAGGTGGATCTTGTTTTCTGACAGCTGGGTGGACAACAGCACATACCAGAAGAGCCACTAAATATTGATAGGTTGCATGTAGTCGATGGGCACGACAACAACGATGTCTGATAGCCAAATTATCATAGGGAGTTTCATACTTTGTGGGAGGAGAGATGCGGTTGAGCAATTCAATTTATGATGAACCAAGACTATCGTCCATCAGCTGAGTATAATGAATGGTATGCAACTATTGCACGGAGATTTCTATCTGTAGATAGGACCTTTCGTGACCCAAGACAGTTTGAATTGCCAGATGAAGTGCCTGTGAGTGTCCCACCCATGGCTAACGTGCCTCGGCCAACTCACATGCCAGATCGACGATGTCGAGAGTGTCACCTTTGTGTCAAGACACATGTGAGTCATTGCCAACACGTTGAGCATATGAAGCATGATAAGGACGATACTAATGATGAAGATTGCACTAACTCTCAGTAGCACCCATCCCCCAGCAACCTGCCATCCCCGTACATGACTGAACATGCTGAATTTAGCCATCGATACATGCCTGAGAACATACATGCCTCAAGCCCTTTTAGTTCGGGATCTTTGAGTTCAGGTTCACCGACGTTTGCTGACCTTCAGGCTGAGCTTTGGAGCCCACTTTCCCTGTGACATCAACACATTAACAAACACACATTGAGGAGACGGTTACATACCAGACCATGACATCGGATTGTTACAGAACATCATTGGATCAATTAGATATGAATCCCAATGTGACGCCCATGATGATCAGTTTTTATCCAATGCAGATGTCACAGTCACCGATTCATAATCTCCTTAGTTAGCACATATTGGGATTTGATCATCTTGGATAGACTCCGCCCTCTACATTTACTATAGACTACATATTTCATGATGGTGCTCAGGAGCAACAGCAAGGGCAGGAGCAAGAGCAAGACCAAGGACGACATAGGATGAGAAGGGAAATTTGAGGTCGTCGTTGTCACACAGGTGGGCATTTACCAGCCCCTAGACGAGATGCAGGTGGCTATTAGATGTTAGCAGGCTCAGGTACATGTAATTAATTTGTCTAAATTATTTATGTTGGTTGTAATATTGGTTATTAGGTTTATCATATGAAAATTTTCATTTTCATTTGCAGACATGATCGAGAATTGCCGTGTGGAACAGTTATATTTTTCAACCATTATTTTTTTATGTTCTTTTGTATGGATTATTTATGTATAAACTTGAGTATGTGTGGAATTGTATGAACTTATGTATGAACTTGATTACTTATGTATGTGTGGAATTGTATGAACTTATGTATGAATTTGATTACTCATGCATGCCCCTTTTGCATAAACTACTATTTTTCTTGGAGAAAATAAAAAATAAAATCAAAGTTTTTAATATAAAAGTATAAGTCAATAACTAGATTTTTCATGAGCAACAATCGAAACATAATCCGAGTAGATTAATTGGGCTTATATTTAACGTACAATAATAAAATTTTATAAATAAACATCATTAAAACTAATTATTTTTGCGAGCCCAATTGGAGGATTCAGCTAGTAAGGTTGGGCATCTTTGTCTGGTGTGACCATCTTGCCTACACAAGCCATAGTGTTTTGGTTGCCCGGGTCCAACTTCATACATTTCATTCCTAATTCTGGTTGAGACTGGATGACCCTCAGTAGCTCACCGGAGGTGCAGATCTGGGCATATTCTAGGTCCACTATATGGAGGCTAGTAATTTTCATTTGCAATAGGCGCAAACTCCATTATATAGATGCTAAAACCATTTTGCATGCGGTATACATCATCAACATAACTAGCCCAATCAAGTCACGCATATGTGCATGCAGCAAGCGCATGGCGGCATGGGTAATGCAATGCTTGAAAGTATCCACAATCGTACCATCGATCTGTTAACCTCACCCCATAATTTCTTTGACTCCAACTCTCTATTGGCCTGAGCTCTTCAACCACAAATGATGAGGTCGATCGAGTAAATCCAGCCACTGTCATGGTACCAATCGACTGCTTATTCTCCTTGATTGTCCGTTGCAAGACTTGCGAAAAATTTGGCCAGCAGCAAGTTTGGCCTCCGCTTCCCTTCCTTTTCTAACAAACTGCTCAGCAAGACGAAAATAAGTGGACTTCACCAATGCCATAATTAGAAGATTCCGGGTATCTTTAAGAATAGCATTAATGCACTCAGACAAATTGGTCATTATATGCCCAAACCTGCGCCTTTTATCAGCATGTTGAGCCCACTGTTCAATGGAAATTCCATCAATCCATTCACACATAGTTGGATTCTTATCTCTCAACAAACTGCAGTAATAAAGATACTCTTAATGAGTCTTTCCATAAGCCGCATTCATCATAGCTCTTTTTGCATCTTTGCTCTTGAATGTTACTACAAAATTTGACACAATATGGCGAATGCAATATACATGATAAGCCAAAGGAAGATGCCAGTCGATGCCTTATGCATTTATGGTAGCTTTAATAGCAGCATGCCTATTAGAAATATTGAGAATACCTTCTTGTGGTGCCACATGCTTCTAAAGATTGCTAAAAAAAAATGACCACGATTCTGTTGTTTCCCCCTGCACCATGGCAAATGCAATAGGCAGAATATTTGAATTGTCATCTTAAGTAATTGCCATCAATAATGTTCCACCATATTTGCCATACAAATTCGTACCATCAACTTAAACGAATAGTTTGCAGAATTTGAACGCTTCAATGCACAATGGATAAGTTCAGAATAAGCGGTGGAACATCGCATAGCTATGGTCAACAAAATTTTCAACATAGTATGGCAGAGTTGACAATTCAAATATTGTACCTGGCAAAACATGCAATGGAACATCACAAAGTTAAGGTCAATGAAATTTCACACATTGTACATCAAAGTTGCAAATTCAAAGGTTCTACCTGGCATAAATGTTTGAAAACCTTGCAACTATCTCGGAAGTTCATTGTATGACTTTTCCCAATCACCAAAAATATGAGCAATAGCCTTTTGCTTGGCAAGCCACACCTTTCTATATGATGTCTTGAAGCCAAACCTATTCTCCACTGCTCCCTTAAGCACTTTAATGGAAATACTTGAATAAGCTTGAACCATGGGAAATTTGGTGGCACAGATAACATTAGTGTCCAACTGGGGGTGGTCTTGTAAAAGCGATGCAAACACAAATGTATGTGGTCCATTATACTTTCGAATTTCCCATAATTCCTTTCTTCGGCAATATGTCACGCGGATGCTCCAGTTACACCAATTTCCAAAGTACTTCTACTTGCCATGGTATTTTATTTGGTTTGACTCTAAGACCTTGTACTCAACCGATCTTCAAATGCTGCAATTTTTTATAGCAAATAACACAACTTCTTTATCGCAAAATTGTTGCCCCACTTGCAACTCATTCTTTCCTGTCAATGCTGGCATTTCACCCCCATCCGTGATGTTCAACCCTGGAAATGTTCTCATACACATGGCTTCCAAAGTCAAAGATGAATAGTGGCCGACATGCCATTGAGACTAGGTCCTAGATCATTGCCTCTGGGCCATAGGCTCTACCACTCTATCTTCGCCATTATCACTGTCAACTGGAAGTTCAATAGGCTCGTCTTCATCATCTTTATCATCAATAGTAAAATCATAGCTTCTATTAGCAGCAACATGTGCGAGTGACTCAACAATCTGCATTACAAGCTAATGCAAGCTTGGATCATTCATCAAATCATCCGTACCTTCATTCTAAACATTTTTATTCGGTATGGGACTGACCAAAGCAAAAGTTGTAGAATGCATCGGCTGTTACATAGAAATATTTGATGGATTAGGGATAGATCCAACTGAGTTGAAGTGCAAGTTCTCCAAAATAACATACAACTCAATGATGCAAATCTCTTCAAATTGGGCATGAAAATTAAACATAAGCCCAACATCATTATCATTACTTAGTTGCCAACTTCTATAACAAAGCACGCCTTGTCCAATAGCCATGGGAACCTGATAGAAAACTTATGTGATTTGCTTATTCCCCACCTCGCCTAACTTCTGCAGAATGATCTTTTGTAGCTCTAAAAGGCTTATAATTGGACGCACAACTATAAATTGAGGATTTTGGCTGCAAAATGTTACTCCTTCATCTGTGTTTATAATTTCACCACTATAATGCACAAGTATATAACTCTCAGCCATTTTCTTACGCCTATTTTTTTTTAAAAAAAAAACTCTCTCAAAATTTTTTTCTCAAAAACTCTCACAGAATACTTTCAATTCTCACCTAGAAAACTCTCAATGCTCAAGTTCAATTCGCCATAGTTGTCCCGAGTGGGGTGGGGTTTATATAGGTGACTAGGATTAAGCAGTTTAGGGTTAGGGTTAGGGTTTATGTCAGTGTTGAATTCGATCCAGGGTGGGTAAAATTCAATACTATTCAAGTGAATAGTGTTGAATTCTACCCACCCTGGATCGAATTCTGTGTCTAGAAAAAATTTGAACATTTATAAATTCAATCCAACCTCGATTGAATTCACCACTATCTCACAAAACAGGACATTTTGGTAAAAAAAAGTTGCAATAGCGTATATCGGTAAATATTCATTTTTTTAATTTTAAATAGATAAAAAAAGCCATTTAGATCTATCATTATAGTAAAAATGAAACTATATAACTAAAAAAAAATGAAATTCATTAAGTTAAACACACTAAGATTCACTAAAGATTTATATTGGAAAAAAAATGAAGTTTAATGGCCCTTTGCCTCATTTTCATAAAATAATTATAGTCTTTTTTTTAGTTAAAAACAAATATTTTTAATACATTTGACAAAAGGGTATTATAGGAATAAAAAAGTTATAATTGTTACTATTCTATTTTATTCCATTAAAGTATTCAAACAATAGAAAAGAGAATTATTCCACTTGATTATTAAAATATTCAAACAATGGAGTGGAGTAACTATATCACTCCATTCCGTTCTATTCCATCTTATTTTATTCCCTTTCACTCCCCTATTTACCACCAATCCAAACATAATCTTAAAGTGTAGCCTGCTTACTGCTCTCACGGTTTAGTCTTGATGTTGGACAGAGTAATGGTGAGAGTGATTACACAAGCGTTGTTATAACAAGAATAGAGAAAATTAAGATAGCATTATTATTTGTTTATTAAAATTATTTGGCCATTCTATTAAATAATTTTTAGTTGGTCATTCTCTTTAAATAATCTTTATTTCTGGTCCTTGATGTTAATTTTTTTTTTTATGTTAGCATCATTCACTCTTTTAGTTAGACGCAAAAATTTATTTTGTCTTTAGTGTTCGGGTTAAATAATGTCTAATTTAATAATTAAGAATAATAATCTCATTAATTGAAGAAGTATACTTTCTCTCTCTTCATAATTACTAATAGGATAATTATTTTTCTACTTATAATTGTCAGTGTCATAGAAATTTTGTTAAATTTATAAAATAATGTTATTTATCAATGGTTTAGTTATAGATAAATTTATAAAATATTAATTTATAAAATCACGTGATGTCAAATATTTGTGGTTAATGCGGATATAAAAGTGCACAATTAAGGTTTTTAATGCTTTTTGACATAAAATGAGTGAGGCTAAAAATAGGTATAGGATTTTGAAGTGGGAAACACATGTTTGATTAAAAATTTTGCACCATGAAGAGCGCCAAATCCAATGCAATTTCAATATAATAAAAAAAATTTATTTTATCTTATTAAAATAATAATATCATAAATACCATGATTATTAAATTTTTAAAAATATTAAAAACATCATTAAAATTTGAGAAATGCATAATGGTGTGAAACAAATTCATGAAACACAATACGCAAGTAACAAAGAAGGCATAAGTTGGGTTTATCAATGTGGGGTTGGTCAAGATAGTAGGTGTTTAATATTTTAATTAGAGGCCTTGGATTCGAGCCCTAGAAATAGAAAAATTCTCACTGTGAAACCTTTAGTCATTCCAAGAACCTCTATCTGATTAGATCAGATTACTTATGCTCCTGATACTAGGATTTGGATGCCTATGATTTCATCCAGAGAAAAAAAAAGAAGACATAGTGCTTGTTTGATAACTATTTTTCAAAATAGTTTTTGATTTTTAAAAACAAAAAAACTTGTTTGAAAAGGAGATTTTTTTAATTGTTTTAAAAAATAGAACACATAATTTGGTTTTTAAAAACAAAAAACAGAAAACATCTTTGACATGTTTTGAGAAACAGCAAAACAAGCGGTGGCACTCTTTGCAAATATGTTGATATATTGATCTTGCTCTCTATTCAAATCTTGTAAGCAACACTCTCGTCTGAATTGTTTCGCGCATTAGGGGTGGTGGTTCTGCCCTTCTTTCGCTGCCCCCCATCTGTTAGAGGGTCCTCACTAGCCACCGTGCAAGGGCGCTCGCTGCCACCCATTTGAGGACCATCGCTGCCACTCACTCTTCCTTGACCTCTGGTGACCACTGCAATTGGAGCCTCGCCATTGATTGACCCTAGCAGTTGTGGATTTGTTGCTAACGTGGTTAATCTTTCTCTGTCGTTCTTCTCTACTGTGGTTTTCCTCCTCAACACTGCCAGCGTCTTCTCCTTTGCCACTGTGAGACGGTTTGTCGTGGTTTCTGCCACAACTGCAGAAGAGAAAGTCACAGTCTGTTATTTCTAATCTATGATTCTTGAATCTTCTTATTTTTGATTTGTTGTTGCCCTTAATTCTAGTTCTTGGTACCCTAGTACCTCTGATCTGAACTTTGCATTTAGATATCTGGTTTGTTTTTGTTGTTGTTGAATCTTCCAAATTTGTGTTGTTGTTGATTCTTGAATTGCTATTCTTCTATGTGTTGATTGTGTGTTTCTTGATTTAGACCCACTTTCCGAGAACCTTTCCGGGCCAAATACTTTGGCCCATGTAGATGAGCCAAACAATTTTTTTGATTTTTATCATTTAAAAGTTATTTTTAAAGTATTGTTACCAAAAGAATTTTTTTATTTTTAAAAATTGTTTTGGAAAACTGTTTTCAAAACTGTTTTGAAAAACTAAAAAATAAGAACAATTTAAAACAAGCCCATAATTTGTGTTTTGCAAGCAACTTTTATTTTCTCTCTCTACTTTTTATAACTAACCTACACATGATTGGTTGTATTTCTCTCATTACATATTCGTATAATAAGAGTTTGTACCAAATAGCACTATGGGTAAAATTTTTATCAGTAATAATTACACATACATATTAGACTCTTTCTATGGGAGGTATTAGTAATTAATAGTTAATTTATAGGGAGAATAATATATATCTTTTAATACTTACTCTTATTTAAAAATTTAAATAAATTCATAATATATAAAAAAAAATTAATATTTTACAATCAAAATTCAAGATACACCTACATATGCACAACATATTATCTATTATCGTTGACTTGTGTTTGCTATGAACTAACATTCAATATTAATCAATAGGATTATCAGTCAAAAGCAATGAAATAATATAAAAGGAACATAATTGAATGGAACAATGGAGAAACAAAAGTAGTTAGTAGTTGCGAGGTTGCGGGCATGTCGGAGAAGATAAGGGCTCTCCTCTATAGGAAGCCGAGAAATTATTGCATGTCATTAAATACCAAGGTAGATTGTGCTCTATTCAATGATAAAGTTATATTTTAGCTTCATCTTTTTACAATTAAAGTGATATCAAAGTATCTTTTAGGGACTAAATTGATATAAAAATTTTTTCAGGGATTAAATCGATGTCACAGTATTTTTTAGGGATTAAACTAATGTAAAAAATACTTTCAAACACTAATCTAAGATTATGTGTATTTTTGAGGGATCATATTGCAAATTTAGCCAAACTTTTACTCAAAGTGATATAAATTTGAACTGGGTAAAGAACTATTTATTTTAAAGAGACTTGTGGGTCAATTTAGCCATGATTATTTAGAGATGTTGAAGTTCAATTCAAAGTAAATTAAAATAATAAAAAATCAATTAAATATTTTTTAAAAAATAGTTTTAATTGATTCTTATTTAATGAAAATTAGTGGATTGATTGCCACATTTTTTATTTTTAACTGTAAATTAAAAAAAAATCTTCATAAAATAAAATTAAAATTAAAGTGAATAAATTTATTTTTATTTCTATTCATTTTTCTTATCTTCTTTTAAATTTTTTGTATATATTTTTCTCTTCTACCCCTTAACTTCTTTTAACTTGTGGATATTTTACAAAATGTAGAATTTGAACACCAAAAAGTGGTTAAAGGAAAGAATACCCTTTATTAATAGTATAGATTAATTAGTTCAATTTTTAATTTTATTTTTTCAAATTGATCTAAACCAAACTAAACCAATAATATGCTAAACCAATATATATATATATATATATATATATATATATGTGTGTGTGTGTGTGTGTGTGTGTGTGTGTGTGTGTGTGTATAGTCCTTCAATACTAAAATTATTTTTATATTCTTAACACTTCTTAAGTTAACATTTTATATTTTATATTTTATATTTTTTTTAATTTACTTAATAGTTTTCTATGGTCTTTATGGTGTCTCTACACCCATTGATGTAAGATTAATATATTTGACACTATCACAATTAAGAGATAATCTTAACAATTATTTTCTCTAGTGTTTAGACATTGGTCCTCTCCTTAGGAATACAGTTTACTTTCCATTGCACCCAACCTTTGTCGATAATTTACTCAATAATTTTTAGTCTATGATTTATGCATCCATGCTTGGATAGTTTAAATAGTTAGGCACTTATTTCACTAAAGTAAGGTATCAAATTTGAGTTTTGTGAATAGAAAAAGGTCTATAATTTTTGTTGAAATTTGAATATATATATTTAGCTTGATAGTGCTAGCTATTAATATAATTATTGATAATTAGCTTAGATTTTAAATTTGTAAAGTTTTAGAAAAATATTTTTAATTAATTTAATTTTTTTTATACATGATAATTAATTTTATTTGATGAACTTAAGACTTATTATTTTATATTGCATAAAAATTTAGTAAAAGCCGAATTAACTCCCTGGTTCAAATTTTCAAGTAGGATCAAATTAATCCAAATCAAACTGAAAGGAGTTTTATTATTTGATTCAATTAAATTTTTATCTCAAAATCGATTCAATAAGCATCAAACATCCTTAATTCTATCCATGATTTTTTTTTTTTAAGTCTCTTGAACGGATTTAGATTCTCTAAAATGAGTATCATTGTAAAGTGAGAAAGTGAAGAATTAACTATCCTTTGATCAATAACTTTCATTATATGTAGGTCCTGACAAATGACTCAAGGACGGACACTTTCTCACTTTACAAATATACTCATTTTAGGGAACCTAAATACTAACTATTAGAATATTATGACAATTGTCAAAATCATAATCAAATTTTTAACCATGTCTATTATATTCATGCTCATAAAAAGTGGTTATAATTTTAATCTAAGTATGATTACTTAATATTATTTAACAGAAATTGCTTGATTCTCTTATATGGTATGCTTAAAAATTCTTCTAATTTAAAATTTCACCTATATCTATTGAATAGTCCTTAAATATTATGTAAATAAAAATTTATGCTATTATGAATAAAATTTTAAATTAAGAGAATATTAGAAGAATATTTTTTGGCACGTGAATATTGTGAGCATATAGCAACATTCATTATTTAATTGTGGTCAGTTCATATTCGCAGACCAACATTCATTTATTGCTTTTTCATTCAACATGGCACTAGCAATAGTGACACTGAATAAGTAGCTTTCAGTAATAAAAGGAAATTTATGAATCTCACCTGCGCATCACTATTGCATCTGAATCCAGGCCGATCTGTCATCTGATCCTTCCCATGGCCTTGCAATAGACAAATTGTTGGATATTTATAAAGTATAAGATAGATTGTACCTTACTCAATAATAAAATAATATTTTAAATAAAAATATAAATTAGCGACGAATCCTATCGCCGGTTGAAACTAAAATTTGTCACTATATTATTAAGTAAAATACAATTATATGTCAGTTCATATTCACAAGCTAATATTAATTTATTGCTTTTTCATTTAACATGGTATTAGTTAGGGCGACACTTAGGTTTGATTTGGTATTTTTATAACCCTTTTAGAGCTTTTAAGTTCTCTAAAAATTATTCTAAAAACTTTATAAAAATATTATTTGATAAAATAATATAAAAATTATTTTTAATAAGCAAAAATTATAAAAATAATATTTAATAAAATTAATTTTTAAAATTTAAAATGATTATAATAAATATAAATTAAAAAAAATTATTAAATAAATTAAAATATATTGATCTTTTAAATTTTAGAGAGCATAAATCAACTTTAAAAAATATTTTGTAAGGGCTCTTAAAAGCATCCCTTAACTTTTAAAAATTACGAATAAAAGTACCTCAATTTTTTTGTTTATTAAATAAAAAAAATTAACTTATATTTTTTATAAATTAAAATATCTCTTTAAAAAGTACTACCAAATTAGACTTAAATAAGTAACTTTCAATAATAAAAGAAAATCCATGAATCTTCTATCAAAAGGAAATTCATGAATCTCATCTGCACACCGCACATCACTATTGCATTTAAATCCAGACCCATCTGTCATCTTATCCTTCCCATGGCCGTGCAATAGAGAAATTATTAGATATTTATGGAGTATCAAGTAGATTGTATTTTACTTAATAATAAAATAATATTTTAAATGAAAAAATAAATTAGTAAACAGTTCTACAACCAGTGGAAACTAAAATATGTCACTAAATTATTGGATAAAATACAACCATATGTCAGTTCATATTCGCAGGCCAATACTCATTTACTGCTTTTTCATTCAACATGGTACTGGTTATAGTGACATTGAATAAGTAGCTTTCAACAATAAAAGGAAATTCATGAATCTCGTCTGCACGCCACACATAACTATCGCATTTGAATCCAGGCCCATCTGTCATTTGATGCTTCCCATGGCCTCGCAATAAATAGATTATTGGATGTTTATGGAGTATCAAATAAATTATATATTAATCAATAATAAGATAATATTTTAAATAAAAATATAAATTATTGATGATTCCTATCACCCGTTGAAACTAAAATATGTCACTATATTATTAGGTAAAATAGAATCATATGTCAGTTCATATTCGCCGACCAATATTTATTTATTGCTTTACTATTCAACATGCTACTAGTTATAGTGACACTGAATAAGTAGCTTTCAATAATAAAAGGAAATTCATGAATTTTCTATTAGAAGGATGTCCACGAATCTCATCTGCACACCACACATCACTATTGCATTTAAATCCAGGCTCATTTGTCATCTGGTCCTTCCCATGGTCTCGCAATAAAGGAATTATTGGATATTTATTGAGTATCAAATATATTGTATTTTATTTAATAATAGAATAATATTTTAAATAAAAATATAAATTAATAATAAATCCTATCACCAATTAAAACTAAAATATATCACTATATTATTAGGTAAAATATAATCATATATTCTATAAGCACCCCAATAATTTTTCTTCACAATATGCCGCTCACGCCAGTGCCACACGGAACTGCTTCATGTTTATCAATACGTACATACAAAGAGTCATCAGCGAAGTTTAATTGGTTGTAACAGGCAAGTTTTCCAACTCTCACATGGGACAGGACACACACGAGGACTACACTCGACACATACATAGAAGAGTCAAACCCGAGAAGTCATGCTTAAAGTCTGTACTCGGTGGCTTGAAATTTTCTTTCTTAATTTTTTGGTTTGGTATCACTAGCTAATGGCAATAACTTTATCGTTTTTCTTTCACCTAAAAGAGTACTTCTATTATTATTTGTTTATATTTCTTTAAAAAAGTAGAATCAATAGAAAAAAAATATTTTTAATATTATTTATTTGTTTGAATTCACTATTTTTTATATTATTTTAATATTTTATCCTTAACTTTTTTTTTAAAAATATCACTTCTTATTTATTAAATTATAATTTTATATTAAAATTTATATTTATCAAATATAAATAATTTAACAATTTCTAATTCTAATAAAAAATATTATTATAATTACATCTAATCATAAAACAAATTTCCACTTTTATTTTTATTTTTATTTTTAATTCTATTTTTTACTTCTCTTAAAATATTAGACAAATAGGCCCCATATCTCATTAAGAGACACATATCTATAAAGGTAATAGCGACCTGCTCTTTTATGAAAGGTTGTCCTGTTCCATCCACTGCATTAAAATAGCAATGACAATAGCATGAAACATGAAACTAATTTGATTAACAATGACTACTGCATGAATCTCTCTCTCTCTCTCTCTCTCTCTCTCTCTACTATTGTATAGTCGCAACAAATAGTTATGCTATATCTTTTAACATGATCAAAATGAACTAAATTTTCACACAAGGCATAAAATTAATATCAGTAATAGGAAAAAATAGAGTAGGAAAATTATTAAAGAAAGAAATTCTTTTAATAATAAACTCCCTTGTGAGTGGAAAATATTTCATATATCATAATAATTTAAAAAATCTAATACCTATGGACAGGAAAATTTTTACTATCTAAGTCATCAAAAACCAGAGATATAATACATAGAACTAAACTCCTTTGTGGGCGAAAAATATTCCCTAAATAATAACAATATCAAAACAACGTAACACTTTTGGCAGAAGGATTTTTACTATCAAAATTATCTCAACTTTTCATGTCACATCAAATTAATTCATAAATTGACTTAAGTAACACAACATTTCTTAAACTTTATTTAACAGCAAGCCTTACTAATTTTGTACATGAACCACTGTGGTGATATACGCTCACCTCAATTAACAAAGTCTCAAAACAAGGATAATTAAATTACCCAAAAATTATTTTTGCTCCATTTATATTTTTCCAAACATAAAATCTACATAAAATTTCACTTTGTGCATACATATATATCAAATAAGTTATGAGAGATAATGCATAAATTATATCATGCGGGGAAGATGAGTGACTATGATAGATAGACTTATCATAATACTAAAACAGTTTTCATGTTTAGACACACTCAACGTAAAATCTATTATATATATTCTTTTTAATTTATTTCCAAACTTTTAATTTTATACACTTGAGCTTTAACAATTAGGTTACTCTTTATTTTTTTGCATTATATAAGTTGTTCACCTACCTAAATTATTATTAAGTACCTGATTACATAAGTTTATGTGATTATTGGTTGATATGATGATAAAATCTTAGAGAAAAATACAAATTCTTATTTGTTACTTTAACCTAAAGATTTGAACTAAATCAACCCAATTTTAGTTGGATTAGTTTGGTTTGAATTTATTAAAAAAAATTTAAAAACTAATTTAAATCAACTCAATAATTTTGTTGCTTTGGATTTCTTTTAGTTCAAATCCAAAACAAACCAACTCGTGAACACCTCTTTATTTAAACAATTTCAAGCTATAGTGGCCCCTCTTATTTAGGCTGAGTTGTAAAATACACAATTAATTTTTTATATTGAATCAAGTTTGACTTTTTCAAAGTCCGATACATGAAAATTCTTAGATGCTCTCGCTATAGTGCAAGAAAAAATATTTACTTTGTACCATTCGATACTCAATATAGTAGCTATTATGTGTGTGTGTGATTTATGACTTAGAATCTTAAATACTATTAATTTTGTGGATTATTATTACTTTTAACTTTTTCTATATTTGGGTTTAGGATTTAAGATTTAGGGCATGCATGCATACACACACATAAAGTCATGTGATTTTATATTTTGAATTTGACCATTCATGTAATATCTAACGATCAAGATTTATTCCTCTCACTTGATCCACACATATACGCATGTGCATGCGCTCACACACACACATATAAAGTCATGAATGATCAAGATCAAAACATAAAGGACTTCTTGGGATAAATAACTTATTAAAACCCTTATATGAAAGTAACTTCTAAAAAGAAACTTATGAATGAATTATTTTGTATTTAAATATGTAGTAATAAAAATGCTTGTTTAGGCTCAATTTGAATAACACCACTTATGACTTTTTTTTTTTTTAATTTTTTAGAAGTTAAAAGTTATATTTCTAACTTTTTATCCTGTTTGGTTAAACAGTTTATTACTTTTCAAAAAGTCAATTTTAATGCTTTTTGAAAAGTTAAAATATCTAGTTTCCCAAGAAGTACTTATTAAAATATTATAAATAAGCATTTCTATCATTACTTATCCAAATATAAAATAACTTATTCATAAGTTACTTTTACTTAAGTGTTTAAATAAACTATTTACTCAAACAGGTGCTTAGAGTGTTTTAAAAAGTGAATAACTTTCCTAAAAGCACTAAAAATGAATTTTTGAGTAAGTTGTATAGTCAAATAGGACAAAAAGTTAAAAATGTGACTTTTAATTTCCAAAAAGTTGAAAAAAATATTAAATAATATTATCCAAATGGGTCTTTAAGTCATGTGACTTTTTAAAATAATCATATGCTCATAAATTTCACCTTTTATATAAAAACATATGCTTTCTTATAAGAATTTTTATTTTTTATTGTTAAATGATTTTGTTACCTCCATAATATCACTATTAAGAGAACCGGATCGGACCGGTCGGTTGGATCGATTCACCAGGAACCGGACCCCAGGCCAATCTGATCTTCACCATAAAATTAGATGTGGTCAAAATCAAGAAAAATTGGTAAACGAATGTGAACCGAATCGGTCAAATCGGTTGACCGGTTTGGTTTTTTTTTTTTTTAATTTTAGTAAAAATGTTATTGTTTCTTTTATTAAAAAAAAAGAAGAAGTTCAGTCAGAACAAAAAATTATTTCTTTTAGAACTTTGATTCTTTTAGTATGCTTATTTGCTATATACTCTTAAATTAATTTAAAAATAAAAAATTAAAAATAATTGTTATACTGTCTGTGAGTACTTTCCAAAAGAAATATAAGTAAAAATTAAAACAAATAAATTTTACATTTAAGACATTTGATAAAATGCTACATAATAACTATTATTTTATATTAGTTATGTTATTGTTAATAATTTACTATAATTTTTTGGTTTTTAATTGATCATATATATATATATATATATATATATATATATATATATATATATATATATATATATGTGTGTGTCCTGGTTAAACCCCCGGTTGAACCTCTAAACATTTGAACCCCTATCTTGACTAGTTTGATACCCGATCCAATTTTCTTAACCTTGTATAATATATGAGTTAATTTTATTATAGTATTGTAAGTGTGGCTCCAGAATTTATTTCAGATCCTTTAGCCACATCTTGAACTATGAACAATGACAACACCAAATGGGGCGCCTTTGGACAATGAAACTATCTCATAAGTTCGCAAATTTATCTATGTTTTCTGGCCATTATTTTTGGTTTTTTAGGGTATTCCTTCCTTATTATCAGCGAAGGAGATTAATTTTTTTTAGATATAATCAGACTTATCTTTTTAATTAGTGTTCTCTCTAAGAATCGAATTAGAGTTTTCCTTAAAGTCGTAGTGTATTTTTCGCACTGAGCCTTTTCTTTTCTGATCATTATAAATATAGGTACCCGGTTTCAAGATCAAGTACACAAATCTTAGACACTCCTTGCACCGAAAGTTAGCATAAAGATGGCGTCCAAACCTGGCCTACTCACTGATTGGTCATGGAAGCCTCTCGGCAGTTCTAAGGTTACACAGAGCACTACATCACCACTTCCTTTGCTCGCGATACCATTCTCACCACCATTCTTCCATTGTTACAGAACCAATATATATATATATATATATATATTTCCTAACGAACCAATAGTTTTATTGTTGTTTCATTAAAAACAAACATTATTAAAACTAAAATTTTTTATATAATTAAAAAGTTTAAAAAAGATTTTTTTAATAAATTATTCTTTTTACTTTCTACTAAAAATTTAAAAATAATTTTTCTTGAGATTTTGATTATTTTTAAAAATTTAATACAAATATATTAAAGTAATTTTTTTAATAAAAAAATATTTTTTTCCCAAAAAAAATCTTAAGCAAACACACCCTTCAGGAAATATGTATGTCAAGATTTTAACATATAACTATATAGATTTAATTGATATGTATTGTTAATATAAAAGAATTTTATATAAGTATTCAATTATAGATTATTATATCAATAAAAGTGTTTGATATAATCATCTAATATCTTAAAAAATTTATAAATATTAGTATATAATTGGATGACTTTTATCAATACATATCAATTAAACTCAAATTATATAAGATATCAGTCCAAAAGTTTATTTTATTGTAAAAATTGACATGGACCACTTGGAAAAATGTAAATCGTATTTGACAAGGCATGTATCTAAAATATCATGAGACAGGGCAGTCATTGTGTTCTTTAGTTTGCATCTGTCACCCATCCATTTGCAGAACACATAGCCTACTCTTTGCTATTCTCCATTCCAATGTATACGACCACCGTTATGAGAACAGCATACATCGTTGGTTATATCACATATGTTGACTTCATGAATAATATGGGTCAATGGAACTTCGAGTTCATTCCAAAGGCCGTCTTCTCTATCTTTTCCTTCCTAAAATATATCATGTATACGCCGTCGTAAGTTTCTAACTCTTAACTATCTCGAATTTTAATAGAGTAAAATAGAAAAAGTAGAAATTGTAGTAACAATTCTTTTATGATAAATGTTATTTGTAACCACCACCTATTTGAACATCTTTTAAGGGATATTTGAAGTAGCATTTAAATATTAGTTAAGAGTAAATCCCAAATTTTCTCATTTAAGGGACACCTCATAATATTCATCAAAAGATATCCAAAAAAAAAAAAATAATACAAATAACATGTCCAAATTAAATATAGTACATATAATATTACTTTTCTTTTACAAACAAAATTTTTATGGGGAGTGATTGTTGCCACTCCTTTATGCATGTCTTCCCACTTTTATTTTTTTATTTAGTTTTACTAAAATACCCCCTTCTACTTCAATTAAAAGAATGGTTAACATTATTTATTAGTCATCATAGTATTATTAAAAGTTATTATTGTTAACTTAATTAAATATTAATTCAATGATTTAAAAATATTTACTATTTATCTCATTTTTAATTTTTTTTATCAACAGCTCCTTCTGTAGGCATGTTCTTGTGGTCTCCAAGGTCTTTGTTCGAAAGTCTCAGAACCTGTGCGTCTATTTGTTTAGGAAGTGTGGTTCGGTTCGCATTAATTGGTTTTGCTAAAGGTGCCTGGGATGTAGCTAGGTTCCCTAATATTCACGTGACCACTAGACGCGGATCCTTTCTCCTCATCAGTGTGCACTAAGATCCTTTCCTTTCCTTTAACTGATTTTTGTATCGTTTGGGATCCACCCATTGATTCTTTGATGTTTTGCTTTTCACGCACCATATCTTCTCCACTCAACATAGAGAATCTATTTGACCCCATTTTATTTGAACTATCCTTAGTTATCGAGTTAGGGTGGGCTTCCCACTTTTTTTTCCAGCGAGATACCATTAACCATTCTACATGAACAACAGATTCCTCCTGATCATTTGGGATTTTGTTTACAATATTCTATCGAGAAGAATCCGCACCTCTCCACACCATTGTTTCAGCCCTCTCTACCGGCATTGCCGAAGCATCCACCACTCTACCAACTACTTCTTGCAACCGAACTAGCTTGAATTGCATAATCTCGATCTCCCCATGTGCCCATTGCGTCCACATTTAGAGCAAATAATATGAAGACCCTCATACTCAACCTTGGACTAGTCGTCCTCAACACATACCTTGCCTACCACTGGTTCCTTTAGATTGATTTCCACACACACGCGAGCAAACTTTCCCCTTGCCACTTTTAGGATTATAATGCCTACTCTAACTGGATTCCCAACCGTTGCAGCTAAAGCAAATAGGAAACTTTCCTCATAATAATATGGATTAGGACTAGGAAAGCTAATCCATACTAAGGTTTTTTCCACCATAGCCTCCGATGCCTTAAATTTCGGATACCACAGACAGACTGAAAGATAATGATTAAAGATTATTATCCATGGCCCCCCCTCCATAACCTTAGTTCCATCCTCATCAAGGTCAAAATTCACCATGAAAAATCCATGAACTACGTCCATAATGTCAAAATCACCCGCAGGTCTCCATATATTCTTCAACTTAGTCTTCATCATATTAAAACCCAATGTTTTGCCTAGTAACTTGATGATCATCGTGTTCGTCCATGGCGTAACTTGAAAGATTTTGGTATAATATTTATGAATAGACAAATAACTAAACATATTTTGTACAATTAATCATGAGTGAGCTTGAAATGATGATCAAATGACAAATATTATTCATCAAATAATTCGTAATGTAAATTTCATGTTATATATCATTTCACCTAATTAGTCTTTTGATGTTAAAAAATAAACTGCTGAGAAAGTAACTTAAAAATTATAATTATTATATTTTGATATTAGTAATTTAGAAAAATTGTAAAATTGAATATTTTTTTGTTAATTTAAGTTTTAAAAAAAATAAGGGTATTTTATAAAAATTAAATAAATTTACTAAGTCGGATTGGTAATAATAATAATAGATAAAAAGGAGCGGCTATGTTTCATACGTCAACCACTGAGTTGAAGAATTTTTTTGTATCAATGTTTAGTTGGTTCAAGTGATTTGGTATTTATTCCCCTTAAGTAAGGTCTCGAGTTCGAGTTTTACAGATAAAAAAAACTAGGGCTGTGAGAATTTTATCCTTATAGTGAACTAACCTGACTCGAATCAGATTTGATGGAGTTCAGTGAATTTTCGGATACTGGTAGTTCCTACCACAAAAAAAAAAAAAAAAGAAGAAGAGTTTTTTGTAATTGATGTTTATTAATAGTAATTTATTGGTTGTAAGTTGTAACCTGCAATTTTGAAGTTGTCCAACTCTCACACCGGACACCAGGGCCACATTCGACATATCAATTTTTTTAAAAGAAAACTGATAGTATTTATGCCACTAAATAGTTACGGAATAAATTATTTAATATATATAAAATATATTTTAATTCACAATAATTGACAGTTATTTAGTTTAACAATTTAGTTTCAACCGTTAAATGATTGAATTTTAAATTGATTTATACTTTACAAGATCTGTTTAAAAAGGATAATTTTCAAACCAGAGAAGTCATGCGTGTACTGGCTACTGGCTCTAGGTAGCTTGAAAATTTTCTTCCTTCATTTTTTGGTTTGGAATTACGATAATGTCTTAAATGCACCCCATCTAGTGTGGTGTGTGATGCACGGTTGATGGAGAAATATTTGTATGGTCCAGAAATATTGCGTGGTTGTATTTTCAACCAATCATATAAGTGTATTCCTATGTAAAATATATTTATATGATTAGCTAGAAGTACAACTATATGGTACTCTTAGACCATACAAATATTTCTCCTGTGGATGTTGGTTTGATGTGAGCCATCCTTTTTCAATAGCAATGGAGGGTGGGGGGTTGTTGGTGACAACTTGTGATACAGGCTTTGGGAAGTCTGAATTTGTAAAATGAAATAAATTAAACACAAAAAAGAATAGATGAGTGATATGATTCTAAAACTCCTAGACATCCTCTCAAAAATATGGGATCCACCCATATGCTTTTTCATTTCGCTTTTTCTCTCTCCACATCTCTCCCTCTATTTTCCTCTAGGGTGTTAGGCGTCTATCATTTTGAAGCATAGTTAAAAAAATTGGACAGGGCCAACCAATCCGATCGATCCAATTGGAATCGATCCCTAAGTAAGTTCGGTCACAATAGAAAAATCGAAAATTTAAAAACTCGAAGGAAACTGATGCAAATTGACCCAAAATTGATGGACGGGCTAAACTGGCCCAATTCACCCGATTGGCCAGTTCATAATTTTTTTAGTTTTCCAAAAAAAAAAATTTACTTTGATTGGCCAAATAAAAAATTACTAGATCCCTTACTCTTTTAGAAAGAGACTAGAGGAGATATATACAAAGCAATATCATATATGGTTATTTATAGTTGTGTTAGGAGTGAAAACTTTTTAATCAAAGTAATGCAAGATTTGAGTACTCTATATTTCAACTCTTCTAGATAAATAGTCTTGCATCATATAAGTATAAATATAAACTTTTTAAATTGTATTTTTTTTTATAAAAATAAATATATTTATATAATTGATATATTAATATTAGGGTTGATATAAGCTATAAATTATGTAAGCAAGTTAGTAAAAAAATTAGCTCAATATTAATATCATCAACTTATTATGTTAAAGTTTTATTTTACTCATTGTTTAATAATTTTCTTAATAAGGCCCACTTTTATTTGTAACATCATAAGGGAATTCATGAATCTCATCTGTCCACGGGTTCTTCTCCTCGGTTGGATCAGTGTGTGTTTGGTCTATTTTTGTAGAATTAATTTTATTGGAATTGATTTGATTAGAATTGATTTTGAGGTAAAGTAATTTATATTTGATAGTTCATTTAAAAGTAATTTTGATAAAGAGTAAACATTTTTACTTTTTCCTAAAATCAATTTTAGAGACAAGAATTGATTTTAGATATACCCAACCAAACATGCAATATAAAAGCCACAATCGATTCTAAGGTTGGAGAATCGATTGTGACTATTTCCACCGTAAAACCAAACACATGCTCAATAGTTTGGAGAGCACATATATTATATTATACTACGATTGAACTCTAGTTAAACTGGTTGAATTAATAAACCTTTTAATTAGTGCTTTATCCAATTCAATACCTGATCTAATTTTCTTAACCTTGCTTTGAAGTCGTATAAAAATATTTCATTAAAAGAATAATAATAAGAGTAGAGCCCCAGACAATTATTATCAATGGTCATTTATTCGCAAACCATTATTCCTCAATTGTTATAATGATATTGGGTGCATTTGTTTGTGCTTTTCATTAAAAAAAAAAGTACTTTTTTCTAAAATTTTTCAAAAAAAAGTATGTATCGAATTTTTAATGTTGCTTGTTTATATTTCTAAAAAAAATAGAAGTAAAAAATAATCAATTTTTTCTTTTTTTTTAAAAAGCAAATAAGGGGCTGCTTCTCCCAAAAGCAGAAGCAGTAGAAAAGAGAAAATGTTGCTTCTTAAAATTAGCAACCACATTTTTTCCATTTAATTACGATTTTATGCTTAAAATTTTTAAAAATTACTACTCTCTTCCCCCTCTCAAGTTCTCTCTCTATATCTTTAATTGTAATTTTATTAAATAAAGTACTTTAATATTTATCATATCTAAACAATTTAATAAATTCTAATTTTGATAAAAATTACTTATACAATTATATCTAAATATAAAATAATTTTTTACTTTTATTTCTACTTTTACTTCTACTTCTTAAAAAGTACTTCTCCTGTAACCTTAATCAAACGAGCCATTGAATAATAGCTTTTTCAACAAATAAGGCCCACTTTAATTCGTAACATCAACAGGGAATTCATGAATCTCATCTGTCCACGGGTTCTTCTCCTCGGATGGATCAATGCTTCGGAGAGCACACCACACAGCACTGTTGCACTTGAATCCTGACCCAAATGCAATCTGCCATATCCGGTCGCCCTTTTTGACCCTTCCTTTGGCCTCACAATATGCTAATTCATACCACACAGAACTGCTTGATGTATTACCAAACCTGAAAAGAGCCATTCTAGAAGGCTCCATATGCCAATCACTGAGTGCAAGGACTTCTTGTATCTCATCTTGCACCGCTTTTCCACCGGTATGAATGCAGAAGTGCTCAAAAGCTAGCTTGAAATTAGGTGTATAAGACTTGACCCTTATCTTAAAAAACTTTTTGGCAACTAAATTTGCCAAAAATTTCAGTTGTTCCTTTAAGGGTAGGACAGATTTCCCTAGAGTTGAGATGTTAGCTCTAAGGGCTTCTCCAGCGGAACTCATAATGTCTTTGGAAAGTGCAACACCGGTAACACTTTGTTCATCCTCTTTTTGAGTGATACTATTGTAGCAATGATCTTGAGAACCTTTGTGGGTGCGAACAGTGTGTCTGAGATGGTATTTGGAACGACAAGAATCAGAAGGAAGGTTGGAGAGCAAGATTGCTGCACCACCCATGCGAAAGAGGCAATTGGAGACAAGCATGGACCGGTTGTTTCCAAAGTACAAGCCATCATTAATGTTTTCAGTACTCACAACCATGGCGTAAGAGCCTGGGTGCACCTGCGTATGTAAAAAGTACAACGAAAAAAACAGGACGACAGAAAAAAGAGGGATCAAGGAACATTAATTATGAGCAATGATTTTTTTTTTCTTTTCTTTTTGCTGATAAGCAATGATTTAAATTTAAAATGCTATCTGTTTGATCTTCAATGTTTGATGACTCATTATAGTTTTGAATTTAAAGCACAGGTCATGGTCAATCTTTTTTTTTTTTTTGGTACAGATAAGTTTAGATGAGTTGGATATTGGTCATTTTATTAGGGCATTAGTATTAAGATAAAGTTTTAAAGCTTAGAGATCATTTATAAGAGACTTATAAGATCACCTATTAAAAGAATTCTCGTATTGTTAGATGTTCAAATTTAATTTAAACTAAATGAAAAATGAATATTAATACTAATATAAAAAATCAAAACTGGTTAACATAAAAAAAGATTATTTAAGTTAACTTTTATTAAAATTAATCAATAGAATTAATTCATTTTTCGGTTTTAGTTTTTTTTTGTCATTGCTCTAAATCGAATTAAACTGATTATTTTATATATGTATAGATATATTTATAATACTTTATTACAATTACTCTTAGATCATCATTATATCTCAACTTAATATTTTAAAAATTTAATTTGAATGCATTATTAGTATAAAAAAAATTTATACAGATATTTAATCATGTATTACCACATCAACAAAAATTTTTGATATCACCTCCCACTAATTGAATAATCATGCAAATAGAAAGTTTTGATTGGATGACAATGTAAAAAAATTTTATATTGTCAGTGCATCTCAATTAAAATTATATTTTAAATGTTTTGTTATCTATAACTTCTTTTAGTCTGCTAATAATTTTAAGTTTATGCATGATTTTTTTTTCAAAACTTTTATTATATATTATATACTCAAATTGCTAGCCTTGAATATTACTTTAATAATTAGTTTAGATTTTAAAGTAATATTATATAAAATCACTGATAATTATATTTTAATAAAAAGTTTAACAAAATACTGAATCAACCTAAACTGATTTAAATATAAAAGCTTGAATTATTTCGATTTTCTATCCAGTCCAACTGAAATAATGTTATTATTTAGATCGATTGATGTTTTACTTTAAAACCGATGCGAATCAAACCACAGACATTCTTACAAAATTAAAAGAGTTAACCTTACAAACGATATGTTAATGTCAAAATCACAATATTATACAGTCAACTCACCTGAAAGATTATTACCCCCCCCCCAAAAAAAAAACAAAAAAAAAACCCAAAACCCCAAAGAAAAAGGAAGAAAAAGTAAAAAGTGAGACGATATCATATATGAGTAGGATGAAGTACCTGTAAGAGTCGTTTGCCGAGGTCTATAGCAATAAGTCCAGCACTACAACCCATACCACTTAGATTATAGCTCACAATGTTATGCTTAAGCTTGTAGTGGTTGACAACTATTGCACTGAGAGAGGGTGTTGGGTTGAATACGCAGCAGTTGGTCACAAGGATTCCTATATCCTCTGCCCTCACTTTTGTTTTCAACAAAAGCTCATCAATGGCACCAATTATCACAGATTCTGTCTCTTTCCTTGCCTCATCTAAGCAGATGTTTGGTGGGATCTTCAAGAGAGACTCTGGCGCATAAGTCTTCTCACTAAATCCAGACCTTTCCAAGATCCTCCTTTGGAATTCTAGGCTCTCATCTCGGAATTGCCCGGTAGACTTTGTTACCTCCATGAACATCTCCTTGGTACACATGCATGCAGGATCAGGTTTGTAACATGCAAAATCCACTAGATAAACCTGCTTTTTTCGGCAGGTGTTAATAAGGTGACGTGTGGCTAATGATGCTAACAAGCCACACCACAATAAAAGCGAAATCTCATAGGACTTCTCTAAGTGGCATACATGAACTAAGAAATCTTGAACGATAGCGAGGAAATTATAAGACATAGCAAGAGCTAATAAAGCTAAAAATGGCACAAGAAAGCCAGTCATGATATTGGATATGCCAGGATATATTTGTTATTGAAAGCTTCCCAATTTATACAAGAAGATCATTAATTAGTACTTTGTAGAGTTGGTTGGTGACTTGGTGTACGCGCATGAATTAAGGTTGTTAATACTAGTCCATCAAACCCATTATATTAATTATCTTCCCCTATTTCATGACATATCACGTCAAGTGTAATTTCAATATGAATTGATACTTTAACAAGCATTTATATGCAGACAATTTATTTATTAATCACTTTACAAAATAACCAATGAATCTATTTTTTATATATTTTTAACATAAAAAACTTTTATACTTTTTATTCTAATATATGTTGAAACATTTTATGTAGGTTAGCATATATAAGTCAACATCATATTTTATAAAAATGTAGATTAATTGAATGTCAAAATAATCAAACTATTATTTAAGCCCAAAATTTGAGATCATTATTGTTGAAAACACTGCTTATCGGATGGTGGGAATATTTATAGATCCTTTTTTATGAGGTTGTCATAGTAGGTAGGCTAAGCCTATCATATGGTGACACAAGGGAACACTCGTGCCCTTAATGAGGAGTTTTCTCTCTAACTTTTTCTCTTTTTTTCTCTCTCATCTTACATGTTAATCCCATTATTCACTACTAGTAATTAGCTCACAATCGCCGCATTTTATCAACGAAACCAATCTACCAAAAATGCCAACAAATTTATTATCAATAAAATACAATGCAAAAATTGATGTCAAATTTTGTCGATGGATGCTCAATCCATCGATATATGTTCGCAACTAATGGTGCCAACTCATTATTGATGGATTTGCCATCGATAATATTTTGTATTTTAATTTTAATTTTTTCTTTAAATTTAAAATTTTATTGACAGTAAATAAAGTAAATTATTGACAAAAAAATTGTCATTATCGAATTATATTTTCTTTTTTATTTTTTTGTTGATAATTAAAATAAGTAAATATTATTTATTTTATTTTTCTTCAAATTATTTTTTTGAATATTACTAACGGAAAATCGGTCTATATTTGAAATTTTAGGGATATTGTGTGAGGCTATTCGGTTTCTATATTACCGATGGATTTTTTCGTTGATAATGGTTGATTGATGAAACAATTCATTTCATTATCTTTTTACCGACAGAACCCATCGGTAAAATATGTTTAATAAACGATTAGATGCATTAAATCATTACGATGGAAAATCTATCGATAATATCAAACTAAAACATTAAAATGCGAGACAGCCCCTTTCTTTTTCCTCATTCACGCTTCTCTCTCTCAATCTCGTCCCCCTATATGGCCATTGGCCATTTGACTGCTATCGGAGCTTCCATTTTGCCGCTAGAGACTGCCATTATATTCGTGGTATGTCATTAAGTATTTTAATTGATTTAGTTTTTAATTTAGCCTCTTTTTTTTATTCCATTTCCATTTCTTTATTTAAAGATTTTAGTTTCTAAGTTACTTAACTTACTTATTTTGTTGTGTTGATTGTTAAATATCTTGTTTGGAGTATTTGGTGATTGGTGCATTGATTGATTGGAGTGAGTTGGGAAACATTAGGTATGTACATTATACCTTTATGTACATTAGTAAACCATATTCTTGTTGGTCTATGGTTGTTACTCTTAACAATCTTCTACCTGAAATATGCATGAAAGATCCTTACTTGCTCTTAACTTGTGTAATCCCTGGTCTCGATAATCCAAAGGCTAAGATTGATGTCTATCTCCAACCTTTAATTGATGAATTGAATGAGTTATGGTGTGATAGTGTTTTGACTTATAACATCTAAACCAAGCAAAATTTTATGTTAAGAGCAGCATTGATGTAGACTATCAATGATTTTCCAACTTACAGGATGTTGTTTGCATGGATGACATAGGGGAAATTGGTGTGTCCGATATGTATGAAGGATATAAAAGCATTTACTCTGAAGTATAGTAGAAAAAATTCTTAGTGTGACTGTTATTGAAGGTTTCTAGATATGCATAATGCTTATAAATGCAGTAGGTATGGATTTAGAAATAATGTGAGAAGGCTCTTGTTACACTTACAGGTCAGCGAATTAAGGACAGGGTTAGGCGACTTCTAAATATTACAGAAGTTGGAAAAAGTATTAAATTGCTTAGCTATAGGGTAGAACATAATTGGATGAAACAAAATATATTTTGGAAGGATCATTTAGTCCATTATTGTTTAGATGTGATGCATGTTGAGAAGAACATATTTGATAATATTATGCACACTGTGGTGAATAGTAATCGAACTAAAGGTAATAAGAAAGTAAGGATGGATTTAGAAGAGTACTGTAGATGCCCTAAGTTAAATTTACAACTCTTAAGAGATGGTTATTGGTCTAAGCCTAAAGCTAATTATACATTGACTTATGTGCAAAGACAAGATGTGTGTAAGTGGGTGCAAGAATTAAAAATACTTGATGGTTATGCCTCAAATTTAGGTAAGTGTGTGAATGTTAAACAAGGAAAGTTTTTTGACATGAAAAGTCATGACTGTCATGTATTCATGGAGTGTCTACTACCTGTTGCATTGAGAGAACTGCCTGATTATGTTTGAAGGCTGCTAATTGAGTTGAGTGAATATTTCAGAGATTTGTTTTCATCCAGTCTTAAGGTTGATGACTTTTGGTGATAGAGAAGAACATTCCCATTATTTTTAAGTTAGAGAGGATCTTTCCTTTTAAATTTTTTGACTCTATGGAGCACTTACCTGTACACTTGATATACAAAGCACGAGTATATGGGCTAGTCCAATATATGTGGATGTACCCAATCAAGTAGAAAATAGGAGGGTTCAAAAGAACGGTAAAGAATAGAGCTAAAATAGAGGGATCAATATGTCAGGATTATATTTCGAAGGAGACATCTAATTTTTGCTCTTACTACTTTGAGCCCCATGTCTAATCTAGGAGAAATAGAGTTGGTCAGAATAATGATGGTAGTGAAAGCTTAATCGAGCCAACCTTATTAGTATTTAACCAACCTGGCCGTGCTGCTGGATAATGCAAAGACCAATGGTTGACTGAGAGTGGATGGAAGTCTGTATATTTACATATATTGCTAAATTGTGATAAAGAAGAGTCATTCAAAAGGTAGCTAATAAACTATTTTTTAGTATTTTTGGTTCTCTAATTTCCTAAATCCCGTATAATGGTAAATTGTGATAGTGTCTTCTCTTGTACTTTGTTCAATGTTTACAAGTATTTTGAACAACTATACAGTCAGCAATCCTTTGAATAATTTCTCGAATGGTTCAAATTATTTGTATATGACATAGTGATTCTATTTTATTGTTTGTGTTTTTGTTTTTATATTATTATGCAATTGATGTTCTTCCATTGCCCGCACAATCCACAATATGATAAACCACACAAATTGCTGGATGTATTATCAAAACCGTGAATCCATATATGCCAATCATTGAGGAGAAATTATTAGACATCGGAGCACCAAATGTATTGTATTCTATCTAATAATAAAGTAACATTTTAGATAAATATATTAGTGGTGGGATCTGGTGGTCTTATATACTATCTTTAAATTTTATTCTATTATTGAATATAAGTACAATCTACCTAGTACTCCATAACTATCTAATAATTTTTAATCATTAAGTTGAAGGATGTTTTAATAACCGATGATTACTAATAGTCATTTTATTGGTTGTAATTAGGGGTGAAAATAAGTCAGGCACAACTTGGTCTGACCTAAACTATTTAATATTAGGATAAGACTCACACTTGTTTAAAAGCTTGTTTATCTTAATAGGCTAAACGTCGACTTGCTATAAAGTCGGCCTGAGACTTATTGATGTTTAGTTTAAAAAAGAAATTGACATAATGATTTTCATGATATGTAATTATGATTCCATAGTTGGATTAATAAAAATTATATTTTATAGAATGTTATTAAGTGGTATAACTATACTTAAAGTTATACTAACATAATTTTAAGCAATTCTTACACTATTAAATAATTTTTTATTGGTGTAATTTTATATAAAACCCATTATTAGATTAAAAGTTTATATCTTACAGATTATATTTATAAAATTTTATATCAACATAAAATTATTTTATATACTTTTTATATACATCAAAATTAACATAGTATATACGTTTAAAACGTATAAAAACAAGATATATTTGATCACGTACACTTATTGATATTATTTTTTTAAAAATTGACACAAATTATATTCATTGTGGGCAATGCTTGGATCGATAAAAGTTATATTTTATAGAATGTTATTAAGTGGCGTAAACTATGCTTAAAGTTACACCAATTTTAAATAATTTTTACACCACTGAATAACTCTTAATTGGTGTAATACAAAATTCACCATTGGATTAAAAATTCTTATCTTATAGATTATATCTATAAAATTTCATATTAATGTAAAATCATTTGATACATTTTTTATATACATGAAATTAAGTCAACATAATACATATGTTTAAAATGTATGAAAATAAGATCTATTTGATTACACACTTACTGGTGTTTATTTTATTTTTAAAAAAAATTGACAAATGATATTCATGATAGATAATTTTGATTAACGGTTGGATCGATAAAAGTTACATTTTATAGAATGTTATTAAGCGGTGTAAGTATGCTTAAAATTATACCAATTTTAAGCAATTTTTTCACCATTAAATAATTTTTTATTGATGTAATCTTTTACAAAACCCATCATTGAATTAGAGTTTATATCTTATAAATCATGTCTATAAAATTTTATATTAATCTAAAATTGTTTGATATATATATATATATTAAAATCAACATAAAAACAATTAAATATATTCTTTTTAATTTATTTCCAAACTTTTAATTTTATACACTTGAGCTTTAACAATTAGGTTACTCTTTATTTTTTGCATTATATAAGTTGTTCACCTACCTAAATTATTATTAAGTACCTGATTACATAAGTTTATGTTACTATTGGTTGATATGATGATAAAATCATAGAGAAAAGTACGAATTCTTATTTGTTACTTTAACCTAAAGATTTGAACTAAATCAACCCAATTTTAGTTTGATTAGTTTGGTTTTAATTTATTAAAAAGTTTTCAAAATCCAATTTAAACCAACTCGTGAACACCTCTTTGTTTTAACAACTTCAAGCACTTCAATATAGTGGCTTCTCTCATTTAGGTTGAGTTGTAAAATACACAATTAATTTTTTATATTGAATCAAGTTTGACTTTTTCACAGTCCGAGACATGAAAATTCTTAGATGCTCTCGCTATAGAGCAAGAAAAAATATTTACTTTGTACCATTCAATACTCAATATAGTAGCTATTATGTGTGTGGGATTTATGACTTAAAATCTTAAATACTATCAATTTTGTGGATTATCATTATTTTTCATTTTTTCTACATTTAGGTTTAAGGTTTAAGGTTTAGAGCGCTCGTGCACTTGCACATACACATAAAGTCAAGTGATTTTATATTTTAATTATGATCATTTATGTAAGATCTAACGGTTAAGATTTATTCCTCTCATTTGATCTACACACATACACGTGCACATACACATACATAAAGTCATGAATGGTCAATATCAAGATATAAAGGATCTGTTGGGGTTAATAACTTATTTAAACCTTTACATAAAAATAACTTCTAAAATGAAATTTATAAAGAAGTTATTTTGTATTTAGATATGTAGTAATAGAAATGCTTATTTAGGCCCAGTTTGTATGACTTTTTTTTTTTTAAACTTTTTAGAAGTTAAAAGTTACATTTCTAACTTTTTATCTTGTTGGCTAAACAATTTATTACTTCTCAAGAAATACTTATTAAATTATTATAAATAAGCATTTCTACATTTGATATCTAAACATAAAATATCTTATTCATAAGTTACTTTTTTATAAGTTATTTTTACATAAGTGCTTAAATAAGCTCTTAGAGTGTTTTAAAAAGTGGTTCTTAAGAAGCTAGATATTTAATTTTCCTAAAAGCACTAAAAATAAATTTTTGAGAAATAATAAGTTGTATAGCTAAATAAGACAAAAAATTAAAAATATGACTTTTGACTTCCAAAAAAATAAAAAAAATTTATAAATAATATTATCCAAATGAGCCCAAAGTCATCTAACTTTTTTAAATGATCATATTTTCTTAAATTTGACCTTTTATATAAAAACATATGCTTTCTTATAAGAATTTTTATTTTTATTTTTTATTTTTAAATGATTTTGTCACCTCCATAATTTACGAGTTAATTTTATTATAGTATTGTAAGTGCAACCCCAAAATTTATTTCAGATCCTGTCTCCATTATTTATTTTCCCTTTCAGATATAGTTGAGCCACATTTTGAACTATGAACAATGACAAGACCAAATGGGGCGCCTTTGGACAATGAAAATATCTCTGAGTTCACAAATTTATCTATGTTTTCTGAAAATTATTTTTGGTTTTTCAAGGATATCCTCTCCTTATTATCAGCAAAGGAGATTAATTTTTTTTGGGTATAATCAAACTTGCCCTCTCAACTAGTTTTTTTTTTTTTTTTTTTTTCAGGAATAGATCTATTATCCATAGAGCCATAATGTACCTCTATCACTGGACCAATACCCTAGTTGGTGTTTTCCGACCATTATAAATATAGGTGCCCGGCTCCAAGATCAAGTAAACAAATCTTAGAGACTCCTTGCCCCGAAAGTTAGCATAAAGATGGCGTCCAAACCTGGCATACTCACTGATTGGCCATGGAAGCCTCTCAGGAATTTTAAGGTTTCTTAGTTATTATAAACTACTTATTTATTTTTTTCTAATCTAAATATATCTCTACTGTTTATTATTTGATGAGCTTCATAATATTGTTGATGTCAGCGCTAATTATTTTTTCTTTCTCACATTATTACTTAAAGGCAGTAACTACAACAAAAGAAACTATTTACTATCGTCACACTCATAACTTGAAAGACCATACATGAATTATTTCCTATACATGAATTATTTCCTATTAATTTATGTAGAAAATAATTCAGCTGACATTTTTGTTTTTATACTTCTATGAATGGAATGGACGAAAGTGGCTAATTTTGGCACCATGGATTGCACGCAGCACCTACTCTTTCCTAGTGAAAGATCCAGAGGAGAGGGACCTGGGTTACTTTCTATTCTTCCCAATTATGATGATGAGGATTCTACACAACCAAATTTGGATCACTCTTTCTCACTATCGAACTGCCAAAGGCGAAAACAGAATCGTCAACAAGAGCATTGAGTTTGAACAAGTTGATGGAGAAAGCAATTGGTCAGTGCTTCAAAATTCGTCAAATTAAAAATTTTCAAAACGCTTTTAATTATATTGGCAAAGTGCCTTCTGTGAATAATGTTCCAAATATGAAGCTTTTTCTCTTATTATTTTACTCTCCAGTCTCCCACCTTATCCATAATGAGTCAACCTCAAGTTAATTTGAATGAGTCAACATTCTGTTATTGTAACTTATCTGATGTAGCTTATCTATTTGTTTTCCTAGCTGTTAGTTTGTTGTATCTCACTTATTCTTAGGGATCTCTTGTAACTAAACTCACTATATGTATCACTCTGTTTCACTTGGAATAAATAACTGAGATTTCATTTTTCAAACTATTATCTTATATGGTATCAGCCGCTTTAGCTTAGCAGCATCGATCCTATCATCATGGCCTCACCTAACAACCAGGAAAACACATCCAATCATTCTAAAAACACTTCCAACACTGTTGCAAATATTCCCTTTGAAAATACCCTACCTCATGATCCTGTTACTACTCCTCAACCTCGTTCTGTGGTTGTCCTAAACACTCAAAATTCTCTCAAACTGAATGGCAACAACTATCCTTCTTGGCATGTGCAAATGAATGCACTTTTCATTGGCTATGATTTCATTGATTTCCTGGACGGTACCAACACCTGTCCAGCACCAAGCCATCCAGATTACTCCTACTGGCACAGGCAAGACCAATTACTGCTTCATGCAATCATCACCTCTGTTGATCATCATATCATTACCTTGCTAGGCAATGTCTACACCTCCAAACAGGCTTGGGAGGTACTGCACGGGGCTTTTGCTAGCAAAACAAGATCTCGAATTCTTCACCTCGAGGATAAGCTATCTAGGTCCTAAAAAGGGTCCAAATCTGTTATAGATTATCTTCAAGGGATCAAATCAAATTCTGATGAGCTTGCTATCATCAATTCTCTGGTGGATGATGATGACTTAGTCATCCATACTCTCAATGGTCTAGGACCAGAATTCAAGGAAGTAGCTGCAGCAATGCAAACTCTTGCAGATCCTATCAGCTTTGCTGTGCTACTTGACACTCTGTCTGACTTTGAGTCATACCTCCAATGCAATGACACCAATTCTGAACAACATATAGTTCTTACTGCAAATGCTACACACAAAGGCAAACCTGTTTACTCCAAGCCAAAGTATAACTCACATTTTCCTACGGGTCAATCAACTGGCCGTGCATCTTCACCAACAAACAATAAGAGAGTCATTGCCAATACTGTGAAAAACCTGGCCATACTGCTAAGGTATGCTACAAACTCCACGGCTATCCTCCAAAGTCTGGTTACAAACCGCAGGCTCATCATGCTCATATGCCTGCTTTTGCTACCAAAAAGTTGGATCCTCGACTCCAGAGCCAGTCATCATATTACCCATGATCTTGACCAACTTCATCTCTCTGCTCCATATAGTGGTGGTGATCAGTTAGTTGTAGGTGATGGCACTGCTTTACCAGTCTCTCACACCAGTAACACATCCCTTCACGCAGCTTCACACACTCTTCACCTCTCTGATATCTTACATGTTCCATCCATTGCCCAAAATTTACTTTCAATTTCTAAACTTTGCAATACTAACCCGGTTTCAATTGAATTTTTCTCTGATCATTTTCTTGTGAAGGACTTGAAGACCAAAGCAACATTAATCAAAGGAATCAATAGAAATGGTCTATACCATCTTCCTACACAACTTATTCCCATGCTTTCCTTACCACCATCACTCCCCGATGGCATCATATCTTCAGTTTCCCTTCTCATCGGGTATTTTAGCATCTGACATCTAGGTTCAAAATAAAGACTAGCAGTGCTACTCCATGCATCTCATGTAGCAGTTCTAAGAGTCACAAGCTTCCCTTCACCACATCAAAACTGACAAGCTCAAGACCATTAGAATTAGTTTATGTTGATGTATGGGGCCCTGCTCCTATTAAGTCTATTGATGCTTTTAGATTTTATTTCATTCTTGTTGATCATTTCTCTAAGTATAACTGGTTGTATCCATTGCAAAATAAGTCAGATGTTTCATCCATTTTTCCAAAATTTAAAGCAATTGTTGAGAAAATTTTCAATTTACCTAGTGTGTCTCTTTATTCAAACAATGGGGGTGAGTTCATTGCTCTTTGTCCATTTTTATCCCAGCATGGCATCTCCCACTTTACCACCCCACCACACACACCAAAACATAATGTTTTAGCTGAAAGACAACATCATCACATTGTTGAAACTGGTCATTCCTTACTGCATCATGTTATGAAAATAATTTGAACAGTAGTATTTTAGCTTTAAATAATAAGAATAAAATGACAGCAACAATGAGATATAGTAGAACAAGGTTATCACGAATCGTGCAAGGCACTGTCCTTAAGGGTTTAATTCCGCCCTACCCAAAGCTTTGCTCGGTGGAATGGCGTTGACGGTTAACCCTCCAGGATTAGATGTGGGTCTCCACAGGAACTCGTCCACACGATGATCCCGGTACGTTGAGCAGCAGATCTTACAAGAGGCAGAAAATGCAATAGAAATAGTGGGGCAACTTCTATTGCGCAGAAGAGTGAGAATGAAGAGATGTGTGTTGTGTTGTGCCATGTAGCAGGGTTTATATAGGGAAAAGAAATAGCTGTTGCAAAAAGAGCTGTTGGAAAGTAGCCGTTGGATAGCGGTCAGAAAAAGAGCCGTTGGAGTATTAAAGAGCTGCAACGGTAAAAAATAAAATTTGCAGGGTAGTAAAAGTTTGGCAGGCCCACACGCGTGCAGACGGACGAGACGAGAAGGGGCGGGGCGGGGCGCGCGCGTGTGTATTTAACTAAGGCCCAAGTCCACAATTGTACCTCAATACCATAAGGTATTTACCGATTAAATACCATCATATATAAATGATTATTAAAACATTTTCATGAGCAATGTGGGACTTCTTCCATAGTTAAATACGTATAGACAAACTAAGTTTGAAACACACTAAGACCCATATATATATATATATATATACAACAATCCCCCACATGTTTCAAACTTAGAGGAATAAATAGGAATGTTATGCTTCAGTGTAGTATCCAAAGGATTTGAACTTCACCTTAGGTACAGGTGGGTGACAACCCTAGGAAATTTGGTAGAGAAATCTCTTTGAACCAAACTTCTAAGATAACGGTTGGAGCACGTCCACCAACCACACAACATCCCATAAGATATGCTGCTCTTAGCCGTTTTGCGCATTAAGGCCGTGCGCTATCCTGGAATCATGAGAGCTCTAGAGTTGTATGCCTATACTCATGGGAGACGGCCTCATCTCCACTCTTACTTAGGTGGCATCCATCAAGAGTATGCTACAGCAGATACCCCACCCCCATATTGAGGGCTATGGATCCATTAAGAGCATTGCTCATCCTAAAACACCATGTAGCGGTACTGTCATACATCATAGGGAGGGACTCTTCACCAAGCATCTCATATGAATGGCAGAAATCAGTAAGAAGCGACAATACCCTTTGTGAGACTCGTATGACTTCGTTTACCACATTGAACCACCTTCATGGGATCTCCAATCACAGTAGTTGGGTTTCCATCATACTGCCTCAAGTTATAGGTATCAGTCCCATCCCCCTCGATGTTTCACTTACTAGCGTCCTAGTAAGTGGCTTCGTCAAAGGGTCAGCCAAGTTCTTTTCTGACCTTACAAAATCCATGGATATCACATTGTTCTCAATCAACTGCCTTACAATATTATGTCTCAGTCTAATATGCCGACTTTTTCCATTATATATTTTGTTCTTTGCTCGAGCAATGGCAGCTTGACAATCACAATGAATAGACATAGATGTCTGTGTTCTATCCCATAATGGTATGTCCACCAATAGATTTCTCAACCATTCAACTTCTGTTCCTATCTTTTCTAAAGCTATAAATTCTGACTCCATAGTGGACTTGGCAATACAAGTCTGTTTGGTGGACTTCCAAGAAATAGCCCCACCTGCCAGCATAAAAACATAACCACTTGTAGACTTTAATTCATCAGAGTCAGAAATCCAATTTGCATCACTATATCCCTCTAATACTGAGGGATAACCAGAATACACTAAACCAAACTCTTTAGTACCTTTTAAATACCTTAAAAGTCTAATTAAGGTATTCCAATGGATATCACTAGGATTATGAGTATATCTACTTAGTCTATTCACAGCATATGCAATATCTGGTCTAGTGCAGTTCATTAAATACATCAAACTACCAATTATGCGTGCATATTCAATTTGTGATACACTATCACCTCTGTTTTTAACTAGATGCAAACTAGAATCATAAGGAGTAGATACAGGTTTGTAGTCAAAATATCCAAATTTCTTAAGCATGCTTTCAACATAATGAGATTAAGATAAAATGAATCTATCATTTTCCCTACTCAATTTTATTCCAAGTATAATATTAGCAACACCCATATCTTTCATATCAAATTGAGAAGACAAAAATTTTTTAGTTTTAGTTACAATATCTAAACATGTACCAAAGATCAGTAAATCATTAACATATAGACAGATGATAACACCAACACCATTATTAAACTTACTATATATGCATTTATTGGATTCATTTGTCACATACCTATTGGAAATCATAACATGATCAAATTTTTCATGCCATTGTTTTGGAGCTTGCTTTAAACCATAAAGAGACTTAACAAGTTTGCATACCTTGTTCTCCTTGCCCTTAACCACACATCCTTCAGGTTGTTCCATGTAGATCTCTTCTTCAAGATCACCATTGAGAAATGCAGTTTTCACATCCATTTGATGCACAACAAGTTTATAGATAGATGCAATGGCAAACAAAACTCTAATAGATACAATTCTAGTAACAGGAGAATATGTATCAAAGTAATCAAGATTCTTTTGTTGCTTGTATCCCTTAGCTACCAACCTGGCCTTATATTTATCTATACTACCATTTGGTTTTAGTTTCTTCTTAAATACCCATTTACATCCAATAGGTTTTGTTTTAGGTGGTAAATCTACTAATTCCCAAGTATGATTGGCCATAATAGATTCAATCTCAGCATGTATAGCATCTTTCCAAAAAGGAGCATCAATAGATGTAATAGCATTATTATAAGTTAAAGGATCATCAGAAACAAGATAAGCATAAAAGTCATCACCGAAATCTTTTTCTTTCCTTGTTCTCTTACTCCTTCTCAATTCATTATCATTTTGATCATCTATATCCTCAGATATATCCTCATGTGAGTTTCTACTATGCTTCTCTTTAGTTTTCATAGGAAATACATGCTCAAAGAATGATGCATTATAAGATTCAATTATGGAATTATGTTTTAACACATCACTTTTCACAACAAGAAATCTATATGAACTACTATTTTGAGCATATCCAATAAACACACAATCACATATTCTGGAACCAAGTTTCCTTTTCTTAGGGTCTGGCAACATTACCTTAGCTAAACACCCCCATACTTTCAGGTGTCCTAAATTAGGTTGTTTATCAAACCAGAGCTCATAAGGTGTTTTACTAAGTTTCTTATGTGGTACCCTATTTTGTATATAGCAAGCCGAGAGGATAGCTTCCCCCCATATATAGTTAGGTAATCCTGAACTAACAAGCAAGGCATTCATCATTTCTTTAAGAGTTCTATTTTTCCTTTCGGCTATACCATTAGATTCAGGTGAATAAGGTGGGGTTATTTCATGTATTATACCATGTTGTTCACAAAACTCATTAAAGGAGTTTGACTCATATTCACCTCCTCTGTCTGTTCTTAATCTTTTAATTTTCTTACCAAATTGGTTTTCTACTTCATTTTTATATTTAATAAACATTTCACAAGCCTCATCCTTAGATCTCAACAGATATAATTTAGTATATCTAGAATAATCATCAACAAAGATTATGTAAAGCCTTTTACCACCTCTTGTCATTGTGTGCTTTAAATCTCCTAAATCACTATGTATTAGCTCTAATAATTCACTTTGTCTTGTTACTTGTTTGGATGGCTTCTTAGTTATTTTAGTTTCTACACAAATTTCATATTTATCCAAGCTAGTATTATCCAATCTATCAATTAATCCCATTTCTTTTAATTTTAAGATATAAGGAACATTTTCATGTCCTAATCTACCATGCCAAATATTAAGAGAATCAACCAAGTAAGCAAAAGAAGAACTTCCTTCATTGTAATTAGTAACTACATTCAAAACATACAGACCATCATTAAGATAACCTTTACCAACATATATGTCATTTTTAGATAAGGTAACTATGTTACTATCAAAGGTTACCTTCACATTGGCATTGTTAAGAAGATGGACCGACACCAGACAATGTTTAATGGCAGGTACAAAGAGTACTTCAGACAGCACAAGAGTTTTCGCAGATGTCATTTTTAATGGCACCTTTCCTTTACCTAAGACTGAGATTTTGCTTGAATCTCCTAGGTAAACATAATCCTTCCCATCCTCTATGGGAGAAAACTCAGAGAACATCTCTTTCTTAGCACAAATGTGCTTTGTGGCACTAGAATCCACAATCCATCCCTTGGCTTCCTTTGCTAAAAAGTATTCAGAAACCACTGCCACTATAACATCATCTTGATGTTCCACCACGTTTGCCCTTGTCTTTGATGATGATCCTCCTCCTTTATTTGCGCCTCCTTGATTATTCCTTCTCAGTCTACAAGCGGATGCAAAATGACCTGTTTTGCCACAAATAAAACAAGCACCCTTCTTCTTTTGTTATTGGTTAGAATCATGCTTGAAATGTGGCTTATGAACTCTAATGTTTTGATTTTTAGAGCCATAAAATGAATTTTTAGACTGCATATCCTTAGCAATGTTAGCTCTAGCATGCATTTCCTTAGCATTTTGTTCACTAGCCATTAGCCTATTTTTCTCCTCAATCTTAATATGCACAATAGTTTCTTGCAATGTCATAGCTTTTCTCTTTTGCATGAAATTCATTTTATAATCTTTCCAAGATTCAGGTAGTTTATCAACAAGAGTTTGAGATACAAACCTTTCAGGCAGAATATCTCCTTCCTTAGCTAATTCATCTACAAGCTTAGTAAATTCATTAATTTGAGAAGCAACGATTTATTTTCATCCATTTGAAATGCATTATAATTATGAACCAAGAACTTTTTACTACCTTCTTCTTCATAAATATATTTTTGAACCAATGCATCCCAAATATTCTTTGCATGAACATAATGACAGTAAATATCATACAAATCATTTGATAAAGCTCTTAAAATATTATGTTTGCACAATTTATCAGCCAATTCCCAATCCTTCAAGGCTTGTTGATAATTTTCAGAATCATGTTCCGGTTTAGGATCTTGCAAAACAAAACTGATTTGAGAAAAGTCTAAAACTTCTAAAATTTTGTGTTGCCATCGTTTAAAATTATTTCCATCAAATGATTCAATCCTTGAAGCATCAGGAATGACCTTAGCAGCAGCTAAAATACTAAGATCCATATATTTAAACCCTTAAGAATGTTATGAAAATAATTTGAACAGTAGTATTTTAGCTTTAAATAATAAGAATAAAATGACAGCAACAATGAAATATAGTAGAACAAGGTTACCACGAATCGTGCAAGGTACTGTCCTTAAGGGTTTAATTCTGCCCTACCCAAAGCTTTGCTCGGTGGAATGGCGTTGACGGTTAACCCTCCAGGATTAGACGTGGGTCTCCACAGGAACTCGTCCACATGATGATCCCGGTACGTTGAGCAGCAGATCTTACAAGAGGCAGAAAACGCAATAGAAATAGTGGGGCAACTTCTATTGCGCAGAAGAGTGAGAATGAAGAGATGTGTGTTGTGTTGTGCCATGTAGCAGGGTTTATATAGGGAAAAGAAATAGCTATTGCAAAAAGAACTGTTGGAAAGTAGCCGTTGGATAACGGTCAGAAAAAGAGCCGTTGGAGTATTAAAGAGCTGCAACAGTAAAAAATAAAATTTGCAGGGTAGTAAAAGTTTAGCAGGCCCACACGCGTGCGGACGGACGAGACGCGACGGGGCAGGGCGGGGCGCGCGTGTGTGTATTTAACTAAGGTCCAAGTCCACAATTGTACCTCAATACCATAAGGTATTTACCGATTAAATACCATCATATATAAATGATTATTAAAATATTTTCATGAGCAATGTGGGACTTCTTCCATAGTTAAATACGTATAGACAAACTAAGTTTGAAACACACTAAAACCCATATATATATATATATATATATATATATATATATACAACACATCATTCACAGCTTCCCATGTTTTGGTCTCATGCTTTTCAAACAACTGCATATCTAATAAATAGACTTCCTGCACAGCACTTAAACATGCATTCTTCTTACGAAATCCTACACAATACCACTCCCAATCCCCTTCATCTTCATTCATTTGGTTGCCTTTGCTTTCCTTGGCTAAAACCTTACAACAAAAATAAACTCCAATCTTGCTTTACTCCATGCATTTTCCTTGGCTATGCATCTTCATAGTATGTCTACCTATGCTATGATCCCAAAGCATCCAAAATCTACACCTCTCACCATGTGTCATTCTTTGACAATATTTTTCCTTACTCCTCTCTTACAGCAGAACCCAAACCAACTCCTGAACCACTCCCTGTTGCACCCATGCATCACATACTTTCAACTCATTCACATAATACACCATCTTCCATCACCCCATCTGCAGGTACTCGTGACACTTCTCTTCATTCACCTGAGACAAATTCTATTGATTCCTTGATAATGCAGCACCAATCTTCTACTCCCTCTCAAGCAAATGTCTTAACTGAACCCTCCTCACCCTCTCCACACAATACCACTCAAACCAACCCGCCTCCACCTGCTACTACCACAAACCGTCCTCATCACATGACTACCAGATCCCAAAATAATATTTTCAAACCTAAAAAGAGAGCCTACACTGTCACTAAACACCCGATACCAAAAAATCTTGAACCCTCCAATGTGAGAGAGGCAATGCGACATTTGCATTGGCATAAAGCTATGGCAGTAGAATTTGATGCCTTGCTCCGAAATGGCACTTGGACTCTTGTTCCAACTCCCAAGGATCATAACATATTTGAATGCAGGCGGCTATTTCGCATAAAAAGGAATGCTGATGGTTCCATCTCTCGCTATAAAGCGCGTCTAGTGGCGAAAGGCTTCACTCAAACTCCTGGCACAGATTTCTCTAAGGCATTTGCTCCAGTCATACGGCCACAAACTATAAAAGTTGTCCTTTCTCTTGCTCTGAATCATAAGCACCAACTAGATATGAATAATGCATTCCTTCAAGGAGATTTGGCTAAGGAGGTTTACATGGAACAGCCTACAGGCTTTAAACATGATCAGTTTCCCAACTATGTTTGCAAACTTCATAAGCCTATCTACGGTCTTTGCCAAACTCCTAGAGCATGGCATGATGCTTTGAAGACATATGCCACCTCTTATGGGTTTATCACAAGCAAAAGTGATCCTTCACTCTTTATCTATACTCATGGCTCTATCAAAGTCTACTTCTTGGCTTATGTTGATGACTTGTTGATAATAGGGATTGACAATACATTTTTGCAAACTTTCTTACATGATTTATCAATAAAGTTCTCCGTAAAAAACCTTGGTGCACCACACTACTTCCTTGGCATTGAAATGATTCCTACAGATAATGGTCTCTTTTTATCTCAGCATAAGTTCATCCGTGAGCTTCTGGAAAGGTTTGAAATGGATGGTGCTAAATCCTCCCCCACACCACTTTCTTCTATTGCTACACTTCGGTTGAATGATGGGACACTATCTACTGACACAGCACAATACAAAAGAATTATTGGGGCATTACAATATCTCAACATGACTAGACCAGACTTGTCCTTTGCTATCAATAAACTTTCACAGTTTATGCACAAGCCTTCCAGTCTACATTTTCAGCACCTAAAGCATTTACTCCGCTATCTCAAGGGGACTCTCAATTATGGCCTTCAGCTCAACAAATCATCCAATTTACACTTAGTTACATACTCAGATGCAGATTGGGGTAGAAATTCAAATGATCTAAATTTAATCTCTGCTTACCTAGTCTTTCTAGGTGGGAACTTAGTATCTTGGAGCTCTAAGAAACAGCGCACAGTAGCTAGATCATCCACAGAAGCTGAATATCGATCAGTTGCAATAGCAATAGCCAAGGTTATGTGGCTTTCTAACTTCTTGAATGAGCTAAGATTTCCCTTGACACAACCTCCTCTTATCTTATGTGACAATGTTGGTGCAATGTATCTGTGTGCCAATCATATCCATTACTCTAGGATGAAGCACATCTCTCTATACTACTACTTTGTTTAAGAACAAGTTCAAGCAGGATCTCTTTAAGTTCAACATGTCTCAACTAAAGACCAGCTCGCAGACTTACTGACCAAACCGTTGCCTAATTCCAAGTTTTGTGATTTGCGAATCAAGATGAAAGTTGCTAATTGCACCTTCATCTTGAGGGGGCGTAATAAGTCAACCTCAAGTTAATTTGAATGAGTCAACATTATGTTATTGTAACTTATCTAATGTAGCTTATCTATTTGTGATCCTAGCTATTAGTTTGTTGTATCTCACTTATTCTTAGGGATCTCTTGTAAGTAAACTCACTATATGTATCACTCTCTTTCACTTGGAATAAATAATTGAGATTTCATTTTTCCAACTATTATCTTATAATCCACATGATACTTTTGCAGGGATGACCACATCTTGTTCAATGCAATCATGCTTTATATAGCTTACATGGTGATTCCAGAAGGTTCTCGCTTTCCCTTGTGGAGAATAGATGGTGTGGTTTTGTGGAACATACCAATACACAGAGAATATAGAAAAGGAGTCTCAGTCTAATATTAACCGATAAAACAGCAATATACCAGTGTGTTTAATCCAAAACAAAAAAATAGAATGAGGTTTGAGCCTCAAAAATAGAAGAATTGCAAACAAGATTCCACCACAAGGAGTGGGTAGTGCAAAATTTCTTCCAAGATCCGCAGCTGGGACCTGAAGGATAAAGGGAATGTGAGGTTTAAGGGAAAGAAGGAAGGAGTGGAAAGAATTTCAGAAGAAAGAGTTGATTACCACAATAGTCATATGCCACATAGTCCCCCCAATTCCATTTGTTTGTCTCTCTTCCTAGTGCTCTTGCTGACACTTCCAATTTCCTCATCAATTGCCACGTGCTCCTCATCTTGAGCCTTAATTTCTTCTTTACCCTTGCCAAATTTATCATTCTCTTCTTTGTCATACCCTACCCCTGTTACATTTTGACGGCGCTGTTGCATGCGGGACCAATGGAGTTTCTTTACTGCTGGCTACACAGAGCATTTCATCACCACTTCCTTTACTTCCAATATATATATATATATATGACGAATCGACAATTTTGTTGTTGTCTCGTTAAAAAAAATATTATAAAAATTATAATTTTTTATATAATTAAAAAATTTAAAAATAGATTTTTTTTTAAAAATTATTTTTTTATTCTCTACTAAAAAATTGAAATTTTTTTTAAGATTTTGATTATTTTTAAAAATTTAATTTAAATATGTCAAAAATAATTTTTTAATAAAAAATATTTTTTTTTCAAAAATATCTTTGGCAAATATACCCTTCAAGGAATATATGTCAAGATTTTAAGATATATCTATATGGATTTAATTGACATATATTGTTAATATAAAAAAAATTTTATATAAAAATTTAATTATATATTATTATATATGAGTAAAAATATTTGATATAATTATTTATTATCTTAAAAATCTTATAAATATTAACATATGATTAAATGATCATCGTTAATATATACCGATCAAACTCAAATTATATAATATATCAATCCAGAGGTTTATTTTATTTTAAAAATTGACATGGACCACTTAGAAAAATGTAAATCGTATTTGACAAGGCATGTTTCTAAAATATCATGAAACATGGCAGTTATTGTGTTCTGTAATTTGCAGCTGTCACCCATCCATTTGCAGAGCACATAGCGCACCTTTTGCTATTCTCCATTCCATTATACACAACCACCATTACGAGAACAGCATCCATAGCATCCCTCGTTCGTTGTATCACACATATGTTGACTTCATGAATAATATGGGTCACTGCAGCTTCGAGTTCATTCCGAAGGCCGTCTTCTCTTTCTTCCCCTTCCTAAAATATCTTATGTATACGCCATCGTAAGTTTCTAACTCTTAACTATCTCAAATTTTAGTAGAGTAAAATATAAAAAGTAGAAATTGTAGTAACAATTCTTTTATGACAAATGTTATTGGTACCCACCACCTACTTGATCATCTTTTAAGGGATATCTAAAATGTTCTTTAAATATGGGTTGAGAGTGCATATCAATTTTTCTTATTTAAAGGACATCTTATAATGTTTATCAAAAAATATCACAAAAAAAAAAGTACAAATAACATGTCCAAAATATAGTACATATAACATTATTCTTCTTTTATATGCAAAATTTTTTTGCTTCTCTATGCATGTCTTCCCACTTTTTTTTTAATTTAATTTTACTAAAATACCCTCTTCTATTTCAATTAAAAGGATAGTTAACATTATTTATTAGTCATCATAATATTATTAAAAGTTATTATAGTTAACTTAATTAAATATTAATTCAATGATTTAAAAATATTTACTATTTATCTCATTTTTAATTTTTATATATTTTTTATGAAATTTTTACATTGTTATTAGATATTACAAGTATTGATAACTAATTTATTTAATATAATTATTCAAATCTAAATGCTAAATTATTTTTAAAATTTGTGATATAATAATTATATAAATAATATAACATCAGTTATTTTTTTAAAAAAATAATAAATAAAAATAATAACAATAAAAATGTACTAATAATAAATTGAGTTATACGACTCCATACCTTCTTTTGTAACATTAGGTGTTTATATAATTAAAAAAAAATTGAATAAACATATGAAACTATGATTATTTAATATGGACCATTAATTTTTACGAGAGTAGTTTTTTGTTCACTATTCATGTTCTTAAAAGTTAAGTTAATTTGATAGTAAAAACAAAAAGAATTTTTTTATTATAATTTATTTTTTCTTGTTATATTTTATAGAAAAAAAATATCAAAATATAAAAGAGAGTATTATGTATTTGTTGTTTTTAATATTTTATCAAAACAACAAATAAATAATAAATATTTTAAATAATTATATTTAAAAATAAAAGTCTTTCATTTATTAATTTATAATCAATAAAAGTGCTACTTTTGTTATAATTTTGTTTTTATTAGATTTTTCATTTTGGTTAGAATTATTTATAATAGTGAAAGAAAAATATTATCTTATATAATACAATAGACAATATCTTAATCAATGCCATAGCAAATATTGCATGATATTAAAATTTATCAGGCCTTATACAATTAGACTTTATACTATCAAATATTATCCTATCAAGTTTTATCTTATCAAATGTGTTAAATGGACCCTAAGAAAATTATAATCGGATATGATTTGGACAAAATTTCTTTCTATATATTAACTTCCTGTCTTTTCGATGATAACATGTTCACTTAATATTTACATTTACAATAAACAAGACAACATAAAAATCAAATTGAATATATATATAACATATTTTAAATAGTTGTAATTATTTTTAATTAAAAGAAACATACAAAGTCAACATATTTGTGTTACAAATAAAATATAATCAATGAGAATAGGTCTAATAAAGTGGATTAGTTGCTTACATATGTATATGCGAATCACCACTTGAATGTCAATGAAAAAAATTGGAAGTAATTAACTTTATCAAAAAAGGAAAATGGGAGCAACTAAGTAAGTTGCGACATGTGGCAGGTTCCACACACAGCATCACGCCCAGTTTCCGACTAATTACTCACTTTTCATGCCCATATATGATTACATTTATGGAACTATGGACAAAACTAGTGACACCACATATGAAATGTCATTGAAGAGAGAAGAGTGCTCGCTTGATGTGGTACACCTGACACACCTTACAACCATGGAGTCCATATATTATCTAAGGTTGGGATTCGCTTCCTTAGCATCCAGACCCCAACCTTCAAAATGGTACCTCTGTTTGATGTGGCCAATTACTCTTTGGTCTGCTCTGATGACGTGGTTTTATGGTCTAGCATTTGTTCTGGAGAGGAATGTTTTCAAAATGCTCAATTTGCAAACATGGGTTATACGAACATTCCATGTACAAGTAAGATTTTGGTAATACTGCTTTCAATTTTCCAGGGTAAAAAATTAATTCCTATCATTAACAATTTCATCTCTCTTTTAATTTTTACAGTACCTCGACAAATGGCAAAGCGAAACATTAAACGAACTGATAGAAGAAGCAATACTTCAGGCAAAGATGAGCGGAGTTAAGGTCTTAAGTCTGGGTCTTTTAAACCAGGCAAGCCCCATAATTAGTATATCTGCATGACTCATGGTTCTCTAAATTTTAATGAACATTTTTCTCTTAACATATATTAATGAGATATGTTGTATGTACCCACAAAAAATAAAGATTTAACTTGTATGCAGTATAAAACTGTTTTATATTATTATTTAATTATATTTTCTCATTTACATAACTTTTGGAGTAGTGGAGGAGAGGATCATATATATTTGCTTATGTGGTAGCATATGATTAAATAACAATATAAAAAAATTTTATACTGTCAGTACATATAAATTAAATCTGAAAAATAATACACATCATAACCCAAATTTTGAATTAGTTGCAAGCCGCAGTTGTTCACAAATTAAAAAATCATTCAGTTTTATAAGTCCACAAACCATGAAAAATATTGTAATATAGTGATTCGTAAACTATAATACGTCACAATAAAGTAACTATTGAAATACTTGCAATCACTTGATTCGTAATTGTGATCATTACCTGCTAGGCACTTGTATATATATACATCGGAGACATGCATATCTTATTTGTAAGTTAAAATGGAGGAAACATATATAAGGATTTTTTTTTTCAATTGATATGCATTTTGGTACTGACATGACTAAATCAAGTGATAACAAAAGTATTAGTGATCATCTAATTTTCGCACGACTAACAAACTGTTAGGTATCCCGATGGATTAACAGACATATATACTTCTACAATATTGCTCAAGCTTTCAATGTTTAATTAGAGAATTTAATTGCATATCATAATAATGTGTAATTATCTCTAACTTCCACGTCCAAAAAACCATAAGTTATCTCTAACTTCAACGCGTGTGGGTCTATACACACACACCGGCACACACGCTTAAATTAAGGACTTGATGAGGGCATACATTTAATGGATGCAGGGAGAAAAGCTTAATGAATATGGTGAGCTTTACGTCAAGAGCTATCCTCAGCTTAAGATAAAGATTGTGGATGGCTGTAGCTTAGTTGTGGCTATTGTTCTTAGCAGTATTCCCAAAGAAGCAACCGAAGTTATTCTTTGTGGTAAACTTTTCATATGCCATTGCGGATGCTTTAAGGGAAAGGGTACTAAGGTATGTTAAATTTGTTCAATCCTCAGAAACATGCTATTCTTCACAGAAGACATGCATCTTCATTTCTTTAGTTTTTTCACTCCTTTATGTTATTAACTTTCAATAGACTAGTTGGAAGTTTTAGAAGAATTTATTATCATAGAATAGGTAAACATATAAAAAAAATTGAACCCTACTAGTCTTGTTATCATAGAATAGGTAAGCCATTCAAACTAATGAGTTTACTAGGCAAAATATAGAAATCCTTTACTGCAATTCAATGCTATATATCGAAATCTAATTTTGCTTTTATACGCTTTCATGATTGATGGAATCTTTTCAGATTACAACAATGTACAAGGATGATTATGACATTCTTCTATCAAGGCTCTCCACTGAATCCAAAAGGAACTTGGATTCCCCCGGATTCTATACTGCAAAGGGTGCATCCTTCTAACCTCATATATTCATTGGCTTTTTCATTTCCATTTGACAAATTTCAATTCAATAAACCGCCAATGTTTGTGATTTACTTAAAAAGATATCATCAAAAATCATGGATTCGATTTCAATTTTTCAGATATGGCTAGTAGGGGACCAACTTAACGAGGCTGAACAAAAAATGGCACCAAAAGGATCATTGTTCATACCTTTTTCCTAATTCCCTCCAAAGAAACTGCGCAAAGATTGCTTCTACCACAGCATACCATCCATGATAATTCCCTCTTCTTTAATGAATGTCCACTCCTGTGAGGTCAGTAGATATGCATCTACTTAATTCTTCGCTATTCTTTCATGCATTTTGATACTAAAATCTCATAAATAATCAAATTTTATAATATGCTACAGAATTGGCTGCCAAGAAGAGTGATGAGCGCATGGCGTATCGCGGGAATATTGCATGCCTTGGAAGGTTGGAATGTTAATGAATGTGGAGACACCATGTTTAGCGTTGAGAAAGTATGGCAAGCAAGTCTTCAACATGGGTTTAGGCCATTGAAGATTAATCCCCTTGCTTCAATCTAAATTAATTAGCATTTTCTATATCAGTATGCCAAATATTTCAACTATTTAGTCTGCTTGCTTATGATATTTGAAGACGCAATATGTTACCATCAAACTATATTGCTCTTTGTGAAATTGTATTAGTTATTATCCCTAAATCATGTTGGCTGTACTATAGTCCTTCTGGCTTGCAATGTATGCAATGTAACAGAAGGTATATTAAATAATGCAGATGATGATGCTCATGGTGGTGATTATTATTATTATTATTATTATCATAGGTGAAGTTTCATGAAGCCAACCTTACCAAGAAAGTAAATTCTCCTCAAGCTAAGTGGCTTCACAGAAGCATTGTGAAGGAGATTCTAGATTTTATCTTTATTGTTACTCAAGCCAAGCATTGAGTGAGACATGTAGGTGGAATTTCAGAAGTAAAATTAGCTAAATTAAAAGTTGATCACATCACATCCAAGACACTGAAGTCTAAGAAAATTTACATATCTAAAAATTTTGTTACAAGACGAATTTAGCTAAATTGGGAATGTGGAGCTTAATTGAGCCTCGCTCAATTTTTCCCTGCATTTTATTTATTTATTTATTTTTTGCAAGGAAGCCACAGAACCACTAGATTGATTGTTTGCAAAATTGTCTTCTGAGGCAGTTTTAAGTTTTCCCTATGGAAATGTATTTTGAAGCGGTTTGCTAATCTGCGTAAATAATATACAGTGAAGGAGAAACGAAATTAATATATATGCTAAACTTGTAAGCCACAATAGAAAAAAGAAAGAAAAATACACCAAAAGATTGAAGAACACGGGATTCAGCATGCCTTCTCCATACATGCTGCCACAAGTTCCTAAGTTCGTTCCCCTCAACAGGTTTTATAAGAAAATCAGCTGCACCCTTTAACGTGCATTTCAACACCATGCTAACTGAATCATGATCAGAATACATCACTGCACACCCATGAAAATAAACCTGAGCCCATTAGCCGTATATCTATCTAATATCAAGACTAAGAACACAAGTAGACGGAATGTTTTTGCAAATGTCATCCTCCATGCTTAAAGTAAGAAGTGCAAAAACCAGACATTGCTGGCAATTCCAATGATCCACTCCTGTTCAAATGATATCCAGATCAAGTACATAGCCATCATTGAAGCTTCTTGAGTTGTAAAGGAACTAAGATTCAAGAGGAAGCAGAATGTGTAAGGATGCAGCATAACCAAACAGGATATATAACGGATACAGATGGACAGAAATGATGTTAGTGGTAGTATTATTTTAGTTTTCTTTTTCTTTATTTTTCATGGGTTAGCGTTCATTATTTTAAAATTACTGGATTCAATAAAGTTTATAAGACTAAGTCTGTGTACAACTAACGAAGAGGGAGGACTTACAGTCTGAGAAACGAAGAAGCCAAATAGCCAATAAAGTGTTACAAAACTTTCCTCAGTGAAACAGTGCTCAACACACACTAATTCAGTAATTGAAGTTTTTCTGAACTATAGTCAATTACAACTCGGGAATTCAATGCAACAGCTAATTCCTGAATACATTGACATACAAAAAGTCAAACCTCTACTAGTGTAAGTTAACCACAAACCTTATATCATTAAATATTTTTATTAAAGAAATATTTTACAAGGTTCATTATTAAATTGAAAGGTCATACGTTATATATATCATGTCTATAAAATTTTATATTAATTTAAAATTATTTAACACACTTTATGTATATGTCAAAATTAACACGAGAAATATTTTTTAAACGTTGACAAATAAGAGCTATTTTATCAAATTTTTAGTGATGCCCTTTTTCCGAAGTCCGTATAAAGACTTAAACAACAGACAGTATTAAGCCTGAGGCGTCCCTTATCACATTACAGCAGTTAAGTTGCGTGTTATTTTATAAAATACAGAATAGATTACCGTTTGAAAGAGATTCTTCAGTAAAAATAGTAACTGTTATCACCGTATCAAAAAAAATAAAAATGGTTACCCTTATCACATAATATCACTTAATTACATAGAGCAGAATTTTAGGAAACTACCATCTACAGCCCGAGCATATAAAAATCCTACTAATTTTTGTAAGACCAAATCAAATCTTCTAAAAATCAATTCACATCAACATTAATTTAAATGATTAAAATCATAAAACCTTTTAAAAAATCTCACAAACTTTAAAATACAGTACATATATTGTACTAGTTATAATGACACTGAGTAATAGCTTTCAATAAATGTGCCCCACTTTAGTTTGTAACATCAACAGGAAATTCATGAATCTCATCTGTCCAGGGGTTCTTCTCCTTGGCTGGATTAATGGTTCGTAGTGCACACCACACAGCACTATTACACTTGAATCCTGACCCAAATGCAATCTGCCATATCCGGTCACCCTTTTTGACCCTTCCCTTGGCCTCACAATATGCTAATTCATACCACACAGAACTGCTTGATGTATTACCAAACCTGGAAAGAGCCATTCTAGAAGGCTCCATATGCCAATCACTGAGTGCAAGGACTTTTTGTATCTCATCTTGCACTGCTTTTCCTCCAGTATGAATGCAGAAGTGCTCAAAAGCTAGCTTGAAATCAGGAGTATAAGACTTGACCCTTTTCTTAAAGGACTTTTTGGCAATTAAATTTACAAGAAATTTAAGTTGTTCCATTAAGGGTAGGACATATATCCCTAGAGTTGCGATGTTAGCTCTAAGGGCTTCTCCAGCAGAACTCATTATATCTTTGGAAAGTGCAACACCGGTGATACTTTGTTCATCCTCCTTTTGCATGACACTATTGTAGCAATGATCTTGAGAGCCTTTGTGGGTGCGAACAATGTGTCTGAGATGGTATTTGGAACGATAAGAATCAGAAGGAAGGTTGGAGAGCAAGATTGCTGCACCACCCATGCGAAAGAGACAGTTGGAGAGAAGCATGGACCGGTTGTTTCCGAAGTAGGACCCGCCATTAATGTTTTCAGTGCTCACGACTAAGGCATAAGAATTGGGATGGACCTGTATATGTGAATTTGAAAAAAAATAAATAAAAAAGGACAACAAATAGGAGGGATGATGGAACATTAATTGTTAGCACTGAATAAAGTTAGATCTTCGATGTTGGATGAGTTATTGTAGTTTTAAATTTCAAGCAAATAAGGCAAGCACAAGTGACACGATGTTCAAGTTCAATAAAAATTGAAAACTAATATTAAAAAAAAACTGATTGACATTCAAAATTTTGATTTAAATTAGTTTTTTTTTTTTAAAATAGATTAGGTTTGGTTTTTTATTTTATTTTTTTAAAATTAATCTAATTTGAATTTAAACCAATAATATATATATATATATATATATATATATATATATTAAGAATTTAATTTTGATATATTATTAATATAAAAAAAATAATTTAATCAGTATTTCAGATCAAGTGAATTGTTTCACCTTTGGCTCCATCATCTCAAAAGTTAGATATATAAAAGTATATGATTTGATAGTAATATAAGATTTTTTCACACTGCCATATATTAAAATTAATATCATATTTTAATATTATAATTACTTAATATTCTTAAATCATCTTTTCTTAATATATTGTTATATATCATATATCTAAATTACTAGTCTTGAATATTAATATTTTAATAATTAATTTACATTTTAAAATTGTGACCTTATATAAAAATACTGATTATTAGTTTAATTTAAAGAATTTCAGAGTTATTGTGTTATACTTTTACAAAAAGAAAAATTAATTAAAAATTAAATCATTTTGAACAAATTTAAATTAATTTATATTGATCCAGTTTTTTAAATGAAATAAAATCAATCTAATTTAAATTAAAGCAAATGTTTTTGTTTAAATCTATTGATATTTTCCTTCAAAGCTGATGCAAATCAAACCACAAATTTCTCTGAAAATGAGTTGACCTCAAAAACAAAATCAGGCATCATAGTTAAAATATGCACCTTCTCAATGTCAAATCACAATATTATATATATTGTCAACTCACTAACCTGAAATATATATACATAGAGAGAGAGAGAGAGAGAGAGAGAGAGAGAGAGAGTGTTAGGCCCCACCACAAAAAACCAAAAATAGCAAGACGATATCGTGCAGGCATAATGAAGTACCTTTAAGAGTCGTTTGGCAAGGTCTATGGCTATAAGTCCAGCACTACAACCCATACCACTCAGATTATAGCTCACAATGTTATGCTTTAGCTTGTAGTGGTTGACAACCATTGCACTGAGAGAGGGTGTTGTGCTGAATACAGAGCAATTGGTCACAACAATTCCTATATCCTCTGTCTTCACTTTTGTTTTCAACAAAAGCTCATCAATGGCACCAATTATCACAGATTCTGTCTCTTTCTTTGCCTCATCTAAGCAGATGTTTGGTGGTATCTTCATTGTAGACTCTGGCATATGAGTCTTCTGACCAAGGCCAGACCTATCCAGAATCCTTCTTTGGAAATCTAAGCTCTCTTCTCGGAATTGCCCTGTAGTCTTTAGTCCCTCGATGAACATCTCCTTAGAGCACATGCATGCAGGATCAGGTTTATAACAAGCAAAATCCACTAGATAAACCTGCTTTCTTGGACGGGTCATAAGGTAAAGTGTGGCTAATGATGCTAACAAGCCGCACCATGATAAAAGTGAAACCTGATAAGAGGTCTCTAAGTGGCATAATTGGACCAAGAAGTTTTGAATGACATTGAGGGAATTAGAAGACATAGCAAGAGCTAATAAGGTTAAAAATGGCACAAGAAAGGCACTCATGGTGTTGGATATGCCATATTGTCGCTGAAAGCTTCACAATTTATACAAGCAGATTTGTACCTAATTTGTAGATTTGATTCGGGACTTGGTGTAGCATGAGTTAATGTTGTTAATTAATGGTCAATCAAACCCGTTAGATTATCTTCCCCGATTAAATGACATTTTAAATCTTTTTTTACTTTTTTGAGGGAACATATTACATCTATTATGTCAATATGAATCCATAATTATATATGCACGATTATCAAAAAAATAATTATATATGTACGTACATTTTATTTATTTATTACTTTACGAAGCAACCGATGAATCCATTTTTGATGTATTGTTACATAAAAAAAAAAAAATTATACTTTTTTCCAATATAATGATGCTAACAAGAAGCCACATCATAAGAAAAGTGAAATCTCGTTAGACTTCACCCAAGTTGACATACATGAACTAAGAGGTCTTGAAGGATAGTGAAGGGATTAGAAGACATAGCAAGAGCTAATAAGGCTAAAAATGGCACAATAAAGACACGCACAATTATATGCCATATTGTTGCTCAAAGCTTTCCAATTTATACAAGCAGGTTTGTAATTTGCATGGGTTTAAGTAGGTCAATTTGGTTCAAGTTTGAGGAAAGCACATATATCTGATTTTATTAAATTTAATTGAATTAATTTGATTTAATTTTTGAAAAATTTTTTGGTAATAGTACATTATAGAGTTTATTGATGACACCAATTATCGATTGATTCAAGTGATTTAATATTTGCTTCTCTTTAATAAAACCTCAAGTTCTAGTCTTGTAGATTAAAAAAGTTATTGCTAAAAAAGTCTTACTCCCATAATGGGTTGCTCATTCATGGCCATGGTTATCTTCCCCTGTTGAATGACATATCACATCTATTAAGATGAATGCTATGGTGCCCCTTACTTGCAAAAGGCACCATGCATCTTGTGAAAGTGTAATGTGATGAATGAGTGTGATTGAAACGTGTATTCATATACTAAATATCTATGGTGCACTGTAATAATTTTTTAATTTTAATAAGATTTTAGAATTATGATTAAATATATTTAAAAAATGACCAAAATTTATATGTGTGATCCTAAAATATTTTCAGAAATATCTATTTAATTTTAAAATCATGCAGATAAAATTTTATTTTAGAATCATGTAGATAAAATTTTATTTAATTTTAGGATCACATAAATAAAATTAAGAATTACTATACTATATCACAAGTATTTTAAAAGTAATTAAAATTAATTTGTGTGATCCTGAAATATTATCCAAAAATTCTATACAATTTTAGGATTATATAGATAAAATTTTATTTAATTTCAAATCATATAAATAAATTTTAAAAATTATTATAATATACTATAGGTGATTGATATATCGATACATCATCAAATTTCACCTTTTAGATCTTCCAATTATATGGTGCACCTCCCAAGTAGAATGCACCTAAGATAGCGCCATCTGTTAATTATATCAATATGAATTGATAATTTAACAAATATTTATGTGTAGGCAATTTATTTATTTATCATTTCGTAAAATAACCTATGAATACAGTTTATTTATTTATCATTTAGTGAAATAATCATTTATTGTAAATATAAAAAGCTTTTATACTTTTATCCAATTAATGTTGCACACCTATCGCCTTGTACTGTTTAACGCAATTTTTCTCAAATTTTGGTCTTATAACTTGTGTCTAAAACATATCATAAAATTTAAAATACGATCTTAAAAAATCAAAGCTGGATATTATTATCGATTCCTTTCACTTGATAAATCAGTCTATCCCTTCGTAAAGAGATAAAAAGAAATTTATAGTAATAAAAATTAAAAATAATAATAATTTTTTCATCTTAATATTTTTAAATGATTGAAAAAATCACTCTAATCACGGTATATTTTGTTTAATTTCGTAGTTGGTTATAAGTTTTACGAGTTATTTTAATTTATATTCATACTTTCACCGTAAAGTAGAGAAAATAATTATATATTATTAAATAAAATATTTATATAAAATATGACAATAACGTAATGTGTAAAATCTAATATAAATAAGACAATAACTTTTTCTTGTTTTAAACGTTTCATGTTTACAAAACTTTAAAAACAACAATCAAAATAAAAATCCCATAAAAAAATCAAAACAAAAATAATGTGATGATATTTTTGTTATTATAAATGAAAATATACTAAAGAAAAATTAAAAAGAAAGTTCGAATGGCTCCTAACTTTGTGACGTAGAATGTACCCAAAGCCTAAGTTTGTAACTTATGAATATTAACCTTTCTAATAATTGGTGATAGATGTAACAGTTTCACATCGTTTAACGGTATAATTAATATAGTTTTTATAAGTATTTAGATAATTCTTTTTTTATGAATTAGTTTTTGGGATTAAATTAGATTTACTCAATTTTAAAATGATATTAAAACTTTTATGATCAAATATATAGAATATAAAATTATTTATATGCTTTTAACCAATAATTTAAATTTTTAAAAAAGATAATTTAAAAGAATAAATAACCTTACTATTTTATATTAAATTCATTTTATATTTTTTATATGACTATGTTATACGAAGAGAAAGACACAATCACTTGAATTAGATTCGTACATAGTAAGAAGGTCTCACTTTCTTAATAATTTCTTTTTCTTGCAAGTAGATACTATTAAGCGTGAAGCGGCTCACTTGCCATTGCATACATCCCTTTTTAATAAATTGATTTAGTTTGAAGACCTCAATATTATATCTTTAAACTGAGTTAACGATGGAAAATCCTATGTGTAGAGACAATTTTAAATCAGACACTATTCATATTAAAACTAATTATAAACTGATTTTGAATCAATTTTTTAAATTTGTATGTGTTTGGAAACACACCCAATAAATAATCTATGGTGTTTGGAAAAAAATTGAAAATAAATTATAATCATAATTTAATTATTTTAAGCTGAAAAATAACTTATAATTATAAAAAAATTACCTTTTTGAATTATAAACTATATATATTTTAGCTTTATGTATTTTGAAAATATGCAAACTGACATTCTAAATATTTTTAAATATGCAAATCGATTCTTTTGTTAACCTTTTTTTTATATCAATTATTAACAAAAAGTAGCGCAAATTCAAGGAAGTTTAAGATATTAGGTTGCATATTTAGAAAAGTTCAATAGGTCAATTTGTGTATAACTCAAAGTTTGAGGGATAGTACACTTATTTTGACTAAAATACATATTTAAAAAAGTTTAGCGGGTCGATTTGTATATTTTTAAAAATAAAAATTAAAATGTGAATAGTATATGATTTAGTGGAGTAAAATACTTTTTTTCCTAATCATAAGCAACTAAAAGCTTTTAATTATAAGTAGAAACTGATTATTTCAAAATTATTATATTTTTACACTATTGATCTTAAATATCAAATATATTATATATTTAGAGTAATATAAACAATTATTTCATATTTTTTTCAATAATTTTATCATAGAAGAGTAATTTTTTTATATAATCTCAATAAATAAATTATTTTAAAATTATTTTTTAATTAAAATATCTAAATATAAATTAATTCTCACATAATTAATTATATAAAAAATAATTATATAAATAAATCATTATTAAAATCATTGTAATCTTAATTTTTTTTTTGAAAAAAAGGACACTTTACGTAGTTGGCTCTTTCTTGTGTCATTTATGTTAAACTGATCTTGGAAGTTTCCAAATACTCCAATGCTGACCTCCGCCCTTTTAGGCAAGTCATCAAATTCACACATTTAATTTTTGAGAGTTGGATCAAATTTGGTCTCCTCGGAGTCCTACACTCATTAAATAGTCATTTCTATAAAAGCTAACTCCTCTATGAATGACAACCAGCCAAACTTGTCTGCAATAAATTTCATTATGAGATCCACCTGCCTTCCCTCTGCTTGATAACATTGTGTAGTTAGTAGAAAGCAGCTGCTGTACACCAGGAGGAATAATATTCTTCATCCACTGAAGTTATTTTCCCAGATCACCTTGTTTTTTACCCAGACCTTCTTGCGATCAAAAAGAAAGAACGGCTGAAGGTGTGGGAATGAATGATGTTAGAGGGAGAGATTGATATTAAAACCGTGGAGATACAAGAGAGATTTGGGATAAAAGCAAAAATATTAGGATTAGTTTATGTTTTGAGTTAACCATGGTTAATTTATTTTTAATAATTTTAAAAAATTTAATTGAAAGAAATAAAGCTGACCCACGTTGTTGACACGGCAAAAGGGTTAATTTGCTCTCGGAGCATGTACAAATTTCTCAATCATTATGCAGCAGTCATGAACGGATTCTTTGAATTTCGTATTGATTGTATTCTTTGTAATTAATAACTCCATCAACTTCTACAACTTTGGACTACGCCTCTTGATTGAAAGAGAGGACGGTCCACTTTTATATTCCTTTATTATACTTATTTAAAAACTGTTGAATATTTTTAAATTTTTTTAGATATTAAGTATTTATATTTTTTTAAATTCTTAATTTTTTTTTCTTAGCATATATCTGAAAGTTATACATATGTTAATAAATTATTTCGAAAATAAAGGTCAAGTTAATGCCATTAAGGCACCTATTGAATAATTAAAAAAAGTATTACATAGAAATAATAATTTGAAAACTACTTTACTTTCATATAATAATACTTATATTTTATTGACAGATTTCGATCTTTTCAAATCATTAAGAACAAGAAACAATTCGTTATGTTAGAGAAAGTAAATAATGTTTAAATATATCTAACATTTTTTAATAATTAATGATTAACATATAGTTACTTATTTTATTTATTTAGATATAATTAAGCAAATAAAATATGTAATTAAATAATATTAATTTATTATCAAAGAAAATAATACACTCCTAAAAATATACAATAACAATCTAGTCTTTTCTTATAATGTGAAGTTGACTGCATTTATCCGCACCATTAGATCTTATTATGGACTATGTATATAAACAAATTATTAAAATCCAAGTCATCTTTAATGGTAGGCTTTTTTGGTCTCACTCTACTCCTTATGTATTGAATTATCCTTCATTTAATCAACTCTTCTTCTTGATAAAACTTTTTACAAGTCTTTTCACATTATCAGACCACCTAGGACATAACTCTGTTATCTTTTTTTACAGTAGTTTCTACTCTATTTTTTCTCTGTATTTAATTATAATCATATTTTGTCTAGTATATTTATAATATCTTTATCTTTACAATATTGAACTTATTCTTTTGATGACTTTTTATTGTCTAATATTTAGTATTATACAATATCCTAGGTCTTATAACTATGTATGCAGTAAAGTTTTGTCTAAAACTTGAGTAGCACTTTCTTATCATAACACAAAAAGTACTCATTCATTGTATTCACTTAGTTTAAATTTGACGGTTTATATCTCTATTTATTTCCCGTCATTTTAGATAACGAACCAAAGGCACTTAAAATGTGCGACCTATGATATCATATGATCTCCAATTCTCACAATTAAGCTAGAGTTACTTTAGTGTGCTTTTTGCCGAACTTACATTCAAATTTTTTTTTTGGTCTTTAGGGTTTTTCTACAAGTGTTATTGTGATATTAATCCTTAGGGTATTGTTGTGACTTAAAAACACTTTCAGCAATTGCCTTTTTCAGAGTTTGAACATTGATAACCTCCTAAAAGTGCATATCATCTACCATTGCACTCAAACCATGCATTTTTAAAACTTGTAATGAACATTTTGCCAATATAAACATCTGCCAAGTTGAGTGCAATAGTAAATGATCTGCATTGGTAAAATAATTAATTTGTCCTCTAACTTACATTGTCAAAATTAATAAATATTCCAATTTCATCATCAAAATAATTAACATTTCAAATTCGCTCTCTAATTTTTAAAAACTGAACGCATTTGCCCTTTTCATAACCACTTCATAAATATTGTTTGTTGTATTAGAGGATAGATTTCAAAATATAATATATCACATAGGATGTCATGTATATTATTTTAGCTAACTTATATGTCGGATAAGATTTTTCCATCAATATAACTAACATCCTTTATGAAAATGATTAACATATTCAGTTTTTAAAATTTAGAGGATAAATTTGAAACATTTATAACTTAAATGATAAATTTGAACATGCATCTATACTTATAACTTCCCATTTATTTCATCTTTAGTCTCTCCAAATAAAACTATAATACCTTTCTAAAAATATAATTAATAAGCTAGAAAAAATCTCGTTCATTTTATTCATTTTTCTACATCACTGTTTTAAATTTTAATATTGCTCACGCATGTTTTAAAAACTAATTAGTAACTCGTGCATTGTACGTGTTATAAAAGTAATAGTAAAAGATAATAGAGAAAGAGGAGGAAGAGAGAATTCTATTATTGATATTCTCAAATGAGTTATCATACATGGAGCACCCAAAAGGCTATTTATAGCCAAAGAGTGAGAGATACAATATATGATGAAATAACTGATTCTATCTAATCAAATTTTAATCGAATCAGGATAAAGATATACATCCACATTCAAATTCAAATAATATTTTATAACACTCCCCCTTGGATGTCTATTAAAGATATGCCTCATTAAAACCTTACTAAGAAAAAATCTATTCGGAAAAAAATCTTAGTGAAGGAAAAAGAGTACAATATCCTCATAATGGGAATTGCCTCGTTAAAAATCTTATCAAGGAAAACCCAATGGAACAAAAATCTTGATTAATGAAAAAAGAGTATAGTTTTCTCTCCTTCTTCAGAGCATTTAAGATCTCCGAATTGATGCATTTCGATCTTGTGCACTAGTTTCTCAAAGGAAGATGTAGGTACTGACTATCACTTGAATGAATTCGTTGGACATCAATTGCTCTTTGCTTTTGAAGATCATGTGTGAAGAAGAATTTGGGGGAAATGTGTTTTATTCTATCTCCTTTGATATATCCTCCTTTTAGCTGAGCTATGTACGCTACATTGTCTTCATATAAATTGAGAATAGAGAAAGAGAAGGAAGAGAGAATTCTATTATTGATATTCTCAAGGGAGTTTCTTCCTTATAAGATAATCCATATGACACTTAAATATATTGATTCAGTGCTCTCAGCTAGAAACATTCACAACTTGCTTCACATGTTGTAATTATTTCAGCATGATTTGAGGAAAGAGCAATTAGAGCCTATTTAGTGGATCTCTATGATATGGTTGTATCACCATATATAAATAAATATCCTGTTTGAGATCTGTCTTTATGTGGATCTGATAAATATCTTGCATCTGCATAGCCAACCAATTGTGACTTGGATTTATATGAATAAAATAATCCTATGTCAATCGTTCCATGAAGGTATTGAAAGAGATACTTAATTCCATTCCAATGCCTTCTAGTTAGAGAGGAACTATATGTTGCTAATAAACTTATAGAAAATGCTATATCAAGTCATGTATTATTGGTAAGATACATAAGTGCTCCTATAGCATTAAGATATGGTACTTCAGGACTAAGAATTTCTTCATTACTTTCTTGAGGACGAAACGGATCCTTTTTCACATCCAATGATCTTACAACCATTGGGATGCTTAATGGATGTAATTTATCCATATAAAATCTCTTAAGGATTTTCTCTATGTAAGTTGACTGATGAACAAAGATTTCATTTGTTAAATGTTCGATCTGTAGGCCGAGGCAAAATTTTGTCTTCCCAAGATCTTTCATCTCAAACTCTTCTTTTAGATCTTTCATGACTATGGGGACTTCTTCAGGAGTCCTAATAATATTTAAGTCATCAACATATATAGCAATTATAATGAATTCATATGCAAATTTCTTTATGTAGACATAGGGACAAATAGCATCATTCTTAAACCCCTGCTTGATCAAATACTCATTAAGACAGTTATACCACATCCATCCAAATTGCTTTAGACTATATAAAGATCTTTGCAATTTGATTGAATATATTCCTCGGGAATGTTTATTAGACGTTAATATCTTTAATCCTTTAGGGATTTTCATATAAATATCAATATCTAATTACCCATATAGATAGGCCATGGCAACATCCATTTTAGCTTATTATATATGGATAAGCTTATCAAATATTGGAACGTAATTGCATCCATTACTGGGAAATACCTTTCACCATATATATATTAGGTTTTTGTGATAAACCTTGTGCTACAAATCGAGCTTTATACGTATAATCTCATTTTTCTCATTTCGTTTTCTAACAAATACACATTTGTATCCCATAGGTTTTACACCTTCTAGTGTTTGGACTACATGTCCAAAGACTTCACGTTTTGCAAGCGAGTCTAATTCAGCTTGCAGGCTTCTTTCATTTTGGCTAATCATCTCTATGACGATTCTTGGATCAAGATCTTCATTTTCATGCATAATATTTAGCGCTACATTATATGCAAATATACAGTCGACAATAATTTATCGTTGGTTCCATATTTTTCCTGTAGAGACATAGTTTATTGAGATCTCATCATATTGACTACTTTCAGGTATCTGAATGTCTTCTGATATTTCAATTATATTAGAAATTTGGACTATAGGAGGAGTCTTTACTATGTTTTTGTCCTCTTCTACTGGAAGAGTACCACTATTAGAATCATTTGCCTCCATAAAATCGCTTGCCCCATTTCTTTTTCAATGATTTTCATTTATGGAACCGATTGATCTACCATGCTTCTGACGTGTGATTGTCCAATAGGGACATTAACTGAATTGGGGCATTTTTAGCTGATGTATAGGATCTAGTTATCCTTTTCGTATCAGGAAATGCATCTAGTAACTGATGTCATTCTTCGCAAATACTTTGAACTTCTAATTCTCATTACCTTATTTGAGGATCTAAATAAAGTAAGAATGATGCATTCCAATTTATTTCATTTTTCAGCTATTTACTCCCTCCCCCTAATGTTGGAAACATTATCAATTTGTCATTCTACAAACTAAGCCTTGAAGACATCTCTCATTTGTATTTCAAGAAACTTGATTACAAAAAGAGAGAGTCATATCCAATATATATTTCCAATTTTGTTTGGGGTCCCATTGTGGTGCAATAAAGTGGGACAAACATATATCACACATCCAAAAATTCTTAAATGGGAAATATTTGCCTGCTAGTCAAAAGCTAATCATAGGGGAAATAATTGATGGCAACTTATTTGCTTTATATAAATAAGTTTTATAGCATGTAAAATAACATGCACTCAAGTAAAATTTGGGAGATTGGTTCTTATAAATATTGGTCTAGCAACCAATTGGAGGCATTTCATAAATGATTCTAGCAATCCATTATGAACATAAGCAACTGGATTTCAACACTTATATCACCGGTCATACAATAAGCATTAAAAACTCGAAAAGCAAATTTACTATCATCATCAAGATAAATTATTTTGATTAGATTAGCTAAAAATTATGCTTTTAGTTGAATAACTTGCGCAAGTAATCTAGCAAACTCCAGGTTATAAGATAATAATAGGCACACATGTGACTATTTCGTAGATATATCTATTAAAATCATAAAATATTTGAAAAGTCCACATGGTGGATGAACTAATCCACATATATCACCTTAAATTCCTTCTAAGAATTTAGCAAATTCAAATCCAATCTTTACTAGTAATGGCCTTAGAAGTAATTTAACTTGAGAACAGGCAGCATAAGAAAATTTATTAGATTGAAGAATCTTCTGGTCCTTCAATTAGTGCCCATATGAGTTTTCAATAATTTTTTCACATCATTATTGCTCCCCAAAGTCCCAACCAATCATTCTAAATGATAAATTAAATCATTTGGGTTAGTAAACTTCTGGTTTATTATAAAATGTATTCAATTGTACTAATATTAGTTAGTAAACTTCTGGTTTACGATAACATGTACTTAATTGTACTAATATTAGTGCAATATAGATTGGAAAAAAAGTACAAGTAATTTCTTTACTACAACTTTCTTGCTCGGAGCACAAGTTATAATATGGAGGTAATTATTACTTCCCTCACTCTTTATCTCAATATGATATTCATTTCAGCGAACATCTTTAAAACCCAATAAATTTCTTTAAGAAATAAAATTGTAGCTCTTTCGGAGCTTATGAATATATTAAAAACTCAATAAGTTTCTTCAGAAAACAAAATAGTAGCTCTTCTAGAGCTTATGAATATATTAAACTCAATAAATTTTTTCAGGAAACAAAATAGTAACTCTTTTAGAAGTTACGAATGTATTTAAGACTCAAAAAAAAAATTATTCAAAAAATAAAATAATAGCACTTCTGGAGCATTCAATCATCTAATAATTGTATTCAAATATATATTGCTTTTAAGAATAGTATGCATACTTGTACTATCCACAAGATAGATATTTATACTATTTATCTTGATTATTTTCTTTAAAGAAGTATATCAATATAAAAATTTATACAATATAATTATAATAAAAAAGAGTAAATAAATATTAAGTGCATTTGCACATGAGTATTCATATAACATTGAATAATATATATATATATATATATATATATATATATATATATATACAATAGCATTATCAATATATCAATTTACGTTAATTGACGAAAATTTAAATCTCAAGTTATATTCAAGTAAATTAATAACTTTTATTCCTCCATGTCAAAACAAGCCTTGAAATGCTAAAACTTGGATTTAAGAACATTTATCAATAATAGGAGGTTATCATGACTTAAATTTAAAAAGGAAAGTAACAATTTGAAATTCATAAAATTATAAACTTGAATTTAAAAGCATATTAATAATTTGAAAATTCAAATATAATAACTCTAATTGATACTTGATAAAGATCAAACAAAATGTTTCCACGTATGACAGGTACGTGACCAATGTACTTTGATGCTATAGTGATAGTATTTATTTTCTTCTAACTCAATCATGATTTTAATTGGAACCAGGACCTTTGCCACTGTTGGGGCTATAAATTGTTACATTCACTTCAGGGAATGGAGTAGAACCAATTAGGTGGGTTGCATGTTTTGTCATGGGCAACTCACTATTTTATTCAACCACAATAAGGTGTGAAATTAATTTAAAATATTTTGTAAAGCCCTTTACTCAATGTTGCGATTACAGGAGCATATTCGAGGTATGAAAAGTAGAGAATGTCTTTTTTCTAACATATCTCTATTAGTAATATCTCCCCCCCAAAATTTAAATTGAGAGGTAATGGTATAATATTGCGATGTTGTATATACTAATAGATATAAAATCTTGCAAACTACAAATAAATCCAATTTATATATCTGCTTTAGGAAGCTTTAAAGATCGACATGATCTTTTATAATAAAATATAAAAATATTAATCCTTCGTAAAAGTGACAATGAAGGAAAATCAATGTTTTTGTGCAATCATTCTAGGATGCAACATTTCCTTATTTTAATGGTATCTTCAAGATCCATTGAATCAAGATAGATTTTGCCCAATCTTGCTAGGATGCGATATTTCTTTTTTTTTAATGGTATCTCCACGACCCATTGTGTAATACCCAATACAAAGATTAAGTGTTTGAGAGGTAAATTTCAAGTTTGTTTGAATTATGCACTTTGGTATGATATTTTAAATTGGAATTATTGAATATTTGGAAGTTATTGGAGTGGAAAAAAGCTAACAAAAGTGATTGAGGTTTAAATTTTACCAATAAATAAATAAATAAATTCTGAAGAGCTAGCACTCAGGCGCCAGCTTTGGGCACTTGAGCGCCAGCTTTTGCTATTTGCATGAGCTTCAGGCAGTTGGGCGCTCAAGCGCCAAAAAGTGATGCTCAAGTGCCAACTACGAGATGGAGTATTTGGAGTTTTAGGTGGTTGGGCACTCAAGCGCCAGACGTCATAATCAAAATTGAGAGTTTTCAGTTGTTGGGTGCTCGAGCACCCGTTGTACACAATAAAATTGGGGTTTCGACCTCCTTCTTCATTTCAACCCCAAATTTCTCCCTCTCTTCTTTCTCTTCCTCCACATGAACTCCATTAATTCTTCACCAATTTTTACTCAAATCCACCACCTAATCCATCTTATTCTCATCATCATCATCATTCTATTTGGGATTTTCTCTCTTGGAGCTTTCTTTCTCCTCCTCTAGTGAGAGAAAATCATGGTAGGAGGAGAACCATCGCTCTCTTTGTGTTCCACCACCTTCCTCTACTCTCTAAGGTAATTCTTGAGCTCAGTCCTCCTTCTTATACCATAGATTAATTAGTTTTTCCATGAATTCCATATTTAAGTTTATTAATGGTGGGTTAGGGTTTTAGAAAATTTGAGGTTTTATCCCTATGAGGTTAATCCTAGTAAATTCTTATAATAGTTAAGTGGTGGAAGTCTAATATATGTATTTGTCATACTAGACACTCTCCGAGATCCTCTAGTGGCTCCGAGGCTTTGTAGAGCTGGAGCTCCTTCCCTTTTGAGCTTGAATAGTGAGTTGATAATATATTTATAGCATATTTTAAGTATATGTATGATTTTAGAAATATTATGTTTATGATTTAAGTTGTTCAATGTTAAAGATTGAGATAGTATGGTATTGAATACCCCATGAGACTTTTCAAAAGTAACGTGTAATATTCTTATATGTATGTATGTATATATATTTATTTAAATCTTGAAAACAAGTATGTTAGTTAAGTATATGTATGAATATATGTATTTATATGTAGTTGTGGAACAAGTTACCTTGAAAGTTGATTTCCGGTATTTGAATGATTTAATCGAAAGAGAAGAAGTTTTCATGTTACTAGAAATTATAATATTCTTAAAGCTAATGTTTGAGTGACTTGATTTCAGGAGACAATTTAAATTTAATATTTTATGGAAAAACTTTAGATGCTTAAAGGATTTGAAAGTATTACACTTTGAAACTATGTTGATAGTATAGTTATTTTGAATATTCAGAAAGTCTAATAGCTATGTTTGCTAAGAATATGGAAAATTCTTAAATCTTATTATTCATTTTTAGTTATGAGTAAGATGTGTATGCTTTAGGCTAAAGAAAAGTTTTAGTGACAAGAATTTAGAAAAGAGCAAAGGTTTTCCTAAGGGAACGAAACAAGAACAGAAATTGTTTGCTAATGGCAATAGTATTAGCCTTGGTGCACCTCGAATAGGTTAGCTAGCAGGGCTCACACGAGGCATGGTGAAGACCTAGCAAGGTTTATAAGATATAGACATGCCTAGGTGTGAGATCAGTTATTTACTGCTGGAGACAGATTGTTGGGGCCACCCAGTAAAGCAGCTATTTTTTGAAATAGGATCCTTCCTTAGGCTCATTTATTGTATTGAAATAAGTATTTGCTTTCTGTGTTATGAGAAAGTATTTTCCAGCCTTATGCACAATAAATTCTAAATGTAGTATGCTTATATATATTTACAAGAAGTTTATATCCACTTGAATTTAAAAGGTGATTTAACGAGTTATATATATATATATATCAGTTATGTTTTACACGAAATGTTTGTGGTATTTCATATATAGACAATGCATTTTCACTATGAAATGAGGTATGAGGTTTTAAAGAGGTTTTATAAGTTATACTTTTGCTAAAAGTTAATGTTAAAACTTGTTCCACTTCTATTATAGATATATTATCTCTCACTGAGTCTGTATGACTCACTCTTTCTTTCTCTTCATGTTTTTAGATAGGTATAAGATATGCTTCTATGTCCTTGACCAGTTGAAGTCATTGGGTATTTCTATAATTCCATACCCTTGTTTGTGTGGTTGTCAAAGGTTATCCACGTGGAGATTCATATTACTTTGTATACAATTATATATATAATCCTAATAATACTCCACTAGACTACAGTAGGGTCCCTCTTGTATGGGCTTATGTATTGTAATGATAGTGTGGTTATTTTAGTTATGATCAGTTTGATTAGTAATGACTTGGATTTGTATTCATATTTTCATAAGTATGATTATGTGTTATATTCCTTTGTTGTGTGTTGTGGGGTGTATTCTGGGAATGTCTAGAGCCCCAATGATTTTGTGTGGTTGTACTATTTATGCAGGTAGAGAATCCTCATTTGGGAATAGTTCTAAATACAGAGGAAACTCTACCCGATTTTCTTTAGAAATTGTTTAATATAGCCTTGCTAGGGACGTGTCCCTATGCGCTAGTCACAATCCTGCTTAAGTCGTGACATATTGAATCAAGATTGATTTTGCACTATTCTTTTAGGATGCGACGTTTCATTGTTTAATAGTGCCTTCAAGACCCATTTAATCAAGATGAATTTTATACAATCCTGCTGGGATGCAACGTTCATTGTTTAATGATGTCTTCATGACCCATCGAGTCAATATGAATTTTAGCATCTATAATTCAAGACAAATATGTCTTTTGCGAAACAACAAGATTCACAAATTCATGATTCAAAGAGCTTGGTTAGAGTGTCTTACCTTAAGCCTTCACTTTGTTAAAGTATCTTACCTCAGCCTTTCACATACATGGTAGAGTCTTGTGCTGATAACGTGTTATGAAAATAATAGTAAAAGAGAATAAAGAAAGAGGAGGAAGAGAGAATTTTATTATTGATATTCCCAAGAGAGTTATCATATATGGAGCACCTAAAAGGCTATTTATAGCTAAAGGATGATATATACAATATATGATTAAATAAATGATTCTATCTAATCAAATCTTAACTGAATCAAAATAAAGATATGGGTATCCACATTTAAATTCAAATAATATTTTATAACAGTATGAAACTTTCTTAAGATTTTAATGGGTATTTTAGAGACTTGATTTTTAGTATGTTATAATTCAAATTCTTTAACTTGTTAACAATTTATTTTAGATATTAATTTTGATACACTGTTAATGTAAAAGAGTTTTATACAATCAAACTTTAGAAAGATATTAAAATTGTAATATAATTGGGCGAGTTGCTATGATGTCCACGTAAATTTATGAGTGTTAAAATTCATAAATAAAAAGATAATTTTAATAAAATTAAGCAGATTATGTATAAACTATATTTTTTGCATTAAGAGTCAATTTTTTTTTAATTAATTGCGACCATTCAAAAACATATTATTAAAATTGTAATATAATTGCGCGAGTTGTTATGGCATCCATAAATAATGGTACCAAAACCCATGTTAATGAGACAACTAAATTAAAGACACATGTAGTAAATGAATTTTAAGTACATCTTTTATAAACTCATTGCAAATAAATATTTTTTTTTTCAAAGAATTACAAAGTAGACCTTTTCAAATTGTTTTTGAAAAATTAATTAGTAGATTAAAACAGTAAAGCTAAAAAAGAGTATCTTTAAAAAAAAAACAAAAGATTGTAGTAGTAATTATTAGTAGGGGTGTTGTTGGGTTTGAGGTGTTTTTTTCAACCCGACACACTTATTCAAATAATGAGTTGGGTTGAATAAATTTTACTTTCAACCTGTCCAATCCGACTTAATCCAATCCACTCATGAGTGCAGGAGTTGAGTCAAATTTATGGATTCAATATACGTTCAAAAAATAATTTATCTATTAAAATATGTTATATATATATATATAATTGTTAATCTTCAGACTTTTATGTGAAAGTTAGCAACCTCCATATTGTATTTTGGACATAAAACTCTTTTCACTCTCTTTCCCAAATCAATTTAATGTAGAATAACTTTATAATTTTATTTCACTCACCTTAATTACTACTCTACCTTGTCTCTCATCTAATTAATATCCACTCTTTACTATTTATCTCTAGAGCAATGCTATTCTATTTTTTGCATTTTTCGTTTTTTAACATTGTATAATTACAAATTTATGTAATATTATTATATGTTAGAGCCATAAAAATGTATTGTCCATAAATTTATACAAAACAAATAATAAATGCAATAATATATTTAATATTAAATTCAAGTATATTTAATATTATATATTAAATGTAATAATATTAATTCAAGTAATATACTTAATATTATACATTTATTTGAATTAATATTATTTTAATATTTTAATTTCTCTCTAAAATATACTTGAACAATTCACTTATACAGTTCACATATTTTTTATTTACCTTGTTAATTTTATATTTTATTATCTAAAATACAGATTGAGTTTTCATGAATCAAATCTTGTACTAAATCGTTCTCCTAGTATTATCGTGAAGTTAATATTACTTTTATCATATGTGTACCATGAGTTACTTGAATATTAATTTAATTGTATGCAAATTTTATAAAAAAAATCATTAAATTAGTAAAGTATATTTATCCAAAGTATAATAATATTAGTTAATTTTTTAATCACTTATATATTATTTAAATAAAAAAATGAAAAAGAATAATATTATTTGAATATTAACAAAATAGTGGAGAGAGAATATTAAATAGGAGAGTGAAAAATTAAAGAAGGAATTAATGTGGATGAAATAAAATTACAGATGTGCCCACAATTATAAATTAACTAAGAAGAGAAAGAGATAGGTTTTATGTCTAACACAAAATGTGGAGCTACTAATCTCCACATGCTGAGGTTATATATATAGGGGATGTATTAAGTGAAAATGAATCAATTATGTGAAAAGTGGGAATAAATATCTCAAATTGTGTGGCTGAGATTTAATTACCAATTAAGAAAATTTATATAGCACACCTTCTTCATTCACAGCTCTCTTTGCTGGACCTCCCCCCTTCTCTCTAGTAATGGCAAACTGGCCAACTCGTCCCGCCCCGCATTAGTAATTTGGGTTGAATATGTCAACCTGCCTTGCCCTATTGCGGGTTAGTCGGTTGGCAAGTTGTGCCGCCAAAAAATGGAAAATAAAGAAAAAAAAAATTTTTTTATATACATTAATTCATCTAAATTTTTTTAAAAAAATAAAGGAATTTTTAATTAAATGCAACAAAAAAAATCCATACAAAAAAGCTCATTTCATTTACTCATCAAATATTAAACTATTTACTCAACTCTAAAATGGTTAAAAATTACAATTCTCAATAAAAATAAGATGAAACTTCTAACCAAAATAACCATAATAGAGAAGCTAACAAGCCAATATTTAAATCTAAACATGTTAAAAAATTCACACTCTATAAATTAACCATATTCACAATAAAATATAAATTTACAATCAATAAGACAATAATATAATTCATAAAAATATAAATATAATCAATAACATAATCCCAAAAAAAAAAATTATAGAGTCCACTAATATTATATAAACACCAATAAAAAAATACTTAATATTGTATATATTTTGTGAAAAAAAAAAGAAAATAAAAAAAATTTGATCCACGGGTCAAACCCGCCCTGTCCCACTTCAACTTGTGAGTCAAGTAGGGCAAATTATGTGGGTTAATTTTTTTTTATGAATTAAAAATATCAACTCACCCTATTAAAAATTACAATTTAATCCTACAAATCTGACTTATTTGGCTCTCTCTACTTCTCTTCCCCGACCAAGCACCATCTCTACCGTACATGAAATCCTTTTCTTCTTTTTATTTTTTGCTTTTCATTTTTCTTGTCATTTTGTTTTTCGTTAAGTATGCAAGCGCTCAAACCGTCTAATTAAATAGAGAGGAGCAAAAGCACAAAATAGTACACACTCAACTAGCCCAAACCCAACAAATGGAAACACAAGAAAAAAACACACAGAGATGCTTAACTACGCACTGAAAAACACAATAACATTGCAACACGCACAAACATAAGAGAATTAACGACCAGAAAAAAAAAAGAATAAGAGAATTAGAGAATCAGCACAAAAACCAAAACCAGCAAGATCCCAAACTAATTTCTAGGGCCCACCGCTATTGCTCGATTTTACTATCGGTTGTTTTCTATCACCAACCCATGTATCATGGTTCTTTTTGTTTTACTAGAGTTGCGATCACTTCATCCACATGATCAGCATATAAACGCAAGTGTTTACCCAAGGCCCATTAGAAGAAGCAAAATATTGTTTGTTGTGATTCTCGGCATCCTTAATACCCATCTTGTGCGTATCCTTAATCTTTGGGCCTATCCTCTTGAAACTTTTTTTCTCTTTTTCCTTGCTTTTTGCTCGGCAGACACAGCGTCAATAACAAGTTCCTCTTCCAAAATAAAGTCCCCTTCACATCAATAGGTTATGCCATACCTCCGCCACATACTTCTCTATTGCTTACTTCAAATTGGGTCTCTGGGATAGTTTCCACTTCAAAAAAATCTTGATTAGCTTTCGCGAGAGTTTGCCTCTCAAAACCCAGTGGTCCATGAGAAAAAGAAGCACAAGTACTTTCAGGCCCAGCACCCATGAGGGCCATCCCCACTCTTTTCAAGTTGGATATCACATCTCCTGAGTGCTAACCACCTCTGCTTCTTGTCCATTAATGATACAGCACTTGACGTCCTCATTAATGGACTCTTTGGAGGTTTCAAAAACTGTCGGCACATCCCTCTCTTCATGAACTATTTTGCCATTAATTTCCCAAGATAGAGCCAACCGTTGCATCCTCTCCTTCTATCTACTATGATGATTCACCTTCCTGACTTAGCCGTCGCTTCACTTTCTGCTCAAAGCCACACCCTGCTCTTAACTTTCCTTGTCCATCAACGTAGGAGATTGACATATATATTGTATCCACAAGATGGTCTTATAGACTCTCTGACATACAAATCACAGCTCCCTTCCCCTAAAGATAACATCACCCACCCTTTGATGAAGCTACGAAAATATGTATCCACAAGGATCCATGCTAAACCAAAGGCTTCTCCATTCGCAGGGTCCGCATCAAAGCCAGCTACAAACCCCCAAACACTGCCTATCTTCTGTAGGTTGGAAACTGATCAAGCATGTGGAAGTACAGCCACGGACTCTAACCATGTCCTTCTTATGTAACATGCCTCAGAGAAAGACCAAGGCCTAACTAACCTCTATGAAAAAGGACAGCATCCAATCCAAATCAGTCTTCAAAGTTTGTGGCATATTCTCCCTTGATTCAAACGTCATCAATGTTAGAAAAGGACCCATTTCTCTGGCAACCTCAACGCCTTTCCATCTTTCTCGCTTACAACAAGAGAGGTCTTCCAACTTAACAGGCTTAGTGCTTTTGGAGGTAATACTAAAATGGACCCCAAAAATAAAACTTTAAAAAAGTGCTTTACTTTCATATAATACTTATATGTTATTGACAGATTTCCATCTTTTCAAACTACTAAGAACAATAACAATTCGTCGTGCTAGAGAAAGTCAATAGTGTTTAAATGGAAGTTGCGTTACTATCCTTAATTTTTTAGAATATATCTAATAATTATAATAATTAATGATTAATGCATGCTTATGTATTTTATTTATTTATTTTATGACGTCATGTATTTTATTTATTTGGATATAAACACTAACATATGTTTGTATATATGATTAAGTAAATAAAAGTGGTAAGCAGTTAGAGAAAATAATTATTGAGAGAATCTCTTAATTATGATAATATTTAAAGGTGAAAATGCTTTAAAGACAAAAAAAAAAAATCTCTTAAATATATAGAGCATGATTTAAATATTTATATTTATCTCTTTTTTCGTCACATAAATAAAAAATATCAAAGACAAGGTGAATTAGAATCCTTTCAATTTTTTTTTTTTTAAGATTACAATCTTATATGAAAAAGATATAGTATTTTAAATAGGTAAAATTCTCTGAAAATTTTTAGAGTACAACTTAAATGCTTATGCCTATGTTTATTTACATGACATAATCATGTGAATAAGAAATATTTAAAAAAAATTAAAGATATAGACACGGTGGGTTAGGCTCCTTTCTTCTTTTTTTTGGGTCCTGAATAACAATGTTGTGCAACGAAATAAAGCAAGTATTTTAAATAAGTATAACAGTCTTGAAATTTATGGAGCACAACTTGCGTACTTATGAATATCTCTCTCTGCACATGGTATATTCATGTGAATAAAAACATGAGATAGTTGGTTACCAAACAAGATGGTGAGAATACCATGAAAAAACTTACTCTGAAAAAAAAAAATTCTTCAATTTATCAAATAGAGATGAATGTTTTATTTATCAAAAGCCAAAGGAAGTGTAACCATATCTCACGGTCCGTTTGGAAGGTACTACTTAAACTTTTTTAATTTTTTAAAAGTTAAAAATTATATTTTTTATATTTTTTTATTTGATTATATAATTTATTACTTCCTAAAATATTATTTTTTAATATTTTTTGAAAAATTAAAATATCTAATTTTTTTAAAAATATTTCTTAAAATACTCAAAATAAGCACTTTTGTTAGTATATATTTAAACATAGAATAATTTATTCATAAGTTATTCTATTTATCCAAAGAAGTCTTTAATATTATAGTAGGATCAAAATTTTCCTCAGGACTCGTTTATAGTTCAAGTGGATAGTATATTCTTATATTAAGGCTAGAACTATGAAAAGATGAATGAACGTTTTGCTTGTAATTTTAATTACATTTAATCAAGATTTAATTTTAATGTATTGTAGATGTAAATATTTTTTAATATAATTATTCAATTATATTTCATCCTATTAGAAATTTTTTTTTACTCTTATAATAATAATTATATCAAAAGTCATGCATATTGTTATATATAATTAATTAACAATATAAATATTTTATATTTACAGTATATTAAAATTAATATCTAAATACTTATTACCAATAAACTACTTACAAATGGTTATTTTATTCAAATAAATATATATTAAATTATACAGTCTTAATTATTGAGAATGGGAAATAATTTTTGGAAAACACTATAAATTGACTTGTTCTTTGAAATGAGAGGGAAAAATCAGCCATTTTCACCATTTTTCAGAATTTATTTTTTCGTCGTCAAATATAGATAGAGAAAAATACGAATACTCTCCATGAAGTTTCAAATCATGGTATATTGTACTTATGCTAATTGTTCATGCATAAATAAACTTATTAATTTTTCACAAAGAGAACTACAATTAAGATTTCTCGTCATAGAACCATAATCTACAGCCTGAAATGATTTAACCCTCTATGCCACTCCTATAGTGCAAAGGATACACCATCACACACTTTCTGGACAAAATTAATTTACTCAGATCCGTATCCAAGTCAGCATCAGGATAAATCATTCATGCTGCATCCAATTTAGCATCACATAGCAGGATTAATATCTGCACTGGCAATTAAAGCCTTAGCTTGTTCAAGTCTTGAACTCACTGCATCCCAAGAAACAAGCTTATCCATGAACACTGATATGTAATCAGGGCGCCGGTTCTGTGAAGATAACAACAAAGTCATGATTATATTTATACACAAACTCTCAGAGAAAGTAGAAACTCTGTAATGCTTGGAACAAAATATTACCTGAAAATCAAGGTAGTAAGCATGCTGTACAAAAAATGGGAAAAAAAAAATTATATAATCAGCAATTTGTTATTAATGAAGCTAATTAAAATGGTACGAAGTGGCTGCAAATTGGGGGTGCAAACTGTTTCATGAAATCACCAACAAAAAGTAAACTTGACTAATACCTCCCAAACATCAATGGTAAGGAGTGGCTGCAAGAAATTAAAATGACAACACATCAGAATTTATCAGAAAAAAAGAATCTCATCACATCAGATATCTCAGCTAACTAAAGATGTATTCCAAGATGCAATTTTGCTCAACCTATTCATGTTTTAATTAAGACAAGAACAGAATGATGAATATTATCACTATTCCTTAATATTATTATTACTTACATAGTAACCACCCCAAACAAGGGGGTTGACAGCATTGGGACTCTTTAGCACGACTAGCTTGTTGTCCTCATCCGATGGAGGAGGATTTGCTGCGTTTGCCGCATCAAGTTTGCTTGCTTTGTCTAATTTCATCAATAAAGTAAAAATAAAAAATGAAAAAAATAAAATTTAAGTGCGAAGACTACATGATATGATAAGTTTACTTAGGAAATATGATAATGAAACCAGGAAATGGGAGAGTAAGGTAGAAAGGGTTATTACTCACATGCAAGCCAAGCCCAACCAGAACCAAATTGCGTTGCAGCAGCAGCCTTAAACTCATCAAGGAATTTCTCAAATGAACCAAAGTCTCTTTCAATCAGTTCCAGAAGTTCCCCGGATGGCTTTCCACCACCACCTGCTTTCATGCACTCCCAGAAGAAATCATGGTTCCACACCTGCAAAAAGTAAGTATAAATAACAAGATTATTAAACCATGGTTTTGAAACTCGAATATAAGGACTTTTTTTGGCTGAAAAATGCATGCCTGTGCTGCATTGTTGAAAGCTGGGAGAACGTCACCGTTATTGTATGATGTCACTATAATTTCTTCTAGTGTTCTACCATCAAGCTCTGTCCCAACAACTTGTTTTTTCAGATTTTCAACATACGTCCTGTGGTGCTTTCCCCAATGGAACTCAAGTGTCTGCTGGCTCATAATTGGCTCCAAAGCATTCTGAAATTTTTCATTATGAAAATGAAAGTAATATACGTATTATTTCTGTTCAAAATTAACAAAAGAATCTCAGCAAGTGCACAACAAATGGCTAGTTGATATAAATTTAAAGACTTCCTAACAGAATAGCAGATAATCAAAGTATTTGATGCTAAATGTCTTGCACAAAAAAGTCTCAACAGATAAAGCAATTGGAACTTTTTTAAGTCTTTCTTTCATACTTCGTTCATGCATTGAAATATTAAACCAAGCAAGAACCAGGGCATTATCAGAAAGCAATAGCAGAATAAAGAAAGGAAAGGAAGCTCACTATTGAAGGTATTGAATTACTATTAGGTGGCGAAGAACAATAGCAAGAAAAAGACAGTAAAAAAAATGGCTGCAATGGAAAATAACTATCATATATCGTGATGGCATATCTTCAAATAAAGGCATTCAAGTTCATAATAATGCTCAGACTATTGGAAGCATCTTAGACTCTACAGTTACAGACTTATATTTGAGAAAAAAGGAACGTGGGAAGCAATTAACATCAATATAAAGGTTGTTAAAAATCTTAGAAATGTGTAAACACAAGCTCTATACAATAAAGCACCTTTAAAAGTAGTATGAAACTGTTTAGTTTCGCATGCATGTGCCGACTACGCTACATATTTTCTGAGTTACAAGCTTGCATGCTAGTTTAGTTACTCAGTCACACAAAAACTGAGATGCCTGTTGCTCAATGGAAAATGATAAAGCTAAGTTAAATGTTCAATGTCATTAGAAGCATAGGTTAACTTGAAAAGTTATTGCAGATCTACAAGATCTTACTAGTGGATATGGTGGCGGCTTCAGCTCAAACTTTGCAGTGACTTTAGGACCCTGCGGTGTACAACAAGCCTCTTAAGAAAAGAAAAGGACAAAGAAAACAGGATGTGTATTAATCAAAGATAAAAAATACTATGACAACATCAAAGGGGGGAGGCTAGGAATTTCAGTTGACGTATATATCAAGTAACATGGCAAGGTGTTTCTACCCCCCATGACAAAAAAAAAATAAAGGTTTAATATATATTAAAAGAGGAATGATATTTGAACCATTCAAAAGACATCATCTCAAAAATATATGGGATTCATCTATATGTTTTTTTCCTCCACTTATTCTCTCTCCATATCTCTCCCTCTGTTATCTTTTAGGGTGTTGGGTCAAGAATCTTACTCTCTCTTCATATCATAAAGTGATATGAAAGTGGATGGATATAAAAGAGCATATATATTAAGATAAAATAAATGTTCTACATATTTATATGAAGGATTTTATTTTTGATGTCTATTTTAATATACAAATAATAGGATTATGTAAATACTAATACTATGGTTGTCAAATTTGAACGCAGCTCTACGGTATACTGCTGACTTCAAGGTTTGTTTTTGTTCATCCATGCATATATATCTATGGATAGAAGTACATCATCTTCCCCACCATCCATATTTTACTTATCAATTTTTCAACATCCTATAGAATTAGTCATGTTATAAGTTAATTTCTATGCTATTTCCACTTCTGCGATCCATAGATCTGGAAACGGATTTCTGATTACTAGATTTCAAGTGTTCCTTCTACATAATAATTACATGAAGCAGGTACATACAAAGCCTATAGCTGATAACGCATCTGATTTTGGCATGAATAGATGGATTCAAAAGAGAATCCTCTTCCAACTGCCTCTCACAGCATTACACTATAAGAGTCCAACCAATTGACTGTGAATATGGTCTATCATGATATGGTACAACCAATAGCTACCTAACCTATGGTAGCAGAATTTAAAATTTATAAATTATAATAGACCAAATGGTGCACGTTTGAGTGGCAATGAAACAAACTGACATAAATAAAAAATTAAGCAAACTAAACCTCTTTGTTGAGCAAGTTGAAGCTACCACCAGAAGAGCCTCCTAACCCTGCTAGAAAAACATGAATTGAAACCAATATCAGATCGGCGATAGAAAATGGAGAGGCACAACATTAGATATTGAGAGAGAGTGTGTGTTTGTGTGTGTGTGTGTGTGTGTGTGATGTGTCACCCAATGATGCCATGTCTGAATTCTGAGTTATGCAAATATTCGCCGCTCGTGGTTGAAGTTAGGATTGAGGACAAGGGTCGACCTCTTCCTTTTTGGACCAATATAAACAAAATTTGGTTCTTGTGCCTGTGCATGTACGAGCACTTCTAGTGAAACATGAAGAGCGAGTACGTTAGTACAATTTCCCTATGGCAGTACAAGTTGTGCTCGTACGAGCTTGCACTCCGGGAAGACCAAGAGTGAGAATATTAGTACAATCCCCCGTACTACAAGGAGCATATGTCATTATCTATCTTCCTTTTTTTTTTTTCTCCCTCTCCCCCGAGTAACATAGTAATAACCCAATTTTAAGTTCCAACAACCCCAAATTAAAAAAAAAGGCAAATATATTTAATAAATTCTTAATTCTGCACTCTGTTATGCTAGAATGAGTTTTTTCGGTCTAATTGACAGAATTAAGAATTTATTAAATATATTTTCCTTTTTTTTTTAATTTGGGGAGTTTCAATTAAATTAATTTCATCACCAACAAAAATATTAGCATAGTGGTAGAGATACACTACAGTTTTGGAGAGAATTTTGTTCCCTAGCAAAATAGAAAGAGGGATTCCCTTTGATAAAAAAAAAAAAATCAATTTCTTCAAGGATATAAAATAGCACTCTCCGTTAAATATTTCCTCACTAAACACTCTATTTATATGTTATGCTAGTAGAAATATTATCACAAGGAATATAGAGTGATTTTATTTTAGTTTTTTTCCATGTACTAAGGATATATTAGTTATATTCCCTACATATTGCATCACGTTTCCTTTTTTTTTTTTAAGTCTAAATCATTAGAATCCAAAATCTATTGGATTCCAATTAATTATGCTTGAATTGGATCAGCCTCCTATAAAAATAAAACTCTCCTAGTAATTTTTTTTTCCATTCATAAGATTTAAATTCGAGACCTTATTTAAGGGAAACAAGTACCAAATATACTTGAACCAATTAAATGTTGATACATTGCATCACTTTTAATCATATAAGAATAAGAATATATAATAATAAAACTCTTTAGAAGTTACCATGAAGACAATTAGAAATAAAACATGTAAAAATCAACCCATTAATAAATATATTAATTAACACAAACCTTTGTATATAAAATGAGTTTAATTTATATACATTAATAGTGTAAAATAATTTTATACTCTCAGCTAATAGAAATACAAGAAAATATCAAATCATATTAGGCAATTATTTATTATAATAAGGGATCTATTGTGATTTGACACTTTCTTATATATCTATTGACTGATAGTATAAAATTATTTTACACTTTCAGTGCATATAAATTAATATCTTCGACATGATTAAAGCACTTTTAAATAATTATTTATCGTTATATACATATGGTTTTATGCAAATTCCCATAAAACACTCCCATAAATTTAGACATTTTATAATGTATGAGGCTTTATGGCCCACCGCACTACGCAAAGGGCCTTTCGAATCCAATAACACGCAATCCACCTCAGGCTTATTACTCATGACGTTCCAAGCCCAAGTCCCCCCGACCAAAACCAAAAAGCCCACGTCCCATGTGAATATATAGTCGCGCTATTTTCTGCTGAATGTATGGGTCCGCTTGTTCAATTTTCATTTTCTTATTTTTGATTAAAAAAAAGTATGTATAAAAAATTTAAAAATTAAAATTTGTTGGCAATTTTTATTTTTTATAACTTAAAAAATAAATTTTTAAAAAAGTATATTATAAAAATATTTTTAAAAAAAAAAAATTAAACTACCATATCCTCAAGTTACTTGACCTAAATTTTTTAGGCATTTTTAATACATTTTATTTACCGTTAATTTAGCTTTTCAAAATTTATTAGGTTATTTTCTTAATTGTTTTTTTTTTTTTGGGGTTAATATTCTTCTTCATAATTATTTTTTTGATCTGTATTCGTCCTGATTATTAATTATTATTAATTATTAATAATGATATAAATTACAACTTTGATTAAGAAGTGGTTATTTGTGTTTGTCGAAAGAGAATACACTCGAAACACAAAAAGGGTCAAGCGGGGAAAAAAAGAAGGGCATTTTTTCGCCGTCGCGTGATTGTGTTGTATCTTCTTGTGCCATGGCGTTCAACAATGGTCTCAGATCTGCCGCCAAGCTGTTTCGTTCCTCTGAATCCTTGCTGTCATCAGGTAACTCCTCTCTTAGGAGCTCTTTATTGTACCAAATTAATGGATGTTCTTTAAGGGTTTTTTCTTTTCTTTTTTTTTTTTTAAAAAAAAATTTAAAAAAATTTTGCAAAATAGTGTGTTCATGACGTGGCTGTGATTCCCTAGAACTTTTTGTTTTTCCGATGTACCTTGATTGTGTCAAAATGGGGCTTTGGTGGTTGAAATGAACCCATCGTTCTCAACCAGCAATTTTTCCAACGTTTGTTGGGGTTGAGTTGAGTTAGCTTGAGGTGAATACTGTGATCGAGTGTATGAAAAATGAGAGAAGAAAGGGGCACACTTTTGTTTTGCCCAGTTTCAGATTTGGTGTCTTCTGCTGTTGAGTTTTTAGTTTTTTGGGGAATTTTTTTTTTCGGGTTATTTAGTCGTTTATCTATTTGGTTTTTCAGCTGTGAATTGTCTGATATTGGGGGAGTTAAGCTCCAAACATAATTTTATCTGATTAATTTCTACTGTGGAGTAATTGTTGTATATGATGATAGTACAGAAATAATGTCTCTTGGAAGAGCTTTGCTTTATTGAATGAAGGGGCAGGGTTTGATCAGATACTATGTAAGCGAGTTCATTTAAATCCTTCTTTGTGGCAGTCTATTTTAGGGACCAGTAATTGTTCAACGCTGGAAAAGTGTGGTAGCAGTGTTTTTGTTTGGTTTTTATCATTTAGATCCTTCATCTCCTTTTGGACGACTTGTAAGGTTGACATTGTTTTAGTAATTGAGATTTTATAGGGCATTTCAAATTCTTCTCGGGTCTTTAGTGCCTTCTGTTTGTTGAATCATTTGCTGCCTGCATGCTTACTATGCCTATGAGGTTGCAAATTGAGGATTTTTTCCACCTTCTGCTTTTTCATATGTACCATGATATAAAATCTGGCTGCAGATATCTCTCGTGTCATAAAAATTGGTCTTGAGATAAAAGTAAGCTCACCCTTTGGATTTAGTTTGCAAAATCTGATTTTATAATGAGGCAAAATAAAGGGAAATATTAGTTGACAAATTGTTGATGAGAATATTCAATATCCTTTTACTTTTAGAGATTAAAGGCCTAGGAAAGTCAGTTTTCGTCAGTTTACAACTTCCATATTAAAGGACAATATTATGCTGTGACAGGGAGCCGAGGTTTCCATTCTACTGGCGTGAAGAGGATGGGAGGTGGACATGGCCATGACGAGCCATACTATATGCATGCAAAACACATGTACAACTTGGACAAGATGAAACATCAGAAATTGAAAATGCCCCTTGCTGTGTTCACTGGCTTCAGCATTGGTGTTGGGGTTCCTATCTTTGCAGTCATTTTCCAGCAAAAGAAGACAGCTTCAGCCTAGTTCATCATATGCAACAATATTGAGCAGTTGGGAGGGTCCCAGACTGGCTGATTGATTGTCTAGGTTATTGCTTTATTGCTTTGAGATTTGTCTCCGTCTAAAATTCGGAACGGATTTTCCATGTAACTCTGGTAATAATCGGTTTTGTGGTTGTTTTCTGAGCTGCTATAAAACTTGATGCCTCGACATTTTCATCTCTTTATATGGTCTTTGTTCTCTTTGGTTCTATAGCCTGATTAAATTAGCCCTATAGTATGTTTGCCAATGGAAAAATTCTTACATAAATGCAGAGCTAACATTTTATATTTAGGCACTCTCACAACAAAGTTGATGAGTCCAAGAAACAAGTGAATATATCTTGAACAAAGTTGATAGAACCCAACTTTTATTGTGATTGTACTTAAATATGATGTGTTAAATTTATATTTATGTAAGAATCTCTCTTGCTAATGAGCTCTCCTTTGTAGCCAGCCATTAAGAATGACCACAGCAACTGAGCACGTAGGTCTATTGGAATTGACCCAAGTTTTGATGATTTGTGTGTGATGTTGATATCAGATGTTCAATCATCCGCAAGGCCATATTTTCTCTTCCTATTTTCAGGTGCTTCAACCTCCAAGGTTAAAATAAGCATGGGACAAGACAGGGAAACACAATAAATTTGTAGAGGAATTCCGTTGTTTTTAATAACTTTTGGACCTTAATTCTTTTTTCCGTTTTCAGTTGACATACATTCTTTGAACCTAATAACTAGACGCAATATTCTTAGACTTGCTTCCTCAGTCCAAACTGACCAAGCTGCCCAAAATCCCAATGAGCCTCTAGCCCATGATGTCGTCTATAAGTTTTTCAATTTAAAAAAAAAAATATTTTAGGTTCCAGCCTCTTGAGCAGGTGCATCCTGGAGGGCGCGACTTTAAGTCGCGGAAACCAAAAAAATTGTTCTAGAATTTTTATTTAAAAAGTTTACGAGGCAGGGTATATAGGCATATGATTCAAATGTTTGGCAAAACAGTTTCGTGAGGCAACCAACATGGCAAGGTGGTTACACATAAACAACATGAGAGTGCCTGCCATTCAATTGTGTTCAACAATCATGTACAATGTATGCTGTATATGAGTCTTCCAGACAATGCAAAACCGTATTTTTCTTTTTTCCAATTGCTTTCACAAAATAAGATACTCAAAACGTTAACTTATAGCTGTTTCTGTAGTCAAAGTCCTTAGATGCCTAAATCTGAAGCATCCCAAAAACAGTAACCAAAAGAGCAATATATACCAAATGAAGAGCATCCCATGCACAATTCACAACTCCATTTGAAACGGGTGTATTCTTCTTTGATGAAGGAGACTTTGGAAGTGTAGCAGTGTTTTGATCAGATCCAGCCATGGCATTAGGTGCCAGGGTTGGCGAAAGTGCTATGTCGTCACCTTCTACATGAACATGAAGCTTCATCCCTCCAAGGCAATGCAACCTGTTTCCACACACAAAGTACCTGTCCCCAGCTCTTGTCAATGGCACAGTAGTGTTCCCATTTCCATAACTTGCCAAGATATTGGTTGTGTTGCATGTGTCATAGTTTTCTCTTGTAACCTCGTCTACACTGTGGGATGATGAATATTGGAAAACTGCAAAATCAAAAAATTCTCATAATGTTGTCATTAATCTCTAATAACAAAATGATTGGTACAGGGTAAAGTATGTAACTTCTAAATTTTCAAAGGAAATTAGTGGATATAATATATAGTTGGATAAGTCATAAGATAATATTTGTGAAAAATTTATAAATTCTGTACATAAAGTTTGGTCTTTGCATGAACATTGTTCTTAAAACTTAAATTATAATCAACTTGATGCTTGAAGTTTCAATTTCTATTAATTTCACCCACTCAAAGTTGATGACAAATTTAGTACAAATGCTAATAGAAACAATAATTCATTTCAAACGTTACAATAGCAAAATAAATAACTTGAATAGAAACAAGAAGATCTATTTTATTTTATTTTATTTTTTAAAAAAGAAATTTTAAGCTATAAAAGGAACATTAAGTACTTACCAAGAACATCGCCTTTGTTGAACTTCTTATCTGCAACCCATGTTTCAAGATTAGTGCTAATGTCCCAGCCAGAGGTATCTCCAACAGTGTAGGTGGTGGCTGAGCATGTGATAGCCGCAAAAGCAAAGAGAATAGAATAAACTAGAAACACCTTTGCCATGTTGATCAGGAGTTAATTAGAGGAAATGAAGCTTACAAGTTGGGGAATCATTGGTTCCAAGTACATAAATACTTGAAGTTTGCTCTTTATCAGATGACCTAACTCCCAAAAAAGAATAAATTACAAGAAAAAAGGAATGATATTTGGCACATTAGACCGTTGGAATGAGCTGGTGGTGTGAGAAATGAGAATTGGTCACGTTAGCTGGGCAGTGGTTAAACGGTATTGCACTGCAAACAAGGCTTTAGGTTTGACTTCTTAACTTAACAAAGATGGATGTAACTATTCGTCAATTTTTTTTTTCTTTTGATATCCTATTTTTTTGGCTAATTTTTTATAGGAAAAAACTTAGATCAAGTTATGTGCATTCATTCCATCAAATTCTCAAATTTAATAATAATAAGTGTACATTTTTTTTTTTGAGAAAAATATATACTTTTGAATTTTAAATTACTTATTCAAAAAAAATATTCACATATTATTATTTAATTTGAGTATTTGTTAAAATATATATAAGGAACTTAATATAAATCTTGTCCTTTTTGATATCCTATTATTCTTCAATTCTACTGTTGTAATAAATTATAAATTAATTAATTTTAGTGTTGTAATGATCATGGTAGCCTAGCGAGGAAAGTAAACTTTATATATTGACTTATTTCACTAATCGCTAAGAATACTCCTATTATTAAGATAGATATGAAAGGATAGTATTTTGACAACATGAGAAATTTCAGAATTTTGAATCCCGCCACACCGCACCGCTGATTGTTGTCCACATGATTAGTTCCTGATCGTAACAATAGGCTTCATCAAAAGAATCGGAGAGATACATGCCCTGCTTTGCAGCTCCATATGTATCACGCACGCGTCAATTATTGATTTATTAATAATTAAAATTGTGAATTTAACTTGTATGGTATAATGTTAACATCCAATAATAAATATTACATCATCTAATGGATTTCCAATTTCAAGTGTTATCGAATTCATCAACTAATGTAACAATACATTAATATTTTGTTACTTAATAGTATAAAATTTTTTTGTATGAATAAAAAAAATTATTTTTAAATATGTTCTGTACTTTGAAACATTTCTATATTAAAAAATACTCTCTTTTTTCTGATTAAAAAATCTTCACATTTGTACAATATCGCAAAATCTCTCTCATTTTCAATTAATTTTTTCATAAGACAAGAAGGGATTTTTATATCAATCCACTTAAATCGCTTATAAGATTAATTTTTATTTAACTGTAAAAGTATAAGGATTATATAATCTTTTTACAAAAGTTATTTTCTTAATATATCGTTGAATTTTTATATATTAAAGCTACTAATGACCCAACTAATCCATTTTTAGTCACTTTTAATCAATGTTGAAACTTGAAATACTGCCAATTTAATTTTGTTAATGCAATTATTAGTGCATCCGTTTTCAATTATTAATTTTTTTAAAAAAAAAAATCGGTAGTTTCCACCAACCGAAGTTCGGAACAATCCCATACTGATTATTAGCAATTGGTTAACCACTTAACCCATTGTACGAATCTGAGGAGAAATCATTTCTATCGCACGCAAGCAACAATGACTTTCGGACTTGATGGTGATCTAATCTAGAGGAGACAGCAAGATCCTTAATTAGAAACGTTTAGGTTTGACCAACATGAAAGATAGCTGCCTGCTATAAAATTGCAGTAATTGACCTTCTTCATTAAAGAATACCAAATTCAGATTCTTTTAGTAAATAAATCGACAGGCTCTATTCCCTTCTAATAACTTTTAATTTTCACAATCAACCAAGTCATCAAGCCTTATGACCACCCTTACATTGGTTACAAAGCATGGACTATATGATACCATATCTCGAAAGATTGATTTGTTATAGCTTGATGATTAGTTAATTAGTTGAGGATCTCCCAGATGAGGTTTGAAGTAGGAAAAATGAAGGAAGTGGAAGAGGAATGGAAGTTGAGTGTAATGGTACTTACAAAGAATGCTGATAGGAAAGAAAGAAAATCTGCAGTTCAATGATGTAATAGTAATATATACGGTATAGAATTGATAAAATAATCCTGAGATACAAATTAAGCGGAAATATATAGTTTGATTCCAAAGAAATAAGAAAGAGTAAGGGGACAACGAGTGAGAGAGGTACAGAAGAGCAAGAGGAAGAAGACTCCAAGAAAGAGGTTCTGAAAATTGGTCCCAATATTTCACACTCCAATTCAATCGATATTTCACACACCCATTTGTTTTTGGTCGTGACACTCCCATTTCAACATTCCACCTATACTTTCTCTCCCTTTTTTTGGTCAGAATTGCTGAATTTCATTAAAGACCAAAGCCCAACAAAAAGGGGAGATACAAACGATTTCTACCTTCTTTTTTATTGGGCTCCCTAGTGTCCGCAAGTTGTCACTGATGGCCCATGCCACCAATGGGCTGATAATTTGTTAAAAGTTAAAACAGACTTCTCCTGAAAGGCTTGTAATATGAAAATTTTATATAACTTGATTATGTATTGATTATTACTATTGATGAGATTCTCTTATAAATCTCAAGTTAAGGCTCATCTTTCTAATTAATGATAAATATCAACACATAATCAGGTCAGGTAAAATTTCACATAAAAAAATACATTTTCGTGATTGTATAAATCTTAATTTGGATTTGGACCATTCTATTCTACTTGTAGGTGTTGAGAGGTAGATATGTCAAGTGGTGTTTCTTGCCAATAAAAGGAAGAAAAACATGCCAATCCATTGAAAGTTGCACCATGGCATTGGAGTCTCTAAACATAGACCAAGTTTTTCCAACCTAAAAATCCATCACAAGCTTAAACATCCAGCAAAAATAAGAAGCAAAAATTGCTTCGATAGTGAGAGTAAAATAATGCAGAGATTGTGCGAAATTTTAAAAGTGTAATGTGTGAGCATATAATGGGATTTTGGGTGCTCTCGAGTTGTCTATAATATTGTAAATTGCTTTAGAAGATAGTACAGCTAAGATGCACTATATTTTGTATCTTATGAAAAAGGAAAGTAGATAGGATATTATATCTATCCTTAAATATTGTGGAGGATTTTTAAAGATTATCTTGTAACTTTTCTCTCATTATTTTAAATTTATGTTAAAATTTGGTATGCAATTTATTAATGTATTCTATTGGTATGAATATGACAAGTGGGTTGTATTATGAAATACTATTCACATACTTTATTTTCTTTATTACTCTTTACAAATTTTAAACATGCTTTCATTTACATAATCATACATCCATAACCTTTCAAGGACACTTAGTGTACCTAACTCCGAACTCTCCAACAAGATAAACTAGTTAACATTTAGAAATGGAGAGTGAAGGGAACTCCATGGGAAACCATGCTCATGAGAGGGTCTTTCGTACGTCCCTCAATGCACATGATTCCAACCTTGCATAGGCCCATCTTCGCACCAGAGGAAGCCAATATTGCTGTCATTGATATGGGTGCACGTGTGAATGGCTCAATGCCAAGGTCTCGTATTATTGAAGACATTAGAGATGCCTGTCATCGCTTGCGTTTCTTTCAAGTAAGTCTACATATGTATTAAGGTGAAGGCTCCTATACACGTTACTTAACAAAGAGTGTGATACACCTTGTAATCTAACAGTTATAATTAGTATAGGACATGTATACAACTACTCATCATTGATCACTCTAGTAGCTCTTTCAACCCCACACTAGCCCACACGCCTTACTCCTTCGCTCCCCGATCAAGTTTCCCGGTGCCAGTGTCGGCTCACACTAGTGAAGGAGACCAACAACTTCAATCACTGAATGGCAACAACACTAGCAGTGGCTAGACGCAGATCTCACAACCTGTGCCCTTCCCCACTGCCTCGCCCTTCCCCCTGCCATCAGCCCCGCTACCGTTGCTTCCCGATCCTCCGACTAGTGGCCCACCCACCCTGTCCTCCATCGTGCACAGCATCAACATGACATCACCATTTGAGCAATAGTCGCGAATCTGCACAACACCCAAAAGGAGCACCACATGCCTGCACCTCTACCGCAATCTATTAATGTTGCACCTAACTGAACCATTGTTAGAGCATTGTAGCTGCAACCCCATTGTTGGATCTATAAAAAGAACAAGACAAAGATGAAATATTAGTAGAGAAATGCTAAAATGAGGGAAAGTACTGCGAGCAATGGTGGTTGGAGAAGGGTGGCCTTGTGGCGGTGGAGGTGGATGACAGGGGTGGTGGTAAAGCTGCTAGTGACGACGTTGTTGGCTAGGGTCAGGGCAGACAGTGAAGTTGAAGAAGAACTAAGAGATTGGAGTTGAGAGAAAGAGAGTTTGAGAGATTTTTACTATGTTGAGGGAGCATTGATACACCATTATGCCCACACCATTAGATTACATGGTGCATGATGCACCTTGACAAGTCAGGTGTATAGGAGCCTTCACCATGTATTAAAATCTTAAAAATCCCTCGCACGAATGAAGACATCGATATTCTTAGTGTTGCCACTTGCCATCATATGATTAAAAGTATCCTAAGAATGTGGAAATATTGAAACTTACTTTCATCAGTATAATATTATGTATCAAATGTGTATAAATGTTCCAAGTAGCTATTTATCATTTGATTTTCTTTGGAGCATTATATGTATGACATTTGACTTATTACTTTTACTTAAATCTAGCTCCATACATCCCAATTACAAAAGTGTACTAATATTTGGATATATATCTTTGGTGTCAATTGATCACTAGAGATTTATGCATAAATATAAGTGAAAAATTCATTAACATGATTAAGAAATCGGATGATTGCAGTGGTAAGTAATAATACTATTACCCGATTATTCAGTTATATATCCGATTCCATTGTCAACCATCGATCGAACCCCAAATAACTATGTGCAAATAACTAGCAATTGTACTGACTTAATTGTCTATATTTTGCTGCCAAAAAAACTCATCGTCCACACTTTCACTTTGTCTGACATTGGAAACTTTCAGATCATGAAGCATGGAATCAGCCAATCAATGCTGGATGAGGTTGTCTCTATAGCGTCGTCCAATTTTTTCGATTTGCTGCAAAGAGAGAAGGTGGAGTTGATGTCAAATGATGTGCACAGGCTAGTGAGGTACGAGAGCTTCCAAAATAGGGTTGACAATGTCCAATTTGTAGGATTCGATTCATATGTAGGCTCAAAATCCACCAGATTACAGATATATATATATATATATATATATATATATATATATATATATATATATATATATATATATATATATATATATAATTTTAGTTGAAGGTAGTTTTAGCTGAAGCTGAAACTATCTGTCGGTTGCTCTTCAAATTAAAAATCTAATTAGCCTTGTGGGTCTTGGTATAGGCTTATTAAGTCTCACGTTGCCTAGACTAGGCTCTTAATGAGTTGTGACATATGAACCTATTTCCATGAATTAACACTAACATTTTGGATAGAATTATAAACTTGTACTCATAAGAATTTTTTTCTTTTTTTTTTTTGTGTAGATATAAGTATATTATAAATACATTTACATGGGGTAAGAGTCATCATAAATGAGATCCACTCTTAGTGTATCTAAGATGTATGTTTCTCTTTTCAAATAAGTAGAATATATTACATACATACATACATATATATATATCATTTTGAACATTTAGGGATCATATATAAATAATTGAGTATTTTAATTACGTTTCGGATAAATGTGATGGAAGGATTTATTACTTTAATACATTTATCATTAACTCTCTCTAACTTGTATACTAATCTCTAATTGTTGACACATGATTTTTTCGATTTATATTCAATCATAATATAACTAAATTCCCCAATTACTAATACATAATTTCGCACATATCCAAATGATATCTATAAAAAAAAGTGGGTACAAACAACAACACTCAATATGTAAACCAAAAGCTTTCTTGACTCCATTTATAATTTGCAGGGAGAAGATCGGGAGATATCGTCAAGAAGTGAAGAAAGTGAGCTTAAAATTGATGGATGCCATTATTGAGAGTCTAGAGATAAATCCAACACATTTAACTAAAAAGATTGAAGATGGGGTGCAAGTCATAGCATTGAACTGCTACCCCTTAAGCTCCAAAATTGATGAGGTTATAGTAGAAGCCTCACCACATATTGACCACAGTTGCCTAACACTTATGCACCAAAGCTATCCTGGGCTTGAGATAATGGATATGGTGGATGGCACATGAAGGGTGGTCCCACAAATCCCAGGTGCACTTCCAGTCCATGTGGGTGTCCACTTTAAGGTACTAAGCAATGGTTCGGATAAGAGTGTTGTGCATAGCGCTACCCTTAACAAAGAAAGTACCAGAATCTCCATTGCTAGCTTGTTCAATTTGGGGATGGATGATAAGGTGGAGGTTGCTAGAGAGCTTGTGGATGATTAGCATCCTCAAAAGTATAGGCAGAGCAGGTTCAGAGATTTTCTCAACTTTCTGGCCTCCAATGAGATTGCCAAGGGAAGACCTTCCTTGATACTCTTAAGATCATAAACAACTAGTAGTTGCAAATTGTAATGTTGGTTCCCCCTTGTAAATTTTAGTTATTCCTAGGGGGAAAAAAAAGTAAAAATAAATCTATAAATAATAGTTCAATAATTTTTTAATGAACTAAGGTGTCTTGGCACTTGGTTGGTATTTGGCTTAAATGCAGAGAGGTTGAATAGATAAAGGACCCATATCAAATAGCGTCTTCAAAAAGAAATGAAAATCGAGAGTCTTATGTGAGCTTTTTCAGCTAAACTTTGTATTGAAACAGAGTATTGAGGAAACTGGAAAAGCGATTATTGAATTAACTTACTGGTTTATATACAAGCTAGGATAACTAACTTCATAACAAAATGGTACATCAAAGTGAGTTACAAGAGTTAACTAACTAAGTCTAATACTTTAGATTACAACCTAGCTACATGATCCATGGAATTGATCACCTTTTATCGGCCATCACCAAATGGTTTTGAAATCTGGTTCTGCAAACTATAAAATCTAGTATTTGTACTACCACTACTACCTTCTCCATTATCAACAATTTGAGTGGGAGAACTTACTTTGAGAAAGTACTCAGTCTCTTCTTCAGATACATTAGTTCCCCCCAATGAATATTTTTCCATGGCCCTTATTCCCTCCAATTCCATTGCCACTTCTTTCATGGTTGGTCTCTCCTCTCCCTTTAGCCTAAGACACCTTATTGTTAGGTTAGCAACTTCAATTACATGCTCAACATTTGCATCATTGACTATATAGTTGTCTAGTATTTGGTACAAACGACCCTCTTTCATTGAGGAAACAAAGAACATTGATAGATTTCTGTCACTCTCAGGCCTAAGAAATGAAAGCGCCTTCTTGCTTGTTAGTAGCTCTGCTAGGACAACCCCGAAGCTATAGACATCACTCTTCTCTGTTAGTTGACTTGTTTGGAAGTATTGTGGATCAAGGTAACCCAATGTGCCTTGCACCAAAGTGGTCAATTGATCTTGATCAAGAGGAACAAGCTTTGAAGCTCCAAAGTCAGAAACTTTTGCTGTGAGTTTTTCATCTAGGAGTATGTTTGCAGTTTTGATATCTCTATGTATGATTGGTGTAGAAGCAGCATAATGCAAGTATGCAAGGGCTTCTGCAGTCTCGGCTGCAATTCTTAAGCGTGTTGTCCATGAAAGTCTATGTGCTTGGGCTTCTTCAACATGTAGATGATCAGAAAGTGTTCCATTAGTGATGAATTCATAAACAAGCAAAGGAACTTCTGTCTCTACGCAACAACCTATAAGCTTGACAACATTCCTATGGTTGATTTGGGAGAGCACAACCACTTCATTGATGAATTGCTCAATCTCACTTTGGTTAGAGATTGTGGACTTCTTAATGGCAACAACCCTACTATCTAATAACACACCTTTGTACACTGTTCCATGTCCACCTTTGCCTATTATTCTTTCCTCATCATAGTTGTTGGTTGCTTTCTTGAGCTCTTCTGTTGTGAAGATTGTGGCTCTTTCCCTAGACCCATTATGTGAATCAATTTGTTGTTGTAATAATATGCCCCCATTTTGTTGGAAATATTTTTCTCTCATTTTGGTGAGCTTTCTTTCTTGGATTTGGGGATATATGTTTATGCATCCCACAAATAGTGCCAATAGACTTAAACTTAAACCTGCAAATAAAAGTTAAGATTTCTTGTCAGAAATTGATTCTCACAAGGGAATATATATGCTTAACTCAATCAACAAATAATAATGCTATCAATCCAATAAAGTTGACATAATAATTAGTTGATATAAAAGTTAAGACTAATTTTCATGCACTAACAATATAAAATAATTTTATAATGTTATCTAATAGAAATTATGGGAATTGCCATGTTATAATGGATAGTTACATAGAAATAAATCATGTTGACAATTTTTTTTATTTTTATTGGATAATACTATAAAACAATTTTATACTTTCAATTTATAAAAATTATTCTCATAAAGGTTTATGTATATATTTATGCCCTACACTCATATTTCAATTGCAATGATAAGGTCAGGGAAAAAATACACACACAACATGCCTAGCCAGTGATTTATTTTTTGGTAATTATAGGCCTAGTCATGTAATAATGACATATTGATGTGCAAAGATCACTTCCATTTCTAATTTAATTATGTAATTCTTTTAATGTAAAAGTTATTTTTTCGATTAGGGGTAGCAAAATCTTGGGGTTAGGATAAGTTGACCCAAAAGTGGCGTAAGAAACATGATATATACTTACTCAATCCAATTATAAGTATGAGATTCCCCAAGGATTTGTCTTTGCGTTGGCAGCCTTTGCCATTTCTAAACCCATCTCCTTCATATCCCTTGGGGCACGAACACTTAAAATCGCCATGAAGATTTTGGCAAATGTTGCTGCAGGGGTTGGGCGTCAAATTGCACTCATCGATATCTGAGGGAACCATGGCATCAATTCAGTTTCAATACAAGTGAAATGGAAAAAGTGAAATTATAAGCAAGCAATAAATGAATTCTGGCCCAAGTAACACTGGGAGAATAGACAAGAAGAACCGACACTAAACTACAAAAATGCATACCATAGGACCATGCGCAGCCCAGCCCTCACACCACCCATGCGATTGAGGAAATAAGATAAGATAAGATAAAATAAGTCACAACTAAAAAAATAAAATAAAATAGGATGTTGACCGAAAAATAAATAAAAAAGATAAGATAAAATATATAGAATAACTCATATTAACATTTTTATTGTAATTAAAAATATTTATAACAAAATATCAACGATATTTTTACAAGCACTGCTTAAATAAGAACATATATTAGTCAGAATTTTACAAATTAATTAGGACTATCATTCTCCAAATATAAATATAGCAAAATAAAGAGTTTAATTTTGATGCATCGTCAGTGTAAAAGAATTTTATACTATCATCCAATCACATACTTTTATTTGTAAGATTTTTAAAGTAATGAGTGGTTGAGTCAAATACTTTTTGTTGATATAATAATATATGATTGGATCTCTATATAAAAAATTTTTATACTGATAGTATATCAAATTTAAACTATGAAAGAAAACTGTAAACATGAAATAATTTTAAATTTTATTTACTATTAATTGGAAAAAATTAAGTATATCAAAAAAATAATTCCATTGAAAATTATATTATTACTCTTTTCTCATATACAACACTATATTGAAATATCTACAATATTTTTAAAAGCACATGCCCGTCGGTTTTTAAAATAAGTACTTATTTCCTTAAAACAAGTATTTTCTTTAAAATAAATAATTATATTTTTAACTATGTTTAATAATCTTTAAAAAATTAAAAATTATAATCACTACTTATTTTAAAAGGTAATCATCGTCAACTTTTAAAATAAGTGGGAGGATGAGTGATTTATAGTTTTAGCTTTTTTTAATATAAATTAATACTTCTTAAACATTATATCGCAATACAAAATATTTTTTTTCCTTTTGAAAAAAATTATTTTAAAAAGAACTTTGAATTGAATTCATTTTCACAAATTTATCCAACCAAACCCAAACCTAGTGATAAGCGAAGTGTTAATCCAAGAGTAGAATTACCTTGGCAGCCATCATCGAGGTAAGGGTTTCCTTCAAAACCACGTTGGCATTTGCAGCGATACCCAATTCCGTTGGTTGAATCTTGGCAATCACTGTTCTTGGCCTTGCATGCGTAGCCAGCAGCATTTTGAGCTTCTTGGCACGTTTGATTTCCCACTGCCCAATCAAGCACCAAGGGTAATTCCTTACTCTTAAAATCCTTAAGATTTGTGTTGGAGAAGTTGTAAGCTCCTTCAACCGCAAAAGCATAGTTGCATGGGTTGTAGTCATGTACGGTGGAGTGGTTGTTCCTACTCCAAGTTTCCATACCAAAACCAAATAGTCCGTTTGGTATGTCGATTTGGCAACAGCCAGTACCGTGGCAAGATCCATTAGTAGTACTTGTGATGCCATCAAGTGTGTTACATATGGATACACACCCTATTGTTGCAGCTTGATTTTTGTTACGATCATAGCCCATGAATATTCCAACCGTGTCACAACCAATTGCGGTGAATTTGTTCTTGCTTGGTGAGATAGAAAAATGAGTCAAATTGAGACCATTGATCCTCTCCTCTATGGTACTAAGACTATTATTGCCTTTGATGCCATAACAATCATGAATAACTGGACTTGAAACAAGGAGTTCCCCATCTAGTGATATGTTGAGCACGGCTATGTTGTCTTGCCCCAGGAGAGGGATAGAATCATTGTTGTTGCAATTGATGAGGAAAGTGTCATCCAAGTAACAACCCTCACTTGTTCCAAAGGGGTATAGAATGTTGAGATTGCCACACTTTGTTTGGCACTCTGGCTTGGGTTGTGATGCTGCTTTTGATGCTATTATTAGGATCACAAGAAATAGGTGGTGGAGCTGTTGCTTTGTGTGCGCAGCCATGGCTTTGCTTTCCTTTGCTGTTTAGTGAGATATTTTAATTTGTTGAGGCTATACGGTTCCTTTAATTAACTTGTACAACGTTGGAAAAGTCAAGGACCTATGGATATGGTGGAGCAGGAATGGTCAAATTTAATTAAGGAGCCATCTAATTTGTTCCGGTATGTCTTTTGGACCTTTTAATGGTCCTTTAATTTTCTTCGTTAAATCACCAATAATTTAAATGAATAGCTCAGAATAAAAATAAATTAATATTATATATTTATTAAATAATATAAGTTATTTCTTAAAATTATGAAATTATCCTTCAGAGTTCAGACTTTCCCCTTCCTTTAAGTCACTTTACTCTCTCTCTCTCTCTCTCTCTCTCTATGCAGTGTCACTCCTTTGTTGGAGAGCATTGCGACTACAACCGCCTACCCCTGCGCTAATAGTACTCTTCACCAACGAGACTGGCACCGGCAAGCCACTGCCAAACTGCCATTGCGACAACATTCCTCCCCTCTGCCACTGGTGGGGGTGCCATTTTGATCGGGATCTATATATTTGGTGGTGGCCTTTCAAATTTTAATATACAGTGCTACGAGACATTTTCATTCATACCCTTTTGAGAAAAGTAAGCAACATTTACTTGTCATGGCACTATTGCCTAGTGGTTTCCTTCTGTGTCACAGTTCGAAGTTGGAACCATCATTAAGGATTTTGTGGCAGCGATGAAGATGTCACAGTGAAGATGTTGAAAGGATAATTTTTTTATTTTTTAATTCTCTAATTTGGTTTGTAAAGTTTTGATTTTGATTTTGATTTCAATTTTTGTCATTGATTTTTGGATTTGGGATTTTTTGGCATGTGGGATGTGTGGAATTGAATTTGCTTGATTTAGCTTTCGGGTTACTTCGATAGTAGAACATTGCTCTTTGTGATGACACTACTAGAAACGCGTTATATACCAACAGAGAACTAGACAAAATCCGTCGATAAAAAATGCGTCGGTAATAAAAAAATGGATATCACTGACAAAAAACTTTATGCTTTGGTAATTTATTCAATTATAGCGATGGAGAAAGTCCGTCAGTAAAATAAAAATGTGTTAATAATAATAGCGTCAAAAATTGTTATTGACAAAATTAAACTAATAAATTATTAATAATTATTAGCGGATAATTAGTTAGTAAGATGTAAATAATATTTAATTATATAAAATTATCAATAAAAAATATGTCGGTAAATAAAAATTATTTTTTTGTTTAAATTTTTTAAATTAAAAATTAGTATTTAAATGAGTATTTGAAATTAGTATAAAAATATTGATAATTCTAAAAACATAAAAATAGAAGTAATAAAAAAATTATTAATTAAATAAAATATATACACTATTATTTAAAATAAAAACTATAATGAAAGAAATGAAAAAAAAGAATTATTTCAAAGAATAATTATTTAATTCAACATTTCAACATAAATAATAATTATTTATTATAAAAAAATTATTTCACTAGTTAAACACAAATAAAAAACGTATGTAGTTATGCAAATTAATCAATAAATCCTAAAAATTATTCTAAATCCATTTCCTTACTTCACATCATACAAGTACATAATATCATAACACACAATTCAAATAATGGGAAAGAGCTCCAAACATTCTCTCAATCATGCATTCCGATCTTACTTCTTTCATCCTACAATTAAAAATAAAAAATTAAAAGATGGACAATTTAGTAATTTTAGAAGTTGAAAAATGCTTATGGTGCTCTCACTTTATTTCACAACAAAATAGACCAGATATATCCTTAGCCATTCGATGGCACCCAAATTTAAACCACTTGAGTGGTGAACTTGTCCAAATATGTGTACTATTACTTTTCTTTTATATTTTGTTTGAATTACTCATTTAGTTTTTATAACTTCGTTCTAGATTTAGTTTTAATTAATTTTTAGACTTCAAATTCACTTAGAAAAAAGTTTTTGTAATTTATAAAATTGACTCTACGTTTTTTAAAAAATATAAAATGATTTTTCAAATTGGTAAATAAGATACACAGATTTTTTTAAAAACATATATATATATATATATATAGATAAAAAATCAATAGAGTATTTTTTTAATTGAACATTGCTACACAATAAGAAGAATATAACTAGAATCTTTGATAAAAATCATGGTAATTATTGAATAAAATCAAGTGATATGACCAATTTATTTATTTAAAATTCAATAATAATCATGTCACATTATTCTTACAACTAAATTTTGATAAAATTTCTGACTTTATAGTATTTTTCTTTTTGTTTTGATTTGGAGTCGTGTAGCCAACAAACCGCTGGCACATTTGGTGAGGACAAACTGGATCAATGATGTCGACTAGAGTGAATCCTATCTACTTTAACATGGGTAAAACCATTGAATTTGAGAATGTTTTGACATAAGGCAAGGCCACAACTCCTAACTAAATTGACATATAACCCTTAGATTAGCATAGAAGCTATTACTTCTCATATATCACATCTCAACCAATATTAACTATGTGCTTGATTGGAAGGAGCCAAATCCAAGTGTGACAATCCATCATCCATGTGCTTGATTGCATATTTGTAAAAATTGAATTCGTCATAATATCAAGAAAGAAGAATAAAAAGACTTTGTCCAGCTGGCGGCAAGTAGCCTATGGCCAGTATAAGTCCTTGTCTTGTATTTAGTAATTGAGAATTAGTCATTACTTTGATATGAAGGACACCGCATTCGATCTGTCCATAGTACATTGATCTATGAATGCTGAGTCCTCTAACTGAATAGTAAGTAGAAAATGCCAACCTGAAGTAAACGTTTGTGGCTCAGAGAGACCGCTGGAGATAAGGAGCCTTAATGAGATGACTTTGCATATAGACATGCTTACATACATAATAAAAGCAGGGCCCTGTAAAGATGTTCAGAATTTGAGAAAATTTATTGATACAATTCGCTTAATTGTTTTTAACTTTTAAGTAAAAATTAAAATAAGTAATTTCTGTGAAAAATAATTTTTTTAATAATCAAAAAATCATTTTTTATAAAAAAAAAAAAAAATTAAAACAAACGCATCCTAAATTTATCTTGTGTTGTTATTATTTGGCTTAGTACTCAGTTTCTTTTTCTTGTAGCAAACATTGCGGCGTATATTTAACAGAAAAAATTTAACATAGATATGAATTTAATATTTTATATTTATGCATATTTATAATAAATTAAGATGATGAGACTTGAACTTAGTGAGTGGTATATATATCTTGACCAAAGTTAAGTGTGCTGTAATATGAGCTGTAAAATAAAACAATTTTCTTAATTTTCGTGAACATTAATGCCTGATAATCTCATCACCGTATAAAATGGTTACCAACAAAAAATTAAGCATTCTTCAATCAGAAGGTGCATGGGAAATAGTTGAAAAAGATATTACATTCACTACAACATTGTACTGAAAAACACATTTTGACACGTGACTAACTTTAGCCTTCCCATATCTTTTCCCCCTGTTGTAAACACTTGGGCTCTTATGGCTTCCGGCCACATATTAAACATTATATAAATTTAAAGATCATTCACTTAAAGTTCTTCAGATTTATCGAAACTTTATCAGCTCCAAGCTCTTTTGTGGCTATGTCGTCTGAGCTGACAATAGGTAAGAAGCCCGTTTGAGTGCCATCGCTATCGTTTTCAATTTCTCCTTCAATACTTAATCCTTCAATTCTTGTCCCAATAGGATCTCCTATCATTCCATCTATATCATTAACCAAAAAAAAAAAAAAAAGCTTAAAATAATCAAATCAAAGAATTCAAAGGGAGAAAATAAATAACATTTGACTTTCTTGTAATACATAAGACAAACTAGAACAGTAAATCTAATTGGGACAAGTTTGAATTTTCACAAGTATTATAATAATGACAAAGAATATCCTACTTCATATGCATAGATAAATTTAATTAGTGCGTGTTTAGTTTTGATTATTTTATATTAAATTCAGCCAAAATCACTCTCTTGAACATGCTGAGATTATCAAGAACTTCTTCCAAGTATTTTAGAATTTAGATCACCAAAAAACAAAATTATTATATATAACAAATTAACAACCAAGAAGAACTTAGCTTTAAAACTCATAGATATATATAATATTATTTCAAGAAATAAATTGCCACGAAACCATGCATGTTATTCTATGTCATTCACCTGGATTTGAAAAGAGCCAAAGAATGATGGCACAGACAAGCAGCACTAAAGGGATAAAATGCACTGCATTCTCAGCGAACTTAACACGTGCCCTCTCCCTCTTAGCCAACTCTGCAATGGTGTCATATGTAGGCAAACTGCTGCCATCGAACATAGAATATGATCTATGCCCCGGAGATGGAGAATTTGCGGCATGCTTGAAGTAGTCATCAGAGAACCTGTTCCAGCTTGCAGACCTGTGCATCTTAATTAGTTTATTAATTCCTTTTCCTAGTTGAAAAATGGATGTTAATAATGTTAATTTGAAAGAGAAAAAGTTAGAACAGGAGAAAGGGTCATAAAAGGTTGTACATCAAATTAATTAGCAAGAGCACAGTCAAAACTACCCCCCCCCCCCCCCCCGGCCCAAAAAAAAAGCCCCGCGAGAATAATGCCGCATTTATTGAGTTCGGCAAACTTTGCTCTCCCTTTCACTCACACATCGTCTTACCATTTCAAGGCCATGAGTCCATAACCATTTTGTGGATGTTTATATAATATTATCAATTCAACCATTAAATTAAAAAATTTTTATAAAATATATCAACTCTATAAATTTAAAACAATTTAAAAACTACTGTTACTTCCTCGAGTTCCTTGCACAGTCTTATTCAAACGCCTATATAGTTTTTTTGGTACAATAATTTTAAAGCTACAATAAAAAAGATTTTTTTTTTTTTTAAAAAAACTATCCTTACTTAGAGTACGTAAAAATTTCAAGACTAAGCTAGTCTTATTTCTATCATTTCACATCCTTGAAGAAAAAGAACATCTTAGAATCTTAACCAATAGTTAAGTAATACTTCAAAATATTTATTCATTAATACAAATATCATTTTTCAAATCGTAAATAACGTTAAAATTTTAATATAAAAATAATGTTATAAAATTAATTTACGTTTTACTATTATCAAAATATATATTACTATATTTTTATTAACTTTCATATAATTTTATATATACACCCTTAATCGACATATAAACAGTACTGCGAAAATTTAGACAATGACAAATAATAATAACATTGATATGATTTCGTCAATACACGAAGTCATTGTCTTCCTCCTGTCTGGTTAGGTTGTTGAATGTATAATGCCAGCCAATCCTTATGCTAGCCATATCTATTTTAATTTAATGTGGAAATAAAAAAGATATTTTAGTCATTTTTTCATTTGTGTAAACTTTTTACCCACGCAAATTATTACTAAATATTAATTAAATTTAATTTAAATATATTGACAATATAAAATAGTTTTATACTATTAATTAATAGAAATAATAAAAAATGCCAACTCATACAAATAACCACCCATTATAATGAGAAATCCACCATAATTTCTCACTTTTCCCTATTTTTATTGATTGACAGTATAAAATTATTTTATACTATCAGTACATATTAATTAAACTCATATTAATTTATATCTTAATTTTGCATGTAACTTGATTTTGATTACTACTAACTGTCGCGAAAATAAAAATTTACAAAATTATATTTCTTTCTTTTATTTTATAGATCAAAACTAATTAATTCATCTAATTTTAATCAAATAATTTAATTCGATTTTACTCCAATTAATTTAATTCAAATTGAATTAAAAAATTTTAACTCAATCTTAATTATTTTCCACTCCCCTGTAAACACCAACGATTTGACAGCCCTTCAAAATCATATTTAGAACTCTTGAAGTGATATTTGAGCTAAAACACGAATAAAACTGACCTCAGTAAACAATTGAAAACAAACTATTGAAAAACCAGCCATTGATCCCAGTGAGATTCGATTCCAAGCCATGGTTCAATTACACATCACAAGATACAAAGCCTATAATGCAGGTCATTAATGAAAGCCTGCATTTACCTGCATTTGTAAGTCTTAATTTTTGTTTTTTGGTACAATGTAAGTCATCTGTTAGCCACTAGATATGTTAACTGAAGAAGGCATACAAATTTACAAAACGAACATAAGATCATGCATAAAAACGAAAATGGAATTCGGAATAAATGAAAAAGATCGTTCTTCAATAGTTTGCACATTGCACCACTTGGAAATTGTAATTAAGACATTACAACAGGAGATGAAGTTTGATCGATGATAACCCACCACAATAGACGAAAATACAAGAAACCAAGGCTCATATAAGTGATAACTAAACTAGACAAAAGGTTCCAAGAGCAGAGATCGGGTGCATGCAAGTGCATTCAAGAAGCCTGTGCCCCACTGATCTGTTGCTGGCCATAGTCCTTGATCTCGCGCGCCTTGTTCATCAGCTTGTGGCGTGCGGTGTCCAATTGATCCGCGCCAAGTGGATGCTTACCTGTAACATACCGGTAAATCCACGCAAGCACCGTTATTGCCGCAACGCCGAATCCGCCGGAGGCCAAGAACCCTAAGCTCAAGAGTGCCACCGTGATGACGGCCGGCACGAGCACCGGGCTGAAGATCACGAACAGCGGCGTGACGACAGTGAGCCCGATGACCGTGCCGGCCAGTATAAGGCCGGCAAGGATCAAGAGGGAGCCACCGGCGATGATGGCGGTGGTGGCCTTCACGACCTGGGAGGACCTGGCTTGGTCCTGCTGCCGGCCATAGTAGTCGTGAGGAGGGTAGTGTGCCTCAGCCATGTTGTTGTTCGGTTTTGCAATTGGATTGAAGGATGATGAGAGTATAGAGAGAGGGTTAATGCAATTGCGAAGAGTGGAATTGAATGGGTTTTAAATTAAATGGAGGAGGTACGTGAGTGCGGAGGTGTTGGGTGGCAGCACCTCAGGGCGGTGGCGTGGCACGTGTTGAGGTGCTTCTCATGCAGGGGTTGCATGAATACCCATTGCAGCGTTTGGCGACACGTTGATTTTAGTTTCTTTTTTTTTTTTTAGTCGCTATTTTTGGTCATTGTTGTATGTTACAGAGCTAGAGTTGACAAGAGTCCCAGGCTCGGATTGCCAGCAATTGGGTGCGGTATATAGTCACAAGAAAAATGTTATTTATGTTTATTTTGAGTATTATTATAAATATATAATAAAAAAATATAAAATAATAAATGTTAAAAAAATAAAAAATTATAGATTTATCAATTTGTATTTTTTATTATATATTTATAATGAATTATAAAAAATTAATATAAATAATATTATTCTTATCAAATTAATGTGTAAAATATATTTTTATTTGATTTTTATTACTCTATTTTATCTAATAATTATTTTTAATTTTTGTCAAAAAGTTATAGTTGTTTTTTTCAACTGGAAAGAATGTAAAAAAAAAACACATTTATGTACAATTATGTAAAGTATTAAAGCAAATATAATACAACCTCTCTACATTTGAGTAATATCGTAGCTAAGATGATCTCTTAACAATTGTTTTGTTCTTACCATTGTAACACCAAATTTTAGTTAGTGACTTAGTATGTGTTATAGATTATGACAATGAATGAGTTTATAATGTAATTTACAAAAACTTTAATTTGTAAATTTAAGTTTTAATTGATTTTAGGGGTTCAAACGTTTCGTGTAATCACCGATATACAACCTTTCTTCTAGAAGTAGTACTTGCACTTCCCATGAAAAGGAAAATTGTATTATCGGTTTCTTATTTTTTTTGCCCAGACTTTTCCAATTCTTTTTTCTCGCTCTTTTGTGGTATTTGTCATTTGTAATGTAACATTTCTTTTGTCCTTGTATTAATTGTGTTGTGCTAAATCATAAGCCGTCGAATTAGGATCTCGTAACAGGCTGTGCCTCATTTTCCTATATCATTTCATTTCTCTCCGATCAAACTTTGACATATGTAAAATTAAGAGTAGTTATCATCGTTTGATCGATTTAAGTTGTTCGGCACTTGATCAAGCACTTGTTCATATTGGTATTAATTAGATTCGAGTCCAATAAATAAATAAAAAATAACACTGAAAATATATTATCTCATAGTAAATGCACTCGACTCAAATTAAACTAATTAGAGTCTAATAAATTTTAAATATTAATAATTTAGACAAAAAAAAATTAAAAATAATTTTTATAAAGTTAATTTGAGAATAAATAAAGATAATGTCAAGTTTTCCACCAAAAAAAGTAAGATAATGTCAAGTTAATATATATACAACAAATTTTGAATGGAAAGCTCAGATTAAATTCCTGTGTCCTCTGTTCTTATCTTATTGTTTGTCTTCTCAATCAAAATTTATTATATATATAATCAAGAGTATTAATTTTTGAAAAGTTGATTTGAGAATAAATATAGATAATATCATGTTAATATGCATAGGTCAAATTTTAAATGGAGAGATAGTGAAAGAGACCAAAAAAAAAAAGGAACAAAGGATTTTAATTCGAACAGGATTCATCAATTCGTCTTTTGTCTCATTTTTCTTTTTGTCTCCTTCCTTTTCTCTCCGATCAAAATTTACCATGTGAAATCTTAGGGTAGTTTTGAAAACTTTGATTTGAGAATAAACATGGATAACATCAACATATACAAACGCCAAATTTCGAATGGACTAGGAAAGGAGATAGAAAAATCGGATACATAGGGAAAAAATGGGACAAAGGATTTTAATCCGAAAATGATTCAATTCCTATATCTTATATTCCTTTCTCCTTCGGTGTCTCCCTAATCAAAATTGCCGTTTGTAAAATCAAGAGTAGTTCTGAAAAAGTTTGGTTGAAAATAAACATAGATAATGTTAACATATACGGACGTCGAATTCTGAATAAAGGAACAGGAAAGGAGATAGCAAAATGGGAAAATTGAATGAAGGAATAGGAAAGGAGATAAAAAGTTTCCAGAGCCAATCCCATTTGTCCAAAGAGGAAGGAAAATACTGTTTGTTAAGGAGCCAAGAGTAACATGTCAAAGCGGTGTAGCAAACTTCATGTTCACTTTCTTCGCAAAGCCACCAGATCGACTTTAAAATCCCATTTCTGAGCTCATCCGAAATAGGTGTTGAAAATCCATTTAAATGCCACGCTCCATCCCTCCAAATATCCTTCACCTTTAATTGCGTATTTGAAATATGCATATATTGCACTGCATAAAGGTCCCTCCGGAAGCCAGCTATCGTTCCAAAAGGAACTGCCCTCCTAGTCTGGTCACAACAACACTGCACTGGCTTTGACAATAGCCTTCCTTCCACACTGGAGAAGCTCCTCTAGGAAGTCTGTGATTAAGTAACATACCGTTAGTCATATACTTCTATAATAGCAAATCAACTCGTCAATGAATTTTAACTCAAGTGGCATCTCATCTAATTTTTGCGACAAGGGGATTATTAATTTTGGGTTAAAGTTTTGATCCTTATTTGTTCATCCCTTGTCCTATTTTTCCTAATTGCTCCTCTAGGAGCTCTGGGGAAAAAAACCAAGGTCTTTTATCACAATGTACGGCCTGCCACGCCAATTTTTCCAAGCATAGCCACATCATTATTTCTTGCTTGCCAGATACCAAGGTCTCCATTCATCTTGCTTGCTGTTATTTAGTATGTATGGGAAGAGTCAAAGAGAAGAGATTAGGGAATACGAATTTTATTTATTTAGTCATTTGGTCGTGGACTTTTAAAGGGTTTTTTTCTTTTTGGTCGGAGTAGAATTTTAAAGTTTGTAAAGTGCAACTGAGTGATATGCTATGAAGTATGGACACACTAATTTGATGTTGTGTTTGTGTGTTTAATATAAGTGGGACCTTGACGCGTATTAGATATCAGTATGACATGTATCTGATACATGATTTTACGTGTCTTATTTGAAAAATATTAGTTTTCGGCTCGAATATGCATTGAACGCGGCTCGAATACGGCTAGAACACGAACTAGTAGTTTTTTTTCCAATTATTTGATGGACCAAAAAAAAAAAATTCAAAGGCTCAAAAATCCAAATTCATTTAGAAATTTTCTTTTTTGAGATGATAATAGAAATCATACTCCATATTTTTTGAAAGCAATATAGAAAATATACATGACGTATATTAATACTTTTATTTTTTGGAGAGAAATTTAGAAAGTAATAAAATTTGGTAGTTTGGTATTTATAGACAATGGCGGAACTTCTTGAAGACAATGGGGGGCCACGGCCCCCCCAACCAAAATTTTCTAAAAAAATTAATTCACATAATATATAAAATTAAATCTATATGAAAAAAATTTAATTTATATACATGTATATTAGCTCAAGTCTATTTATCATGTAAAATATATATATATAAAACTTTGTCTGACAAACAAGTTTAAGTTCAAATATGCTACTTTGTATAAATGATACTTCTTCAATTAAAAGCTTATCATCTTAATTTTTTATTAAAAAAACTAACTACAAAAAAACACATCATAATTGAGCATCATTTTAAAGTAAAAATAATATTTGGTATAATAGATAAGTAAACACAAGAGTTGAATAGTATCTTCAATAATCAAGTAATAGATTTGTTAACTCTAAAATCTACTTTGATTCCTAAGGATACTTATAAAATTTTTAATATTGTTAGGTATGTATTTGGGAATGCAAGAGATTTTTTTTTTCAATAAAAGTTGTTTTGAAATAATTTCACATATTTAGGTAATTAGTTTGAATGAATTATAAGCGCAAAAAATAATAATAATATAATTTTAAGTGTAAAATCTACTTATAAATAAAAATAAATTTTAAAATTTTTTATTATAAGTAAAAGTTAATTATTTTAGAATTATAAAATTTTTATTAAAATAACCCTAAGTATCAAATATTATAAAATATAAATAAATCATTTAATATCTTTTCTAGTAATTTGTCATACAAAACCAATTATTTTCATACAATTTGAATAAAACACACTACATTGAAAAATTTTTAAGTCAATACATCTAAACATAAAATTTATTTTCAACTATTTATAATCGATAATTGAGATAATTTTAATCTCACAACTAATTCAAACACATTAGCATTTGTACCCTTGTTAATAAATACTATCCTATGAACTTCACAAAACAGGAGAAGAATAATTTGCATTTAAATTTTTTTGTTGTTGTATTAATTATTTGTTTTAAAGTTTATATATGTGATATACACTTAGTTTTTATTTTTTGGTACAATGGCAATAATGAAGTTTAAATCTAGAATCTCATGTACTTAATTTTAATTTGATTATCATTACTTAATTTATATGTTAAATTTGTTGGCCCCTCTAAAAATTTTCTTTAAGCTCCGCCATTGTTTATATATATATATATATATGAGTTTATATATATATATATATATATATATATATATATTATATATATATATATATATATATATATATATATATATATATATATATATATATATATATATATATATATGTCGTGTCTTATGTCCTGTAATTTTATGAATTTGATATGTTTCCATATCTATTTCTATGTCATGTCAAATGTCCATATCAGGGCCTACGATTCTAAGGTGATATGGGCTTTACTAGAGATGTCAACGGGGCGGAGTGGGGGAGGAGGGCATATACGGGTATCATTTTTTGACCTTTTCATGGATTTACGGGTATCTGTGGATATCCATGGATACCCGTTAGAATATTAAAAATTTAAAAAAATTTAAATTAGATATAACGATTCTAATATCATAAAATACTTAAAATAAGCAAATAGTAATCTAATTCCACAATTCAAATTCTAACAATTTAATATACTTAAAATAAAAATAAACATATAAAATAAACACAAAATAAGTATAATGATCCAATTTCACAATCTAAATTCTAACAACTTAAAATATTTGAAATAAAAATAAACATATAATAGTAATCCAACCATTAGTCTAACACAAAATAAGTACAAATAAATCCAACTTTTAAATTTAAATCTTAGTTCAATTAATTTAAATAACAATAATATTAGCCTAACTAAGTTAATAACTTAAGAATAAAATAATAATTTTATATCAGGTACCTACGGATATGGAACAGTGATCCTCGCCCCGCTCCATTTAACATGCGGGTATTTAAAATTTCCGTCCTCATTATCTGTGAGGGCAAAATCTTCTTCCAATACCTACCCCATTGCAGGTATTACCTATAAATATCCGTGGAAGCGAATTTTTTTGACATCCCTAAAAATTACTGTATTTTGGCTGGGCTGGCTGGTCTATATCTTTCAAGACCGTATTAGTTCGTGACCCCCCAAAAAAAAATGAGAGAGAGATATCATATTAGTTGTTGAAAAAATATATACATTAGTCTGACTCGCGGGATGTTGACCGTATTTTGAAAATATTATTTAAATAGTTGACAAAAAGAAAAAATAAATTACTTACATATAATATTTTCCTTCAGTTCCATCACATTAGCCACTTCCATTTTTTTTTCTTTATTTTTTCTCTATTGGAATCAACAACTCACCTCACAATATGGGTATATTTGTTTGGAATTTTTTTGATAAAAAATTATTTTTTTATTAAAAAAATCAATTTTTGTATTTTTAAATAATTTTTTAAAAATAATCAGAATCTTAAAAAAAATTATTTTCAACTTTTTTTATAAAATTTAAAAAAAGTAATTTTTGAAAAAAATAATAATTTTCAACTTTTTTAGTTATATATAAAATTTAAATTTTAAAATTTTTTTTAAAAAAATTGAAACAAACCCACCCTATATGAGATTGCATTAAATATTAATTGCAACTAAAATAGATCATTTGGTTTAAGAAAAAACATTTTTTACACAAATATTCGTTTAAAAAACTAAATAATGTATATTAAAAACATGTTTATCTTATTTCATTCAAAAGTAAAGGTTAAAAATGTTATAATAAAATCCCGTAAAAAAAATGTTATAATAAAATAATATGTAAATACTCATAAAACATGAGTCAAAATAATTAAAAAAAAAGCCTAAACTCTTATAAGACAAAATTATAAATTTAAATATTAGAAATATTATAAAAAATTATATAATCCTTATATTCTTATAATTAAATAAAATAATTCTGTAAATATTTTCTAATCTTATAAATATTATTGTCTTATTTATTCAGTTCTTTTTAGATGAACTTATTACCCTTAATGTTATTGGCTTTAGAATGTGCACAAGGGCTAGATGCTCGTAGTACTTTCTTGTGCATAACTGATTGAAGGCTTTTTTACATATATAAAATAAAAAAAATATTATTTACCTAAATATATTATTTTAATATTATTTTTTAAAATATTCTAAATTATTAGATTGTTGATAAATTGATCTACACTGTATCAAATTATCACTGCTTAAAATTTTTGACAGAAAAATAAAAATCGATCTGACACAAATTAAATTATATACTATTCAAGTAAATTGTGTATAATTTGATCAAACACAAATTAATTTATATATTATTTAAGTAAATAGTGTATAAATTGATTCGAAGTAAATCAATTTATGCACTATTCACTTGAATAATGCATAAATCGATTAACTTCAAATACTAAAATTGATTTACTTACAAAAACTATTCATCTCTTTTATATCCACATACGCATATCATCATTGTAGTAATTTTGTTTTTTGAATATACCTTATTTTAATAATAATTTAAATATATAAAATTTTTCATTGAAAATAAACTAGAGAATAAAATATTAAAATTAATTATAGTTAAATTAAATAATTTATATATAATTTTAAAATTATTTTATTATAAAAAATTTTAAATTTTTTATTCTTATAGAAAATTTATTAAATTAAGTTATTATAATTATACATTACTAATTAACATATTTTACTTAAAATTAAAACAATATAATAGATTTATAAATTATAATAATAAACAAATAGAAAATAACTAAACTAAATTTAAATAAAAATATAAAATAATCAAAAAGTAAATAAAATATTAAAATTAACTTATATCTAAATTTGCATAAATATGTCTGTAGTCCTCCATCTAATATAAATTATTGCTCTCTATTTTTTTAACTTTTTTTTTTTACTCTTTTTTGCAAGCTCTCTTCTATGTTTAAAGAATTGATCTGCTTCAAATTGAATGTGAAATGAATCAATATCTCGAAGAGCAGCAATGGGACAATCGATTTGTGTTGGATCAAATTATATACTATTCACCTAAATAGTGTATAATTCGATTTATGTTAGATCAATTTTTATGTTTCTGTCAAAAATTTTAAACCATGATAATTCGATGCAATGCAAATTGATATATATATATATATATATATATATATATATATATAAACCAAATCCCTTATATATATATATATATATATATATATATAAGCCACTGATTGAACTTTGCCTTATTGCCAGGGATGGTAAAAATTCTCGAGCTCGTGGCATTCGCCGGTCCATGATACGGGAGATGGATAGTAAATGAGAGGAGCGGCACTCACTTACAGTTAGTTAAAGGAATAAGTAACCTTATTGCCAGGGATGGTAAAAATTCTCGAGCTCGTGGCATTCGCGGGTCCACGATACGGGAGATGGATAGTAAATGAGAGGAGCGGCACTCACTTACGGTTAGTTAAAGAAATAAGTAATACATATCACATACGATTATATATATAAGTTTAAATTTTAAAATAATAAATTTTATGATAAGACTGTATAATTGTAACGTTCTCACAGTCAAATAAAAATTGAGTTTAATTGGTATGTATTGACAGTATAAAATAGTTTTATACTATCAACTAATAGAAATTTATACTGTTAACCAATAGAAATAGGAGAAAGTGAAAAATTATGGTAGATCCCTCATTATAATGGATGATTATTTGTGTGAATTGACACTTTCAATTATTTCTATTGGCTAATAATGTAAAATTATTTTACAATATCAGTGCATTTAAATTAAATTCATAAAAATTTATGATATAAACAATTTAAAGAGTTTAACCATATAAGGGGGTATTTGGCATGTTATATTAGGTATGATAGGATAAGGTAATATAATACGTTTTGACCTTATCTGTTGTTTGATGCAGTCAACATATTGTATAAATTTAACCATCAAACCTCCTTTATACGTTATAATGATGGATAACTTAATACTAGATAGAGAAGTAGTATTACAGCCTGACAACTTTTAATTTATAAGGGTTCTTTCACGTTCTTTCACTTTTTAATTTTTTAATATATTTTATTAAAAAATTAATTATTAAATAAATAATATAAATATATAAATATATAAATAAAAAATAATATTATTTAATAATAAATAAATATTTTTTAAAAAATAATTATAAAATAATAATATTTAATATAAATTTAATTATATATAATAAAAAATACAACTAAATATAAGAATATGATACTAAATATGCTTAGATTTTGATGTATAAAAACTCTATCTCTATTTCTCTCTCTCTCTCTCTCTCTTATATTTTTTATATTTATGAAAAAATATTAAAAATAAATAAATAAATAATTTTTAATATAAAATTATTTTTATATATAATAAAAAATAGCTAAAATAATTATAATAACTATTTAAAAATTATATTTATTATAATCTCTTCTCCTGATTATATTTTATATAATATAATATCTTATATAGTGACATACTAAATACTGCATAGTATTAAATTTTTATCAAGTTTTATACTATCAACCCTTATCCTATCAAGTCTTATACTATCAAACATACCAAACAGGTCGTAAGAGTATTATATCATCTTATATAAAAATAAAAATAAGAACAAGAATTGTAATACTCATTTTATGAGTATTTAAAAATTCTTAAAATATATTTTTATTTACCGTATCATATATTATGATTTTTTCACTTTAAAATAAATATATATTATTTCATACTAAATTTAAATTATTGAATATCTTCATATATTTGTAAATATCCACATTTCTGTAGAAATCATGAATAGATATGCACTATATAAATAGAAATAGAAATAGGAATACCTTTTCCGTAGGATGATTGTCTGAAGCTTGGTTGGTAGGACGGGTGGTAACGGTGATTCCACGTATATTTTCGTTTTGGTACTATAATTCCAGGTATATTCTTAAATGATAAATGGGTTTTACTGTGTACCAGAAAAAATGATGAATGCGGCAATGGCAGTTGGCCCGATTGGTAGGTAACCGTTTCGTATTTTATAAGGAGACGAATTTGATTCTTTGGTATGACGACTTTTTGGATGAATGATCTTATATATTTTATATAAATACTTTTTGAGCTCTAAAAACTTTGGAGTAAATAGCATTAAATAACCTTTAGATTTATTGAAATTGCACTCCTTCTCAAATCTTAATCAAAATTGCACTCCACCCCAGCAGCTCATAGACAATAACAGCTAAATGAAAATATTTTAACGGAATATTCTCATATAACCAAGGTTAAGTGTATTGAATAGAAAATAAAGGCTACTGTTATGCAAAAAGTAACTGTTGGGAAATAATGCTCTGCTGTATATTCCTTTAACCATTGAAAAACAGAGCTTGAAAAAAAAAAATCACCATTGCCCTAAAGCCATCACATTTCATTCAACCAAAGTTGTTTTGGAATTTGGCACCTCACCCTTCATGTGGAGTCATATCTCACAATCGAGCCTCAACCCAGCATGCACTTGGCTTGCAAGGTCAATATAACAGAAGTAGTCTCTATCAGACCTCTCCATAATTAAGAAATCGTCCTTTCAATGCATAATGATAGTAAAGCGTGTGTTTTCTCCCATTTGTCCTACAAAAAAAAGTTGAGCCACAAAAAATAAAAATCAATACTTGGCTTATTATCTACCATGATCAAACAGGAAAAAATTGAAGAAAAGAAAAAAAATGTTTCATTTAAAATAGTTACAACACAACAAGAAGCAAAAATCATACCTTTAAAACTTTCCTTCTCTTCCTCTTTGCTGTGAAGCACACAACCCTTGCAATAGACCCTCTTTTTTTCTTTTCTTCTCAGACGATTAGAGATAATGGGTGAAAAAGGCAAGAAATGTGGGTTTGGTGTGGGTTCTTCTCATGCTTTGTTTATCGGTTTGCAAGGCACACAAAAAAAAAAACAATACTTGTCCATGACCTATCAAGAACAACCAGGGGGTAAAAGAGTCAAGGCATGACCGATCAATAACAACACAACAAAGAACCAAAAAATCATATCTTTAAAACTGTCCTTCTTCTCCTCTTTGCTGTGAAGCGCTAACCCCTTGCAACAAGGCCATCTGTTCTTCTCTTCTTCTTGCACAATTACAGATGAGGGGTGAAAGGGTCGAGGCATGTGGGTTTGGTATGGTTTCTTCTCATGCTTTGTTTCTAGGTTTGTAGTACAGAGAGACTAGGGATCTAAATGGCGCGGGGTGAGGGTGAGGGCGGGGGCAGGGGATAGCCTCCCGATCCTCGCCTTGTGGACATGCTTCTGTCCCCCGCTCCGTATCCATACGGGTACCCATTTTTAAATTATCCACTGGTTTACGAGTATCCGTGGATATTTATGGATACCCGTTAGAATGTAAAAAATTCAAAAAATTTAAATTAAATATAAAAATTTTAATATAATAAAATATTTAAAATAAGCACAAATATTAATCTAATTTTACAATTCGAATTCTAACAACTTAATATACTTAAAATAAAAATAAACATATAAAATAAATATAAAATAAGTATAATAATTCAATTTTTCAATATAAATTTCAACAAATTAAAATAAAAATAAACACATAATAATAATCTAACTATTAGTCTAACATATAATAAGTATAAAAAAATTTAACTTCTAAATTTAAACATTAGTTCAAGTAATTTAAATAATAATAATATTAGCCTAATTAAGTTAATAACTTAAGGATAAAATAGTAATTTTATATCGAATATCCGCAGGTATGGGAATAGTGATCCCCGTCCCTGCCCCATTTAACATGCTGGTATTTAAAATCTCCATCTCCATTATCCGTGGGGGTAAAATCTTTCCCCTCATATCCGCCCCGTTGCGAGTATTATCCGCAAATATCCGTGGGGTCGGATTTTTTTTACATTTCTAATAGAGACACTCCCTTCACTTCATTCCTGCGAATTCTATCTAGATCCTCAACCAGGTTAGGTAGCTTTGTTAAGTTAAATTAACAGAGGCATTTGGTGTGATCTGCTGGAGCGGAGTGCAATTTTGATTAAGGTTTGGGGTGGAGTGCAATTTCAATGAACGTAAAGGGTAGTTAGTGCTATTTACTCAAAACTTTATCCTGATTCTAATGAAATTATAACACTGAATCCATCTAAATTTTATCAGAAAAAAATTATGTGAATCAAATATTATTTTATCAATAGCTAAAATTTAAAGTGAATTTAGAACGAGAGAAATATTTAAAAATTAATAAAAAAAAATTGTGACTAAAATAGATATTCTCTATCATTTCTATATATTACGGACCACTGCTGAAAACACTGTCGGCATTGGCAACAAGAACAATCGAGAGCAGCTGTGTTGGAAGTCAAACAGAAAAGATGTCTAGTGATGTGTGTGTGAACAGTGACCAGCTTCATGTAGTAATGTTCCCATTCCTTGCATTTGGTCACATTAGCCCATTTGTTCAGCTATCAAACAAGTTGTTTTCCCATGGAGTCCGCATCACTTTCTTGTCAGCTTCATCAAACATCACCAGAATCAGGTCAACACTGAATCTCAATCCAGCCATTGACATTGTTCCCCTTCAGTTCCCAAATGGCATAACCAGCACTGCTGAATTGCCACCCCACTTGGCTGGAAACCTCATTCATGCACTTGATCTTACTCAGCCTCAGGTAAAGTCTCTTTTGGTTGAACTCAAACCCCATTTTGTGTTCTTTGACTTTGCACAAAACTGGCTCCCCAAAATGGCTTCTGAGGTTGGCACCAAATCTGTTCACTTCTCAGTCTACTCTGCCATCTCTGATTCATACATCACTGTGCCTTCAAGAGTTGATGGTGTTGAAGGAAGGAGCATCACTTTTGAGGATCTCAAGAAACCCCCATCAGGGTATCCTCAAAACAACTTTTCCCTCAGGGCGTTTGAGGCCATAGACTTTATGTTCCTCTTCAACAGGTTTGGTGAGAACTTAACTGGTTATGAGAGAGTCTTGCAAAGCCTTAGTGAATGCTCATTTGTGGTGTTCAAAACTTGCAAGGAAATAGAAGGACCCTACTTAGACTACATAGAAAAACAGTTTAGAAAACCGGTTCTGTTAACTGGTCCTTTAGTGCCAGGATCTTCAATTGATGTGCTAGATGAAAAATGGTCCAAATGGTTGGATAATTTCCCAGCCAAATCAGTCATATTGTGCTCATTTGGTAGTGAGACATTTCTGAATGATGACCAAATCAAAGAACTAGCCATTGGGCTAGAACTCACTGGCTTGCCTTTCATTTTGGTCCTGAATTTCCCATCCAATCTCAATGCTCAAGATGAGTTGGAAAGAGCATTGCCTAAAGGGTTCTTGGATAGGGTGAAGGATAGGGGTGTTGTGCACACTGGTTGGTTGCAGCAACAGCTTATATTGAAACACCCTAGCGTGGGGTGCTATGTGTGTCATGGTGGATTTAGTTCTGTTATAGAAGCTATGGTGAATGATTGCCAGCTTGTGCTGTTGCCTTTCAAGGGTGACCAGTTCTTCAATTCCAAGCTCATAGCCAATGATTTGGGGGCAGGGATTGAGGTGAATAGGAGAGATGAAGATGGATATTTTCAGAAAAAGGACATCCTTGAGGCTGTGAAAACTATTATGGTGGAGCATGAGAAAGAGCCAGGGAAGAACATAAGAGAGAATCACATGAAATGGAGGGATTTTCTGTTGGATAAGGAAATTCAGAACAAGTTCATCACAGATCTAGTTGCTCAGTTGAAGTCTATGGCCTAGTTAGTTCCCTTCAGTGGAAAATGTGGCCTTACTGAGAAGAGTTGATTGTTCTGTTTTACCTTCTTGTTTTCCCTTTTCTTGGCTCTGGCAGCTATTGTTGTAGTAAGACTTGATTTCTTTTGATCTTGATAAGACTTCATTTCTGCTTCACTTTCTGTTGATAGTTTTTTCAATTTTTTTCGAAAATTACACTTAAGCTCAACCATCAAGAATAAATTTATTTTGTAGCGAGAAAATTTGTAAACACAGCTTAATAAATATTAGTGGATGACAAAATACACCTCATCTCCTTTTTGGAATTGTTAATGCATCCAGTTCCTAGATTGTCATGTCTACAATGGCTCCAACATTTTCAATTTACATTTTATATATCTGTTACTTTCTTTATTTATTTATAACTCTCTTTTTAAAGAATATCTAAACTTATCTGTCATTTAAAAATATTAAAAAATATTAATTAATTTTTCACACTACTTTTATTTTTCGTTTTTTAAACTAATTAATGAAAAGAAAAAATAATTTAATTAAATTAATTTTTTTCCATTTGAATCCTTAATTTTTAGATTAAATTACACTTACCTCTTCTGAGATTTGCTAAAATTCATCCCGACTTCTCTCTATTTTTGAAATCTAATGTACAGGTTCCTGACTTTTCAAATTTCTACATCAGCCTCCCATACTAATGTTGCTCTGTTAGTGAAATTAACGAAAATGTTTTCATGTGCGCTACACATGATTTTCAATGGCATTGTTGTAATATTTTAAACATAATTAACTTATTTTAAGCATTAATAAATATACTACATTATTCTTAAAAAAATATATATAGGCTATCTAATATTTTTCTTTCAATTATAAATTAATGGTTAGGATAGCATATTAGGCCCTATATTCTTATTTATTTAAGATTTTAATTTATATATTTTTCATTTTTATAGTTTATTAACTTAGATATTTCAATCTCATATAGAACAATATTTTAATAATTTAAAATTGTAAGAATTAATGTTTAGTAAAAATGGAGATTAACATTTTCTATAACTAAAAATTATAAAAAATGAAAGCTAAGCTTACAAAAATTAAGACTATTATTTTATAATAAGAGTTTAATTTCTGCCAATAGAAATTCAAGGATTTGCCAAATAATAATGGATAACTGCCCATTATAATAATCAACCATTCTTTTGACAAAGCATTGAATTTCTATTGGTAAATAATGTAAGATTATTTTATATTGGTAGTACATATAAATTAAAAAAATTATTTTTTATATAGTGTCATTGTTAAATATATATTACATTATGAATTTTTAAGAATAAGTTAATAATGCTTAAAATATTAATACAATGCCATTAAAAATCATGTGCATCGCCCATGACAATATTTCCATTAATTTTACTAATGGAGTAACATTAGTAAGGGAGATCGATATAGAAATTTGAAAACTCAGGGACCTACACAGTAGATTTCAAAAATAGACGGAAGTCAAGATGAATTTTAACAAATCTTAGAGGAGGCAAATGTAATTTACCCTAATTTTTATGAATAATCTTAATGCAGAAATCTTAAAAGATGCGGAGGAAGTAACATTTTCCCAAAGGGAAATATTATTTGTATCAATGTTTAGACACCATCACAAGAATACTTTGAGTTATATTATAATCATTGGTTGATTTATTATATTATGGCACCAAATTCTTCTCTTATTCTTATCTTTCTTTTGGATGTTTCTTTGTTATGTTCACATCTAGATGTATAAATAATAGCACTCTCTTCGAGTGTAATTAATCATGCAAAAAGTGACACAGTCAAGTGTCACTTTTTCAAAATTTTGAAATAAAAAATTCAAAAGATATTATATTTAAATTCAAATATTAAAATGAATAAATAAAATATTTAATAATATAATAAAATATTATATCAAATCAAAATTAAAATTAAGTTAAATCAAATTAAAATCAAATCAAATCGATCAAATATAAATCAAAATCAAAATTAAAATCAAATCTAAACTTTTAATAAAAGAAAAAGAGTGAATTTGCCATATAGTATTTTTAATTGATGTTTGATGAGCATCCAATAAAAAATAATATGTTATTGAATATAATAATAAAAAATATATTATTTAATATTAAATTTTTTTCAAACAAATTAGATAAAGTATTGCCAACTCATACCTTCTTTTTAAAGAAATTATTATTGAATACTCTTAAAGTATTAATTAAATTATACTCTACCCAATAATAAAGTGATATTTTAGATAAAATTGAAAGTGGTGGATCATAAACTAAAATCATTATATTCCAATGTTGAAATCAAATCAAAATTAAATTAAATCAAAATGAAAATAAAAATAAAAATTAAATTAAATCAATCTAAATCTCATTGAATTAATTAGCCAAATGTCAACTTCACTTTTTCTAAATAAAAAATTCATAAAATAAAATAATGACAATCGATTTGATTTGAAATAATTTGATATGAATAGTCAAATTATCTCTACTATTTGAAGCTTGGACACCAAATTATAGTCTATAAAATAATATAATATTAAACTGCTCTATTAAAAAATTAGTTGTCATAAGTGAACTTAGTTTTGATAAGGTCTAACTTATTAACTATTGCTGTGATCTAGTTTATTAGCTATTACCATATAGCTATGGCAAAATCTTTTGAAAGCTATGCTTTATAGCCTTTTTTTATCATTAATACATATAATCTTATTGAGTCTATTAGTCACATATCAACCTCACATTTTTTTGAAATAAAAAAATTAAAAATATAAATACAAATTCACACAATAAAATAATGACAATCAATTTAATTACTCATATCAAATCATCTTTACTATTTGACACTTGGGCACCAAGTTCTAGCCCGTTAAAATAATATAATATTAAACTACTCTATTAAAAGGTTAGTTGTCATATGATAATTTTGATTTTGATAAGGTCTAATTATTAACTATTAATGAGATCTAATTTGCTAACTCTTATAGTATAACTATAGCAAACTCTTTTGAAGACTATATTTTTAGCCTTTATTTTTTGATCATTGGTATTATTTGTACTTAGCTCTATTTCTTATAGTGTGATATTTTATTTTTAAATATTTCTACTCTACCCATATTAGCATGAGGGAGGCTGATTTAGTATAATGTTCTTAGATTGATGCTATAATTATCATTATCAATAAGTGTTAGTTATTTTAAGATTGTCACAATTTATGTCTATATATTCATTCATTTCTCGTCAAATTGTTGCACTGTTTACTCTTTGTAGCCTTTCTATAATTGTGATTTTTCTTTTATCATACACATATGGCTGCTTTTGTAGCTCTTCTCATTTTTTTTTTCATAAATGTCAATGCTCAACCACTAAGAAACATAGTGGGAGCCAGGATCCACAAACAAAAATACATCATTCAGAGTTGTGGAAGATTATTATACCAAAATATATCGAAATATAATCTAGCTAACAGAAAAGAACAACCAAACGCTAGAAAAAAAAAACCACGTAACTGGCATTTTATGCACACCACCGGCTCAAATAAACCAAGCACCACCTCCCCCAAGCATGATTGGAGTAATTGCACCTGCAGCGGTGAAGACTGAATTACTAGAAATTTCTTCTTACATGTACCGACTGATGCCACATCCTAGCCTGGTCCAAATTCTTAGCTAGGAATTGTGGAGTGAATGGAAAATCCTGACACCAAGCTCTTACCAAGTGGCCTACCCGCAGCTTAATCTAGTTCTTCTTGTAGCTCCTCATGTTTAATAAAGAGATGATCTAATTTTTTTTCTGTTAAATAATCACTTCATAAAATTAATTCTTTTTCCTATACTCTTTGATATGCATCTTCTTATGCCTTTTATTTGTAAGGGGCTTCCTAAACACGTGTTGAGACTAAAGAAGGGACTACTTGTGATATTATTGAGAAATATTAATCAAGCATTGGTTTTTGCAACAATACTCGATTTATTATTGTGAAACTTGGTGTTAATATTATTGATGCCGAAATTATTTCCAAAATAGTTTTAATATTATGCTTTGATGTTTCGATGTTTTGATATTTGTGGTGAAAGACTAATTATACTCTGTCAATTATAGTAAAAAAAATTTATATATTACATTATTTCGGTCTTATTTAGAATTACAATACACCGGACATTGCATGAGCCTTCCGCTAGTTGCATATATAATAAGAAGTGATTAATTGATATGTTTGATCATGCACCATTAAGATCGTCACGTGCATGTGAAGCATTTAGTACCGCGTATGGACATCTAATATTTTAACACCAAAAAGAAAAACAGTGCATTTACTTCCTGAATACAAAATTGTTATAATGATACAAGCCTGGTAAGTTGGATGACTGGTGTAAAGAGACTAGTGAAATCAAGAGCAATGTTACATGACCATAGCAAGTGGGTATCTTTGTCCCACATACAGGTTAATCTAACATTAAAATTTTTGATGTTTTATTTTTTAATATTTTTGAAAATGTCTTATCACCAATCTCACGATTCTTACTTTATGTGTCGAGATATGTCTACTTACAAATAGAGTTTCTCTGAAATCAATAGTGTACGTTTGTTTGTTTGAATTTGGTGCACAGTTAATTCTTGTTCTACCGTCTGAAAACAAAGTGACGAGTGGAGGGCCACCTATTGTAATACTAACAAATAAGCGAATCACCGCAGGAGACAGTGAAGATTTTATTATATTGACATATTATATTTAGAGTCATGTTATTTGGATCCAAAATAGAGACATCAAATGAAATACTTATAATTCAAGCAGGTGTGAAATACCGTAGTGTGAAGCTTGGTTATAATATGTCATATGCTAGAAACATTTGATTATCCCACTTGATGTTCCCATTCTAATTGAAAAATAATTTTTGTTAAGTAAAATGGTAGTACTAAATTTTGAACTTATGACCAACCGTATATGCATAAAAGGGTGCTGATATTTGTACATCAAAATAAAACACGATATATGAAAAGATGAAAGAGAAAAATTAGGTCTCACAAAAATTACCACTTGTTACGTTACAATTCCTGGTATTCTTATACTAATTTATAACAATGAAGTGCAAATGACGTTTCTGTACATAAAATCCACATCTCTGAAGAGCGGTGTGTAGTCTTTTGCCAAGTAAAAAATAATGGAAAAAACTCAAATACACTCTCCCTAACAGAGAAGGACAACCCACTTACCTCCGCTAGCTACATAACAAAGCATGATCAGTTTCGTCTCACTTCATGATAATAACCCTGAGGCACACATGGTGATGGAGGACAATCTCGTACTTGTCATGATTTCCCTTATATGTACCCCTGAAGATTTGTACATAATTAGCTCTTGTAACGGGGCTGTGTGCCTTGGAGAATCCAGTTTACGTGCCAATAGTACTCTCCTTGTGAAACCCTCTCATCAACGGAGTTGGACAATGGGAACTCCCAACAAAGCGAGAAACTCGACGTGACAAATATATAGAAATAGGAATGCTTGAGTTTGGCTATGACCCTGGCAAGATTTGGCAAAAATTATCTTCTAGAAATGAGCTTTATCTAAAATGACAAAAAGATGATGTATTCATTCACCATTAAATCATCTGCTGAGTTATGATTGTGATGCATTTTATTGATTATATTGATTTAAGGGTGCATACCCCACTTACTCATCAGACAAATTCAATTTAAAATTAGAGTCTCAGGAAATATGCTCTGGTGCAGATTCTTGTTGGCGTATACGGATAAACTAATGCACACATAACATAGCCAGCGACCGTATTTTTCTACGTAACACAATTCTAACCACACAATTCTTCTCTTGGCTCTCACAAACAGCAACGGGGTGCTGTCATCGATGTAATCTATCTCTATTTTAATTTGCATTGACTATTATTGACTCTCCCTTGAAATTAAATAGAAAAATGAAAAACATGACATGCGGTAGTACCATGTCTTTTCGTAACTGTTTAATTCCTGGATTGAATCTCACGGGTTTTTATTTTTTATATGGTATTTGAAATATGTATATACCAAAATATGGGAATTGGGAGGAATTTACGCGGATATGGGATTTAACAAAATCGGAATTTCCGATTTCAGAAAAGGTGAAATGGGAAATTTCAACTTTAATTAAAATAATATTTTATTTTTTGTCTGTAGTGAAGTCGGAAATTCCGATTTTACTACAGACAAAAAAAAAAATATTATTTTAATTGAAATCTGAAATCTGATTTCATTATTTATAAATCGGAAATTCCGATTTTATTATATCCCATATTCATGTAAATTCCTCCCAATTCCCATAATTTTGTACATCTTTCATCCAAATACCATATAAAAAAAAAACACCCTCTCATCTGCTTTCCTTGATTTTAACCTTTGAAACTTAAAAGACAGGGTTATAGGGAACTTCAAATAGGAAAAGTAGGAAGGAAAAAAAAAAAAAACATGTACTCACACTCATGATGATATTTACAAAAAGGATAAACAAAAAAAAAAAAAACCTTGGCTATTCCACATTAAATTCTCAGGACATAATATGAAAACTTGAACTTGTGCCAAGTTTCTCCCTACTCTCTTCTCCTTTTCCTGCCACAAATGTTGGGCTTAGGCTCAGCCTCTCCAGCCTCAAGAGGGAAATTCAATATGGCTTTCTGGCCCCTCATCCTGAAGGCAGCAAAATCATAAGCCTTTGCAGCATCAATCTCACTGTCAAATGTGCCTAGCCACACCCTTGACCCTCTCCTCGTGGGATCACGGATCTCTGCAGCAAACTTCCCCCATGGCCTTCTCCTCACTCCTCTATAGTGCCTTATTGCCTTGTCACATGCTGCTTCCTTTTCCACTATTGGTTCTGGTGATTTGGACTTGTTGGTTTCCTCCAAGGGGCTTTCTGCAATGGAGTTTTCAACAACTTCTGCATCATCAGCTTCACATTTAGAGCTTTCAAGTAATGTGCTGAAGCTGCTTTGTTCTGAGAAATACGAATCCAGATCTGAAGGTTCTGGTAAAGGGTCTTCTTCTTCAAGCTTTACAGGAACGAAATTGGTGAGGAAGGAGTCTGAAATATCCCCTAAGAGATGTTGGCGCAACAGTTCCAAAGTTGAAATTTCTTCAGCTGTTGTCATCTCTAAAGAGTTGTGGAAGTAGTTGAGTTTGACATGGAGAGTGTGCTAGCTGCTAAGATATTTATGCATAAGCCTAATGCTGAAAAGGGTCCCCACTTTGTGACATGGGATACATCAGAATTGACGATCTTGTTATTACTCATCTAGTTGATGGAAATGGATGGAAATGGACCCGCTTTGCACACGGCTTTCACGATGAGTTCTTCCGGACAGTGCATCTTCTTATCCAAATTGCATGGTCAATTGGCCCCATTTATTGAAGCAACTTGTTCGAAAATATACAAAATATAGTTGAGGGAAGGAATGATGTACACATAATTTGTATTATTTTAAGGATAATTATCATGGTCTGAATTTTGAATCCTATCTAGAATTTTACCTTATTAAGAGAGATTAATTTTTGTATTCATAAAAAAATAATTTATTTATTAATATAACATATAACATCTTAATGATATGCTAATTGCATATAAATATAATGATTCAAAAACAAACAATTTGGGGATACCACGTACTGGTTGTAGCGTTATACTTGACTAGGATATGAGAGGTGTAAACCAAACCCTCCCCCCCAAAAAAAACCAAAAAAAAAAATAGAATTTAATATTTTTTTTCAAGAAAACAAATGATTTAGAGTGTGTCTCATTCAGCTTATTTTAACAAAAAAAGCAATTTTTTAAGAGAAGTTATTTATTTTAACTTTTACTCAAAAATTAAAAAAAGTTGTTAACTTTTGAATAAGAGCTGAAAAATTTTTTTGTGATTGAACAGGGCAAAATGCCCATAAACAAAGAAAAAACTACAAAGTCACTAGCTTGAACATAGAAATTCCAGCCAAATCATCTCTAAGTATACCACTAGTATTTGAATAAAAACTGAAATAAATAACTTAAATGAAAAGTTATTTTTTAAAGTAGTTAAGAAACTACATTTTATCAAAAAAAGCTTAAATAAACACATCTTAATCCTTAAAAGTATTCTATTTCAAATTTAATAAAATAATAATGAACTCGAATTCGAATTCAAATTCAAATTGTAATAAGTCACTGGTAGCAGAACTTTCTTTGCAGAACTCTACAAATTCAACTAAGGATTATCTCTAAGTTGTGCTACTAGTGACTCATTATTATTAACCCAAGAGTTCAGCACTTAACCTAATTCTTGATAGAGGTGTTGAGTGAAAAAAAAACTCAATCGATTCAAATAATATAATTTATAGTTATTTGAATTGGATTGATTTAATTTCAATTTTAAATTCGAACAACTTTTTGTTGGTTTGGATTGAGTAAGTTTAATCATTTTTTTACACAAGGAAATTTTAAATTTAGTATATTATAATTAACTAAAAGGAACTTAAGACAATAAAATGAATAAATAAAAATAAAAAATAACTCATCAATAAAATAATATTTAAGTGAAAATGCTATATGAATAAAAATTATTTGATAAATTAAAATTATCATAAATAAATTATAATTTAATAATAAAAAATTATATTATATAATATTATTTTTTGAATTAGATTAGATCAATTTTAAAAATTAAATTCAATCTAATTAATTTTTAAAAAATAAGAATCAATCTAATTCAAATTTTTATAATTTTAATTGGTTATTATTATTATTATTATTTTGACTCGGTTTAATAATTTTGATTTGATTTGATTATACCCTTCATTCTTGGTATAAAACAAGGGTGTTTTTTGTATCACAGCACAATACATCTACCATATTATTCGTAATCTCTATTCTATCTTCTATATCACTTGAGAAATCTTCATCCTCAAGAGCAAACTTTGGCGAATGATGGCAAGCAAAGTCAACAGCATGCTTTCGACACCATGACCAACAAATACCCCATACAAAGCACTGGGTTCATCTATGTGGTTCTTCATCCCATAATATTGCATAATGTTGTCGACACAAAACATAAGTCTTCCATACGACCGGGCAATGGTGTGGTTTCCTTCTAAAGGTTCGTTGTGAAGCATGCACTGATATTGGTCTAGGATAAGTTTGGAAGATGCATGTGTTGTGTCTACAACTTTCCGTAGTTGCTTTCTATAGCTACTTGATGAATATGAAAGAAAGAAAGGAGGAGAGGAGAAGAGAAAAAAAGAGAAAAGGGGGGGGGGGGGGGATGTGATGCATATTAAATTAGGATATTTTATGATAATTTATTTATAATTTGTTACAAAATCTTTAAAGATTTTATCTTTTTTTTCAGATTTTTTCTTATTTTTTTGAGATTGTATATTACGTTAATAAATTATTTGTTTTCTTATCTTATTAAATCTCGAAGTTTAGTACTTTTTTGGGGTTTTTTTTAGTGTTTTGTATTTTATATTACATCATAATACATCATATTAATTTGATATTTTATTATTTAGAGTTTTATCTTATCTTTGTCATTTTTCTTACTTAGAAATAGATTCTATGATTTTGACACAGGATAGTCTTTTAATTAATTAATTCCCAACTTGAATCTCGGCATTTAGTGACAGCGGCTGTTGCGTACCAAGGACAAATGAACGCAGCCAAGTAAAACAAACGGGGACAAGAAACTATGCAACTTGTGATACAAAGAGGGGCCTCAAAAAGTTGCTTTTGGCTTGTGTCTAGTTGGGATAGTATAAAGATTGCAATCGAGAAAAGGTTGTTGTTTATAACGGTACATGTGGACCCTCTTCTTCAACTTGCTATATTTTAATCGAATCACATCAAAGGACCATTGTAGTTGAATTATTGAGACACTGTGCGAAGTCATTTAGCCAAAACCAACAAAGAAGAGAAGAGACGTGAAGCCTTTGACTCTATGGTCTTCCCCTCCAGATATTGAAAATATGGTTAATTTTGTGCCAAGTTGCTCTGCAACTGGTATAATAACGATTTGATAGACGCTAGTCATCAGCGTTGTCTCATTTTTCCTAGTTTCTTTCATTTTATTTTGCCCCCTTATTTTTTCCAATTACATATGCGACCCACTCCCGCTAATTTCTTTTGTAATTTTTAAAAAAGATTAGCCAAGTACATCCTGGAATTTCCTTTTTATAGTGATTAAATATTTACAAAAAGTATATACATGATAAAATAGTAAATACTTATTAATTATTTAATCAAATACTTAGGCATAAATATAATTATATAAACGTTTCTTATTATCCAATTACAATTATGTTCAGAATTTTTTTTAACTTTCAATTATCTTATTATGTATGTTAAATATCATTTTTTTATATAGTTTTTTATCTAATAAAATATTTCAAATTACAAAAAATGAATTAACGTAGTAACTATCAATTTGCTAGTATATATTTATTACAATTATAAAAAAAGTCTTCACTTTAATGTCTTGTTTTTACTCAAATTATATAATTGTAATTTATTTTAAATATTATTTATGTTATTATATTTTATCTTAATAAACAAAAGATATAAAAAAATAAATTAACAAATATATAGTAACAATGGATTCGCTAATATTAAAGAATCCTCATTTTGACGTCTAATTCCTTTTTCTAAATAGTTAGTAATCAATTAAATTAAAATTAAAAAATAATAATATAATTTTATTAATCATTTGATTTAAAATAAATGAAAATAATTAAACAATTTTCAATAATATTTTCTTTAAGAATTTAATTGATACTCTTATCATTGTCAAAGAATTCGACGTTACTATCCGATCATATAGTCATATCAACCAAAAAAAATTTTATTCTTACAATTACTATCTTAAAAGTCATTCATTTATTAATATTAAAAAAAAGTTAAACTAAAAGTAATTGATCATAATACCAGACTCAGACAATCTTTATCTGTAGTGCCAATAGTTCAGATTGTGTAACTGTCACTCTGAAAAATACTTACCTAGCCACAACCTCTTTAACTCTCAAAATAATTTTTTGATATATTAGCAACAACGAAATTCAAATCCCTAATTTTAACATATTACCCAAATTCCTCACCACTATTTGTAGTTTCTAACTCTCGAAATTGTATGAACAATTTTTTTTTAAAAAAAAGTTGACCAGCATCCCACGCTAGTTATAATAAAGAGAACTCGTCTATTAGTTTTGATTATTTGATTATTTTATTTTTGGATGTTTGTATGTTATCTTACTAATCAATATTAAAAAGTTTTGTACACAACTCTGCGTAGTTTAACTTTATATTTTAAGTTTTCTTCAAAAGATAACTATATTATAAAATAATATATATAAGACAAACATATAAATATGCATAAAATGTTAAATATTGATAAGTAAATATAAAGAAATAATAAAATATACCAAATATAAATGGAAGCATGTACTATATTAAAATTCTGATTTTGAAATCGTGGCTTTGCAAACTGTCCAATTTAACAAGATACCGAAAATAAATAAATAAATAAAAAAGAACAGGGTCAGCCAGTACCACTACATGTTAATGCATCATCCGCCATCTGAAGCCTAATCAATTCGCAACAATCAGTTAATGCCCATTAAACCTAGATAGATAGAGATATGTTAATATCCATAAAACCTATGTAGAGGTAATATTCATACTACTATTTATATCTTCGATTTTGTCAACTCTTCCTTGATCAGAGGAAATGAAACTTGGTTGATTTGTCGATGCAAGAAGTCTAGCCCACATCCTACCCGTCAGCTGGACCGTATTTTGTTTCTCAGTCACACGCTGCAACAACATGTTCTATAATCAGCTGGTGCCTAGTGTACTACATTAACATAATGCGGGAGAATAGAACAAGCAAATTCATAATATGAGAAAAGTAAGCTAGAACATAATCTCAAGTAACCTAGTTTGTCAATAATATATCAAATTAAAATTTTAGACAGTGGAAGAAAGTGCTAAGAAACAACTAGAAATGCCACATTTATCAATACCTCTTTCCACTCTATTGATATCCAGTTATTACGAAAGCCATGATTTATTTATGTACACAAGTTATTTGATGTGTGCTAGAGATATAAACAAAAACATTCCCGAGCCTTTTCCATATAGTTCAAGCTTTTAGGATATTGGTTTCTTCACATTGTATCGCCTCTTCAACCAAATATGAATCAAAACTTAGGTCTTATCCTAATGAGGCTTATGCATTTGGAATAGTTGATTTCTTAGATGATGAGTATGAATGGTGAGTATGGATCCCATCCAATTAATGGTCAATAACCCTTGCTGTTTATTATTAGAAGGTTTTCTATTCAATTATAATCTGTAAAAACAAATAACCAATAGCTTGATCAATATAGCACAGAAGAAAACATCTAGAGAAGATATTTTATTTACAAAAATCTAAAGGTAGTTCACAAGAGATAAAAATGTTAGAAAGAAAAAGAAAACTAACTACGGTCGTTTGAACAAGATTTTCAGTAGCATAAATTTTAGTAATAAAAGTAATTTACTTGACTATAAACATGAGCTAATGAAATGATCCACTTACAGCAATTGGGATATAAGCATGTCTACTGTTCACAGGCCCGACCGTGAAGCCAGTATAACCAGCCATAGCTCCATGAACAGCACTATGAGCAAGTAGAGTGCAGTAAATGTTGTCCGAGGCATTACTTGGAATAGCTCGAATCATGTATGTTGGATCTATACGAGTAACACAATTGAAAATTTTATAATGAAGACAAAAACAATCAATTTGGGATTACAAAAGGGGAATAAAGTGAAAATTTTAAAATTAATTTCTTGATAGATATGCCATTATTATGTTAAAGTAATAAATTAATTTTTTTTTGACGGGAATAAATCAAATTAAAAAGGTACCTTCGATGAAAAAAAAATTATACAAACTATTAAAAAAATGGAATAATGTTTACTTTTGAATTTCAAGCTTAATTGCTTTCGTTTAGAGGCTTTCAAATTCTAGTTTACCAAAATGAAAAGAAAAATAGAAAATAACGTGTTGTGTTTCTGGTTTTTTTATTTTAATTATGCATGAATAATCTTAATGACTATTTTAATCTTGAAGCTGTTGTCCGTGCTAGACAACAGTCGCTAAGATTATTCTTGCAAAATTACAATAAAATAAAAAGGTTTATAAGGAAACTCCTGAACATACCTATATATTTCATATTTATTGCCATCTTTCGTACCTTTGTGAAATGATCCTGTAACAAATAAGATGTATTTTAAGAAACAAACTGAATAACTTAAAAGAAGAAGAAAACAATGTACAACCTCTCGAAAAATGAAAGGAAATGTTTTGCAACAGGAAGATTGTTGCATTTATTTCTAACAAATAGCCTTCCGTCAAGGACGAATACAAATTCCAAAATCCTTCTTTCAAACTTATTCATCATCCCACTATTAATGGGAGTGAATCCCCTTATGAGAACTGAGCTATGAGAAAAAATCATAACAAAAAAACTGAGCTAGACTAAGAAGAGGGGTCGGGATAGCATCGACATCAACAAATTTCCCATCTTACAGCAGTCTCACGCAAAGTGTCAAGATTAAAAAGAAGGGAAAAAACATGCAAATCAATTTAGCAAGAAAATTACAAAAGATTATAATTGACCTTTGACATTATATAACTGATCTATTAGTAAGTTGACTGATCCCATCAGCATAAATCTGGTTCTAAGAAAATATATTGACGACCGTCTTTGGAATGGATTTTTGCTAGGATCATGAATCATAAAAATTCTACAATCAGCTCTGGAAAATATCACCAATTTTCTGCAGCCTTGAGTCCATTAAATTTATAGGTATCGATGGTTCAACTTAGTATACATATCTCCAAATATTATAAATGTAAAGCCTGTGAAAAGAATACAAGGAACAAAAGGAAAGATATATAATACAGCATACCTTGATCTTATCCGTTAACCACGGACCAACATCAAGAAGTAGCCTATTCCCTGATGCATCCTTTTCATTTGCTGCATGCACTTCTGCAGCAATATATTCCTGACCTGCTCCTTCTGCTACCACAATAACTAAATGTCCATTTTCTTTCAACCTATGCTCAAGAAACTCAAAAAGCCCACCCCTCCCTTCCAAATAAAAGGGAGACTCTGGAATCAAGCAGCAATCCTGTTAGAACTCTTGCTATGAGTAGGCACTCCTTTTCCTTTCTTAAAATTTAGATAAAATGATGATAATTAATCAAACAAAGTAGACTTTCATGGCAATATGAACTCCTTTTTGATCATTTATAATAAAATTTGATATCATAAGAGAAGAAATAGAGGGTGAGTCTTGGCGCAACAGTTACGTTGCTGCCTTGTAACTCAGAGGTCACATGTTCATATCTTGGAAACAGCCTCTATTTGCAGGAGATAAGACTGCGTACATCTACCCTCCCCATACCCCGCCAAGTGAGAGCCTCGTGCACAGGCCGCCCTTTTCTCATAAGAGAAGAAATATAATTACAGACAGCTATCAAAGAGCCATCTACCGAAGAAAACCAACATAAATACATCTCTATTAAAAAGGAAAATACATGACACATGAACACAGTAAAGCTTTCCAATCCAACTGTACATCTCACAAGGAAACCCTGAAAAAAGCATACTGTTGCAGGCAATAGAATAATCCAGAATGAATTAGCTTAAAGATCAAAATATGTCACTGCTTTATTAGTTTATATTCAATATCAGGGCTAACAGTAATATCCCATAGCTTTACAAGATCATAATTAATTGATTTGGAACAAGATTAGAATAAGATTAGACGATTGGCATCTATTTGGTGTAAAGCACATGGCCTTTTTAATCGGCTTTCACTAAAAGAGATGTTGATGAATTGGAAAACTTTGTTACATTGATTTTCTCTTTTCTCTTGTTTGTTTTCTGTTTTGTTCTTTTGTTTAGGAGGATTCCTTGTCCTCCATTCTCTTTATACCACACCTACGTTGCTTGTAGAAGAGAACATGTTCAAAACTGTTCCATAGGCTGAAACATAATATAACTTGACTGAAATGTCCAACGAGGCCAATGTAGATTGTTTTGACCCACGCAAAGATTTCTTGAGCAGACACACTTTTCCATTCTCCCCATTAGGAACAAAACCAAGAGGTTGATACAACTACATTAGAATCTTCGATAGCAACTAGACTTGGTATGCATCTTTGATTCTTCCTTTTCTTTCAAGTATCATAGAAACTCTAGTTTCAGGCTCACTACTAAAAATGCCAATCAGTCAGAGCCTCACCCCCTAATTAACTCATAGTTCCCATGCTACTATTTTCTCTGCCAGCTCCACCTCAGTAATATTTTTGTATATTTAATGAGATGTTGCTTATGATCCATCAGACTTATTCATGACAAGGCAAAATAATGATAATAATAATAATGAAATACAAATTTTACGCTAATAAAAGAATCTGTTCACCAACGTTATAATAACCAATAAATTCTGAGGTTGAGCAGATGCCTTACCACATCTCGACTCGCCAAAGTTGCAAACAAGGCAATGAAACCTGCATATTGAAGCTTGTAAAGTCTATCTCTGAAAAGAGAAATAGGATGCTTAAAGATCTACTACCAATATTTCATTAATCATATAAAGCTCCCATTCTTTGTCATTTCAAAGATAAGATTATTTGGAAAATTAGAAATTGTTATGAAAAAAGAGAACAGAATACAAAATGGAGCATTTTTAAAGTATTGTTTGATGTTTACCGCTGTATCTGCCCATTAGCTTAACAATTCCAACTCCATTTTCAACACTTTCAACCTCCACATGTGCAGCATTGATGGCTCTCTGGGCTTCTTCTACAGCAGTATCAAATCCAAAAGATTTGTCTATAACCTGAAGCCAAACAAGTGAAATATCATAAACAGTGCTTCCTCTGTCCAAATATTTAGTTATATTTATAAAACATAAATAAATATTATAAATGTATATGGACAAAATTGATGAAAAAATATAATATGTCCAAGTTAAGACACATGGTTGCACACACATACACAATAACTTGAACCTTGATCTCTGCCTTAACCAAATTCTAAGACAAAGCATAATGGCATCAAAAGTACACTGGTATTAGACTATTGTTAAATTCCTACGTAAACAAGCAGCTACAATTACTGAATTACATACAATGCCAAGCTAAACCTCAAGTAAGAGAATTATTATATATGATAAATAAAAGCAACAAACACTCCTAAATGGGTGCAAAAGTCCAGCATAGATTTTGACTAAGAACTTACAGCAATATCATTATCAATTGTCTTCGGAATCCCAGCCACAGCAACTTGAAGACCACGTTTTTCAACTTCCTTCATAAAAAGATGCTCATGTTACATCATACAATCACAAAACTACATCAATGACTAGTTGAAGGCAATATTTAATCTTGTGAGAGGAATCAATTACCTCATAAATACATGCAGCTCCTCTTTGGGTACCATCACCCCCTATAATGTATACCTAACATACACAGATCAAATTTCCTTTTTGTTCAGATATTATGTCTATAATCTATTAAAATCCTAAATCTAAAAATAGATTAAAATTTAACAAGTCACCACCTGGTTTATTCCACGGTCCTCAATGTTATCAACTATCTTGTGTGTATCATGTCCTCCTCGAGATGTGCGGAGAAAGGTGCCACCTCGTTTATGGATATCATTAACCACTTTGGGTGTCAATGTCATGGTATTTTTTGAATAAAACCCTCTATATCCTTCCTGAATCATTTTCAGGAACAACATGGTGACTAATAAGAACTCAGACAATAGTCATAAAAGAAATGGAGAAACTATCATGTTGGTAATAACATTCAAAAACTCAGATGAGACATTGAAATTACAATTATGATACCAAAAATAGACGTTGGTAAACTATAAATGATATTCCCTCTCATACACGTTTCAAGCACACACTCATATAAGTTGAAAAGAGAAGATGACATCAACAACAATGACCCTAAAAGAGAACAGTTCACTAAATGAGAAGAAAACAAAACAGGTGATCAGAGATTGTCATAAGGCTACAAAGAAACTACAAGGAAAGAATGAAAAAGGACATCAGCTAAAAGACAGTTCAATCCTTTCTATGCCAGACAAAGAAACACCCTTAAAAATCCAAGAGCAAAAGCCAACAGCGAAGTTAAAGGGAGAGGGGGAAAAACAAAAGAGTGGGGGAGGGGAAGAGAAAAAACTGCCCCACAAAACATGTGGAGGAAATAATTTATCACTAGAAAGTACTGAAAAAAGCACCAGCAAAATACACAATGAAAAAGTACCTTATTATCCCTTCTACTCCCAGAATCATCATAACAATTGGAAAAAAAAACTTCCAAATGAGGGGACATATCCAGCAATCTCCTAAAAGCTCAAACAACTTATTCCATGGTTTCGAAGCTACTTAACTTTTCACATAATTACTGTTAAGATATAAAATCATTCATATGCCTCTACCCAACAACTTAAACTTTTGGGAGATATGGTTTATGACATGGTATCAGACACTTTATGACTAAATGGTCTAGCATTTGAACCTTATTTCTCCTCATTCTTCTAAATCAAAAGTTAAATTTCAGCATAAGGTAGAATGAATCTGAGCACTATCAATGCTTCAAGCCCAAAGGGCTCTTGCGTGTTAAGATGTAAAGTTATTCATGTGCTTCTATCCAACAACTTAAGCTTTTGGGAAAAATAATTCATGACAAGTACATCTAATGTATGGTTATAAGGCAACCGCTAGGCATGTAATTTCCGTAAATAATTAGTTTGGTGTGCTAGATGAATTTTCGGCATGCATTGCACTTTAGAAAAGTTTCTAGTGGATCAAAGTATAGGTTTTTGGTGAAACTAGGAGATCCATCTATGTCACAAGAATCAGCATAAGCATTCCCTGGAGGAAGAAAGGAGTATAAAGGAGGAAAAAAACGGGTATATATTTTCTTTTCATATATGTATATGTTTGTCTGAGTACACATTTATACCATTTATTTTCTTTTTTCTTGAGTTTCTGGTGTGTAATTACTCACTATGTCAATCCATTTCTTTCTACATGACTCATACCTGTGGCAAGTGAATATGGAGGAGAGAATGCTAAAAAAGATTAAAAACTAGAAACGATGCATTAAGTATTCAACAATGAAAAAAGTAATCATATTATGATTATTATTATTATTATTATTATTATTTTAAAATTTTATCAAAAGAAATTATTAATTTAAACAAATTGTAAGCAATAAATATTCAATTAGAAAAAGCCTGGAGTATTATATTTACCGGATAGACAGAATGATACAATTTTCACAAGACTCACCTCAATCCCAAGTATATCCTCAACACCGTACATGTTGTTTAAGCCACATACAATTTCCCTGATCACTGTATTAATTCCTGGGCATAATCCTCCACAAGTCACTATGCAAGCACGTACTTCTTCCGGCTTGAAATAAACCTACATTAGAAGGGGAGATTATCAGCTCCTAATTCTAAAGATTACAAATCAACACATATATTTCCGTGTTTCATACCTTTTCTCGAGGTCCTGCGCGCCGAAAATGAACCCCTCTAGGGCTATCTTTTTGAATGACAATCTGGACATGAAACATGGTGAGAAATATAGAGATAGGATAAAGAGAGGGACATATATGATTTAGAAAAGAAAATAATTCATAAACAAAGGAGGGGAAGATTGTGACACTTACATTTTGTGCAACCACATCTTCTGGGCTGACAAAAGTATTCCTGAAAGTACAAAACAATTAAAAAACTTTCACATTAAAACAATTAGAAGAAACAGAAAGTTTGGGAACTAGAAGAAAACCAGTAAACATAAGCTTTAAAGTTACAGTACAAAGTCACAAACATTTTTCCAAAACAAATTGCAAAGAAGCAGACTTACTTCACAATTGAATAAGCTTGGCTCCTTTTCAATGGATTTGGATAGGACTGCAAAAAAGGAATTGACGCCTTAAGTATCACAAATCACCAATACGGTAAGAAGGTGGAAAGGAGGGAGGAAGGAAAAAAAAAAAAACTTTATCTTCCTTGAAGAAGAAAATCATTAAGAAAGGAAAGAGAAATGCACATTATTAGTTTATTAGGAGGGTAAAGAAAAATCCTCTTGAAACAACTCAAACTACATAGTAAAGGAAACGAAGCACGGAAAACATTAAAAAGTACCTCCAACAACTTTCCAAATAGACAAAATCCCAGGTTGTAAGCTCTATTTTTACAAGTATATGAATAAGAACCAGAGAACTCCAAGACATCCTCCTATGATGCTATTAGGGATAATATCTATTTGTTATTCTCTCGTATTGAACCAGCTTTAGTAGCTGAGTTCTCTCTTTAAATGTATCGAACTAAACTAGCTTAGGTTAGTCTCTTCAGTTTAAGTTGACAGCTGTAGCTGTCACCAGGTAGTTAAAGATTATTCTAGATCCTAGTTGCCACATGGAGACAGTTAAGTAGCATAAGCCATTGAGCACTCCTATAAATTATGCAAAACCTATCGTAAATTCATTTTATCAATCACTAAACAAAAATTTCTCGGTTTCTCTCATATTTTTCTCTCTATTCCCTCTGTCTTACTCTGCTCTGAATCTATTTAAGTTAAATAATTCAATTTAACCAAAACGAAAAATCCTACTTTGATCATAGGCTGAGAAGCATGTGTTTTCATATATTTCTCCAAATCCTTACTTAGTTTCCAATAATTGCGTAACTCTGAATGATGATATCGTATCATATCATATATCATATATCATATCATAGTGTGCTTCTGCTACAGTAATCCCTCAGCTTAATGTTTTTGAAAATGTACTGTTCTATTTTGTAAAATGTATATATGAATATGATCCATGCCAGTCCACAGTATCGCAATCAACAACATTATTATAAAAAACTCACTCAAAAAAAAATATATTATAAAAAACAGTTTCAAAAACAAGACACGTAATATAGCAGCACATTTTCGCCAAAAAAAAAGAGAAAAAAAAATGTACCGGCGATTGGGGAAGGAAATTCGTGAGGTGTGGAACGTCTTCGAGGACAAAATCGTCATTCTCCGAAACCCGAGCAGCCGCTGCGATCGCGCGATGGTTTTGGCGGGAAAAAAACGGCGGCGGCTTCCGGACAAAGATTCCGCGCAGGGAACACGGGAATCGCGAGAGTTGCGGAGCGTTTGGACGGAGAGAAAGTTGAGGGGAAAATGGAGAGGAGAGAGAAGAAGAGAAAGAAACGGCGAGATCCATTAATATATGTTCGGGAGCTGAAAATGAATATGTGCGTGTATGTGTGTGTGAATGAGTTGATAGAGGATTTTGCACGGAAGTTGCTGCGGTCAACAACGCACAAGCTCGTCACTAGTTGTGTGTTGAGCTGAATGAACACCAATCCACTATTTTGAGGCCTTGTTTAAGATTTTAGGAGAAGTTATTATTAAGAAACAGAAATAAAAATAGAAGTAGAAGTAAAAGTAAAAATAAAAAATTATTTTATATTTAAATATAATTATATAAATATTTTTTTTTAAAATTAAATTTTATTAAATTATTTGAATATGATAAATATAAAAATATTTTATTTAATAAAACTACAATTAAATGGAAGAGGATTGCATCGGAGAAAATCCTTATCAATGAAGGATTAGATTTTAAAAACTTAAAAGGAATATATTGTCAATGGCCAAAACAAAATTTGTGTGCAAAAATTTCACAACACGAGAAGGTAAAAATGCATATGTTTATACCAATTATGTATGAACATTATCTGCTCCATCTTTTCAGTGCTCCAAATCATTTTTCCGAGTCAAAAAAAAAAAAAAAAAAGAGATATAATTAAATAATGTTGCAATATTTTTAATAGTGCATTACACTGTAATTAAAAATTATAAAGAAAAAAAAATCAATCAGGAAAACAGAATGATATTTAATATATGCTCCTACAACAGAGACCGAGATGGCCTATGAATTTTCACAAATGCATTACAAACGGTTTCACTGAGAGGAGCTCCCACAACATAGCTCTGCTCTACATTGCCCTCTATTGAAAATGCTTCATTTCCCTCATCAATAGGAGGCACTGTCGCACGAATTGAATTTACAACTGCAAGATATTATATGATCCTAATTCTTGCATGTATTCTTATCTACCAGATGCACACAGATAAAGGGTCAGTTTGACTTCAGCAAACATTTTTTATTTTCTAAATTAATTGCAAAAATATCACCTTGTTTTCAACCTGTTTCTTGTTTTCAGGATTTCGTAAAGAAAACATTGAAAACAACAAAATTTTGTTTTCAGGGGCTTTTTTTTACAAAATCCTAAGAACAGGAAATATATTAAAAACAATGTGGCATTTGTTGTAATTAATTTCGAGAACAGGTAACGAATACAGAAAATGTTTTCTGAAACCAATCAGACGATAATATTTACCATCATTTTGTTTACTTCCCCTATTAGCATCTCAATCATCTGAGCTGTATTCACTAGATTCTGGCAATAAGGGCACAGCAGCACAGCAGAATGACTCCTTGTCCTTAAGGAGTAGACAACTGCCATCTGAATTCCATTTCAGGTCTGTTATGGTAGATTGCGGTATTGGAACATGAACACAATAGGCACCAGACGGTGTCCACATGTACAAGTGTGTGCTTCCGGTGCAAACAACAAGGCGCGCGCATGTCGGGTCCCAAGCTGCTGCTCTGATAGGGTCTTTCTGCACTAAGATTGTGGCGAGCTCGAGATGTCGAATATCCCATATCCAAAGTACTGTAGGCATGCTATCATTACGAGTACATATGTATTGGCTGTCATTGCTCCAAGACAATAAACCTGCAAGATGACTGAGTTTAGTCATGCGGGTGCCTTCCAAGAGCCATGATGCAAAGCTAGCAACAAGAGGCATTCAATAAATTCAGAGACAATCCATATGATTTTGGTTTTGTCCAGTAAATTACATTTGGAAAGAAACAGATAAGAAACATAACTAACAAAAATGATAGTCTGCAGAAACCGATCAATGAAGAATATGCAGAATTAATGAAGGAGGCAATCCAATTCCAACGAAAACAATAACTTACTAGTTCAACCTGCGGAGGAACAATAATGTAGCACAAACAATGGAATTAAAAACCTAACCCTTGCTTCTATTCGATCATTAAATTATGTAACAAAAAACATAATTTGTGGCATTCGAAAAATTAGAGAAGCATAGCTTACCAATTCCTTGTTTGGGATTAGGTTTGTCAGCAGGAGGCTTCTGGAATGGTAAATTGATAGGAACTTCCATAACCTCATACCTGACTCTAAACGGTTCTTCCGGAGCATCTGCTTGGAGAAAGAAAATTAAGGTGGGAAAAGTAGTATGAGGAAGAAAATAATGAAAGAATACATCCAATGACTAATGGATTGATCAAGAAACTGTCTTTTGCATGAGAAGGAGCTGTTCCTCATGCAACTTATGGAAAAACTTTTTCTTTTTGGCCATTCAGAAACAAATGTTAATGGAATACCAATTTGCAAGTCCAACAGCATATGCTAGTTCAACTAGCAAGATATAAAAGAAAGAAAGAAAGAAAGAAAGAAAATTTCTATAGAAATTCCAAATTTCAAAAGCAATAGTTTCTAGCAGAGCTCTATTGTCTCAAAAATTAATCTTTAGCATAACTCAAGGACCAATATAGAAGCACAGCCTTTAGGATCTGAATATCAAGCCCAACTTTTCCACAGTTAGAGCCAAAGATGAGAATATGAAATGGTTTCAAAAGTCTATTGCTTATAACTCTTACCAAAAAGAAAAAGAATTAAGTCTATACACAATAAACGAAGCATACAGCAATTATGTTTACCATCATTTCCTTGGGAAAAATCATTGTTCAAACATAGTTCAGACATATCAAGTTGCAGTGGCTCATCTACTTCCTGCAATTTCAGGGACAAGGTAAACAAATTTCTCATAAACTGTAACATCATCAACAGGAAAAGTGGCAAAAAGGAATACTTTGAAAACAGCTGCATAACAAGGGCCCCGGACTGTATATGGGTGCATAAACTCTGCAAATGTCTTCCAAGTTAGATGATTCAGGACCCGCAGCATCTGGTCATAACTACCCACTGCCAGAAATTGACCACAAGGAGACCACGACACGCTTTTAACACCTAATCCACTCTCATATGCTTGATACTTGAAAAGGCACCGTCCGTCTGGAGAATAGATTAGAACCTATGTCAAACAAAAATGACTAAGTTTAGGCAAATGCAGATATATAATCAATTGGTAACATCAACACATACATGATATGAGATTGATTTAAAAAGGTGCAGGCTGGAAGCTGTTAACACACATTGTGCTTCAACCTATGATTAATTGATTTTGTATATCCCTTAGTGGAGAAACATATTATGTGTTTACCATTAGTTTGAGCTACAGATCGGGAATTCTTATTGTTACTTAAAGTCACAAACTCAGTAAAGTTCAGTGGAATCTTCAAAATCACAATTTTTTATTTCATCTAGACAAATTTAAAACTTAGACCACCAAATTTCAAATGTTAGCAGTGTTAGAAAAGAAAAATAGCCAAAAAAAAAAAAGGCCATAACCTTGTATTCAAGTGGTGAATCCCATATCACTATAGCACTATCATCTGGTGACCATTCAATATCAGCCAAGTCTACTGTGTCAACTGCAAAACTGCCCATGATTTCCCATGTGTGACAAGATAATAGATTTATGTAGTCCTTGCAATCACGCCTTGTGCAAATTGCCGCAAATTTTCCGTCTCGTGTGAAAGAAACTCCCTTGGAAGCATGCTTTGGCCACTGCACATGTACACAAGCTGTGTTTACCAATGACCAAACTGTTAAACGCAACTGGAAATCTGATGTAGTGAGTATGTGGCGACTATCTGGGCTCCATCTAGCATAAGCAATACCAGCAGGACCTTCATCTATCTTGCACGTCCATTCTGGTTGTGTCAGTGACCAAGCCTGTATCATCGGTCTTTTATACAGACCACAAAGAATGTATTCAGAATCAAGGGCCCATTCAATATAGCTAATCTTGTCCAAGCATGAAAACAACTGCACAACCTGCACGGTCCAAAAAGAATGATTAAAAACCGAAAACCAAAAGTAGAAAATTGGAATCAAGCAGCTTAGTCAGTGAGCCAGATATGGCATATGACATGTGTTCTAAGTTGACATTTAAAGAGGCATTTTAGTTTATCCTACTGGCTTTATTAGCACAAAGCTTAAGCCACTTATTCAGAATTGAAGCTCATTCATTCCATCTTGGAATTTGGATTTTAATGACCTAAGACACCACAATTCAGTATTCAGGGTGCACAACCTCTAGAAATATTGTCTCCAATCCATCATTTTTTCCCAAAGATTTTCCAATCACCAACCTTAAACAGAACTGCTTCATGTGCCTAGTAATCATGTTCCACTGGCTAAGTCAAACCATTTTACTTCCCTACAATTCTAACTACCTGAGAAGCGAGAACAATCCAGCTTTGCTTCTCTAAATAAATCTCATTACCACAGCAACTTTCTGATTTCTTAAAAAAAAATGTAAAAGAAAATAATCTAGATCCCCTTTCCTTGATATGGTACATTCTCACAAGCTGAAAATCTCAACACATACTAACCATCAATCACAAATGGTGGCCTCCTAAAATCAACTCCACAGTCCCAAAAAAAAATAAAAATAAAACCTCTAAGCCCCAGAAATTCAAAGCGCATTTTGTACCCACTTGAAACGCACAACTCAGAAAAACAGCCAACGCAAAATCTCCAATCCAAACAGTGCGCAACACGTGACCCACAAAACAAAAAAATAGATTTGAAGCAGTGTTTGGAAGAAAAGGGCACCTTGAAAGAGAGAGTGTCCCGAATGACGAGGCGGTAATCGACGGCGACGGCAATGAAGCGAGCATTGGGGGAGAAACAACACGGACCCGTTTGCTTGTAAGATTCAGTGAACTCCATGGATCAGCCAATGAATGAATAGGAAAAAGGGACTATACATACATAAGGGGGTGGTGACTTGTGAGAAAGCACTTCACTTTTGAAAGGTGGAACTATACCATCGAGTGGTGGTGACAGAAAGACGGGGACACTAGATCTGGAACCATGATCAGTGAATGGTGTCTTTGTTCCACTCTCTTTTCAGACAAGATTTTTAAATTCTGTTTATGCAAATGAAGGTGAAGATGTAGTGTTTTACCCGCTTAGGTAGCAACAACCCTACGTTTGAATCGTAAGTAATTGTCACGAGAGGATGAAAAGGAGGTCCCTTTTTCATTTTTCCTCAAAATTGGGATAAAAGAGGGAATGGCAAATTTGGCCGAAATATTTGGAAGTAAATGATCACTTTATCTCTAAAATTACACGTTCGAGTTATTTTATGGTGTATTTAGATGTGATTCTATGAGCCGTTTGGATTGGCTTTTTTTTAAGAAAAAAATATTTATTTTTTTAAAAAAATATTTATATAAATTTTTATAAGTATTTAAATGTAATATTTAAAAAATATATTTTAATTAAAAAAATTAATTTATTATTTTTTAAAAAAATTAGAAATACTTAATTTTTAAAAAAAAATTAACTTAAAAAAAATAGAAATAGAAATAATTTTTAATGAAATTATTTTTTAAAAATATTTTTTATTTTTAATTAAAATTATAATACATATTTTTTCTTTTCTATTTTTTATCAAATTTTTCTTCTCTTTTTTTTTGAATTTTTTTATAATTTATCCATAAAAAAGTATTTTTATTTTTTTTATCCAAACAAATTTATAAATATTTTTAATATTTAAAAATACTTTTTATATATTTATTTAAATATAAAATAATTTTTTTTAAAAATTAAAACTTTATTTAAAACACTTTAAAAAAAATATCTTTTTTTAAAAACTTATCCAAACTGACTGTGTAAGCGAGATGGATAAGTACTTTTTTTCAAAATTTTTTTAAAATATATTTATAATATTATTTATTTGTGCTTCTCTAAAAATGTAAAAAAAGAAAATAATCAATTTTTTTATTTTTTTAAGAGTAAATAAAAAATTATTTTTCTCAAAAATAACAACAATAGAAAAGAGAGAAACTAGTGTCAAATTTCTAACTCATTACTCTTTTTTACTATTTTATTAGAATTTAATTTATATATATTAATAGTATAAAATTATTTTATACTATTAAATAATAAAAATAAAGAAAAATAATAAATTATAATGAATTTTTTGTTATAATAAATAATTATTTATATAAATTAATATTTTTTATTATTTTTATTAATTAATAATATAAAATTTAATTTATATTATTAATATATTTAAATTAAATTTATTTTATTATTATATTTTTAATTTTTTAAAAAAATATTATTTTTTATTTATTAAATTATAATTTTATATAAAAATTATTTTTATATTTATTATATCTAAATTATTCAATATTTTTTTATTTTAATAAAATATATTTTTACAATTATATTCAAATATAAAATACTTTTATAGGATGAATGGCATTTGAAATATGCGAAATGCGACGCATACGCGACGAATAAGCACGGAAGCTGGAGAAATTAAAGAAGAGATGATTTTAAGGTGGACTGTAACATAATTGATTTACGGTGGACTAGCGGAGATAAAAATTAAAAATCTTTACTCCCTAACTCCCTCTGTTCTGCTTTCCCACGCAGCACCTACTTCCTTCCCCAAACATTTCTTTTCTGGAAACTCCTCAAACAATTGAATATATACCCTTTATAAAGCCCTACCTTGTGAAAAGCCAAAACCGAGAAGCATCAGATTTCTCTGGAATTAGAGACACAGAGGGCTTTCGAAGTGTCAACCCTTAACAATTAAATCTCTCTCTGTCTCTCATGCTTTCCAAATGGCGAAGCGCCTGGTTCCTCTACTCAACCGTGTATTGGTGGAGAAAACCATCCTTCCATATAAAACCAACACTGAAATTCTGCTACTAGAGAAGTCCACCAAGGTGCGGAATCTCCAAATTGGCTCATACCCATTTCGTTTACTGCATCTGGTTCTTTAATCCCCCCTTTCAAAATTGCATCTTGGTTCATCTCATGGTACCAGTAATAATGTGATTTCTTCATTATGTTAATTATTCTCAATATTCCTTGGGCTTTCGTTTGGTTGGCGTTGTCTTATGTGTGTAACTATGATATCAAACGTGGATGTGTAATTTAGCTTATGCGTGCTTTTGATTGTTTTTGTTTCATGATGTATTTTGCACTCCACTTTATTGAAGGCAATTATATGCTCAACCATGTCGAATTATTAATTCAGTTTTAACCTGGTTAGCAGCTACATTTTTTATGTGCAACAAATTTTGAGACTTATTGAACCTATGGTTTTGCAAACACAGTCTCTTTAGACCCCATTATGTGTGTGTTGAACTTTAGCTTAGTGCTCCTGTTTACCATACCATTTTTGCTTGCAATGTAATGAAGTCATTGGACAGATGCCAAGTGCATGTTTGGTTTTAGAAAATAGAAAACATTTTTTGCTTTTGTTTCTTGTTTTTAATATTTATTACAAAAATGCCATCTTGTTTTCTGTTTCTTGTTTTCAGGAATTTGTAAAAGAAAACATTTTCTAAAAATCAAACAGGCCTTTTTGAGGTTGACTTTGGATTGTAATGTTTTGGTGCTTGATTATGTAATTGTATTTGTATTGCTATTCACAACTAAATTGGTTAAAAGGACCATTACTATCAGATTGATATGATAGGCAAAGGAAAAAGAAGATTTTGCATCCCACGTTGAGGAAGAATGAATTATTGTAGGTTTGGTTTGGGGTCAAACACTGATATTTAATCTTAGTGCTTATTATGGTGGTGGTGACCCACAAAAAAATTTTCAAACTTTGCATTATATTCGCAAAAAAGCTTATTAAATGTCCTAATTTTGAGTTAGATTATTATAGTTGTCTTTTGCTTATGTATTGTTTTTTTCTTTCCTCTTTTTTTTTTTAGTTTTCTACTCCAAAATGATAAAAAATAAGTCTCCTAGTCCAAAAGTTTTTTGGCACAATTAGTGTTATATTTTTTAGCATAGAATTTATTATTAAAACAATACATTTTGCGTTGAACTCTTGCTTTGTTGAAGTACATTTAATGAGCTGGTAATTATTTACTAATTCTTTTGCTTCAGTTGAACTCTGGAAAAGTTATTGCTGTTGGCAGCCTTTGTGATAAGGATAGGAAGCTAATTCCTGTGACTGTAAAAGAAGGTGATATTGCCCTTTTACCCGAATATGGAGGAACTCAGGTGAAGCTTGATGACAAAGAGTTAGTATATGCTTCTTACACTATTTTATTTATTGCTTTTGTTGGAACCCTTAAAAAAATTTTATTCCATCATTTTGTATGGCTCTACACGTTTGATGTTACAAACCTAAAATGTCACTTTATTTTTTATTTTTTTGGGGTCAAATGTAGTGCATTTTGTTTAATAAAAAATGTTGAGCAATTAGATTTTAGCAGATAGTGATGAGAAATTTGTAATCTGAATATGACGGATATGGTATTGTTTTGAGTAAATAGTTTATGTCTGGATAATAGGCAACATAGTCTAGGAAACTATGTCTTCACACACAATCCAATGTTTCCTTTTGTTAAAAAAAAAAAAAAAAAATCAGCAAAGAAAGAATTTATGTAATGAAGAAAAGCATTTGAAGCCACTGGCGATTTAACATCAGCTACTCTTGCCTTCCTTGTTCATTTTTTAAGTTGTTTGTTGCAATCCAATAGATAGCTAATGCAAAGGTTTCGAGGTTGATATTAGTTTTGGGAGTTATTTGGGGGCAAAGCTTCTTGCACTTCAATTGTCTTTACATCTGCCCACATGGAGGTTATGTGATAGAATCAAAGTATAGGTGTGTAGAAAATGAGATGGATCCAACTGTATTTACGTGACAATTTGTGTGTAAGTGTGTACAACACTATTCATTAGTTGAATATGTTAAAATTTAATATTTGCAGACATGGCTAACTTATTTTTGTTGAAGAGCTTTATTCTATGGTGTGGGAGATGATATTACAGAAGAGCTTCTTCAGTTTTGAATTGGTTACAACGGGAAGTCACGTAAAAATTGTATATGAGCTTTATTCTATGGTCTAGAGCAAAGATTCAAAAAACTGGTGTCAAGTAAAGATTGCATGAAGCTCTATGTTAGCCTTTAATTCTAGGCCAAAGAGCCAAGATTTTTTTTTTTTTTAAGTAATTGTACTTCCATGTGGCAGTAGAAGTGTTTTATAATAGTTTCTACAAATCTTATATAATTTGTAGCCACAACTCAAATTTGAAAACTAATGCTTTTTTGTCTAAGTCATTAAATCATATTCTATACGTGTTAGTAACTAATACAAAATTGCTAGTAACTATTTGCATGTAGCTTTTTAGCTTTGTTGGTAACTTGGCAAGTTTGTATAAATAATTAAGGAATAATAGTTATGGGTATATTTTTTTGAAACACAAAACTTAGATAATTCTTTTAGAACAAGATCTACAATTAGGGAGAGCTAAGGAAAATTTGAAAACAAATGCGCCTTTGCTCTTTATCATGTAATTATTTCATGCAATTGGTTGGTAACTCTATTAAATGAATCGGTAAGTTTGGTTCAAAAAATTGGTAATCGGGAGAAGAAATTGGTAATTTCTTAGGTCTTGGTTAATCTCTAAAGATCTATAATAATTTGTTATACTGAAATTATGGGAATTCAAATAGTATGGAATTAAAACTATTTTTGTCATTTATTATGCAATTTTATGCTGCAATAAGTTGGTAACTCCGTCAAATAAGTTGGTTATTTTAAATCAAAAAGTTGCTAATCAAAAGAATAAGTTGGTAATTTTTCAAGTCTTGGCTAATCATCAAAAGCCTATAATTCTTTGTTATATTAAAGTTATGGGGATCTATGAAACATGGAGTTAAAGCAACTTTTGCCACTTATCATGTAATTTTATGTTACAGCTAGTTAGTAACTTATCAAATAAGTTGATAATTTTAGTTAAAAAAGTTAGTAACCAGGAGAAGAAGTTGGTAACTTCTCAAGCCTTGGTTAATCACCAAAGGCCTGCAATTCCTTATTGTATTGAAGTTATGAGAATTCAATTAACATGGAATTAAGGTTACTTTTAGTACTTATCATGCAATTTTATGCTACAATTAGTTGGTAACTCAGTTAAATAAGTTGATAATTTTAGTTTAAAAAATTGATAACTTTTCAGGCTTTTGTTAATCACCAAAGGCGTATAATTTCTTATTATATTGAAATTATGGGGATCGAAGTAACGTGGAATTAAAGTCACCCTTGCTACTTATACAATTTAATGCAATAGTTGGTTGGTAATTTAGTTAAATAAGTTGGTAATTTTAGCTTAAAAAATTGATAACTGAGAAAAGAAGTTGGTAATTTTTCAAGTCTTCATTAATCACTAAAGGCTTATATTTCCTTGTTATATTAAAGTTATGGGGATCTAAGTAACATAGAATTAAAGTCACTTTTATCATGCAATTTTATGCAACAGCTGGTTGACAACTCAATCAAACAAATTGGTAACTTTACTTTAAAAGGTTAGTAATTAGGAAAATAAGTTGGTAACTTTTCAAGTCTTCTTTAATCACCAAAGACCTATAACTCCTTGTTTTATTGAAGTTATGGGGATCCAAGTAACATGGAATTAAAGCCATCTTTGCTACTTAACATGTAATTTTATGTAGTAGTTGGTTGATAACTTTAGTTTAAAAAGTTGGTAACTAAGAAAAGAAGTTGATAACTAGCAGAAGAAGTTGGTAGCTTCTTAGGTCATTGCTAACTCAGCTGGCTTCTCTGTCTCCAGTATGCGTTCCAGCATAGTCACTCATGCTTGAGCATGGTCCTCTATGCTAAAATTCGAGATCTCTGTCTATTGTCCATGCTAGAGTTAACTAGGTTGCACTCAAGCGTGTCCCCAAGAAATTTTAGGATAGAGGACCAAGCTCGAATGTGGAGGACCACACTTGAGTGCATACCAGAGATAGAGAACCCAATTGAGTTACCAATAACCTAAGAATACTAACTTCTTTTGTTGGTTACCAACTTTTTAAATTAAAATTACTAACTTATTTGACTAAGTTACTAACTAGTTGCTACATAAAATTGTATGATAAGTGGCAAAAGTGGTTTTAATTCTATGTTATTTAGATCCTCATTACTTCAATATAACAAGGAACTATAGGCCTTTGGTGATTAACGAAGACCTAAGAAATTACTAACTTCTTTTCCCAATTACTAATTTTTTAAATTAAAGTTATCAACTTATTTAACTAAGTTACCAACTAACTGCAGCATAAAATTGTGTGATAAGTAGTAAAGGTAGCCTTAAATCCATATTAATTGGATCTTCATAACTTCAATATAACAAGGAATTGTAGGCATTTGGTGATTAACTAAGGCTTGAGAAGTTACCAATTTTTTTAACTAAAGTTACCAATTTATTCTACTGAGTTACTAACCAGCTGCAGCATAAAATTGTATGATAAGTGGCAAAGATAGATTTAATTTCATGTTATTTGGATCCTTATGACTTCAATATAACAAGGAATTATAAATCTTTGGAGATTAGCGCAAATTTACTTAAAAATCTTACTACTTTCAAGATTATGAAAAACTGAAAAGTTATCAACATTTTTAGCTAGTTATCAATATTTTAAACTAATATCACCAACATATGTGACCAAGTTACCAACTTAGTAGAAAAAAAATTTGAAGTCACTTTACCATTGCAGCACTAATTTTATATTGTATTTAGGCTCATTTTATCAATTTGTAATGCCAAGGAATTCTTGCAACTTGTTCCCTAACCCAAACTTACATAAGAGTTATTATACAACAAAGACTATCAAAACTTGAAATGTTACCAATATTTTTAATTAGTTACTAATATTTTGAGCTAAAGTTACCAATATTTGTGATGGAGTTATCAACATATACAGAAAAAGGAACCAACAATTCTTTATAAGTTAATAGCAAAAGAAAATTTCATTATTCAATGTGATGCACATGGAGACATGAACATTTTCTCCTCACTTACTTCAATTGCACACAGGCAAAAACCAAGAGTTACACAACCTATTATGATCACTCAAGTTTTATTTAAAATATACATGAAATAACAAAAACTATGTAGTAGCAACTTTAATAATTTGCACTGGCTTCTCCTCTTCTATATTCTTCATACGCTTCATCTTGAAAACTATGTCTTTCAAGATGACCATGTTGTTATGCTTGGAGACTCTTGCCCTTGCCAATTTTTCCTTGTTCATGTCCACATATGACTTTTACTATATCTCCAACCTTGACATCCATTTTGTGCAAGGTAGGATGACTATTTGGTTTACTTAACTTTTGATTCCATCATAACTGCCAAAGGAGACACATAACAAATATTACACAAAACAATTATTAGGGCTAGCAACATGTTTAAATTGATGCATATGTCATCTTTTTATGCTGTTTTACATGATTTATTAGAGAAATATTCCATGAACTATGGATAATGATTATATTGAAATATATATATATAGCCATTTCTTACATTGATTGCACCAATTCACATTTTTATATCAAGTGTGACCAAAATATTTTTAATCAACTAGGATAATTTTAAGTTCTATCAAGTACAACAAATAAGCAATAGTGCATAATAACAAAGTAAGCAAACAATAACCTCTCATGCTATAAATTTATTCTATCTTATGCTAATAACATAATATCAGGTAACCACCACTCAATGTGAATAATAACAAAGTAAATAAATAGCAAAGAAGTATTAAAGTCAAATCAAAACAAAACTTTGAGACAATTGACACACCACTTGCCGGAAACCTTTGAGAACGTATGGTCAATCTTAGCAATAGTTGCAACATTTTATTAGACTTGCATGCATTCAAATCATAGAATTTCAAAGAACTAAGTCCCAATTTTAGAACAACACAAGTTGAATTTCAACTTGTGAACTTGAAGCCACTACAATCAATAATAAGACTTTGCAAGGTGTGAGTTAGCTTTTTCTCTTTGCTTTCAAGTACAAGTGCTTTTATCTTTAAAACAAGTCACAAGAGCCTTTAACATTGGTCGACTACTCTATTTACTTAATTCTCTTATAATGTAAAAAAGCAAATATGAATTAATCAAAAACACCAAATTTGAATAGTTGGACTTCGAACACCAAATGCCTATTTTGTGCCAATGCTTCCTGCCTTTTGTATGCATATTCAGCTTAGACTTGCTGTGAATCAATGACCTCACTCTTCGAAGGTTGTCATAATCCTAGAGAATGTAAAAAGGTTGAATTAAGGCTTTTCCAACAGCTAATCATAGACAAAAAGAACTCAAAAAATTAACACATATATATTATATAGCACACGAAGACTTTAAGGCTAAATACATTCTAAAAGTTTAAGTACCTGTTTAAAAAAAAAAAAACTTGGCTCATTTTGCTCTCAACTTCAATTGATGTATTGACCATTCATTTCTAGAAGAATGCACCATACAAAAGTTTCTAAAGGAAACACCAACAACCAAAATCATGGGGTGAAAGTATAATATATCCAAGCCATTTGTACATGAAAAGTCTCGGTTTTTCCCCTAAAATGCTCAATCATTTTTCCATTGGCATTGTTTCAATGTTTTGACATAACCATTCATCCTTTTCCAATCGAATAGCCCCAGGACATTAAACAAAAGAAGAAGAAAAAAGTTGAGTCAGAGCACACCACAATCTAAGTCTTAAAACTATAAAAGCTCCTAAACTACAAAAATGCCTAAAACCATAGTCAAATATAGTCAAGTAAGATTTTTTTCCATTCTAAAATCATTTCAAATATTGGCAATAGTGATAATGAAGCAAAAATGCCATAGTTAAACCAACCTAAATGGGAGAAGGGCAAGACGGAGTAACACTTCTTAGTGAGCAATAGTCTCAGCCAAAAATTGATGATGGAAGAATGTGAAGAAGAAGAAGCCGATGGATCTATGATATGTGTTCAAAGGATGAGAAAGAAGTCGATGGGTTTGAGGAAGAGTGGGAAAGAAGCACTGTTGATGTATGTTTGATAGAGGAGGAAGAAAGCATTTAATGGAGGATGAAGAAATTAAGCCTATGGGTTGTGGTGAACTGTAAGCAATTGAGGGAGAAAGAAAGCTTACTCCAAAGGAAGGAGGAAGAAGAAGCAAAGATAGCAAGTGAAAGTTAGAGTGAGGGGTTTGGGGTGGAGAGGGGTGTTAGGGGTTTCAAGCTAGTCTTTTCTTTTTTTAAAACTTTTTCCTCTCACATTCATTGAGTTGGTGCATGGTGCACTGTATCCATTGTAAATGGGTTTCTTAACCCATCAAACATTAATCGCGTTCTTCACTTCTCCGTGTTGTTTGGGCATATGCGTCGCCTAGAACACATTCGAATATCATTTCTCATTTTCTATTTCTACTTTTGCACTTCTTCTTATGCTTTTGAAGAAGTATTTCTCCAAAACTCTTAACCAAGCATGCTCCTCTAAAATTTAAAAATTAATGTCTTAATTCTTGAAGTTACAAAATCTGAATGACATTAGTCCTTGACTCCATAGTAGCGAAAATATGACAACACAATAATGAAAATATACTAATCAAATATTTACTCATATAATTGCGTTTGGATTGGCTACTTGGAAGAAAAAAAAAAGCACTTTTATTTTTGACTTGGAAGAAAAAAAAAAGCACTTTTATTTTTTCAAAAAAAAAAGAGCTTTTATAGATTTTTTTAGGATGTTTGGATTGACTCAAAAAAAAAAACGAAGAACTAATTAAAAAAGTTGTTTTACCACCTTTTTTTTTAACAAGCAATATCCAGCTTCTAGAAAAATCGAAGAAAAAGTAGTTTTTAATAAAATTAACTTCTAAAACTATCTTTTAGTATTATTTATAATTACAATCCTATTCCTTTTCAAACCTTTAAAAAAATTTCTTTTTGACTCTCACTTTCACTCTCACTCACACAAAACACTCATACAGCCACACCTCACAATGTTTTTGCTTTGCCATTCAGAACTCGTTGTTGTTGGTTATTGGTCGCCTCTACTGGTCATCGGTTGTCATCCACATCTCCCACACCGGACCACATTTCTCAACACCTCTATTCCTGCGTTTCTCTACACTTATGTTTTTTCAAGGTAAATTATAGTGTAAAAATCATATACCTTGTCATTTGCTTATTTGTGCTTGTCTAGGTATGCACGGGCATCTTTTGAATTTTTGTGAGCCTTCATGAATCATGAGTTTAGTTGCCACTAGATATGTGTGTATCAACGATTATTTTGACTCTTATTTTGTTTAATGATTCTCGTAGTCTAAGTTCATCAATAGACATTTGCCCTTTTATGTAATTGGCTATAACTAAAGTGTTGTTATTTTTTTTTATCCAATCAAACTTATAAATACTTTTAATAATTAAAAACACTTTTAAAATTGTCTATAAAAACATAATATAATTGTTTTCTAGAAAAAAAAAAAAAGCTCCAATAAAATGAGTTTAAGAAAAAAAACATTTTTCAAAAGGCAATGCAAAAGCACTTAGTCAATAATATGTTAGTTTTTTCCCCCTTTGATAGCACTGGTTCTTTTTTTCCCTAAAACAATAGTATTTAGATCTCATTGAACTCTAATTAATTTAATATAAATAAAGTCTATAACAGTATATTTTTATAATGTTAACTTATTTTTTATCAATAAGATTCAAATCTAAGATATTATTTTAAAAAAATAAATGTCAAAAACTTAAAGTAATCGAACAATTTTTTATTTTTTTTTGTTTTTTGCGATTGAAACCACATGTATTCTCCTATCGAAGAAAATCCTACTCAAGTTGAGTAAAGCTATTTGAGTGACAAAGCTCTCTTTTCTGAATTTTAATGCATCTAAGACAAAGGCTCGAATTCAAGACTTTTGATTAAGTTAAAATAACCTCCCGCCAGCTAATTTATGTCCTCGTTGGTAAAATGTATATAGTAATAAAGCATTGATATAGTGCCCATTTGGTTACACTTCTAGGAGACCCATAAGGTCTTTTATTGGAATAAGAATGAAAATATACAGTAACTAATGTATTTTGTATGTAATGGCATTTTTTTAGAAAATCTTTTGAAATTCTAAAAAGTCTTTTGGGAGAAGTATTTTTAAGGTTACTTTTCATTTTAGAAAAAGACCTTTTAAAAAGGAATCTTACATTACTCTCATATCAACAATCAAAAGTAATTTTACTTTATCCTATCCAAATAAAATTCATTTTTCTAAATTTACTTTTGATATATTCAAACCAAACAAAAATTATTCTTTCAAAAGTAATTCTTCTAAAAAACTTTCTTTTAAAAGATCTTTTCCCAAAAGTTAAACCAAACGGACCCATATTAGTTTAATAATAAGCACTAATCAAACTGCATGAGACCATATATATAATATAAATATAAATTAATTGTTATGTTTTATTTTTATTGGTGTCCAACTTATTTTCTAAACAACTTAATCAAGTTTTTTTTTTTGTCATGGGAAATGTAACACCTGTTCATAATAAATCTAACGGCAGAAATTTATACATGAATTTTATATATATATATATATATATATGAAGTATTCACAAGTAAAAGTAAAGTTATGTCGGTCATAAGATATATTTTTAAGCTAAATAAAAAAAACTACATTTTATTTAAAAATATCTCTGTACGTTCCAATAGTTGGAGGAATCTGCCTTTCTTTAGGGCGTTGCTTGACAAAAAAAAAATAAAAATTGAAAATTCTCAGTAGATAATAAAGAGTTCTAAAGTATTTGACTACGATGGTTCCAACCGTATCTTAGCACAAAAATCCATACGGCTACTATATCATAATCATATAATACTTCATAATATTATGGGCAATAAATGCTAAGAGAAATATGTTATGCAGCTTAAAATGTAATTAACTTTAATAAGATTATAATTTTTTTACTTTAACTTTCACTTTCCTTTGTTTGCTTCCCTCACACATATTCGAAGATCTTCTTTTATGGAATTCCCATTCTTTAATATTACTCATAATATCATGACGACAAAGCAATATCTTTACACCATACTAACTAAATCAGATAACATAAAAGGATCGTATATCTTAACTCTCTACTTTCTTAACAGTTAGCAGCAAATCTTAAATATATTCTTTTCACAATTACTAACTTGTCACTATGCATAATTCATAATTAGTATATAGATGTATAAACTTAAGCAATAAATAGGACTTAAATAAAATTCAATTAACATAAGATAAACAATAAACTTGAATAATATAAATAAATTCATCACATAATAAATTAAATAATAGAACATAAAATTAAGCAATAAATAAACTAAATAAAGTGCAAAAGATATAAATTAATTCATAATCTCAAAATAAATAAGGTGCACAAGAATTAAAATAATAGAAGCTTGGGTAAAATAAAAAACATAATGTCTCAATAAAATTTATCAAAATATAGAGTTGTCAAATTTAAATGTTAATTGCTAAAGGGAGCAAATTTAAGATTATTCTTATTTAATTTCGTTTAAATTTTCTTAGTATAGTCCATGAGTCTATCTTTGCCATCATGATGTATTTAATGTATATAGGTCATGTCCTTACAATGGTCATTATGAAGTCACAAATGGTCATAAGTCAAGAGTCGTCATATTTTCTATAAGTTAAGGTATAAAATTCCAAATAAATGTATAAATAATTGAATTGTTCAAATTCATATACAATAAATTTTACTGATTTTAAGTGTTAAATACCATACTTTACTCTTAATATTGGTTCCCTAAAAAAATTGCCATAGAAATTGACAACTCAAAATAATATATTATTATATAAATAAATAATAATAATAATAACAATGAGCAATAGTATAAAGGAATATTAAGTAAATTAACTTGAAACGATAAATAAAATAAATTGTAATAATAATATAAATTAATATTAGATCAAATAACTTAGAACAATAAATAAAATATATTGCAATGGTAAATAATAAGGAACAACAATATAAAGAAATATTAAATAAAATAATTTGGGATGATAAATAAAATAAGTTGTAATAGTAGATAATACTAAGTAGTAATATAAAGGAACTTAAAACAACTTCGAAGATTAAATAAAATATATTGCAATAATAAATAATAATTAGCAATAATATAAAGAAATATTTAATGAAATAACTTGAAATATAAAATAAACTGTGATAGTAATAAATAACAATATGAAATAATAATAAATAATATAACTTGTAATAAGTATATATAGCCATAATTTTATTTCATAAATAATTTTATTATCTATCTCTGAATAATATGCTCACCAAACTTTTTGTCAATCTCTAGCTCTTCCTTCTTTGCTACTCACTTTTCTTTGTGACAAATTCCTCCTTTGATATATGACTTTATCACTCTCTCATGCATGCTTCTCTGTCACTCTTAGTTTACTTTGCCCTCTTTTTCTCTATTCCCCTTTCTTACGATCTCTCCCTTTTTTTTTCACTCTCAAAATTCCACCTTCTCTAACTTTATCCTTGCTCTCCCTTTTCTTTCTTTTTTTGTAAGTTTTTATTCCTTCACCTCATATATCTATACATAGAGGTAGGAATTTGACTTTTACGAAGGCTTAACATTTTAAGTCTTGTGTCAATTTCCATAGTTTTTGTTAAAATTCTGTGCTAGGTGCCTAAATATCTCAGTATGTAATTATTATTATTATTATTATTTCTTTCATGCATTTATGGCTATGAATGTTTTTCCTAACTAAAGCCTTTGCCCAAATCTCATGTCATTGACGTGAGTCCCCCCCCGGGGGGCGGCGGCAGCGCGGGGGGCTCCCCCCTTCTTTTTTTAACAATTATGATTTTATTAGTAATTTTAATATTAGTATTAGTATTAATATTATTATTATTTTATATTAATATTTGATATTATTTATCATCTTAATAAATAAAGCAATATATTTTAAAATTATTATTGCTAATCATAGTCTTACTTTTAAAAAGCTATAAATTTAAATAAATCAAATAAATTAAGTTACTACACAAAATATTTTATGATAAAAGGAGGTATTACAAGAAAAGGGGTTAGAAGGAAGGGGATGGGGTGGTTCGAAATTCGAACTCTATCAAATTGGTTAGCCTCGAGCGTGGACCGCACTTAAACAAGTTCTTAAACTATATTTTTTAAAAGCTCAAATAGCCCGGATTTTTAGCTTTCTATCTAGCCCAAAATAAAACCTCGTACCATATGTATATGTTGTTTCCCGTCACTTATCCTTTTTCTTAATGTAAGCTAATGTGGACTAGGCTTGATCATAACAATGGGAGGAAGTGAAGCCTTGTACTGCTAATATCTTAGTTTTAGTCCAATCCCTTCTCCTTTCTTCCAAGCTCCTCCACCCAACTAAAGATGTACAAAGTCCGACCAAAAAAAATAAAAAAAGATGAAACGTAAAAAGAAAAAAAATAATCTAAAGATGCACATAAGACAAGTTGAACTAGGTTAAACTGGACATAGCTTTGACTTTATTTTTTGCTTGAATAATTTTTTTAAACCTAGATATGATCCATAATGATTTGATTAATGACCATGTTAGATCCAGTCAACTCGACATTTAAACAAAAATTTTGACATTATGCACAAGAAAATTATAAACTTTAAAAGTGAAAAACAAAAATCAAGAGATAATTTATAAAATATATTTCAAAATAAATTATACTAATACAAAAATAAAATTATGTCATATAAAATATATTAATTGAAGTTTAAAAATCTTATAATTTATCATTAATTTTTTTGAAGAAATATAACTTTCAAAGAATTAATTGACTTTGAGACAGATTACCCTAAAGTATGATTCGAAATCAATCGAAAAAACGTATCTAGTAAAATTTCACATCCCAAACCAATACAATAAGTCTTGAGCCGGTCAGATTATCGGACCTAATAACTTTGGAAAGGGTTTAATGACCACTGCTCCTAATATGAAATTGTGTTAGCAATTCCTAAGTTAGAAAAAAAAAAAAAAAACAAAGAACATTAGTGACTTTGTTTAACCTTTCAAACTAATGGTTTGTTTGGCTTGCAGAGTTGAAATTAAAACATTGAATTTAAATTTTAATTCTAATTCTTCTAGAATTAAAAATAGTTAAAAGTATTAAATTAATTTTATGTTTGGATTAGTTAAAAAATTAGAATATGACAATGCAATAACAATTTTTTCAACACTATATTAATATTTTTATTATAAATAATTTTTATAAAAATTATTTTTATATAAAATAATAAATTATAGTTTAAGTCATTGAGATATTATAATATTTTTATAAAAATATTAAATTTTAATAGATATAACTGCTACCAAATAAATAAGAAAGAGAATAAGAATCATAGATTCTTTAACGAGGAGAGAGAAATATTTAATTTGTAAGTTTTATAATTAATAATTATTATTATAATATAGGTGGGGAATTAAGAAGAGCTTATCATAGTTATTTTTCAATTATATGGCATTAATTTAGGGAATTATAGTTTCAATTCTAAATGTTATTTCAAACATAAAATAAAAGTTATGATGTTTTTACTATGAATAAATTTAATTTTTTAATTAATTCTCTTAATAATCCTCTTAATTATTAAACAAAGAAAATTTTGAGCAATTTTTTTTTCCTAAACTACAAGCATATGAAATTTATTGAATTCTAATTAATTTGATTCTAGTCATATCAATCTATTATAAAAGTAAAACTTTCTCAACATTAATCTTTTTCATTTACAATACTTCAAGCCAATAATTTGCTTAAGAAAAACAAATATCGAATAATTTGAATTAAAAAACATTGATAATTTTGAGCAATTAAATTGATAGAATTCATCTTTAAAGAACTAGACTGACAATGATTAATTGTATTCTTTTATCAACTAAAAAGGGTTTAAATACATAATAAAAAACATTATATCTATCAACTTAACATGTTAACCCATAGGTGACTGAAATGTTAAGCAAGAGGCTTGAGTTTAATGTGAATAAAATTTTTTCATATGAAAATTTAGAATTTTGGATTTGAATCTTCTAGAGTGATAAATTTTTTAAAATGAGATAGTAATAGAGTTTTCATCTTTGAATCAATAAATTACATTGTATATGAGGCCCATCAAATAATCTAAAAGTGGAAACTTCATTACTTTCTCATTTTAGAGGAATTTTTATTTTAAAAAATTCAAATCCAAAAATTTCATCTGATTTAGTTATGAGTAATTTTTTTAATCATCAATTAGATTTCTCAAGTGCTCCTTCTTTATTCCAACTCCTTAATTAATAATAAAAATTTACATATAAATATAATTAGGTCATAATAAATTTTTATATGAGAGAATTTATTCCTTAAATTTAACAATTAATTGAACTTTCTAAAGTCAAAGATAACCTACATAAAGCACTTATTAGGAGAGAGACGGCCTCCGTATTCTAAGCAAGGGATAGTCATCTACGTAAAGGGGCTGTTGCCTTTTGGTACATTAAACCAATGTGAAATAAAATCAAAGTTAACGTAAATGACATAAATGCCCTTTTAAGAGAAACAAATTAAAGAATGTTAATTTTTCTAATGTATGAATTTTATATTTATTATATAACTTGATAAGAAAAAAGGTTATCATAAAAAAAGGAACATTGTTTTATTCATAAGATCGAATAAAATTTGTGCAATTTTTACACATGATACTTGATACTTTTTTTTTTTTTTTGGTTTACAACATTTTCTTGGTTATATTTTTGATTGTAAATTGAGTAGTTCACTTTTTTCTTTTTGATGTGCAAACCTTTGTTCAATAAGATGTGTTCTCTTTGGTGGTCATCATCTTTCATTACCTTGAACGTAAATTTTAAATTTGTTATATTCAATCACAAGGTAACAAATGGTGAATGAGATTCGACGTGTCAATGTTTTCTTTATATAAAATTTTTAAATAATTTTCATTTCCAAATTTTATTTTTTTTTATTATTTGGACATAAAGTGACCAATAGTGAACGAGCATTTACACGTCTACCTTATTTGTTATGGGATTGTCAACTAAGTCCTCCTTATAAAAGGACTATGAGCTCAATGGCATGGATACATAGAGTGAGATAAGGTGAGTGAACAAAAAATTAGAGAATGGAGCAAAGGATTGATGAAGGTGATGAGAAGCAGTATAATGGTTCTAAGGACTTGCCTTCATCATCATTATCAGGTATGGTTTCATATGCCTATTTTGTACTCATTATTTTACATTTTTTATTCAACATATTTTATCGTGTCGTTGATTGAAGTATTTGAATGAGACTTCCACCTGGTGGGGGTTTGAGGAAGGTAAAATGTTTGTAATTGCAATCATGTGTAGAAATGTTTTCGCGATTTGAACCTATGACCAAATGGGTTTAAAGGTAGCGATTGTATTGATGCACTATCTTATGATTTTTCTTATATGATATCTTTGTTAGATTTTGAAGATCTTTCAAATGTTTATAACTTGTTGAATGTATGGGAATTTGATTAATTGAAACTCAATAAGTTTTTGAATTTTTATCCGTAAATTTCAATGACTACTTTTCACTTTCTTTTTGAGAGACCGAATAATTGAAATCTCGAACTAGGGTTTTGAGGCTCGAACCCTTGTGGACCTTACCAACCCCTTTTCTCTTCATCCTTCATTAGATTATTTGTTTTGTAGTTGCAATGTACTTTAATTTATTTACCATGTGTTTGGATCTCCAATTGAATACATGTTCAATGGAAAAAGGCACCCTTTCCTTTGGAAAAAAATTGCCTCAAGAAGCTACAAAATAGCATTCACAGAGACAACCAAATAGGTTGTTAGTGTGATGCATAGTCATTGAATTTGCTCCTACCCATGATTATTTAAATTAGGCTAAATTGATTGGTCGATTGGCCAATTGATTTGGCCAATTAACCGATTTAAGCAGTGATTTGATCAATAATGTATTTCAAATTGTGGACATTGGCCTAAATCAATACAAATTGGCTAATTTTCTATGATCTAGTAACCTTTTTCTTTGTTATATTTTAAATATGGTTCTATCCTTTTATATTAAAATTTTGTAAGGCAAATCTAATGTTGATACTTGCAATTATGGTGAATGGAATTCGATATATTCACTTTAGGTTTTAATGGTATGTTATATATGTCTATAAATTCAATTAATTTTGTTAATATCTTGACACTAATTAACCAATAGTAAAGTAGATAAGACTTTGAGCTCAACTTTTGCAGAGGGACACGAGGAAAAGGGAAAAGAAAAGTTGATAATGCAAGAAGGGAATGATGAAGACAACAATAACCAATCGGATAATTATCATATAACAAGTATGAATTTAATTGCATATGTTCCAATTTTTCAATTTTATTATTTTTTTGATATATATTGTTATCATATGCACCTTGACCTCTCTTTTATGTTTACACATATTTTATCGATAGAATAATCTTAGCTCTTATTAGTTTTTAACATTATAAATGATTTGCTTTTTCCAATTCAGTAAGATATAAAATTTTTGCGTATTCAATTTATGCCCACGGTTATCCATGACATTATTTAGTTAAAACAAACATGTTGTTGCTTAACTTTAAATTTCTTTTTCAAGATGAGAATGTTAAAACAGTTGTGTCACAATTTCGATTTCAACTAATACATATATACAATGTTTTCTTCTTATGAAGTGACTAATCATCTAACACTGTTCCCTTTTTTTTTTTTTTTTTGCTCTGATGAGTAGACAAAGTGATGAAAATGACAATGGAGATCAATAATGGTTGGCTTCCTGAAGATGTGCTGGGTTTCATTTCCAAGAAACTTGATTTCGATGACCTTTTCCCTTTTGGTGGGGTGTGCCATGAATGGAGGGAATCTTTTGCCAAATTCTTGGGACAATTCATGGCATCCCCAGCTCCATTAGTTATCAAAATGAACTTGCCTCCCAATGGAGTTGTTACTTTCTACAGCATATCTGACGGAAAATCATGCAAAGCCAAGCTACCTGAGATGCTGGTTAACGAGTTAGACTATTCCATGTTGAGCTATATTGGTTTCTCAAGTGGATACTTGGCCATGGTGAATAGGAAGACTAACACATTCTTTCTCATGAACCCTTTCATGAGAAGAAAGTTGCAAATCCCTCAGCTGGAATTGCCACCTAGAAGTCCTAACATATTGGATCGTTCCATGCTTGCTTTTGCTCTTGATTCATCAGAAGAGTTTGTCTTCGTGGTTATAAGCAGGCCACTCTTTAACTTGTTTATCTATCAATCAAGAAAAGGGTGCTGGGAGAGCTATGATATAAATGGGACTTCTCCCCATATTGTGGACGTGGTGGTTTTGCACCGTGCTCTTTATGCTATTGATAGTCACGGCAAGATAGGGGTGTTGAGCCTAAACACTCCGAGGGTGAAGTTTCTTGTGTTCAAGAATGTCCCAAGGGTGAGGTTCTGCAAGCTTAGGTTTGTTGTTTCGGAAGGGCAGCTCTTGGTGGTTCAGTTTAGGCCTTTACAAGATATGGAGTTCAAGGTCTTCAGGATTGACTTCACAACAATGGAATGGGTCGAGATCGAAACTTTGGGAGATCGAGCATTGTTTCTGAGTAGGGATACAAGGTGCTATGCATTGAGCAACCCGGGCAGGTGGGGATATGATAGTGACTGTGTTTATTATGTTGATGGCACCAATGGGAGAGGCACGTGCAGGGTGTTTTCCATGGAAGCTGAGCTCATCAGAAGCATCACGCGTGCTGGGGTTGTTGTCGAGGCTAATGGGGATGATGGGCTTCAACATGCCTATAGGGCTAGAGGTCAACCATGGTTCGTGGATTGGTGCTTCAGAAACCTTCGTGATGAGGTGGATTATTCTCTGGATGAGTAGGGGCCAACATGCAACTCATGAGCTTGTGCTCTTGCGGTCCTGCCTAGCTATGTTTTCTTTGCATTTCCTTTTTTTTGCAATTCGCACCTTTCTTTTCCTTTTGATAATTTGACCAGACTTGGGAAAACTTGTCATATGTTATGGTTTTGGAATAAGTTTGTTTTGGATTGTTATTTGTTTTATCTTTCCCTTATGATTTGGAGTGGTATAATTAGTACTGTTCTGGCTATTTAGTTAATATTCCATTATACATGTTTGATTAGATCTAGCGATTTAATACTTGTTCTTCTTAACTAAAGTCTCAAATTTAAATTTTGTAGATCAAAAAAAAAAAATTAGTATTGAAAAAACTTTATCCACATACTAATTCGATCAAACTTAAGCTATAGTAGTTAGAATTCCGTAAGTTTTGGATATTAGTGATTTATATTAAAAAAATTATATTTAAGCATTATTGTGTAATATTCATATTTTATACTTATAAACTAATGTCACTCAATCAAAAAAAAATTGCTAAAAATTTTGATTAAAAAAATTATAGAGTGGTCATTAAAAAAAATAAAACAATATAACACACTTATTAATTTAAATATTAATAAATATGTTACTATCATATCATTTTGATAAATAAATTCTAAAAAGAAAAAAATTGTCGGTAGAATTTTTTCTTTGTACACATATATGATATATGTGTTCCATTATGTTTACTAGTTCGTTGAAAGCTTAATAAGATCTTCTAGCCAGTAGCCTGCATCAGCAAATGAGTTGACGTGTATTTGAGAGATTTTTGCATGAGCATTGCTATTTAACTTGAAAAACAAAGTTATGAACTGGCACAAATATGATGCGTATCAATTAAAATAAGAGAAAGCTGAAAACTGGGGCCACTGGCAGAAATCACGCGGGGTTAAGATGGTGAAGAGCACCGTAATAATACTATTTGTACAAAAATATGAATTTCACCTTCGTACTAATCATCATTACTGTTTTTATATAGATATAATTTCAACACATCATATTTAAGCACAGGTGGGATCTACCAACTTCACGCAAAACGCGCCAAAAATGCTACTCCTCTATTTTAGAATATTTATCTAATTTTAATATTTTAAAATTTTAAAATATATATTTTTAATATTAAGATAATATTAACTTTTTTTAATTATATTATTAATTTAATTATCACTCTCTATTATTATAATTAAAATTAAAAAATATAATAAATCAATTTACTATATTTAAATAAAAATAATTTTATCTATTTATATAATTTTATATTATTATTAAGATTAATTTTTTTCTTAATTTATATATTTTTTAATTTTGGATAAATATTTTAAAATGGAAGAAGTATTAATCATGACAAACTATTGCATAAACTTCTTTGCAAAAGATCAAGACGGTTGCTTTTATTTTTTCAATTTTTATTTTTTGACGCATCAAATCATATTTTTTTGACGCATCAAATCAGCACAGCATGTTTTGAATTCGTGCGGTTTTTGACGGAAATATTTTCGTCACATATAGGGATCCTCAAAATACACTCTTCATTCATCCCGTCAAACAAAAAAAAAAAAAAACTTCCTTCATTTACAGTACCTCGAAATGCATTTAAGGTGTTAATTTTGTATCCTTTTCTGTATATTCACGCTTGAATATTGGCTTGATCGCAAAAGTCAACCATCGAAGAGGTCAACACAAAAAGCTTACTTGACAATGAATCTAGACCCCAGTGGTGTGTTCTACAATATACACATTGGCCCAACGTAACTAGCCCACATATATAAACAGCCGAAACAGAGTTTCACAAGTCAACCCCATCAACAGCATAAGCTTTCAATACATCAAAGCCATGTCAACCTCCAAACGAGTTAAAATCATGCTGAAGGTTGATCCAACAGCTACTTCTATTTGCACCAATTGCTCCTCTGCCTCAGCCTCTTTGGTAGCCAACAACGGTGTTCCCTTTGAATATCTAGCCTTTGCTGAAGACCCTTCAGGGATCAGAATCTTGCAATCGTGTAATGGGTTGTTTTTGTGCTCCAGCTCCCTATGCAATCCTAGAAAAGCTAATTATTGCATATACAATCCCACTACCAATCAACATTCTAAACTTCCTCCACCCCATTATAAAGGTGACATTGTTGGTGTTAGTTTAGCTTTTGATCCAAGTCACCCCATTATAAAGTTGTTTGTGTTAGTGGGAATTGGAATAGGAGCTGTTGTGACTTCACCTATTCAAGCCAATATCTTTATCAAATTGAGATATTCTCATCTAACAAAGGGCCTTGGAGGGTCTCAAGTTGTGGTCTTTTCGCTGCTTCTGACGGTGCAAAATTCCACCGTGGGGTGTTTTGTAATGGGGCTATTCATTGGTTTAGTTGTTTGAAGAGAAGCTGTTTGTGCTTCAAAGTTGATGAAGAGCAAGTGAGACATGTGCCACCGCCAGCAAAACCAGATAATTGGGGTGAAAGGAGGAATATTGGTTATTTTGGAGTTTGCAGGGATCATTTGCCTGTTATTGAGATTTATGGTCCACGGACATTAGAGTTTAATGTTGATGAGATGGCAAGGGACGACTCTTGTTGGTTTGTCAAGTACCAAGTTGATCTTGATGCAGTTCCTATTTCATTTCCAAAGATGATCCGTAATAGGATTTCAATACTTTGTGTTGTTCAAGCTGAGGTGGATGAAGATTCCTATTTGGTGATTAACAGCCCTGGGAAAGTGGCGAGGTACAATTTTAAGGATAAGTCATTTTATAAACTCTGTGACATTGCTGATACTAAGGAAGTTATCGGTACCAAATCTTCAATAATGATGGATTCTTCTCATGTTAATCAATACATTGAAAGCCTCTCTCGCTTTTGATGATTTGTGCTAGCTGAGCCATCAACTGGCATTCTTCATTGTGCTGTTTGCTTTTGGGGAATTGTATTTGTTGACTTTATGAAGGCTGTTATGTGTGGAAGTGTGAAATTGATGTACATTTGAGGTTCTGGAGAAGTCAAAAAAAAAAAAATGAAAAAAGATTCTGGAGAAATATCATTGGTATATTTAAATATGCAAACTCTTGATATTTCTCTCTCAGTATCAATCACTATAAAAAATTTTGTCCCTTTCTCTTTCTACTATATTAATAAGATGTCCATTTCTAGATGTTTAAATAATATTTCTCATTTAGGGAATTTGCCATTAGCCTATGAGCAATGTCCCTGGATGTGTCTAAACTAACCACAATCAAAGCAAGTAGGCAGAACACTGCTATCTCTGCCATTGCGGCCTCCCTTGTACCTCCCATGCCACCTTAACCTCCACCGGTACCCGGAATTTTTATTAAGGCTTATGCCTCAAAAGTCGTAACTAATCTCCAGTGTTATTCTTGTTAACTAAAGAAATTGAGCACGCATATTTGTCTCAAGGCATGCATACTGAAATTATAGACGGTGCATGAAAGGGGTGAGGGTGACATAACAGAAATTGAGCGCACATATGTGGACTATAGTCTTTTGTGTCTAGAGTTCTTTTGTAAATAATTGGAGAGATATGATGTTATCTGAAAGGGGTGATATTGCAGAAAAGGTTTTACAATTACCTAAGGAACTATTGCATGAAAGCATCAACCCACTTACTATTTATCAGTTCAGTACTGGTATCTATATGGTTCATCGTGTCAAGATCAAAAATTGAAACCTCCAGTCCTTTCTAAAGCGTAGAAGTAACATTCAATAAAATTTGGTTCCTCTGAATAGCCTTAGGTACTTCTTAATGTCCTTTTCTTTCTTCACTAGCTGCTATATAAAAAATTAAAGTTGCAAAATACGTTGTTCGAATCACCTAGAAAGGTTGGTGAGTTGTAATAGCAATATATTCACTGTAGCGCCCACAATTCACGTTGAATTGATTGTTCCTTACAACATTTAGAAGACAAATGGGATGATAGCCTTAACATTTGTCGGGAAATCCTCAAACTTAGAAAGATACCATTGCCTAGTTGAATAGCTCCTACCCAACAAGTAGAAAGTGGTGCCGATGGTGAAACAGAAGGCATATATAGTCTGAGAAATGAAGGAAACCCCATAAAACCCAATGATCTCAAAAAGATAGTGGGGGCATATGACAAGCTCAAACAAGCCACCCTTTGGAATCTTGTATTCCTTTTCACCCTTCCCTCTCAATTTGGATAGGAGGTAATGGTGGTAGAAGTTGCCAATGATGCCAAGCAGAAACACCACAACCCCAGGATACATCAGATCAATTGGTGGCTCCGGAAGCCCCTCTGTTAGGTGCTGAGCATAGGTCATAGTTGCAGCTGATATGAAATAACTCAGAGTGATGGGGATTGCAGAATCAAGATACATGTAACCACTATATTTGTGAACAAACAGAGCCTACACAACACAACAAAAATAGCATTTCTTAATTGATCAGAAAATCCCACAACAGAACAACAATAAAAACACTATGCGCAGTACTGATTAAACAAGAATCACTCATATCCAACCAAAGACTGAACAGTTATTGTTTTTACTTTTTCCTAGAAATTACTCGCACAATTTTGGGCGAGGTGGTAGTTATGTAAAGCCCTCTCTGAAACGGTGACTCTAGAATTTGAATCCTTGATATTATACGTAAAGTTCCAATTGAGGTCACATTCCACTTCCGTGATCAACCCCTTTTGGGTGACCGAAAGGAAACCCCAAAATCATGATTTTGGCAAAAGGTACTCTCTTCTAACTTTTGTCCAAACATGGTTTTGGGGTTCCACACAGAAAACCAAACATGCAATGGGCCCTTAATATTAGTTAAGGGGTCTTTGATAAAACCTAGCAACAGGGTAACTAATTTCTATATTCACCTCAAAATAAAAAAGGACTCATTTCAAAAATAGATGAGAAATCAAACTGGAACAAAAAGATGTACACAATTTAATTAAAATTGTGGGAGTGTGACAAGAAGAAAGCATTATTACCTCAAAGACCCTCTTGAAGAAATGGAGGGTTACAGCAGATTTGAGGATTGTGGATCTGATACCCTCATGAGGGAAGATCCAAAAGGAAGCAGCACCAGCAAGAAAAGCAGGAGTATACAACAAAAGCATGCCAGCTTTGCTTGACAACTTGATCTGCCTCTGTTGCGAACCAGTGTTGTTGTTCGCATTCCAGAACTTGGAATAGTTCAAATGCTTCCCTCTAATCTCAGACAAGCCAGCGTTTGTGAGTGTCACGAGGCTCACCACTGACAAGGCAGAAACCACCAGAGAAGGTGGTGGTGGGAACAGGAACTTCAGCAGCACAGACATCACCATGGTTTTAATGTTTTCTTATACCTTGATGTGTTTTCTTTCTATGTGGTCTTGCTTGCATGTGCTTATATATCTCTTCAGACCTGCAGGAAAGAGCAAGATACATGTGTGATAGGATCCGAATCTTTTCTTGGAGATTATGATCAATAATTATGTACAAATTATTGAGTTCTATAGGATTTCGTGTTAACTGTGACATTGAAGTGCGTTAATGCATAGAATAAATTATTCGTTATATGTCAATTTTGATATATTATTATAACAAGAATTATCCTCACTCCCTTTAAAAAATTAATAAAAATTAATGTTATCTGTAAGTGGATATCAAAGATGAATGACATGTAAAAAAAAAATACACAAAGTATTTGATAAAGCATTTTATAATAGTAGGTATAGGCAAAATTTTGTATATTTTTAGATAAAATATCTATTTTGATCCTTGATCAAAATTTTTGATGCCAAATTAGTTCTTTGAGATTTGAAAATTTATAAATAATTTTTTATTATTCAAAAAAGGAAATATATTAGTCCCTTCATATACAAATTTTAAAGAATTCTTTTTATATAGATATATATAAAGAGATTAATATATCCTCCTTTTTAAATAATGATAAACTATTTGTAGATTTTTAAATACTGAGAGACTAATTTATCCTCCAATATTTTCATTAGAAACTAAAATAGATATTTTGTACTATTTTTATAGTATTCACTCTTAATGTCTATTTTTAATATAAATAGAATTTAATTTTGATATATTAATAATATAAAAAAATTTTATATTATTATTTAATAATATATTATCATAATAACAAATATATTTAATTCTTCAACGCTTTATTTCAAAAATTGTATATATGAGATAGTTTAATTAAATATTAAATTGATAATATATTAAAAAAATTTTAAAAATAATACATCAAAATTAAATCTAAATATAAATAAATAACGTTATTAAAAAATAATATTACCTTCACGTGTAACGTACACCGCAACAAAAGTGGCACTGTTTTTATTAAAATACGCGCGGAACCGCGCAGCAACCGATACAGACCGAAATGTGAAATGTGACATTGCCAATTGTCTTATATCCGTGTTTGTGTTCATATTCATATTCACATTTCCGCTTTACCGGTAAGAACTATTTTCTACTTTCAATGAATTTTTAAGTAAGAATTGAATTGACTAATATTTCATTACCAAAAAAAATTGACTAATATTTATATATATTTTCAATGTTTTTTAATATAATAGTTAAAATGTCAAATTATAAATAAAATAAGAGTTTAATTGGAATGTACTGATAGTGTAAAATTTTTTTACACTGTCATCCAATCAAAATATTCCATTTGCATGATCATTCAAGTAGTAGGTGGTTACTTCAAAGACTTTTACTGATATGGCAATATATAATTGAATATCTGTGTAAAAAAATTTTACACTGATGATATATTCAAATTAAATCCATAAAATATAGTATCCCATTTTTACTTATTCGGAATCAACAACAAATTTCTCTTGTCAATAAATTAAGACTATTTTTTTACCACCAAAATAATAAATTAAGACTCTAAACCTCAACCACCAGCACAATCGACATGACGACCTGCAGACTTGGCAGATAGATATTTCCAATTTTCGTTTAGATCAAATTTTGAGATGAAAGGAAGTTGAAATACATTAGTTTAATTTCCTTATTTATAATCTTTCTTTATTAAGGAATTAAAAATTGAAATATCTGATTAGTTAAAAAATATATAAAGTATCATCCATGGCATGGCTGATACCTAATTGGGAAGTTCAGCAACACAGACCACCATGGTTTATGTTACCTTTTGTTTTCTGGGTGGCCTTGCATTTGTTTAATGTTTGCATCTCTCCAGTCTCACAGAAGAAGGAAGAGAATTATATGATGCGATCCGTAATCTTTTCTTGAAGACAAAGATCAACAATTATGTCTCAATTATAAAATGCTGCAGAAGTTCGTGTTTAAAACAATTTTGAAATGTATTAATGCATAGAATAAAATTTATATATACATGTGGAATATAATACACCGCATACACACACACACGTGGAATATAATACACGATGAATGCTATGGTGCATTTGTATAACTTAGAATTTGGTGCATTTGTGGTATAGATGGTAAGGATTATGACACCTCTATGTGGTATTGTGTCGGGCCAACCAAAGATAACCATTGTTGATCCAAAATTTTTCGTTAATGATGTTGTTAATTTTCTTTTGTTTAATATTTCATAATCATGGATTTAAAAAAGGAAAAAGAAGGGAGAGATTAGCTTTTCCCAGTCGAAGACACGACACTCTATCTCAAACTTCATAGATCTACTAGTGACACGGAGATATGGCTTCGAAACTCTTTCGTAGCCAAAGTGCACCTTGCAGACAATGGGACAGCTTCTCCTTACTCTCACAATCACTACTGCACATCTCCTCTGGTCTCCGTTTTAGCCACCGCATGTCCAACCGCCACGGCCAGCACCGCCAGAGTCATCTGGGGTCCATGGTTGTTACGGAGTTCGGCCCCAAAGGTCTCCGGTTAGGGTTAATTTACAAAGCTTCCGATGAAGCTTTCTTTTCGTTTTCATTTTCAACTTTTTTTTTTTTAACAATTCCATTTGTAACTTTTCCTTTTTTTTTTACTAATTTTCTGACCACCAATTACAACTTAAATCATGGATCATTAATACATACTTGCTTTTAATTACCCTTGAGAGACATCTTTACAGTGCACCCATATTAACACACGCATCCAATCTCCATTTGCTAAAAGCCAAAATTGCACAAAATTCACGGTTATAGCAAGGCACCAGAGAGTTGGCCATAGTACACTGCAATAAACGAATGGTATTGTTTTCCTTGGCAAAGATGGGCAACGAATCCCCTGATATGTCCGCATTCAAATGGAGAAAAAGACAAAGGAAGTGCCAGATATCGTACAACAATCCCTACAGATCGAAATGTGAAACTGTTAATAGAAGAATGTTCTTCACAATTCAATAATTTAGCTTTGTGAATTCTTGTGTTTTCTTATTTGCACTTTATTCTTAATGTGAAAAATGAGATGTTGAGTTATAAAAATAAAATTTGTATCACTGTGCCCGGTCTTTGTGCAGATAATTTTCTTCCATTTTTTGTTTTTGGCAGATAGACATTTCCAATTTTACATCTTTATTTTACCAACGCATAGTTAATTCAAGTAGTTCAATATATTCTTTTCAAACAAAATATCGGGCTTGGGACTTGTGAATGAAAAAAAAAAACAAGTATTGAAAGAGTTATAGTGAGCGAACCTAGGCTGAGATACATTAATTAGAGCTTAATAGGCTTTACAAATATACTGATGATTTAGATAAAAAAAAAAGACTTTACATCTTTATCCTATTATCTTGCTATATTTGGATCAAATTTTAAAAGAATTTAATTTTAATTATTGTAAGTATAAAAAAAATTTATATACCAATCTAGTTATGTATTATCATAATAAAAAAGATATTTAATTTTCACAATCATTATTTAGAAGCCACACAAATATTTTTTTTGGTTGGTATATTGATGACAATGAAGTTTGAACCTAAAATCTTATACAAACTACCAAAACCCCTTACCACCATATTACTCTTAGTAGCTTAAAGTCACACAAATAATAATACTATCTATATCTAATTTTAGGATTTACACATATATTAAGACAGTTAATTATCTATCAAAAAAGGATTAAGACAATTAATTGTGATGACTCAAAATAAGGTGATAACCGACACATATGAAGAAATATCCACTTTAGCAAGTCTTCTTATCACTTATGATAATTCATATACCAAAGATTTCATAGAAAATCAAACAAAGTTTTTCCTAAAAATTGGGCATCCAGGAATTCACATAGTTTAAAATAAAGGTAAATGATCTAAACACATTGACATATGGTAGAATAAACTACAAAAATAAATCCAATACACGGAGTGAATCTCACTTGTAAATAACAAAGCAACTCTACAAATATCAATAATTGAATGCAAATAATGGGAAGACTACTAAATCTACCCACTAGAACAAGTGGACTCTGCAAAGATTTCGCTGCTCAATAGATGAAATTAAACTGGGCATTATATCTTTACCCTTGTTTGGGAAAAATAATAGAATTTAGAATGAGTGATAAACTCAGTGAACAACTAATATCTACTATGGTAGAAATAGGGAATTTAAAGCATTTTCTTCATACAAGAGGAAAGACAGAGTATATAGCAAATAGCTAGTAAATTAAAATTTGTACAGTAGACATTAGCTACTCACAATCAAGACATAATTTCACCCGGTTGTGTAGACAAAATCCTCTATACCCATAGATGCCTATAAATTTATTCCAAGTCATAGAATAATTAGTTACATGAAGTATAAACTCAATTTGTGGAATTATAAGAAATTTTGAAGAAAAAATCCTCAAATTATTTCTATTCTAATTAGAATAGAAGTTTTATAGTAAGATTTATCTCAAGAAATTAAGGAAGAAAGAAAATTGGGCTTATTCCATAATGATATGCTCAAATTTCACTCTACAATGATGAATGATTTGACCTTTAGAGTATAACCGAATAAGAAAATGGAACAAAATAAAAGAAATCATGAAGAAAAATTGAAAGAAGAAGAAAAAAAATGTACCAAAAAAGGAAAAGGAGAATAAAAAGAAAATCTACCAAAAAAGGAAGAGGAGAATAACACTTTCTTTTCTTGACTTTGCATTCCTACATGAAGGGTGGGTGTTTTTCTATTTAAAGAGAGGAAGAGAAATGAAGTAGATTTATGAGAAAGAGAAAGAAATAGAGTGGTTACCTAACAACTAGAGAAATTGGGTATGGGAGAAAGAAAATGATAAAAGTGGTTGAAATAGTGGTTTTCAATTTGAATAATGACTAAGTTTTTTTTAAAATAAAAAAGGTTGTTACATTAATTAATTACTTTAATATTAGTAAAAAGTTTAATTCCTATGCACTAAAGTTTTTTTTGGTTGGGAGGAAATTGGAAGGAAGATAGGAGAGCAAAATGAAGGAAATTGGAAGGAAGGGGATCATTTTTTTTTTTTGTTTGGTTACAAAGAAAAATGCACAAGAAAAGATTAAACATTAAAAAAAAGAGTGTGAGGCCCACCTAATTTTTTTTTTGCCCACACTCGAGCGGAAAATCGAGGGGAAGTGTACAATTTTTTTATCATTCCGGCAACACCTCCTTGCAATATCATTTCATCCAAGCCCTCTTGTATAATGCATTTGATATATATGACGTCCTCCAACACGTCAATTCTATTTTCGATATTTTGTTTAAGAAATAATACAACACATTTTGAAAATTAATAAGTTGACATTACTTTTAAACTTGTTAAATTAAAAATAGTTAACTTTTCTATTTGATATTAATTAATATAATTATTAAATATAAATAAAAAATATGGACACGAATGCTTTTATATAAATATAAAAGTCTAACTTTTATTATATTTATTTACATTATATTGATAAATAAATTTATAATAAAATTGTTTTAACTTTTATGTTTCCATTAATTTTTTATATGATTCCATATTTATGATTGGAATAATCACTTAAAATGACATAAGAGTAAAATTATCATTTGACATCATTATCTTTCTCTTTCATGTTACTTTTCTATATAAACAAATAAGAGAAAATAATCATTTTTCTATTTTCTTTCCTCTTATTTTCCTTTCATCCAAATATACTTGTGAAAAATAAAAATTCACTCAATTTTTTCTTTTCAATTTCTTTCATTTCATTTCATTTTCTTTCCTCTTCTTTTTTTTTTTTTTCCTTTGCCAAATACACCCTAATAATATAAAACAGTTTTACATGCATTTGTCCATAATGACATGACAATTTTTAACAATTAAACTCATAGCCAAATTAATAATAGTAAAATATAAACTAATGTTACAAAATTATATTTATACTAAAATTACAATCTTATTTTGTATGTTCCACTAACTCTAAGCATAATTAATATACATATAAAATTGAAAAAAAAAAAAACATTCATTCATTTGATATTTTACATGGACAAATAGTTTGAAACATAAAAAAAACCCTAAATTGATATATGTTGTGAAATAGCATATAATTGAATGGCAATTTAAAATTATTTATATTAATAATATATCAAAATTAATCTCATTTTCAAAATTTTGATATGAAAGAAGTTGAATAATATTAGTTTAGTTTTACTCATTTATAATCTTTCTTTATTAAGGAATTAAAAATTAAAAATATGAAATATAAATTGAAATATCTAATTAGTTAAAAATCTAGAAAGTATTTAAATTTTTTTTATAAGTAATTAAAACATTTGCTAGTAAGTTTCTTACAAAAATGTTTAGTATAAATAAACTTTTTAAGTATTTAATTTAATTTTAATACATTATTAATGTAAACTTTTATATAATATTAGTCAATCATATATTATCACATCTACAACTTTTAATATTGTTATTAAGAAAATCAAACATTTTTAATAATATAGAAATACAATATCAAAAAATAATGGAATTTTTTTTATATTTTATCAAAAAATTGTAAACATTTTTGAGAAAAAAACACTGCTACAAAGGTGTATATGTTAGATTTAGAAGAAGGGAGAAGGGAAGAAAAATCTTTAATATACATCCCAAAGCATTGAGCTCTTTAAAATCCTCTAATAGTTATTTTTCAGAGTTTCTCCAAAATAGGATATTTTAGTAAAAAAAAATTAAATTTATCTATTTACCCCTTCTAGATTTTGAAGCATATCAATTATGTTTGGTTATTTTAATGAAAGGCAAAATTATAAAAAACACACCATAAACTATAGGGTTGTTCAAATCTAACAGAAAATCGATCCAAATAATTAAAAATAATAATAATAATTGAAAAAGACAGATTTGGATTGGTTCTTCTTTTATAAAAACTAATTAGTGCATTTTGATTTCCAATTTTACTTTTAAAAATCGATAGTATAAAACCCCATCCTTTTTAACCCATAGCTTCGTGTCCTTTTGTGGGTCCATCACTATGTCATGCATAATTAAAGATTCTAACGTCTTTCTAAGAAACTTACTCTTTTTCTCCATTGTTATTTTCAGTAGGAGAGTGGCACTTGAGATTAGGAGGGATAGATGCATGTACCACATTGCCCAATAAGCTCCTCTTTTCCATGCCAAGAAACAATACTCACATCTAGTGCCTTTAGAGATTGTATAGTCAAGTCTTCTTTGTTTGCTGGATTTGCTCCACTATGATTTCCTGAGCTAGCAACATCCTTCCTATTACCACTAGTAACCCTTCTTGGAGTCTTCTTTTTCATAATTCTCCTTTCTTCCTTACTATTATTCTCTACTTCAAACACATTCCCAAAACTCCTTTTTCACAACTTACCAAGTTGGGATTCTCCTTAATTAGGACAGTTAGGGTCCCTTTATTTTGGCACTTATTCTTCACTCCTGCAATAATCATATGACAATGAAGTTTTACTTTCACACTAACATCTTGCTTTGATGTCTCCAAGATCATGTAGCAAGTGGGGTCCATCTCTTTAACAACCCTTGATTTACTTACTCACGTCCCTTGCTTATTTTTTTTACATACTCTAGTTTCCCTTCATGTAGCACGAGATCAACCTTTGCATGTGTAATTGAATCCTCCAAAGCATCAGCTAGCTTCGTAAACCAATTCATGTGATTTTTACTAACTAATTTTTTCCTTTGCCTCTCTGTATTGTGCGAGATTTTGCCCCGCCTTTGACGATTAGCAATAATCTAATATCAATGCATGATATTCAGAAATCTTCACCGACATCATTATTGCAATTAGCAATTAGGGCTTCTTGTTTGTTGGCAATCATTGCAGCCATAAATAACCTTGACTCCAAGGGTTTTCACCTATTTCTCTATTAAAGGCCTTTTTTGGACACTTCCTTTATCATCGTTCATCTTATATTCTCTACCATAATGACCATAATATCCACACCTAATACATATATTATGTAGTCCTTCATATTTGATTTTGGGCCTTTCTCTATTAACACATATTCAACCCACCACTAACACAAATATGAGCAAATTTCCATTAAGCAACATTTAAGGAGTGACAATCAACCTTAAGAGGCAATCTCACCATACAACTAAAGTTAATAAAACATCCCCATAATATGCCATGTTAATGCATTTAAATCTAATCCACACCAAAGTTATATAAATAAAAAGCACCAAATTTGGCATCCAAGAACATAAGAAATATAGGAGGCATTTGGTAGGATGTTTGTAGGAATGCTATCCTTGAGAATAACTTTCCTAAGCATGCGTTTTTTAGAGTATTTGGTAATGAATTGAATTCTCGGAAATATTTTGCATATTTCCAAAAATACCGTTAGTAGAGGGTAGTGGATGACAGTGGTTTGGTAGCGGAGGGTAATTAACGGTGGGTGATAGTGGATAACAATAAGGGTAATTTGATATTTTTTACAGGGAAAAATATTCCCATCCCATGAGAATATTGTAATCCTATATGTGAGATGGAAATATTTTGGTGGAAATCTTAACACAAAATCAATCCCAAGAATGCAATATTCCCAAGAATATTTTTCCAACTCTTCTAATGAACAGCTACCAAATGCCCCCATAGTGATCAAAAACCATTCACGACCCTCCTTCAATGATTTTGTTCCTATCCTTTCCAATATAAAATGTTGCCATAAAAAGCAATTGCCAATATCCATTAAATCAACCCCCTCTTCGTATTTGCTTCCAAACTTAAAGTCTATTATTCATAGCCATGTAACCCACCTCTTTCCCTAATAGATTGATAATGAGGGCCTACTGCTATGGTGCACAATGATCTTTGAACACCTTGCTATCAAGAAAGAACCTCAGCCACAAACGATAACCATTCTATTTGTTTTAAGAGGCAAATGGAAAAATATGATTCATAAGCCACTTTTGTCCAAACTCTTTATAGCCCTTTTGGATTATATTTTGTAGGATTAAAAGGCATTTTATTAATATGATAATAAGAATGCATAGTAATTAATATATTTAGGTGTATAAAGATTTTTTGATACGTGCTCCACAGGACAAATTGGATATTCTACCACAAAGGGGGCAGGATGGAGATTTTAGCATGTCTGTAGGACCAATCACACGAGCAAGAGCAAAGAGGTTAAGAGAAGACTTTGGGAATTTGGCTAAAGCAATTGTGGAAGAGATGTATTAAGAATGGGCCAAGAAGATACCAACTCATCTATACTACTATGTAAAGAGGTTGGAGCATTTTAACTTCCTTTTTGGTCACATTTTATTTTCCATTATTATCCCTCAACTTCTCTTAACTTCTTTCAACTTTTCTTAACTTCTCTCAACTCCTCTAATTTTTGAATATTTTAAAAATAATAAAATCACTTCAATTTAATTTTTAAAAATAAATAAAAATAAAATTTTAAATTATTAATAAAAAAAGTGGATTGATAGGCACTTTAGTGCCTATCAATTCGCTAGTACTAATAGATAGCCTAAGATCTTGTTATTTGTTGCGAATTGGGCTTAGAAACTTGTTCTTGCCATATTGGGCCATTGTCTTATTTTGGTCTTGCTTAATTTAGTTAGTTTTAAATATTTAGGACATCTAAACTTTTAGTTATTTTATTTAGCCCATATTTTATGTTTTGTTTTATCCAACCTAATTCCTATCATTTAGCATCAGAACACTTCTTATTGGGCTTGGACTTAATTTAAGTGTTTAATCTAGTGTAAGAGGTTATAAATACCTCAAGGAGCATATTGTTTAGCAATTTTTGATTAATTGAAATTCTGTTTTGTTTTCTTTCAAGAAAACAGTCCTTTTGTGTGCAAGTGAGGTGAGTGATTTGCTTTGCTTGTTGCATCAAGAAATTGAGAGAATTCATCCTAAGGCAAGTTCTTTGTGATATTCAATCAATTTCTGTTCTATCTTTTCCCTGTTATCTACGTTTCCAAGGACAGGTTTCTTGGTGGTTTAGTAGGGAAGGTCTATATCCTAAATCTTATTTTCTATCAAAGTGTATACTTGAGGTTTCTGGATCTTTATATCCACAGGGTTCTATCATCATTTGGTATCATCATTTTGTTTTAAATTCAAAAAGATTGTGTTTAAATTCAGTTTTGATTCAAATCAAATTATATATCTTGTCTTTCCTTGGAATTTAAATTTTGATTTTAAATTTGATTTATATTAGATTCAGAAATGTTATGTTGCCCACGGTTTGCAGACATATACGGTTGACACCGTACAAAACTACTACAAAACGACAAAATTCCTACTGTAACAAGCTGCTGCTTGTTATCTCTCTCTCGTGTTATCTCTCTCCCGCCTAAAATCTTTTTTTTTCTTTTACGTTTCCCCAAAACACAGTCTCTTGGGGTCTCTTGCCCTTCAATCCCTAATCCCCACAACCACCACCTTCCGACAGTCTCTTACTTTCTCTTGCCGCCCTTCAATCCCTAATCCCCACAACCACCACCCTCCGACCACCACCAACCCGCCAAAGAATGCGGCTTCCACCGCAATCCAAAGCTTAGCGAACAAGTCTCGCCCCTAGCCTTATTGCAATGCCCCACACTAGCCGCCAAGCTTAGGAGTCCATTGTGAAGCCCGACGCCACCACCGCTAACCAACCAAAAGTTACTTCTTGATTTCTTAGATGAACCTCAAGATAGCCCGCGGTGGGTTGATAATCTCCGTTGCTGCATTATCATGTCGGACTTGTTTACATATTACATTTTGGGTCGATTTGATTCGCATTCCGTTCTAGAGAATTGATGAGTATGAATTTAATTTTTGAATCGTTATGCTGCATATGATTGTATTGGCTGTGGCACCTCATTTTTCTTCAAGGAGATTAAAGAGTAGTTTACATGTCTGTCTGATATATGTATTCACCCATTCAAAGATTCTGAAAGGCATCAGACATAGATTTTGATACTTACTGTAGTTTTGTATTTCAGGTGGAAACAGGCTAGTGTATACGCCTCGTATACATATGGTCCTGTAGGTAGAGATTTCAAGGTATTGGCTGAAACCTTGCTGTTGCTTTTCATCTTTAAATAAGAATATCTACTTTACTATTTATGTGATTCATAAATTCTTCTCATGGTTACTCTGCTGCAGCGGCCACTACAAGGTCATCTTAAATGTCTTGCAACTTTAGTTAAAGAACTCACTATGTTAACTTTTAAGCATGCTTGTTGTACTAATACCTGCTATTGTTGTTTATTGGGGAAAATGCTTCAGATTGTCCTCTTAGAAACCAGATACCACAGAGACCCTGTTGGAAGTGATGGAACCATTTTGGGGGATTCACAATGGTCATGGTTGGAGAGAGAGCTAAAGGGTCCTCCAACAGCCATTACCATAATTGGATCTTCTATTCAGGTACAATATTTAGTTGTCAATTGTTATGATTTCTGATATTAATCAATATGTAAATTTTATTCATGATAGTTAAACATAATAGATACTATGACATCTGCATCTTGACAAGTTTTGGCTACATTATAAACTGTTGCTTGTAATTTTGATGCTGTGGGAATATCTAAATTTGAATGAAAAGGGTAAAAAGAAAGAGGAAGTTTTATGTGGCTCAGCAAGTGGCTTTCTGCAGTTTAATATCTGTCCGGATTCTACTTATGATAATTAGCCTATCTCAATAGTATTCAGTTTTCTACTTGAAGTATTGTACCTAAGAATTGAGTTATGTTCGCTTTCTTTATGCAGATAATATGACATTTTTTCTATCTTCCTTATTGAATATTATTTGGCATGTTAGCGTTTTGGTTTTCTTAGCCATCAGAAGGCTACACAACTCACGAGAGATTCCAGTTACTCAATGTTTGATTCAGCAATGGATCCGGGAACTTTGGTCCGTACGGGGCAAAATCCATGCAACAATAAGAACAGCAAAGCCTCGCTGGGTCTATCTGAATAAAAATTCTTAAAACTATGGGGACAAATTAAAAAGAAAAAAAATAAAAAGGAAAAAAACTGGGAGAGTAGTACAAACTACATGATTTATTGCCATAAATTTCACTCATGGAATGCAGATTCCTACCGACTTGCATCCAGTTACTAATAAATCTGCCTTGGAGACAGTGTTAACGGTACTGTTACATATAGTTGAACACTGAGTCTACTGGTTTGCAATGTATGTATCTATATGCTTTGAACATCTTCAGAAGGTCTAGGTTGCATGGTTCTTTGGATACCGTGCAATTATATTCCAATTGAGTTTGTTATGTTATTTTATCACTAAATTATGTTTGCAGTGTAAGGAAATGCGTTTGACTGTTTGAAGCTTGAACTTTAATTAAGTGATTGTTGATTTCCCCTTATTACACGTTGGTGTTCTATGTGCTCACATTTTAAAATTGTTTTCCAATTGCTCAAGTGAAGTAGTCAAGTTTGTTTATCTTTTTAACGCCATTGACACATCAAGCTATTTCCTTTTTCTTGATTATCTGTTATGTTTACTCTAGAAACATGTGATGTGAACTTGGTCTTTGTGTAGCTTCGTTTGACCTTTTACATGATATGTGATTTAGATTTTTCTCCTTTATTATTATGCAAATTTCATTGACAATGTTCAAGGATATTCATATCGATATCTGTATTGTGAATGGACTTTATCATTGTTTTAGTTCCATAAAGATCAAATATACAATTTTTAGACTCTGGGAATTATGCTGTCAAACAATTTGGCTAGCCTTTGTAGTATAGTTTATTTATATTATACTTCATCTTTTTTCATATTTTTAATTGGATAAAGAATACATACTCTTACAAACTTTGCAGGTCTTGCATGCTGGTGGAAAATTTGGTGGGACCAACAATGGCTACTCTGTTTCAAGAGGTTTACATGGTGTTGGTCTATCTGTTGTTAATGCCTTGTCTGAGGTATGCCTCCTTTAACAATTTTGTCCTTTTTTGTCAGTTCAAGTTTACAATGCATATCTGAAAGCATTGCATAAAGAATTTCAGATGGATATAGATGTTATGACTTACATTTTCACACATGTTGCATATTCGTATTTGTCATATATTTAGATTTAGATATTAAATATTAACAAATAATACCATCGCTTTCATATTTTGTTTCCAGTCAAAGGTTGCTAGTCAATGTTACCTAAAGATCCTATTCGATATCTAATTTAACAGGTGCTAGAGGTAACAGTTTGGCGTGATGGATTAGAATACAAGCAACAGTATTCTCGTGGGAAGCCAGTGACAACTCTGACATGCCTTGTGCTTCCAGATGAAACAAAAGATAGACAAGAGACATGTATTAGGTTTTGGCTTGACAAAAAAGGTTCATATAATCTTATGTGATCATGCATTTTCTAGGTTATGGTTTGTCTATTAACTGTAAACTTCTGTCTTACATATGCTTCACTTTAATGTCAACTTAATAATGCAGTATTCACGACTGCTATTCAGTTTGACTACAACACAATAGCTGGACGCATTAGGGAGTTGGCATTCCTCAACCCAAAGGTGAAGTTGTTGTTTTAATAATTTCTATTTGTGATGTCTCATTCAACATCCACTTTCTCAGCTGAAATGGTCTTCAGTGTGGATAGTTCTTCATGACATTTTATTGATGGCTTTTCATTCTTTGCATGAGTGTTTTGATCGGTGACAAAATTCCTTTCATGACTAGAAGAACGGATACTTCTTCCTTGGTGTCAACAGAAATCATTAACCATTCATATGCTTTTATAGATGGCATTTTATGCTTGGTTATGCTTTGAATCTGCAAGTTATGCTGCTGATTGTTGTAGTGGCTTAAAGGGAAAAATAAATTCCATTTAAATTAAAGATAAATTATATGAAATTGGTAACAATTTAAGCTGTGCTTATAGTACTTCTACAGGTATAGTTTCATATTCACCTTAATCAAATCAAGAAACACCATCTATTGCTTATTGGACAATATACCCATGTTATACTCTCTTTCTTGTCAATATCATTGCTGATTGTGTTCTGTGCTTGGAAATTTGTTGAGTCCCTCTGTTAGTTGAATATTAGCTTGAATTTATCTTTCTGCTCATCTAACAAATGAGACTAAGTAGCTCGAAACATTCTCATTATGAGAAATGTTATTTTGCCATCCTTTTTATCAACATATATGGTGTCAACTGTACCTAAACCAGCAAAACGACAAAAGGAAAGAGTAAATATGATCAGCGGTACAAGCAAAAGAAAAGTGAAAAATTCAAAAACCAAAACCCCCACCCAAACCCGCGAGAGCGAGAACCACACCCACACCCGTGAAGAACCTCACCTTTCTTCCTCCCCCTTCACATTGTTGACTTATGCGAGCTTTGAACCTCTCTCCCGGATGGATTGTCTAAAAGTGTCCCCCCTCTCCTGCTAACTCATCCCCTAATCTGACCACCACGACCCACACCACTGGGAATCCACCACTGGGAATCCAGCTTCCACCACAATCGAAAGTGACAGCAAGCAAGCCACGCCCTAGCCTCACTGCAGTGCCCTTAAACCAGCCGGCAAGCCTTGACGGAACCCGGCGCCATCACCGCAGTACCCATATTGATGGTGTTATCTATTTTGAATTTTAGGTACACTCGTGGTTTTTCCTCTGCTTCTTATTATTTTCTTAACTTTCAATAATCCATTTTGAAGTTTTACAATTTGGAGAGTGAAAAAGATGAGATTTTTTTGAGTTGATCTAACATATTGTAACTTTTGGCCACTTTTTCGAGTCCTTTGTGTGTACAAGGTTGAAGGAGTTTGGTGATTTATGCGCGAAGTATGTCAGTTGTGTTTGCATTTGTTGCCACATTTCTATCTGACGACGATGGCCTTGACTATGTGTTTTGTTCTGTTTGTCCATGGTTGTTACTTATTCTGTGTTCCACTAGCTGGTTTTTTGGTCTAATGCAATTATGGGTTACCAACATGATAGATGGAATTGTTGAGAGATTTTGACTTGGCTGTTGGTGATGTGGACAATTTGAGTAACTAATCTGTTGGAGTTTAAGTTGATATTCATTATATTATTTTATCCAGTGCTTTGAGTTTGGGGTGTTTGTTTTCCTTAAATTGATTTGTTTTCAGTTATGTTAGGTCAATTCCTTTAACCTATTGCATAGTTGAGTTTGTTGATGTTGGTTCTACTAACCTAGTTGTACTTAGAAAGTGCTCCTGGTCCATTGAAATGCAAGTTATATATTTATAGGCTCCTGAACCTGTTTTACAAATTGGAGTAGCTGCTTGTGTTCTTGCAGTCGAAGCCCTACTATGCATGATCTGTAAGGGATAGCTTGTTCTCCTTGTACTCCTCATTCAATGATTTATCTCTCTCCCATACTAGTCTCTAGGCTATATGCTACTTTTGTCTTGTGTGGTCAATTGTTTGAGGAGTTTCTGCTTAGCCAATGGAATAGCTACTTAGCTCAATGCTCTATTGAATTGAATATTTACTCGATTACATTACGTCTTTGTGGCCTAGAACTAATGAATTTATTTATTTATTTTCTTGGAAATTTTAATGACACTTGTAAATATGCTTTTGAAGCTGTGGATGCTAGTGTTCAATTAAACATGGTTTTGAAAGATGGTAGATATGTAGGGCATTTCTGGCTGTGTCAGAAAGAAAATTTACCTTGCTGCTTCTTCATAGTGATGTTTATTATGGAAAGAATCCAATCAATGTAGTTTTAGCTATAGCCACTTAAAAACCTAGCAACATCTGTGTTTAAGATTCCCTAACTGGTGAGCTCATCAAATGTGTAAACTAGATGTCCAAAATTCTGTCGAAATAAGATATTTACTTGCTCTTGATGAACTTGTGATCTTTAACCTTAATTAGAAAACAAATATACCTCTTGAAGGGAGGGTAGAAAAATGATAAGATTTTAAAAGCGAGTTTTGAAAAGCTATTTTATCCGAGATATGGATCACGAACAATCTTTGCCTCTGCCTTTGTGCATACAGCAAAGCTTTCCAAACTGAGAGAAGGATTGCTATATATGGAACTCAGATTTTCATTTTCTTGTGCTTGTGTTTAGTAGCCGTAAGAATAAGAATGCATTCTTGTGCGTTTTAGACTAGTAGTTTTATCCTTTTGCCTTTATGCTAATAACTGTTAGCAAACTACTATAGTAAAGTTGGTTGAATAAAATATTAGCTTGTGCACCTATTAGCTAGGATTTGGCTATCTGCTAGTCCGTATTCCATGAATCTACACACTGTATTCGATGATTGGTAACAATAACTAAATTCTTTTTAAGACAACCTGAAGGATCTTGTTAAAGACTACAGGACTGGTGATAAGATTATTGGGTAATGTTACTTTTAGCAAGGGATTTGGTTATCTGCTTGTTCTTGGCCTGTCTGTCTATATTTTGTATTTGATGAATGATAATACTAACTAAATTCATTTTAAGACAATCTGAAGGATGTTATTATAGACTAGAGTATCAGTAATGAAATTATTGTGGTAGTGTTACTTCCAAATATCAGTTTTTCTTGGAATTGGGTAACTTCCTTTCCCATTAAACTTGTTCTTGTTCTTGTTGTCTGTCTGTTTTTTAAAAAATAAAATAAAATAAAATCATTGCATAAAAGTAAAGTATTTGGATCAGCTTTCTTTTACATTGTGATGATGACTTGGAAGATAGGTATGAGAATTATAATTTGAAATAGGATGAAGCAAATTAACTTTCTACTGACTTAGTTAACCATGTGTGGCCTGTGGTATTAATTGTTATTGGGCTTAAATAGTATGTACTGTGTTGGAATGCGTGGTTATTAACATTTGGTGTTTTATTATAGGTGAGTCAACGTCATACTGTTCGAGCAATATCATTTGATACTGGAGGCGAAATGGGGCAGCGGAAAGCAAATGCTAGAAGTCGTGCTACGGAGTTTGTCATGCTATTATTAGTTGTTTGGTTTGGGAGGGGGTGAATGTTGGGAAAGTTGGCAATACATCCTGCTTTCCCCAAGTAAGTGGGGTTGGATAATATGCATGGGTTCAACTTAAAGTTAATAGGTAATATTAAACAGAGCTTCATTGAATATTGGTGGTTGTGTAAACTTTATAATGGTGTGATGTAGTTGACCTAAGGGCCAATTGGAAATGAGTGTTTTGTCATAATTCGTGATAATAGGTACAGTGATGATGTTTAAATAAAGTAGAGGACCAAACCAATTTCACAAGCAAAGCAATTCAACCCATACTGATAGCCTAATAATTGTGATTAGTCCACCACAAAACACTTGTTATTGTCAGTTTATTCCCAGTTCTTTTCTAAGAACCCTTTTTGTTGAAGCAACTTTAATTTGTCCTACACATTTTGTTTGGTGATAAATTTTTTCGTACAACCTTCACCTTAGTATGGGACTGGTAAGAAGTTATATCATTTTCTATTTGTTAGTTGTTGTTTTTGTTTGGTTATAATTTGTATTTGCCACCTTAGATTCTGTTATAAATGCTTTTTTGATTCATGAAATTAGTCAGATATGTTAGATTTTATAAGAAATGATTTGCGAATCCCTCATTTCTTCTATTTGACGAATTTATCAGTGTAACTTTTTCATTGTCTTTACTTGGATTTGCATTTCCCTGTAATCCTTCTTTTGCAATACAAATTGTTCCATGTATTAGATTAAATATTCATAATGTATTCTAACTGTAGATATCTTTTCAATTGGCAGGCCAACATGTGAAGGATGTGTCGCCAAATGGAGATTCTACATCGATCCTGAGTTTTATCCTTCTGCGGTCGGTGACGGCGGGAGCCGTTAGTCCATATAATGTCTTTTACGAAAATTTAATTTTAGTTTTATTTAGTGGTACAATGAATTATATGCTTATCTTACAATATTGTGTACAGATCAAAGAAGTGATAGTAAAGAATGGTCTGCTGACCCCGATAGCCCGGGAGCTAAAGGTGTGGCTAGACGGGCAAAGAAGCGTGATAGGAAGAATCAAGCAAATGTAAGTGTTAAGTAATACAAATGTGATCTATGTAATAAATGCATTTAAAATGAGGGACTGTATGAGTATTTTGCATTGTTTTGGTTAGGATAAGAGGGGAAGCTATGGCAGGTCTCTTGCTGAGAAAGGTTCTCGCCAGTCTAGTCATGGAGTGGTAAATCACGCCGTACTTGTTGTATTGCTTTATGATGTAGTTATTTAGATAATTTTCTGTTGTGGCATCCATAGTGATTTTGTAAACCTAGATGTACTGATTGCAATGCGTGTGAATTTTAAATTTGCTTTTGGTGCGGTGTTCACCTTTCCGATTGCGTGTCGTGCCAAATTTGACTGAACGACAGTCGAGCTTGTGAAGGAGATGGGATTTGGCACAGTATTTGATGTCAAGTGCCGAATCGAGCGGGTATTATGCTTGGAGCTAGTCAATGCACTGGATATAACCAAGATGTGTATTTTCGTGAAGGGTGAGCCGATCCCACTTACATATCATGATGTAGGCATGGTTTTTGACTTGCCGGCTTGTATTACAACCTACCTGTTTGTCATTGCTATTTATTTTTTTTTGGTACATGATGAGTAAGGATGCTAACCATGCAATATTAGGGTTGGAGATTCCTACATCATTGACTGAAGAGCAGAAGCTTTTGTTGAATGATTTTGACGGGGTCACTGATCGCAAGTTAGAGCAGATGATCCAGCAGGGCAAAGTTGATGATAGCTTCAGGCGAGCCTTCATCCTGTATATTATGTCTGGGTTCTTCTGCCCAACATCGAAGATGGCACCTAGTCCAAAGTTATTTGGTGCCATTGTTGATGTTGAAAATGTCAAAAAGTATAATTGGAGCCAGTTCATCTTGATTGGCTTGTAGTTCAAATCACAAGCTACAAGTCAAGTCATCGGAAGACGGGGAGCATCGGCGGCTGCCTTTTCTTCCTGATGGTATGTAATGCATCATTATTTTTCTATTGCAGTGAAGCTTCTTGAAAAGCCTTTCTACTGATAGTTTATCATGCTTGTGTATACTTGTCTATTGCCTATACATACGTATATGTCGGTAACCTAATTTGTGATTTGACTTGGCATTGCACAGATTATATACCTTCATCGCCGCCGCTTGGTGTTAGGGATCCGGCATCCACTGGTTCATTACTAGCATATTGGGATGAAGAAAGGGTGCGAAGTCGGATTCGCATAGAGAGAAGCTTAAAACAGGTAACTCGGGTAAATAGGATTATAGTCTGATTAAAAATAGTTACGTGGTTCTTGTTTTTCCATGAGATTAAGGTCAATAACTTAATTTCGAAGTATTTGGTATTGTGTATTTTCCACCGCTTTTCTTCATGCCATCCGTTGAATTTTTTGATAGGGCATATTGTATCGCTTTTCGGCGTAGAAGTGAGCTATATGATGAAGTGTGGTTAAAGAAGACTTATAAGCCAGAGGTAATGGGGATTATTTAATGCCTCAATAATTGAGAAGGTTTACGATTTAAGCATATTTTCCTTATGTTATCCAAAAAAATTGATTAGCTTTTTGATAGGTCAATGGTTTATTTAAAATTATGGTTTTATTATATTTTATAATTTTATTTGTGAATTTAGTTATTGATTTTCGTTGCACAAGTATGAAGTCCAAAACTGTTATTATAAAGTCCTTGATTCTTAATATATGCATTTACGTGAGTATATGCAATTTGTAAAAGGTGGATTCAGTGGGAGTGATTAAAGATTTAGGGTGGCATCGTAAATGAGGGAGATGCTAGCATCCGTTGTCTTTTTTGTGCATAATTGGATGGATTTTGAGCCGAAGCTGATTCTCACTTCCTTAAATTGATGTCTTTTATTTTTGAAGCACTTATTTCTACTGAAGTTCTATTATGCTTGTGCCCACTTGCAAATTTTTTATTTCCCTTGACATAATCATGTGTATGCAGATTGTGCAGGACTGGGTTGTGGCACATTTGCAGATGCTGAAGGATATGGATGATGCCATTCTGGCGAGCAAATCGATGCGCGCCGTTTTGTCCCTAATTTGCCAAGCTTCAAGGAGGCCGAACCTGCTGCTTATGAGAAGAAGAAGAAAGTGGTAGGGGTTGATTCAGATATTCGGGATGACCCTTCGCACTTGACCGGGAAAGGGGAAGAGAAAATGCTACTTGATCTTTATACGTACTGCACCCAGGCAGGGGTTGCAAGCGAGTATGGATATTTACTTGAACGCTTTTTGCCCCAGTCTAGATACTTGTAATGAGCAAACTTACTTCAAATGATATTTCTCTAATTACTTTGGGTATGTGATTCAGGAATTTGGTTAGCATGTTTGGCGATGTCTGGATCGGCATGATGCTCAAACACTTGGGCCCAAATTTGGATTAGTAATTATGTAATAATAACTCTTAATATCAGTGTTTTAGTTTGAATTGCATACTTGCCTTGGAGTGAACTGGTTAGTAACGAATATTCAATTGTTGTGTCAGGTTGTTACTTTTATGGGGCGATGTTTAATGAGTCGGCGACGAAAGGCGAGGCGCCGTAATTGTTTGCCTTCATATTTCATGGTGATGTCATCTAACTTAGATATGTTTGACATGCATATTTTAATTCAGAATTGGTTCGGTGTGCTTATGTTTGTTTCTCTGAATTTAGGAGAAGGTCGCACATGGTTTGGAAGCCTTCAGGAGACGTCGCCACCAACCATGGGATACGCTACCGACTGGTTTCGGGGACCTTCAATCTGTCATTGCCACTAGCAACCTGGTATTCAATTTCATCGTCTGTGTCAGTCCATTTTATATAATATGGTTATAGGGTAATGATATTTTCTACGTTATTGGTAAAGGTGTTTACGCCTATTGTGTTTGATCACCACTGGTGGTGCTATGCTTTCAACCGGGAAAAGAAGAGGTTATATGTGTTAGACTCTTTAGGGGGAAGGCATAAGGGTGACAAGGCTCATCTTGACAAACTGGCGGTATGGCGCTACAAATAACTTGATTACTTTATTTTATACGTATCCTCAGTATTTGGCTGTTAAAAAGTCCATTGAATCTATTCTTTTTTCTAAACTTGTAGAGTTGATGGCATAGTTGGTAATCACTTGTTCACTCTTTCTATCCTTTGTACAATATTATATGAATATAGAAGGAATCCAGCAAATATTTGATGGAGCAAAATTTAAACCTTTTTGAGTTCTTTGTATTTGAGCTAAAGCCTTGATTGAGTTTTCACTCCATTTCAATAGCAAAGAAGTTGTTAGTAGTCTCTTTGTATCATGCATTTTGGTAAACATTGTAGAAAATAGAAGGATAGTTAATGGTCAATGGTGGACACTGTAAGTCAATGAAGAAAACGGATGTCATGTGAGGATACATCCATAGTGAAATTAAGGAAAATGGAGCAAGAAGTAAACAGGGAGTGTCTAGTAGTAATCTTATATTACCATTAGGATGATATTGGTTAATAGCATTTAAAAATGAAATTGTTGACTTCCTTGGTAGTAGAAAATGCATGCTCTGAATGTGAAAATGACTGGTACAAATGCAAACTAAAAAATGCATCCGCTATGTGCTGCCGAATTATATTGAATCTATTTCATTCTGTCAACCTGTAGGCCACTCGTTTCAAGGAGATGTTGGTGTTAACAGTGCCGACGTTGAATCCTAATGAAGTGGAATTGAGAGTTGAAAGTATTTTCCTGCCAAAACAAAAGAATAGGTGAGTTGTAGTGTGTTTTATTTATAAAATTTACTCTTCTATATTCATCAATTGGATCTATCATGTTAGCATAACTTGTTGTTTGGGGTTTTCGCCTTGTATGGTTCTTGTGAAGTGATGATTGTGGTTTGTACACCATTAAGTACATGGAGATGTGGGATGGGGTCACAACATACGAGGGAGGCAGCACCATGCCTGATTGGGTGAGGTGAGCTTTCTATTGTTTGGTCAGTATCTTGGAACTATAGTAGTTTAGTTTCACATTATCTAACATTACAAGTTCGATTGCCACGGGATGAGGTGAAAGGTTGCGGCGTGAGTTGCTAACCAGGTTGGGTATTAGATAAGAGAAATGTGTGCAGAGCAAAAGTTGCACACGATCTGAGGAGTTGATCTTGGCTATCAACGGCATCCCCATTCGCTGCCCGTACCCCATCAGGTGCAGATGTCTCTTCTTGTCGCATGGACACTCCAATACAGGCCTCTACTAGCACTGCCAATCGAGATTCTTGGTGTATGAAGATAATGCCAAAGGTTTGTGCATAGATTGATGGACATGAAGTAGTTATATGCATAGACAGGCTTTAATGATTGTTAAATATAATTAGTATGTCAATTTGATTGTTAAATATTTCCTGACTATGTTAAAAGGTGTTGATGGTGAAGATGGTAGGGACAATTAAAACCCAGAGAAGCTTGAGATCAACCAAGTTGCAACGAGGTCAAGACTTACGGAAGAAAGCGAAAGCCTGCACCTAGAACGAGAACCCCCTACACACCATTGCGTCGTTTGAGGCCAAGAAAGTGATAGTGGCATACAATTCTGTTTTGGTCTTTTTGAGTGATGAGGCTGGCCTATCCTTTGTCCCGACTGTCTTAGGGGAACAATTTTATGTATAATTGGTAAGGAATACAATGATAGGTTTGCAATGGTCTGCTCCAAAAGTCCTCATCTTTGTTTATGCACACCAAATTGATAATTCCTACACCACTGCTTTTGAAAATAAAAGAGAAGACTTGATAAAATCATTTGAACATGGGGCTGTGGTTCCTCTAAAAGGAAAGACTCGGAGTTTTGCTTCTCTGATGCATGGTACAAATATTCAGTATAGTGCGATATTTTGTGAGAATATGTATGTATGCGTATATCAAGTTATGTATTTTTTTTTTTAAAGGTTTATGGTTTTATGTGCTTAGGTCTCTTAAATGTTCACATGCAGCAAGTATTTGGTGCTACAAAATGATATCTCTGTTAGGTGAATGCGGTTGCTGACATGGAGATTTGAAGAAAAGGTGTTGACCTAGACAGATGCATCCATGCACATAACCTGTGTAAGAAAAGACTCAAGTCTCTTCAAAAGGAAGCTTATAGTAGTTTGGGATTACAGTGTTAGATTAAATATGCCACAAGACTTCACGAAGGTGGTCTACAAACACTTTAAGCTGAAAATACCTGATGGGCAAAAATGAGAGGAGAAAATGAACATGAGACCTACTAAGTAGAAACACAGGAGCTTGTTAACCTGTTGAGCATCTCCCCTCATGATTGATTGAAGTCCACATTTTGTTGTTGTGTCATACTTGGGTAGCTTTCCCCTGTCAACTTGTATCATTTCATTTTTACCTTTAGTGGTGTTAGAACATAGGTAATATGTATTTATTCCAACATCCATAAGTAGAAACACAGAGAGCTGAAAATATTATTTGATTTAAGATGTTTGTGCCTTACTTGAACAAAATTTAAATGTGTATCTTGTGTTGACACACTTTGTAACAATTTAGCTATGATTGTGATTTATAAAAATTTTCTTTCGTCACTTGAATTTGTGAAATTAATAACGTGACTCATTTAATTTCGACAATGTTATCATTTGTTATGAGTGGACACTTCTGGTTCCAAATTTCGTAATTCTTTGATCTGTAAGAAGTAGTTATGGTCTACTCTTGACCCAAAAATCAAATGAAAAAAATTCTCTTCTAATTATTTCTCTAAAACAAACTGTGATCCATGAGCTCAATTACTTTAGAAAAATAATTGCTGCAGAAGTTTATAATTTATGAGTCCAACTAGTAATGAAGGATCAATTGGATACGAATCTTCCAGTAATGGTGTACATAGACTAAGTGATAATGATTGGAGTTTATATATTCACATAAGTGATGAGGCACATCATCAACCATATATTTTTTCTCATAAAGTTTCCCTAAATTCAATACCTTTCAACCACTAAACATGGCTTATGCCAATACCTTAGAAACTGAACATGGTTGGTAACTGCACCCAAAAAGCTGGTAACTTTAGTTCAAAAAGCTAGTAACTTTATTAAAAAGCTGGTAATTTCTCAGGTTCCTGATTTTTGGTTCTATTTCCTTTGGGGAAAGGATGGGTGCATCCAAACAAGTTATGACCGCGCCCCTTCATGCTTGGTTGATGAGGGGAGCTTCATTCCCGCTTGGGGAGTGCCTTCAAATACCTGATTACGAAACTGAACATGGTTGGTAACTGCACCCAAAAAGATGGTAACTTTAGTTCAAAAAGCTAGTAACTTCTTTTAAAAGCTGGTAACTTATCAGTTACTTTGAGTTTTCTTCCTATTAGCCTTGTAGAATGCATTGGTGCATCCAAACAACTTATGACCGCCCCCCTTCATGCTAGATTGGTGAGCGGACCATCATTCCCACTTGGGAAGTGTCTTGAAATGCCTAATTACGAAACTGAACATGGTTGGTAACTGCACCCAAAAAGATGGTAACTTTAGTTCAAAAAGCTAGTAACTTCTTTTAAAAGCTGGTAACTTATCAGTTACTTTGAGTTTTCTTCCTATTGGCCTTGTAGAATGCATTGGTGCATCCAAATAACTTATGACCGCCCCCTTTCATGCTAGGTTGGTGAGGGGACCATCATTCCTACTTGGGAAGTGTCTTGAAATGCCTAATTATGAAACTGAACATGGTTCGTAACTGCACCCAAAAAGCTGGTAACTTTAGTTTAAAAAGCTAGTAACTTTATTAAAAAGCTGGTAACTTCTCAGGTTCCTGATTTTTGGTTCTATTTCCCTTGGGGAAAGGATGGGTGCATCCAAACAAGTTATGACTGCACACCTTCATGCTAGGTTGGTCAGGGGAGCTTCATTCCCGCTTGGGGAGTGCCTTCAAATACCTGATTACGAAACTGAATATGGTTAGTAACTACACCCAAAAAGTTGGTAGCTTCAGTTCCAGAAGCTAGTAACTTCTTTTAGAAGCTGGTAACACTATCAGTTACTTTGAGTTTTCTTCCTATTGGCCTTGTAGAATGCATTGGTGCATCCAAACAACTTATGACCACCCCCTTCATTGCTAGGTTGGTGACGGGACCATCATTCCCACTTAGGAAGTGCCTTGAAATGCCTAATTACGAAATTGAATATGGTTGGTATTTGCACCGAAAAAGCTGGTAACTTTAGTTCAAAAAAAGGTAATAACTTTTAATAAAAGCTGGTAACTTATCAATTACTTTGAGTTTTCTTTCTATTGGGCTTGCAGGATGCATTGGTGCATCCAAATAAGTTAAAACCACATATCTTCATGCTACAAACCTTTAACAGTTTGTTAAATTCTTAAGAAAATGTATATCACAAATGATATCTCTCAACCTATTGTTACATAAATTTAGTCAAAAAGCTATAACCTCCACAAATTTATATAACCTCAACATTTAAGTACACTTTAAATTGTCACCCCAAGAGGCATGCTCTGATAGCTAAATCAGGAAAGTTATAAACAATAAGACCGACATATCGATGGGCAGTTAATTGGACAAGAGTTCAAAGCTTTTCGCTCTGACTTATTGGCTTGCATCTGATTTTACTCTTTCAAAGTTACCCTTGACAGTACCAAATAAATTAAACATGCAATATACAAATCCACTGCAAGATACCAATCAATTCTTCATAATCCAAATCATACTTTGTTATACAATATTCATTTTTATTATAGCCAATTAAAATTGCAAATAGTATATTTGAAGGCACATGGATATTATGCAATATCCACCATAAAACTTTCCTACACCACATAGTACTACAAAGAACAGATAATTGTAAATAACTCAAGTGCCATCAAATAAACTGTCTACTCTATTACCCTTTTAGACTCCAAATACAAAAAATTAAAACAAAAAAAATCAAAATCTTATAGCATTGATCTGTGCCCTCCCAAATATTGTCCAATATGCTCCAGATATTGTGTGATTTCCTATTTGCCTACTTCCCTTGTCTTGTTATGCAGCACATCCATAGTAACAAAACAAAAAAGATGTGCTTCATGACTGTAAGTGTCCTTGGAAAAAAAATTGGCTATGTAAAATGTACACCTGTAATCCTGGTCCTGCACATAAAATATTAAAACATAAGGAATAAATGAGAAAAATTTTTGTTATTTTAACTATAACAAATGCACTACTAATAATCCACTTACCTATACAAAAAGGAAGGCATCATTCTCCATTTACATTAGCTAGTATATCTGTATTGCTTACATATAGCAAATATCGTCAGTCAAAAAGTCAAAATCCTTAACATAATATTACAATGACTCCGCAACATTTTCAGAACTGTCCTTAGCATATGTGCGACTGGGGAGGTGTTCCTGCGGATCAATATAAGGCGATAGTATAAGTAAAATAATCCCAAATTAGACGCAAAAATACCCAACTTGTTTTACATGCCTGCATAGATAGTCCAATATTGGCAGTAAAGCCTTCGAGCAATGACACAAATCCACCTTGTTGAACAATTGATAGTTCTGAAACCAAACAAGTTTCTTCACAATTGGGAACTGCATCAGCTTCATTGACAGGAATACCCCTGCTCTGGCTCTAAGCAATATTAGACAAGCAACAATTAGTGCTCACTTCATGTCACACTCGTGGTAGTTGAATCATTGTTAATTGTCCATCCCTATGAATCTATCCCTATGAATCTGGCTCGCAAAATCAACATTCTCACTAAGTGCATGTAAGAATAAAATAATAGATACCATAAGTCCATAAATACATCGCAACAATCATTACACAATATGGACCATTTTTTCCATATTCAAATAATAGATGCACAACATCCTACAAAACAAAGTATTTCCTGAATTTAAACATCATCTCGTCAATACAATTTATCTCACAATTCACATCAAATACCAACAACAAAGTGGAAAAAAAAAATAATTTGCATATGTAGATTAAGACCAAACCGAAGTTACAGATTTAATGTTAAATCCATGCACACACACAACATGAAATTTTCATCAGTCACATTCATTGTAGGTCCAACCTCCACCGAGGACTGTATGGAGAAGTTGCTTCCACGTTGCTGGATGACAAGTCCGTCAATGGAGTCCTACAGGTTGCAATCGAAATCAAACATTAAGATTTATTTCCATTGATACCATTTGAGTAAACACAAACAATAACAGATGATATAATAAACTAACCTTCATAATTGACTTGACACCATTCATGCTTTGCTTTCTATATTTCTGCACAACCTTCTCGCCATGAGAGATTTTTCTCTTTGAGGGTGGTCGACCTTTACGTGCTACACGGGAAGGGCTACGAATTTGAATCGGCTGATCCATACACCCCTCACCCATGGTGGCCTCTGAGCAAGTGTCCTTACAAGTTGCATTCATTTCCTTTTGAGAAGAAGCCATTCCATGCATATCACCAAGGACTTTATCCAGTGCACTATGGAGGAGATTGCTTGCATCATTAGATTCTGCAGCTACTTCTGCCACATTATAGAAATGCTTGCACAACTTATCAAATCTATCTGACCTTGGTTTTAACTCAGTCACATCATAACTGCTTCTAATGTATGAATGTCTCCACTTGATTTTCTTGCTCCATCTTGCCAAAATATACTTCGAAGCCACATGCTTTACTCTTTCAAGAGCAAGCACAGAAAGTGAGTGCCTACACATAATGCCCCTAAATTCAAACAACAAGCATTGGCAGCTGACATCATGATTTTCACGATTAAATTTAACTTCATACAAAACCTCCTTCACATAGCTACCAACCAAAAGCTCCTCAAACACATTGTAAGTGGCAATAATCCCCTCCACACATTTGATGGATGTGCCACAATTCATTTTCCCTCTGAATTCAGCTTGAACTTCATTAAACTTTGCATGTGTGTATTCCGCTTGAAATTGTTTTTCAATGAGAGAGTTTGACCCACAGGGAATTGTAGTATTCATGGACCGAAAATCTGCTTCAAACTCCCTTTCTGCCCTGCTCCTAAGAGCATTGTCATACTGCTTCACAAATTGTTGCAGGCTTGTTTTAGAGTTGACATATCCGTCAAAGAAAGCATGTATGCTCTCACTACGTTGGGTGGTGGACAACCCTGCCCAGAAGTACTTCCTCAACAAGACTGGAACCCACCTATGTCGCTCATTGAACAATCCACTCAGCCATTCATTTTGTTCAAGTTGAAATTCTTTCACAAACAAACACCATTTGTCATTAAATTCTTGCTCCGTGAGAGTGTCATAAATGGCTTCCTTCATTGCATATTTCATTCCCTTATATGCTGCATATCCTTTGAGTTTATCAGGGATCTTTCTCATTATGTGCCACAAGCACCACCTATGACGCGTTTTGGGCAAAGCTATCCCAATTGCTTTCTGCATAGCCTTACATTGGTCAGTTACTAGACCTCCAGGATGCTTCCCACCCATGCATCTAATCCAGCATTCAAAAAGCCAAACAAATGATTAGTATCTTCACCTGAAAGCAAACCACAGCCAAACAAGATCGATTGGCCATGGTGGTTTACACCCACAAATGCCGCAAATGGCATCTCATACTTATTTGTCAAATACGTTGTGTCAAAACTCACAACATCTCCGAAGGCTTCATATGCAGCTCTACTCCTAGCATCTGCCCAAAATATATTTCTCACACGAAACTGATCATCAAAATCAATGTCATACCAAAAATTACAATTCAGCTCCTTCATCCTATCAAAGTAATTTATCAAAGCTTTGGCATCTCCTTCCTTCCCAATCGCACGTCTTTCCTTATTAATGTAGTTCCTCACATCTTGTTCAACAAACGGAAGATTCTCGTACCCTCCTGCATCTTGTACAAGAGCTTGGAATGTCTTCTTGATCCTCACTCACTGCCTCATCATTTAGCTCGGATTCTCTTCACATGCAGACTGATATTCTTATTTGCCTTATACATTCTTGATTTCGTAGGGCTAATATCATGACTATGGTCAAGAATAACTGACTTTATAGACCATAAACCGTCTGATGCCTTGCTTGCAGTAATCTTTGCCACGACATTTTGCAACTTGTGTAGGTAGTGTCTTCAATGTTCTTTGGGATTTTTGACACCCAGCTTCCTCGTGTGCAAGCAAGCATCAGATAATTTAACTCCCCATCATCTCCTTTTTTGAATTCCGTATTTTCCATCCAAAGCCCATCACATTTGCATACTTTTGGTAAAATGCCTTTATTTCTTGATCGAATGAAATATCATCCCAACACTTGGCTCAACTATTTTACTATTGCCCTTAAAGGTATCAACTTCCGGTATGGATCCAACAACCTAGTTCGCATCACCACCACTTGTATCTTGCATGAAGTTTTGGTGCATGTGATGGACCAACCTACACAAAATAGGACAAGAAAATTAAGCGGGCTCTGCTTCAATATGAAAGAGTACCCTCCTTTGCATCATGTGTTCTTTCATTTTTATTGAATAATTCATCCAAAAATAAAAGTCATTATCGTAATTCATTACAACTTCATAATCCTCTGATAACTTACTGATAGTATAACACAACTTATTCTTTGGGATAGCTATCACTATCTATATAAGTGGTATTAGCACAAAGCAAATAATTTAACTGAAAAAATATGTTTATCATTATCAACAAAGCATAAATAGATGATTTTATGTAGCGACTAAAGAAAGAGAGCCTTCAAACATTCAATTATTTCTTTAGCATTAGCAACACTCCTAAAAACTCCTAAAAACATGTTGCATTGGAAGTAGACAGTATCAAAGTACATACCAACATAAATTACATGAATTTGACATTTTCCATCAAAGTCACAAAGTATATTTAAGCTAGATTGGTGAGGTTTTGCTTCATCTCCACATGGGGAGTGACTTGATATGCCTAAATAAGCACCTGCACTTAGTTGGTAACTACACCTAAAAAGCTAGTAACTTTAGTTTAATAAGCTAGTAATATTTTTAAAAAGCTGGTAACTTTTCAGGAACTAAGTTTTGGTTCTATTTCCCTTGGGGAATAGATGGATGTATCCAAACAACTTAAAATCACACTCCTTCATGCTAGGTTAGTCAGGGGAGCTTCATTCCTACATGGGGAGCGACTTGATATGCCTAAGTAAGAACCTGCACTTGGTTGGTAACTACACATAAAAAGATAGTAACTTTAGTTTAATAAGCTAGTAACTTTTTTAAAAAGCTGGTAACTTTTCAGTAACTAAGTTTTGGTTCTATTTCTCTTAGGGAATAGATGGGTGTATCCAAACAACTTAAAACCACACTCCTTCATGCTAGGTTAGTCAGGGGAGCTTCATTCCCACATGGAGAGCGACTTGATATGCCTAAGTAAGAACCTGCACTTGGTTGGTAACTACACATAAAAAGCTAGTAACTTTAGTTTAATAAGTTAGTAACTTTTTTAAAAAGCTGGTAACTTTTCAGTAACTAAGTTTTGGTTCTATTTCTCTTGGGGAATAGATGGGTGTATCCAAACAACTTAAAACCACACTCCTTCATGCTAGGTTAGTCGGGAGCTTCATTCCCACATGGGAGCGACTTGATATGCCTAAGTAAGAACTGCACTTGGTTGGTAACTAAACCTAAAAGCTAGTAACTTTAGTTTATTAAGCTAGTAACTTTTTAAAAAGTGGTAACTTTTCAAGAACTAAGTTTTGGTTCTATTTCCCTTGGGGAATAGATGGGTGTATCCAAACAACTTAAAACCACACTCCTTCATGCTAGGTTAGTCAGGGGAGCTTCATTCCAACATGGAGAGTCACTTGATACGCTTATGTAAGAACCTGCACTTGGTTGGTAATTACACCTAAAATGCTAGTAACTTTAGTTTCATAATCTAGTAACTTTTTTAAAAAGCTGGTAACTTTTCAGTAACTAAGTTTTCATTCTATTTCCCTTGGGGAATGGATGAGTGTATCGAAATAAGTTAAAACCACACCCCTTCATGTTAGGTTGGTGAGCGGAGCTTCATTCCCATGTGGGGAGTGACTTGATATGTCTAAGTAAAAACCTCACACTTGGTTGGTAATTATACCTAAAGCGCTAGTAACTTTAGTTTAATAAACTAGTAACTTTTTATAAAAACTGATAACTTTTCAGGTACTGAGTTTTGGTTCTACTTGTAATTTGCATTTTCCACCAAAATCACAAAGTACATATAAGCTACATTACATGTTTTCAGTTATTCATACTTTGATCTCTTTAGACACATTCACAAGAAGCTTACCAAGATAAAAAAGATCCAAAATTATTGCCTCCACTACATGCTATATGTCTCCTTTTCATACAGGGAGTGAATCTCTTATTAGAGAGTAAAACAACTATGGTCTTCTATGTTTATAACAAGATGTTCAGTTTATGAATAAATGTGCAGATTACTTACTTTGCCTAAAGCATGACAAATATTCACTAAACAATCTTATAACCAATAATCAAGACAATCTTTGCTAATATTTCTCTGATTATAAAAAACTATGCTAAGTGACAACCAAATTTTACCCTCAATGACAATCATTATGTTATCTGACTTATTGTTGGGAAGAAATATAGCTATCACTTTGAAAGACCCTAATTATGAGGACTCTTTTTGACAATCATAACAAGAAGGACATTATGCAACTGCAACATATAGTGAACCTTAACCAACTCAAAGTGAAAAAGTAGAGTTTTCATTCTTCTTTGTACTAAACAAAGCAAAGCAACTAAAGATTAATCCATTTACTGAAGTCATTTTGACAAACTCCTCCACTGATGATTGCTCATTTTCAAACTACCAATGATTAAGCAAGTTCTCATATTTTGCATAATTCCCAAAAAGAAAACACATACATCAAATAGAAGTAAAATCATCAACGCAAATGGGTTTACTAAGCAGATCTGATTTCGATTCAGGACATAAATGGGTTTTCAACAATAATCATACATGAAAGTTACTAGCTTGTTTGGATGCACAGTCTTCAGTAGCAAAGAAAATTTATAAGCCAAAGAGAAGAAGAAAGCGATAGCACCACGCTTACCAGGAGGCAAGAGGCGTCAACGTGGAATCGGGCGCAAACTCAAGCAAAGTGTATGACCTTTTGCTTCTACTGTCAGAGTCTTCAGAGTGAGGGAAGGAGCTTCAGAGCGAGAGAAGAAGCTAGGCAGCGTTTGCTTCCTTTGATTCTCGCTACCTTGAGAGGAGTGAGAGATGAATCAGAGTGAGAGAAGAAGCTAGACGCATTTTGCTTCCCTTGATTCTGCTACCTTCTGCCACCTTCGCGTTTTGCTCCCTTTGATTCTGCTACCTTCGCGTTTTGCTCCCTTTCATTCTGCTACCTTCAGAGGGACCTTCAGAGGGAGTGACAGACAAAGCTACAGAGTGAGAGAAGAAGCGGGGCAGCGTTTGCTTCCTTTGATTCTGCTTCCGGAGGGAGTGAGAGAAGGCATCAGACTGCAAGAGTTTTTCACTGTTTCTTCTTCTATTTTTCCCGCTCTACTCCACTTGCTCTACTACTCCACTTGCTCTACTCCACTTTTGTCGTTTTCTTTATTTTCATACGGTGTCAACCGTATGTGTTGCCCAAATCGTGGGCAAAATAACGGATCTCTATTAGATTTAGTTTATTTACACCAGATTTTGTGTTATCTTGAGTTCCTTGGAGCCTAAGTAATCGTTAGTTATGTATCTTTTGTATCTTTTTTCTTTGCAAATTAAGTAATTCATTTTGAGTCTTAAACTTAAGTTTCTCTTGGTAGTCCTTGGCATCAAATTCTGATCGTAATATTACTTGCGGATTTGCCTTGCTTGATTTCATTTAATTTATGAAGTGCAACATTTTAAAATGATCAAGAGTGGTAAAAGGCAATAGTGGTGAGCACAAAAGAGGGTAAAAGCCAAGAATTGAGTGAAAACACAAGTGTACCCAATTTTGAGTGCAAACATGTGAAAGAGTGCTTGCGAGGTCCTTTTCTTTTATTAACATTTTGCAGGTTATTCAATGGCTAACAACTTAAGGAAGGAAGGAAAAAATAAACATAAAAGACAAAGATAGATAAATATGAATTTATCTAGACCTTGCTCTGATATCAAATGATGATAGAATCCGATGGATATAAAGATCCAGAAACTGCAGGCACACACTTTAATAGAAAACAAGATTTAGGATAAAGATTCTCCCTACTAAACCCCCAAGAAATCTGTTCTTGGAAACGTAGATAATAGGGAAAAGATAGAACAGAAATTGATTGAATATCACAAGGAACTTTTCTTAGGATGAATTCTCTCAATTTCTTGATGTAACAAGCAAAGCAAATCACTCATCTCATTTGCACACAAAATGACTGTTTTCTTGAAAGAAAGCAAAACAGAATTTCAATTAATCAAAAACTGCTAAACAATGTGTTCCTTGAGGTATTTATAACCTCTTACACTAGGTTAAACACTTAAACTAAGTCCAAGCCCAATAAGAAGTGTTTTGATGCTAAATGATATGAATTGGGCTAGATAAAATATAAAATATAAAATATGGGCTAAATAAAATAACTAAAAGTTTAGATGTCCTAAATATTTAAAACTGACTAAACTAAGCAAGACCAAAATAGGATAATGGCGATATGGCGAAACAACTCTAAGCCAAATTCGCAGCAAATAACAAGATTTTGGGTTGTCCATTGGTATGAGTTGGCATCTTTTTGGCCCATTCTTAATACATCTTTTCCACAATTACTTTAGCCAAGTTCTTAAAGTCTTCTCTTAACCTCTTTGCTTTTGCTCGTGTGATTGGTCCTACAGGCATGCTAAAATCTCCATCTTACTTCCTTGTGGTAGAATGTCCAATTTGTCTTCCGGAGCACGTATCACTTTTTTTCTAAATTTACTTTTGAAAAGAAGACTTTTTAGGAGAAATATCTTTAAATTTACTTTTTATTACAGAAAAAGGCCTTTTGAGAGGAAATCTTGTTATTACTCTTATACCAATAATCAAAAGTAATTTTATTTTATCTTATTTAAATAAATTTTTTTTTAACTTATTTTTAATATACTCAAATCAAACATAAATCAATTCTTTTAAAAATAATTTATTTAAAAGTAATTTATTTAAAAGATCATCCTTTAAAAATAATTTTCTCAAAAACTAAATCCAACATACCCTTACTTTGTTTCATTATTCTTGGCACTAGCTGGCATAATTAATCTAAACCAAATAGGTAGAACCTCTTTTAAGTTCCATTCTACCCAACTTTCACTCAAATAAATCTCTCAAGCCTCTTTGGAGGCACTTTCTTTTCTCTATTAATTTATTCTTAAAAAGAGATCCCTTACTTAGTTGAACTTGAACCTCTTCTCTTGTTTAGGGTTTGTGTCCATAGACTCCCATAACTTTTAGAAAAAATATCTGGAGATATGATAATTAGATCAGAAAAAAGTTAAAAAAAGAATTCTATTTAAATGAGACCTACACCCTATCCAATAATAAATGGGATATGAATCAATGCGATATCTTATAAAAAATAAGTCCTCTTATTATTTTTATTATTTTAAATAAATAATATTAAAAGTTAAATAAAAATAACTAATTTTTTAAAAATATTTTCACATAATTTTAAATCAATGTACATACTCCCTCCTCATAATGACAATTCTAAGATTTGAATCTTACAGTCGAAGGTAAAGCTCTTTTGAAACCTTGACATTGAGGATTACTTTTACTGCAACCAACCATTTTGAATAAATAACCATTATATTAATTTTGAAAATAAAGGGGGGAAAATGAAATTACACCTAATTCTAAATTCCTAATTTCAGAAATCCGAATTCTAAAACCCTAATCTCAAAATTATCCCTGACGCCATTGCTAATCCATTCGAGACACACGACCACCGTGTGGATCCAGAAAGACCGGAACTCCATCGTCCACCGTCGCCGGCATCGTGCTTCGCCGTCGACCACCACCATCGTCGCCGCCGCTTAGCTCATCGCCCATTGCCATCGCTCCCTTCGTTTTGCTGCGTCTACGGTTCACCATCGGAGAGCTCCCGTCACCATCCACCAAAGTAAGTCTCTAGTTCCTCCCATTGATGATAGAAGCTTCAACCTCTTTCTCTTTTGTTTAGATAAAATTCGATTCAGCTGAATGATGTTACTATGTTTTAGCATTTTTAGCTGAAAATTGAGAATTCCATGCAATCACGCTGAGTCACAGGAACATAGAATTTGAAGACAGAAAGGTTAAAGGTGAATTCCTTATTGGCCATTTTAGTTTTTACATTGTTTTCCTTTTCGGTTCAAGATTTTCTGCTCCTTCTTTTTCCTTTCACTTCATTTTAAAATGTTTCATTAGGATAAGGATTATTTATTTACTTAATCATAATTTATTTATTTTTTTCAACGAGAATATCTTAAAGATGCAGAATACCAACTGTTTCTCGTTAAATTGTTTTGTCAGTTATCTTAGTTCGTTTCATAGTGAGCCCAACATTGCAACTGCATTTGGTTGGCATAGTCGGCGAAAGGTAGTTGGTGAATAGAGGTATGGCAGTTCAAGGTTTATTCATAATTCCCTTGTGTTTTGGATTGATGAGTATTATTCATGATCATGGCTTTAGTACTTTGTTGATCATGGTGCTTGGAAACTTAAGAGTATGATTTGTTGGATTAATCCATTAAGCTTGTAGTTTAACTTGGATGGCTGGTATTAGGAATATTTTCTTGTCTTTGGAATGAGTCTTGGTCTCTGTCAGTGTTGTATATATATATATGTGCTTGTAATTTGTTTCCAGCATGCTTTCAATTGGCAAGAGAGGGCTTCTTTGTTGTTAAAAAAAAAGTGTCACACCCTCATTACATATTGATGCTAGGGCATGCTAATTTTATCTTTCTGATTGGTCTGTGTACTGTCATTTTCTGAATTTCGTGGCAAGGGTATCTAAATTTGAAACTTTGATTTTTGCATTAAACTTCCAGTAATATGTTTACTTAGCATAGAATAATCTAACTTACCTAGTATCTCACTAATCAAACACCCCTTTCTGGTCTCAGGATACTTAATTCCTTAAACATCCCTCTCTCAGTAGAAACTGTCTGTGTGTTAACTGTGCTGACATTCTCAGCCTTTGCTTCATGGGCATCTTATCTTCTGACAAAGGTTTGTCCATATCTAAGCTGTGCCTTGCATATTTTTGCTGTTATCGATGTTTTTGCTGATTTGCTGCAGCCGCTTCCTTTTGTAGGGGGTTAAGGATGTTGGGGCTGGCTTAACAACAGTGGCTCTTTTGGCTATGGTGAATTTTGCAGCAGGCTTTGTGACTCAATGAAATTGTCTTGCCATTGTTTATACTGATTATAAACATTCCATTGACGGTCATTATGATCGAAATTGTCGGTTCAGTTATTCAATATTCTATACCTGAACGTTTGACAAATCAATGTTATGCATAAGTTGTGTATACCTGTTGGATAACAACCATGAATCTTGAATTCTTGACATTTATATCTATACATTTAATGGTGGACTGTTGTTATTTGTTAATGGTTGCTCTCTTCTAATATGATCTGGTTACTGATCCCTGACTTTTCCCTTACGTCTAATTGGTTTCTCTTCTCTAAACCTTGTTCCATTTGCAGGTCCCCTCATATATATAATATATCTTATATCTCGATCAGTGGCTGGCAGATATGATAATGAAGCTGTTGCTATATTTGCTTTGATCTTCACTTTCTATCTCTAAGGTGCTCCACGAAAGCAAGCAAGTTTACCATATAACGGTATTGGTTTTGTAAAAATTTCCCTGGAATTATTAGAATGGATTATCATCATTGCCCAATAGTAGGCTATTTGAATATACTGATAAACTGTCAGTTCTTTATACCTTGGGATAGATTTTTTTCTTTAGTCTCTGTTAAGTTTCTGACTGGATTTACATGCCATGTAGACACTAACTACTGGGTCCCTCTATTATGCCACTTCGAATCCATAGCATACTTTTACATGGTAAGCTTTTTTATGATACTGCTTTTTTTGTAATCTTTGCCTCTGCTCTTCTTATGTACGTTACCCTCCTTTCTTATCTTGTAGGTTTGCTCATGGGGAGGGTACACTTTTATCATTAACTTTATTCCAATGCATGTACTCTTGTGCATAATAATTGGTCGGCACTTTTCTTCCCGACTGTCCATTGCACATGCATCTCTTGTAAGTATTTGTTTCAGTCATATAGTTATGTTAATGCTTATGCCTTTTTTGTTTGGAATTTGGAAAATGCATGTTGCTTTTTGGTTGAACTTGAAAATTTAAGCTCTAATTTTGATGATGATTGAGTTGGTTTTGGTAAATTTCAACAAATTAATAGTGTTTTACAATCACGGTTAACTACTTGTTCTAATAATCATGTTTGGAATTTAATTTAGGTGTGAACTCTGTGCTGTACATTGAGAATGTACCATTCAATTTGCTGATGACATAGTTTTCTTCTTAGAACCAGATGTGGACTCCTTTGTTAACATTTTATCCATTTTGGGTTTCTTCGATGCCATTTTTGGTCTTGAAATCAACTTGGTTAAGAGTGGTTTAGTAGGTATTGATGTGGATAATCAATTTTTGAATACTTTCGCCTCTTTAGCAGGTTGTCAAGTCCTACAGTGGCCACTCACTTACCTAGGCATTCCTTTAGGAGGTACTTCTCGAGCATTATTCTTTTGGGATCCAGTGGTTTGTAAGATTACTGGGAGGTTTGATTGATGGAAAGGTGCCTTTTTCTCTCTAGGAGGTCAGATTTCTCTTATTCAATCGTGTTTGTTTAGCATACCCTTATATTTTCTCTCGCTTTTTTGTTATTCCTATAGTTGTGGCTTAGATAATTGAGAAAATTATATGGGATTTCCTTTGGTCAAGGGTAGGGGGTCCTAGAAGAGATCACCTTATTAGTTGGGAGGTTTGTTACAAACCAAAAAAGGAAGGGGGATTGGGCCTTGGTAATTTGGTGTCTAAGAATAAGGCATTGGCAGCTAAGTGGCTTTGGCGTTTTCCCCTTCAACTTGCTTCTTTATGTTATCAAGTTATTCGAAGTAAGTATGATTTGCATAGTTCTTGGAAATTTATTTATTTATTTATTTTTTTGAGAAACGAAAAATGTTATTAAGAAGAGAAGAATGATACAAAGAGATGGGAGGACAAAAGAACCTCCTTACAAGAGCAAAAAAAAATAAAATAAAAAATTATCAATGAAGCATAGCCTTCCAATCTCTCAACATGTTTGAGAGGGAAATTTCTTTAAAAAGATCATGAGCTTTACACCAAATTTGGCCTCCTTCCTTCTCCCAAACCAAGCAAAACTAGTTAACAAGACCTAATCTAAGGTTGTAGGACACATCCAACACTTACCAAAGATGCCAAACAAAGTATTCCATAAAAAGTAAGCCATAGGACACTGCAAAAACAAGTGTGATACTGATTCTGAATTCACCCTACACGTAACACACACATAAGGGAAAATAGCCTTATGTGGTCTTCGATTTTGCAAAATGTTATTGGCATTAATTCTGTTAAGCACAACTGTCCAAATAAAAGATTTCACCTTAGAGGGAGCTTTGGACTTCCAAATAGGTTTATCAGGGTGGAAAGAGGTTTTGTTTGATGAATGAGTTAGAAACTGGAAAAAAGATTTGCAAGTAAACAATCCAGAGGGATCAAGAGACCACAACCTTTTATTTGGGCTAGAAGACAAATGAAAATAATTAAGTAGACCCAAAGGACCACTAATTCAGAGGACTCTATCATTAAGGTTTCAAAAAAAGTGGAAATTCCAAGAATAAATAGATTCCTATACACTGTAGAAATTCTGGATAGGAGAGTTATATAAAGAAGATAGCGGTAAAGGTGAGGGAGGCTAGACTAAAAGAGGAGTCTCCTACCCAATAGTCCTCCCAAAAGTTAAAATGAGAACCATTACCTACCTGCAAGAAGAGCAAAGGTTGAAAGGTAGTATAACCTTAAGAAATAAATTTCTAGGGGCTAAGATGAGTAGTCTGTGTAGTAGTCTTAGCATCCCACCCATTCTTGTCCAAGTCATACTTACTTTGGATAAGCCGATGCCATAAAGAATGAGGCTCTAAAGGAAAACACTATAGTCATTTAGCTGCCAAGGAAATGTTTTTAGACACCAAATTGCTAAGACCCAAGCCTCCTTCTTTCCTTGGACGACAACACACCTCCCAACTAACCAAATGATCTCGATTCGTTCTTGAAACACCTGACCCGAGAAAGTCTCTTATAATCTTTTCAATAGAATTAGCCACCCCCACTGGGATACGAAACATAGATAAGAAGTAAAGTGGAATACTATAGAGGCAAGCTTGAATGAGGGTGATTCGACCACCTAACGGAAAATAAGCCCCTTTCCAATTTCCAACATGTTTAGAAATCTTTTCCACGATAGGATCCCAAAATGAAACAGATCTAGGATTACCACCCAAAGGAACACTCAAGTACACAAGAGGCCATTCTAAAATTTGACAACCAACCAAAGAAGTTGTATAAGAAAGCTCTTGAGAATCTATATTAATACCAGCTAAGCCACTTCTGGACAGATTAATCTTCAACCCAGAAGATAACTCAAAAATATGAAAGAGAGAATGTTCAAAAAACTGTCCTTATCATTATCTAGGAATAGAATGGTGTTGTCAGCCAACTGCAAATGGGAAACCACAATCCCTTCGGATCCCACTTTGACACCTCTAATTACCCATTCGCCACTACGCTAGAGATCAAATGATTAAGAACATCCACCACTAAAGTGAATAGAAGGAGAGATAAAGGATCTCCTTGCCTCACACCCCTTTCACCACAAAACCAAGATTTTGGCTTTCCGTTAACAATCATCAAAAAGGTAGTGGTTGCAAGACAGCCTGAAATCCAACTTCTCCGCCTAGAACCAAACCCTTTTGTCTCTAACACCTTGTCCCAAAAACTCCAACCCTATCATAGGCTTTCTCAAAGTCTAACTTGAACGCAAGGCATTGTTTTGACCATTTCCTCATATCATCCATCACTTCATTAGCAAGCAAAGTAGCATCTAAGATTTGCCTCCCGGCAACAAAGGCACTTTGATCCTCCGAAATAGTGTGTCCTAAAACCACACTCAAGTGGATAGAAAGGACCTTTGTAATGATTTTATACAAGTTGGTAACAAGGCTAACTGGTTTGTAGTCTTTAACTCTAACCGATCTATCCTTCTTAGGAACTAAGGTGATAAAAAGTGGAATTAATATTAACACCAATCTTACCATTCCTATGAAGTTCGTCAGACACCTTCATAAGATCAGCTTTAATGACATCCCAACAGCCTTGGAAAAAACCAGCAGTAAAACCATTTGGAAATTTATTTCTCTAGGTTTATTGTTTTTCAACTTTCACTTGTCGTCTCATTTGGGTGACAACTGACAGCTCTCGAGTTGAATATTGGGAAAACATTTGGGTTATACTACTCCTTTGGCTGAGGCTTTTCCTTGTCTTTTTCGCTTGTCATCTTTGCATAATGGCCCTCTTTGTCAATTTTTTTTTTCTCCAAGGATAACCTCTCTTGGAACTTCCATTTTCTTAGCATTTGCATGATATTATGATAGACAGGTCATTGAGTTAGAGTCCTTTATTCCTTTGCTTGATCCTATTTATCTCTCTGAATTACTGGACTCAAGAACTTGGACTCTTGATTCCTTGGGAGTTTTCTCTTGTAAATCTTATTTTCAGTTTTGACTTCCTCTCCAAATAGAGAAAGATTTCTGTTGGATAAACCCATTTGGAAATCAAGCTTCCTCAAAAAAGTTAAAGCTTTTGTTTGGATTGTTGTTCTTAATAGGATTAACACAATTGACATGCTCTAAAAGTGCATGCCTCTCACCATGTCTATTATTTGTGGTTTTGATTTTGAATTGTGAGCTCATGTTTTTTTGCATTGCCCTGTAGTGAGGTTACTTTGGAATAGGCTTTTTGGTGTCTATGAAGAGTCGTGGATTTCCCAATGAATTTAAATTATTTTCTCCTTACTAAATTCAGAGGTTTTGGCTCTCTTAAAGATGCAAAGATCTTGTGGCAATCCTCGGTTTATGCTGTTCTTTGGTGTATTTGGTTGGAAAGGAATGCTATAATTTTTATTGATTCCTATTCAACTATACACTTTATTTGGGATAGGATTACCTTTTTGGCTTCCCTTTAGTGTTCTGTTCAATTTATTTCATGGGGTGTCGTTATTTGACATTCAAAGGGATTGAAATGTGTTGTTGCATGGTTTATCTTCTTAGGATTTAGTTTAGTTATTTTGGTTTCTATGTGAAAATGCCTCATTCTCTTTTGTGCTATTTCCTTCTCTTCTAATAAAATTTCTTTTTCTATAAAAAGAGATATAACTATTGATAGAAAAAAGTGTTAGTATTAGCAAGAAAAATGTTAATCACATAATAAAAGTGATAATATAAAATTCCTTGAGAGGCATTTAATATCATCATTCAATATATAATTTTAAAAAAAAAAATAAAAATGGAACAATAAATAATAAAATTTTAAGAATATAGAAGTTATAAGTATTAGCTAGAAAAATATTAATCATCATAAGAGTGATAGCATACAATAAAATAATAGAACTGCCTAGAGAGACGTTTAATAAGATCATTTTATACATCCTTCTTTCAAAAAGAAAATAACTAAATGATAAAAATAAGAAGAAAAATATTAATTATAATCATGTAATATTAGTGATTGGCTGATTGCATACAATAGAATTACCTTAAGAAGTAAAGATGCATTTTAATATAATAATAATGATGTAGAAAATAACAATTATATTAATTTTTCAAAGATATTAGCATTATGGTTTTAATATTAATACAAAAAAGATAATCTGGTAGTTGTGATCATATATAGCGTAATTTCATCAAAAAATATGTTATTTTTAATAAAAATAAAATACTAAATATTCAATAAGTATTATGATAATTTTTAACATGAAATATTGAAATAATAAAGTTAGGAAAAATAATAGTAAGATATAAATGTTGCTGAGAAAAAGTAACAAACCAGTTAGGTTAATTAAGATATAGTATTTTTTTTTTTTTGAAATTATAATAATATTGGTTAAAAAAAATGAATCAAATAAAAGTAAGGGTGTATAATTAAATTATTTAAAAAAGATTAAAATTTTTTTTAATGAATTTAATAAATATTAAGTATGATACGACATATGTAATACACGGGTATAAAACTAGTATTATTTGAATTCAAAAGACAATTTTTTCCATATGTATCATATTATTTCACTTGAATGAAATTAGTACAATTGGAACCCATATAATTATTTATCTTAAAATGCACAATAGATCATACTGTGATTTGTTGATTTTAGCCCACATTTTTTATTATGGAATAAACTGTTACCTCGATTGTATTGAATCTAAAGATTTATATACTGAGAGTTCTCCAATTTCATTCCACTCCTTTCTCTGCCGCAACATACAAACCCTAGTTTTCAAGAGACACACGAAATCCAATTCAGATCATTTAAGATACTGAGAAGATTGTTAGAGATCGAATCGTATCAGGTAATTCTTAACTTCCTAGTAATGATTGAAATTTTAATCTTTGTAGTTCAATCTTTAGAAGATAGGGATTTCATACAGTTGGTGTGAAAAAGTCATTGTTGTAGTACAAACTTCTGTTCAATAGCGATAAAGAACCCAAAAAGTTCAAATAGGATTGATGATTTTACAGAAAATAGATTTGCAGATTAAATATTCTTTTTTTTTTTTTTTTGGGTAATTATTATAGAAGAGGCCTATAACCTCGGGTGATGATGAGATGAATGATAGGTTTAAGTGTTAGCTAAGCAGTGTCGTTAAGATTCAATGTTGAAGTTTAGCAGGTGCTGTAGGAAGTTGACCAGTTGAAGTGAAGTTCATAGATAAATATATCTTAATATTGTTTTCTTTTCATTCTATTATATGTTTTTTGCTCTTTTATTTTGGGCAGTTGTTACTGTTCAAATTGGGGGGTGAGGGATGATGCCTGATGGTTTCCTTGATTTGGTGTTGTGATCTTTGATCTTGACTGTACGCAACTGTTTCTAGGCATGCACTAAGGAGGAAACAAGATTTAGTAGGTCATGTTATTCAATAGGTCTTCCCATTAATTTTCAATTGATTTCTTTTTCTCTTTGCTTTTGGCATGCATTCTCTCTCTCTCTCTCTCTCTCTCTCTCTCTTTTTCTAAAATTTGTTGTGATACAAATATTTTTGAAGATTGACTTAATTAATAAATCAAATACTGTAAAATAAAATGGGTTTAAATTTGATTTTTGCTAGTTATCTTTCATTAATAAATCATTTAAGTAGGCTGTGTAGGCCTCACCTTTTTTAGTGTAGTGCTGCATTTAGATACTCTTTTATGAGCTAATAAAAATCTATAGTATATAATGAAATTGCCTTGAGTGGTATTTAATAACGTCATTTAACATATACTTCTTTTAGAAGAAAAATAAAGTAAAAAAATTAAAAAGAAATAGTATAAATATTGTTAGAGTTTCACATCACTTAAGGATATGGTCAAGATAGCTTTTATAAGTACTTGAGCAATCCTTTCCCCGTAAGCTAACTTCTGGGGTTGACTTAGGCCTACTTAATTCTAGGATGGTATCAGAGCCTATCCTGTGGTTATTATTGGGCCATCTGTAGATGTCTAGTCGTACAAACTTCACTCTCCAGATGTCTAGTCTTGGGTATGAGGGGAGTGTGTTAGAGTCCCATATCATTTAAGAATATGGCCAAGATAGCCTTTATAAGTACTTGGATGACCCTCCCTCCATGAGTTAGCTTTTGGGTTTAAGTTAGGCCCACTCAATTGTGAGAAATATTAACACGAGAAATATTAGTTATATAATAATAGTGGTAGCATAAAATGCCCTGCGAGACATTCACATAATATCATTCAATACATACTTCTTTAATAGAAAAAAAAATGAAATAAAATTAAAAACAAAGAAGAAGTGTAAGTATTAGCAACAAAAATATATGATCATATAATAATAGTGATAGCATACAATAAAATAACAAAATTTCCTTGAGAGTCCTTTAACAAAATCATTTAATGCATACTCCTTTTAAAAAAAAAAAATGAAATAATAAAAATATAATAGAAAAATATAAGTATTAGTAAGAAAAATATTAATCATCATATAATAATAGTGATAGCATATAATGTGATTACCCTGTTGATGTTTCTTGGATCTTTATCAAGGTGCTGCCTGGCATCTGAGTCTTGGTGGTGTGGGTGGCTGGCTGTTTGGCAGCGGGTGACTGGGTGACTTGTGTTTCTTCAAGGCAAGTGAATGGGGGTGTGGGTGTGTGTGTGTTTTTGTGGGGCCAGTGGGTATGACTGTTGAAGCACCCAAAAAAAGTTTTTTAATCCCCAAGAAGATATCAGGGCCAAGGCCCAAAAAGCTTTGTTATGTCTTTTACTTTTGTTTGTTGTAAAAATACTTTTTATATCTTTTATGGTATGAATTGTAACTTTAATTTGAGTTGTTACTATTTTATGTATTTTCAGTTGAAGTTTAATTAAATTTTATGTGTGATTTTGAGGCTTGTTTGCTTATTTATGTTATTTTATATGCACACACACACACACACACACACACACATATATATATATATGTTTGAATATAACTTCGTATTTTATGTAAGATCTTATGATATGTGTTACGATTTCACATTTTACGTGCCTATTTTGCTCTTCTGATCTTGATTTTGATAACGTTGGTGAGTAGTTTTTCAACTTCATGAAGAAATGAGGTTTCTTCCTTGTTGTTTAAGCTGTGATATGGAGCATCAATATTTAATCTGAATTACTATGTTTTTAGTGCTTGGTTTTGATGATCTCTTGCACCATTTTCGATTGCAGGTTTGTTGTTTGAGAAAATTTCACATATTTAAAGGTTCAGATAAATGTGATATATATCTGAGACTTCTTTAATAAGAATGCCTGGCTTTCCCGTTGCGGCTTGTGAAACATCGTATGTTCTCTAAGGCGTGCCATTCTCTAATGTTCTCTAGGTAGTTTCCCATGGAAGGGAAACAACTGTAGTTTTCTTTTCAGAAAAAGGGTGCAACATAGCTGATGCTTATATCTGTTTGCCGGTGCAGATATTCTAGAAGCACAGATCAAATAAGCCATCCAGATGCTCATGTGCACTTATCTGCGGAAGAGGAGCTTGCTGCAGAAGAGAGTCTTGCAATTTATTGCAAGCCTGTAGAACTTTACAACATTCTTCGGCGACGTGCTATAAGAAACGTACTCCATCTGATTCGCTAAAATTATCTGCTGTCATTAATTATGTTCTATGTGATTATTTATAATTTTTCCTGCGATATGTTGCATGAGTGTAGGGTTGATTTTATTCTAGGTAGCATTACTGCTTCCTTTGAAATTTTCTCTTTTTCTCATTGTTGTTTGGAAGGATTTCTTGTGCTCTCTGTTTACTTGACATTCCTTGTTACTTGCTTAATTTCTTCTTGGTTCCTCCTGTTATCCTGATTTCTGGTCCATAAAGATAATGTTTTCGTTTAAAATAGTATTGCATGTTGTATTCTAACAATATACATGTCTGTTGTGTAGCCTATGTTTCTTCAGAGATGTTTAGACTACAAGATAAAGGCTAGGCAAAAGAAGAGGTAAGAGCTGTCATATATAGGCTTCCTTCTCCTATTTGAGTATTTTCTCCCTTTGTTTAACAGATTAATGTCAATTTTATGCCATATGCCTATGGGGATGTACATGCTATGTTCAGTTTAAGCAGAAAGATTTTTTTACCTATATATCTGTGAAGTCTAGGAGCCATTTAGTGGTGGTTGGTGACTATAGATTTGAACTTTTTAAATTTAAATTCAAATTTGTGTTTAATACTTTTTGTTGGAAAAAAAAAAGTTATATTCAATACTGTTAAGCTTGGGAATGGAGAAACAGTTAAAGTGTATATCTGCTATTATCATAGAATTAGTGCAACTTTGATATGAAAAAGAGGTATGGACTCAGTTGAACGAATGTATTTTAGTTGCTAGTTTTGTACTTCAACATTAGATTTTGTGGTTCAAAGATGAATTACAATTAGTACTTTTAATCTACGAGTGTGGTTTCTAATCCTGTTTCTTTGAGTCTTGACATTGAAACTTAATGTTACTTCTGCTATTGTTTACCATGTGAGATGTACTTGTGGCATTGACTAAGTTAATGCATCCATTGCAAAATATTCTTGCCATTCGAGTGCAAAGATTCAGCTGATATTGATGTAGGACTCTCTTCAACAGCCCCTGATGTATGAGGTTTCACTAACAGATATGAGGAATGGCAGCTTCGCTCCATTATTTCTCTTTTTGCTTCATTATTTTCTGTTTTGTTCTTTTGTCTAAGAGGATTCCTTATCCTTCATTCTCTTTGTAATGTTTTCTCTTCATCTTAATGAATATTTTCTTTTATAAAAAAAACCTGCCCTTCATGTAGATGTTCTCCATGCATACATTTACCAAAATAGAATCCATATGCAACCTTTGCATCACATACCAAGACAGAAACAGAATTATGCTGGCATAAATTTCAACTCTGGAGAAAGACGTGGGTTCTGGTTCAGTCATATGGCACAATTGGTCTTAGCCAATTCTTGTGTGAACTTTTTTGTGCTGTCCTTTGTATAGAATTTAACCTCTAAAGTAGATCCAATGAACATTCATGTTGTGTGAGCCTATGATCACCATTCAACAAGTCAACATCAGTACAGACTCCTGTTATTATCCAATCTATAGAAATACATAATAAGTCATTGTTGGTTCAGTTCCAAATGTCTCAAGTCTTTGGGCAAACCTCATGTAGAAATCAATACATGCAAAATAGCTCCTGCAGACATACCTCATGCTTCCTCAGCATAGTAACTATTAGTCTTGTTTATTGTGAGATGATGTTTAAAGATAAATGAGATCTCTATTATGTAAACCTTGTGATACTAATTTTTTTTTTTTTTAAATGACCTTTATTCAGGTAATGATATGTACTTTACTCTTTTTTTTCAAAAAAAAAAAGATTTGATTGAATTTGCTGTACTTGTACTTAAAAAAAAAAAAAAAAAAGATTCAGCTACATTTGCTGTAGTTTGTAGTGATTTCATTTGAATCATTGTTTTCATTTTGCCTCATTTTCTCTTATTGTACTTAGGTATAAATATCTTTTTTGAGATGCTAATGAGATTTCATTTCAATAATTAGGATACAAATGACAGCTTTGCTGAGCGATGATGAAACTCAAGCTGTGTTTCCTTTGTATATTTGTCTGGCAAGGCTGGCTCCTAAAGATGAAGATGCAGAGGTAGGAATAGTGCATCTTATTCTGAATTAATTACTATTCCTCAGGCTAAATATTTTCTTAGTATACAATATCTCATCTAATTAGTGTTTCTGCTGCATAATTCTTGTGGTTTTAACTTACCAAAAACAAAGAAGTATTCTGCTGTTTATCGAATCGGTCGGATTTTCATCTTTCGAGATCCCTCTGAAGTTGATGGTGATACTCAACATGAAGCAAAATTTATTCTCCCTGAAATTCATAAGTTAGCTATGGTGGCTAGCACTGATGCAGTTGTTCTCTTGTTTTTCACCACTGGTATGCATATGCTTGTGCACTCCAATTGATATATATATATATATATAATTTTTGCTAGATTCTTTGACATAACTATTTACTTGCAGTGGAAGACCCAAATTCATCATCTGGGGTCAATGCAAGCCTGGTGCCTTTGGATCCGAGTTCATATGAATGTGAGATAAGCTTTAATTGCTAATTTCTGAAATGTAAAATTTGGTTGGTCAATGGCCATACTGTTGTTACCATGCTGTTATTTGAGCCATTTCCGTATACAATTTATATAGTTTTTTTAATGTATGAACTTAATTCAGTGAACTACATATAAAATCACAAGAAATCCATAATGAATCAAAAGAATTGTAAAACCTGAAATAACAGCCAAATCAAGACAAGTGTGAGAGGCTGCTATGGAGCTGTCCCTTTTTAGATGGAGTGATGCATTTGGGTTAATAAGCATAATGATGGGATACGGAGTGTCTGATCATGGTTTGTTTTTGGAGAATTTCTTGCTCTTATATGAAGAAGGACTGCGGAAGTCTTTGGATCTGGTGTATTCTGCTCTTGTTTTCCTTTTGCTATTGTTGTTTTGCTCTTCAAGGAGGATTTTTTATCCTTTTCTTCTGTGTAGCTTTTCTCTGGTACAGAGTTCATTTTCTGCAGTATCTATGCGAAAAAAGAAAGTTCCTTGAATATCTTTGAATATTAACTTGTGATGTTCGATTGTGAAACCAACATTGGAGAGAAGCCTAGTGGATTATCTTATTCCCCACTAAAATGAGGACCTTAACAACGATTGGTAACAGTCCAAAGACAGAGTTGAAAACATTAAACTCGCTCTGTACTTATGACAATCTCTTTGCAGTTTATTTATACTTCTAACCAAAACCCCTGAAACTAGTCACCATAGACTGTCAAGTTCTGTGGGATCAAGGTGTGCAATAGGGGCAGTGTGTGCTTCAACCTACACGCTTTTTCAATTTGCGTCTGTTTCTCTGTCTATCTCTCTATATTTCATTGCTATGAACCAACTGTTTTCTTTCTCTAACTTTGTAACATGATATTAGAGACTCTTTGACCAGTTGGTCAAGAGTTTGTCTTTGCCACCCCGTTCTTATTAACGAAATTATGATTTCACGTTGGTTCTGGCGATTTTGTAAGAGTGGTACCATCCATTGTGCATTGCTGATATAGGATGAGCTGGGGAAAGTTTTCTGCATGAGTTTAAATGCTGTGCTTTAGTCATTGACAGTAACTTTGCTTCTGAGCTGTTACTGAATGAGGCTGCAAGGAGTGGATATAGATCTTAGGAGTTAAAGTGGTTTTGATATATTATTTTCTGCATAGTAGTCAATTGTGCGCGATAGTGGTAGAGTGGTGTAGAGCGGAAGTCGGGCGCAATCGAGCTTCTGGTGTGTCGCGTTTTTTCATCGCAGCCGCTATTGCTGTCGACCCCTCTTTTCTTCGATTTGAAAGCGAAGTTAGGGTTTTTTTTTTTTTTTTTTTTCTTCATCTATTCTCTTCCCCTCTCAATCGGTCTCTCTATCCCCTCACCCCTTACTCTCTGGTGGCTGTGATACCGGCGGCAGCGGCGGTTGGTCCTTCCTCCATCACTCTTTGTTCTGTCTTCAGTGTCTTTTTCCTCTTCTGTCCTCTTTTTTTCCCTCTATTTTGCTTGTTACTGTTTTAGGCTTTAGCCATGGCAGCAACATTAATTTTTCTTCTCTGTTCTAGGCTTCTATTTTCTGTTTTTTGCCCTTTTATTTACTATTACTCTTAGAGACTTAAGTTTAATTAGGATTTGGTGTTGTCTTTTATATTTTGCTGCCCCTACGATTTGATATTTATGCATTGGATTGATAGTGATTGCATGTTTTTAGACTATGGAATGGATTATGAATATTCATTATTGACATGAATGAGTTTAATTGTGAATGATTTCTTATTTTTAAATATTTATATATGTTATATAAATTGCATGATTATTATATATTTTTTATCAAATAGTGGCCATCCTGCTGTCCGCTATCCCACTATCGCATTTTTGGGGTTGGCCGCTACGCACTGGTATTTGTGATTGACTACTATAATTTTCTGTTTTTTTTTTTTTCCCTTCTTTGTTCTCATTTTCTATTTTGGTCCAGTGATGTTGTATCTTGAAGACTTGGGCTGCAAGGGATTTTAGTATGGTGCTAGGTGGCGACTAACCTAGACCAGCTGGAGAAGGTTGAGGAAAGGTCATAGATCTTCTATAACTATGTCATGTGTATCAATGTGTAAGGAAGAGAAGCTAGGAGAAGGTTGAAGAGGCTGTTGAGGAGAAAGGTTGAAGACTTTTGGGAGCTATTTGCTAAGTACAGTGCTGATTCACTGAGGCTTTTGTTATCTAGGGAGAGCTATTTGCCTAAGTTATATGTGTTGGAATATCTACAAAAGGCAGAGAGAGAGAGAGAGAGAGAGAGAATTATTAAGATTTGCAATATTGTGTATGATTGAATGTTGGACTGTAAAGGTAGATGAGAATAAATTCAATTTTTCAAAGATGAGGATGTTGCAATGGATGAATCAACACCTTAGATAGGATAGAATTAGTAATGTATGCATCAAAGAGAAAGTTGTGATAGCACCTATTGCCAAAAAGATGGTAGTATTAGAATACCACAATAGGTTGTTTTGGTCACGTGATGAGAAGACCTATAGAAACCTAAGTAAGAAGGGCAGATTAAATGGAGGGTAACCCAATAGATAGTGGTAGAGGGTGACAAACAAAAACTATGGGCAAAACCATTGGAAGGGACTTAGATTTTAGTGGCTTGTCTATAGACATGGTTTATGATAGGATGCAGTGGCATCATTTGATTTATGCAGCCAATCCCACCTAGTGGGAAAATGCTTAATTGCTGTTGTTAAGAGGCCAATGAAGGATGTCTGGTAAATTAAGGAAAGCCTTATGAGCTAAGGAACTGTTGATGGATTGATTGGAGCTTGACTCTAATGATTGATTGACAACTGTACAGTTACATACATGTTTTGGTAGTATAAATGCAGGTGTAGGCTAGAGTCTACGTGTGCATCAACCTACTACCTTTTTACGTTGCCTCTCTCTCTCTCTCTCTCTCTCTCTCAGTACTTGCACCCGTTTCTTAGAATATCAGCACAAGGCTTGATGTGTGTTAGACATAGTAAACAATTCTTGGCTTGCACTTAACAACCTATGCACTTGGGTTAAGTTGGTTCTTGACAACAATAGTAGAAAGCCCTAATTTTGTTGCAAGCAAATGAAATGATTTGTTATTGAAGATCATAGACTAATGGTTTATCGAAGATAGAGTCCTCTGAATTAGTTGGTCTTTAGGGTTTCCTTGATTTTGTTCTTTTGTCCTCTAATCTAGATAAAAGGTTGTGGTTCCTTGATCCTTCTCGAGTGTTTACGTGCAAATCTTATTCTCAGTTTTTAACTCATTCCTTAACTCAAACCTCTTTCCTCCTTGATAAACCTATTTTGCAGTCCAAAGCTCCCTCTAAGGTCAAATCCTTTATTTGGACCGCTATGCTTCATAGAATTAATGCCAACAACATGTTGCAGGTTCAAAGGCCTCATAAGGCTATGAGGCTATTTCCCCTGATGCATGTGTTATGTGTAGGGTGAATTCATAATCAATATCTCGCCTATTTTTGCCTTGTCCTGTGGCTGACTTTCCGTGGAACACTTTGTTTGGTATCTTTGGTGAGTGTTGGGTGTGCTTTGCAACCTTAGATCAGCTCCTATTGACAAGTTTTGTTGGTTTTGGGAAAAAGGAGGCAAAATCTTTGTGGCAATGTTCTATATATGCCACTATCTAGAGTATTTGGTTGGAAAGTAATTCTCGCACCTTCAATGATAGATTCTTAGACAAGCTAGTTTTGTGGGATCGGTCTAGGTGTTTGGCCTTTATTTGGTGTAAAGCACATAACCTCTTTAGAGGAATTTCTTTCTCAGATATGTTGAAAGATTGGAAAGCTATGCTTCATTGTTAGTTTCTGGTCTAGGTAGTGTTTGTTTTTGTATTGAGGACTTGTTGTCCTCCTATCTTCTTGTAATTTTCTATCTATCTTCTTCTCAATAAATTTCTTCTTTTATCTGAAAAAAAAAAAAATTTAGGGGTTTATCGGAGGTCATAAGATTGAATTTGCAGTAAGGTCATTTTACAGGGGTTTCTCTTACAGATATATCGAGTGATTGGGCAGCTTTGCTTCGTTGATTGTATTCTTTCTTCTTTTTTAAGGAGGATCTCTTATCCTCCTAACTCTATGTAATCATATTCACTTTACCTTAATGATTTTCTTTTAGAAAAAAAAATCCAATGTTTTTAAAGTCTAGTTACTCATGTATTAATTCCCCCCCCCCCCCCCCCAAAAAATTATGTTGATTTTTTTAACAAATGGGTGATTTGTGAACTTCCATAAACATTCTTCAGTGCTAGAATTCATCTTTCCTTTTCATTTCATTCTGTGCTTGATAGCAAGAGATGGAGAGTACTGCTTATGTGGGAAAGTATCTCTCGAAAAAATTTTTCAGTCTTGGGATGAATCTCCGAATTTAAGACTGGGACTGCAAGCTGAGGCTATGTCAGTTGTTGATCTGCATCCATGTTTTCTAAAGGTATGACATCTAATCTATTTGGGGCTAATGATTAATATTGTCTTTATTATGCTTTCTTTTGTGCTAATTAAATTAAAGCATATACTATTCTGACTGTACTTTTTTGTCTAACAATAAATTTCAAGCCTTTTTAACTGTTCTTCACAATTAAGATAGATGTACTACATTACAAATTTCTTTACGTTGCAGTATGCTGTTCGCGATAAGGAGCAGAGCATCTCACTTCAAGTTCCCAATAATTTTGAGAATGGGTTTCCAAAGAGTACATTAAAGCGTTTGCATTTCAAAATGTATGCCCAAGAGTGTGGGGCTAAGGAAAAATCTCCCTATTATGCAAACGCATGTGCGGTAGCATCGCCATCATTCTCTCGTATCATCTGGTAATTTTCATTTTTCTCACAAGCTTTTGTTTGCCATAAATCACTGGGGGCTCTGCAAGTATTAGTTCTTTGCTTCTTTGTTCCACTATGTATTTCTTTTTATATGTTGACTTACCCTACTAAATGCAAGAGATGTTTGAATTGGTAATGGTAACTATGAAGTTGTTTAGTTTCAAATCAATCTTCTATATATAGTGGCTTCTCCTGATCTAGTAGAAGTTTGGCATTTGGATCCATAGGAGTGTCAATAAATTTGACATTTGGATTGTGGCATATCAATACCAGTGAAACATTGGAGTTTGCCAATGCCATTGGTCTGAAAGTAATGACAAAGATGTTGTCGTACCTAAATTATGCCATGGTGATCTTTAACGGTGACGGCCAGGTTGTCCACGTATACAATTATGTTAAGAGTAATGTATTAAGCATGTGTTAATTGTGCTTAAGGGTATTTAAGTCCTTTGTACTCTCCCATATTGTATTGTACTGGTAGTCTATTTTATTCTATATAAACATGCTTAGCTGTTTAGTGTTGGGAGCTGTTAATAATGGGTTAGTTAAAGGTTTAACTTTTGGTGTGAAGAGGGTCATCATCTTCACTTTGCTGATGACAAAGTTTCCCTCGTGGAACCTGATGCGCACTCATTTGGCAACATTTTATCTATTTTGGGTTTCTTTGAATCCATCTCTGCTCTTAAAATAAACATGGCTACGAGTGGTTTAGTAGGTATTAATGTGGATAATAAAATTTTGAATGTTTTCGTTTCTTCAATTGGTTGTTAGGTCCTTGGGTGGACTCTTGCTAATTTGGGCATTCCTTTGGGAAGTAATCCTCACGCATTATTCTCTTGGGATCCAATGGTTTGTAAAATTTCTAGGCATTTAAGTTGTTAGAAAGGTGCCTTTTGTCTTTGGGAGGTTGGATCTTTCTTATTCAATTGCTTTTGCTTAGCAATCCTTGATACTTCTCTTGCTTTTTCATATACTTGTAGATGTGGCTTAGTAAATAGAGAAATTTATGTGGGATTCTAGAAGAGGCCACCTTGTTAGTTGGGAGGTTTGTTATAACTTATAAACCAAAAAAAAGAAGAGGGGGGGTTTGGCCTTGGTAATATGTTGTTCAAGAATAATAGATTTTAGGGAAGAAGAGAAAACAGAGAAAGAGAGAGTGATCGAATCTGAAATGATTTCATTCTGAGTGGAGGAGTGTACATCAAGGCTTTATATAGTGTGAGGGAGAGTGAGAGTTAGTTACGTTTTGTTAGAGATAGTTGGCACCAACTATCAGTGCCTAGCTATCACTAATTGACAGTGGAGACTACTCCACTATTCTAAGGACTATGCTATGTTATCCTACTCTATCATGCCCCCTCAATTCCAGCTGGGGCTGCTGACCCATGGAGAGCTGCTGCAGATCCTTGACTCTAACTTTATCTCTTAGAGATGAGAACTTGGACTTGATTCTTGGTTAGTAAATTGGCAGGTTGGTCAGATGATGGAACATGAGCAATTAGAAGCTTTCCTTGCATAACCTTTTCTCGAACAAAGAATAGACTCAACTCCATGTGCTTGGTCTTGGGTGTAGAACTGGGTTGTGTGACAACATTACTATGCGTAAGTTGTCACAGTAGATGACAGGCCTGGTGAGGGAACCTTGAGTTCCTCAAGGAGGGGCTGGAGCCACATTATCTCTGCTATAATATCTACTAGGCTTCTGTAATCTGCCTCATTGCTAGACCTACCTACCAGAGGCTGCTTCTTAGACCACCAGGAAACCAAATTCAGGCCTAGGAAGACACAAGCAACAAAGGTTGATCTTCTGTCGTCAACGTTAGATGCCCAATCAGCATCACAAAACCCCCGAAGTCTTAGAGGCTGGACAAGTTTGAGCAAGTGCAAGCATTGATTAAGGGTGCCTTCCGAATACCTGAGGTTACGCTTAACCGCTTTCCAATGGCTTCCCAATGGTTTTGGCATGAATTGGCAAGCCTTATTCATAGTAGGAAATTTTAGGTCTTGTTACAGTAGCATACTATAGGCCACCAACCACAAATCTGTAGAGTGAGGGTTTGTCAAACTTGTCACTCCCATACCCAGAGAGTTTAAGGCCCGAAATCATAGGTATGGAAATGGCTTTGGTTTTGTCCATTTTGCTTGTGACCAGGAGATCTCTAATATACTACTACTGTGAAAGTAGTAAGGATCCATCTGATAGATGATGTACCTCAAGGCCCAAGAAGTAGTGAAAGGGCCCGAGGTCCTTGAGAGCAAATTCTAAGTGAAGCTTGGTGATGAGTTCTTGAATGAAACCAGCAGAGGCACCTATGATGATAACATCATCCACGTACACTAGAACATACGTAGAGCTGTTTCCATGTGTATGAATGAAGAGAGAAGGGTCACACTTACTCCCAGTGAACCCAAGCTTAACTAGTGCAGCAACAAGTCTTTCAAACCAGGCCTTAGGGGCTTGTTTTAAGCCATACAAGGCCTTGTGTAGTTTGCACACCGGATTGGACCCTATAGAGAAACCTTCAGTTTGGGTCATATACACTTCTTCGTTAAGAATGCCATTGAGGAAGGCATTGTTGACATCTAGTTGGCGGATAACCAAGTTTTGAGCCAAAGCCTAAGTGAGAATGACTCGAATGGTTGTTGGCTGGACCATAGGGGAGAACGTTTCTGAATAATCAAAACCAATCCTTTGATGAAATCCTTTGGCCACTAATTGGGCCTTGTACTTATGCACTGAGCCATTGGGATTTTGTTTCACTCTAAAGACCCACTTGCAGTGTATGGGATGCCTACCCAGAGGGAGTAGGACCAGAGACCATGTACCGTTCCTTTTGAGTGCATTAAATTCTTCTGTCATGGCCTCAAGCCACTGAGGTGAGGCCAGAGCTTTAGAGACTGTTGTTGGTTAGGAATGGATGAGTAAACCTTGAGGGGAGGGAATGGGCTTGAGGGAGGATACTTTGGACTCAGTGAGCATGGGATGAGGTGTAGAGTTGGAGGGTGAAGATATAGGTGAGGAATAGGGAGAGGAGGTTGTAGGGGAAGGAGTGGGAGTTTGAGGTGAGGGAAGAGGAGATGAAGAAGTGGGAGAATTGGATGAGTGAATGGGTTTGTTAGGTGAGGGAGGGCCACTAGGGGTGGGTGCAAAGGGGAAGGAAGGGGAAGGGCTAGTAGGTTGAGAGGAAAAAGGGGAGGTGGGGTAGGGAAAAGTGGGGGGTTTGTTTAAGAATAGTGAGTGGAGAAGTATTAGGAATTGGAATTTCTGTTGGTTTCAATTTAGAATGCTCCTGAAAGGGGAACCTTGTCTCATGAAAAATGACATCCTTGGAAATATAGACTCAGCCACTAGAGTCCAAACATCTATAACCCTTGTGGTGAGGGCTGTAATATGGTGTGTAATGCCATTATCTTGGATAAATTTTGTAAAAACACGAAATTCACCCCCCCCCCCAAAATCTAATTGCACAGATTTAATTCGATGTCCTAGTTGTAATTCAACAGATGCTTTGAAGTGAAGAAATGCCTAAAAAGCCTTAGATTTGTTTTTAAGAAAATATACCCAAGTAAATCCGGAAAATGTATCAACAAAGGCAATATAATATCTATATAAGATGCAAGGAAACCAGCAATAGAGAAATGCAAACTAGGTGGGAAGGCCTTTGAAGTTGCTGATCCAGGTGTATGAGTGGATGGAAGATGCTACAATTGGAATGAATTGAACTAATACAATCCATCCTTGGCCAAAACACTGTGCTGCAGCACTTCTTTAGTGTCCTGTGATTTGACAAAACAATGAAATAGGTGGAACTCAAAGAAAACACAATTGTCTCTAGCTGATTTACTAACACTAACAAGATTTTTAGTAATGGAAGGAATATAAAGTAAGTCATGTAGCCTAAGAGTTCTAGAGGAAGAGTGAGGTAAAATAATGTTAGAATTGCTAACATGAGAGATGTTTAGACCTTGTCCATTGCCTACGTGGGGCTGGTCAGCTCCATGGTAGGGAGAAGAGTGCATAAAGTTCTAGAACTCAGGAGTCGGATGGCTCCAAGCTCCAGAATCAGGATACCATGTCGAATCAACCACAACGTGGCTAAGGAGGCTGAGGGATTATGATAAGAACCTTGGGAGAACCACATCACAAAAGCTAGCTATTGTGATGGGAGAGCCCAAGGCCTTATAAACCCCCCATCGGAATCTCATACTTCCGATGTGGGACTCAAGTCCCATACCTTCCTAACATCCCACCACGTTTCGCAGCCCTAGCGCCCACGCGGGCTGGCTGTGCACTAGCCCCTTTGACTAGTCTCGAGCGCACACTGCAATGTCGGTGTCACCACCCGCGCCGCTCGATTGCAGCTGAGAGACATGGTGGAAGGCAGACTATAAATTGAGGATGCTGGACTAGGAATTCTTGCAGGAGCATAGGGATAGGTAGAGGGATAAGGTGTAGGTGGATATGGAGGCATGAGGGAGGAGGATATGTGGTAGTGAGGTGCGCATATGGTGGTGGTGGTGGAGGTGGAGATGGAGATGGTTGGAAGTTTTGGTCAAAAAGGTGCCAACAGTTGAAGCTCGTGTGGCCTGGCTTATGGCATAGTTGACATTGAAGAGAGTTGCGCCTTGAGGAGCAGCCAAGGTCTCGGCCACCACGACCGCCGGATCGGCTGCCGCAGCCATGACTACCTCGAAATCCAATGAATGATTGAGGAGCCAGAGGATTCGATTGATCACCTGAAGCCTGAGTCTAATCACGATTCGCCACATGAGCTTGAAACGACGTAGAATTCAGCTTTTGTTGTGCTTGTTCAATACAAGGTTCGTGAGTCAAGAGGAGCGCTTCAATCTTAGCTACCGAATATGGATCCATGCGTGTGTTCATAGAAGTCACAAGCGCATCATACTCTGTTGATAAACCTCCAAGAATCACAGCAATATGTTCAGAATCTGAGACCGTGCATCCAATGGAGACCAAGGCGTTGATGAGAGCCTTGATTCGAAGAAGATACTCAGAAATTGGTGTGGATCCTTTGGAAGTATTGCGAAGCTCGATCTTCAATTGTTCTCTGGCATGCGTGTGAGAGGCGAAGTAGATCTGAAGCTTCTCCCACACTTGCCATGCGAAATCGCATTCCACTATGTGTGAGAATTGATTCACTCATGGATGCCATGATCCATAAGAGCAGAAGATGATCTTGTTGCTCCCATAACCAAAATTCCTTTGACATATGATCTTGAAGCGCGTCTTTCGAAAAGGAATAGCGCGGTGGAATCTTGGCCGCATGGTCGATGTAGTGGTTGAGGTTATGGCCTTTAATGGCCTCAAGCACTTGACGACGCCATAGTAGCTAGTTTTTGTCCTCGAGCGTGATAGCAAAAGGTTGAGAAAAGGTAACTCGGTGTGGTGGTGGCAAAGAGGTTTGAGAATTTGGTGGGGTAAATGCGGTGGAGGGTGAGTGGTTTTGCACCAGAGCGGTGGTTGCACCGATCGGAGTAGTTGCAGGAGGATCCATAGCTATGAGCTCTTTAAGTTCTAGATAGATAGGGAGGGAGGGAGAGAGGGAGAGAATCTGAAATGATTTCATTCTGAGTGAAAGAGTGTACATCAAGGCTTTATATAGTGTGAGGGAGAGTGAGTGTTAGTTACATTGTGTTAAGAGACAGTTGGCACCAACTGTCAATGCCTAACTATCACTCAATGACAGTGGAGACTAATCCACTTCTCTAAGGACTATGCTATGTTATCCTACTCTATCAAAGAACAAGGCATTGATAGCTAAATGCCTTTGGTGTTTTCCTTTACAACCAATTTCTTTGTGGCATCAAGTCATTCGAAGTATGTTTTTCATCTGAATGGGTGAGAGAACAAGTTATATTGTAGGCAAAGGCACTAGAAAGCGTGTCTAAGGCACTAAGGCGAGGCATTGCAAGTCCTCAGCACCTTATAAACACTTAGGCATCCTTTCACCTTGAGCTAGTTTTCAGGGTGGAGTTAGGTGCATAGTATTAAGATGGTATCAAAGCCTGTCCTACGACTGATATTGTGCCATCCATGGATGTCCAGTCTTGTAAATTTCATGGTTCAAATGTCTAGTCCTAGGCATGAGTGGGGTGTATTAAATCCTATATTATTTAAGATTATGACTAAGATAGCTTTTATAAATACTTGGGCACCCCTTCCGCCTTTAGCTAGCTTTGAGAGTGGAGTTAGGCTCACAATCTTAAGACTACTAATTATCTACCAAAATTAAAGCAAAATTATTGGTTACATATCTATCCTAATAAATAGAAATAAAGTCACATTTCTATCATAATAAAAGAAACAAATAATGAAATATAAAGAAATATATAAACTAATCCTAAGAGATCATCGAAGATGCTTTCTAATATTATAAGATAATCTAATGTCTATAATATTCAAAGATATAATAATAATAAAGATAATAAGAGATATTTTCATATATTCTAACAGCTACCTTTGTAACAAGTTGGACATGATTAATATCTATATCTGATGTTAATACGAGTTGGGCATGATTAACATCTATGACCCTAAGCCTGATGCTGTCTATATGAAAGGAGCATATCTTATCCTCATCTAGAACTCTTTTCTTTCATTCTTCTTTTAACTAAAAATAAAGTAATAGCACCTTCAATGTTAGAACTGGAATTAGAAACTAGTGTTTATTCAATCTTACAAGATACAAAGGTAATTCTAGAGTCCTCTAACTCTCCCTAGACTTACTAACAAATGATTAAAGACCCTAACTAATCCTCTCTTTGCTTTGTTTATAGCCAACTAACTCCCTTAACTAACTAATTGCAACTAACTAACTAATAGGGTCCTAAAACTACTCCCCCCCAAGAGATCCACCTTGTCCTCAAGGTGGGGAATACAAGGACTTATTACTTGACAATTACAAATAAATTCTCCCAAGGTCCCATTGTCTAATTGGGCTAACAACCAATTTGTCTTGACCCATTAACATCATAAAACAAGTGGCTGCTTGTTCTGGGTTGAAGTGGGCTTGGCCTATGAGCTCTGAAAAATGGAGGCTTTCCTTAAAACTTAATGTCTGTTATTTTGTAATGTGGGCTTGGCCCAATATGATGAAAACTGGTCCTAGCTAAGGTAATCCACCATTTCTCTCTTCCTTGACGTGGGCGTGGCCCATTAGGATAGACAATGAGCCCCATGCGGAAAATTCCACTTCAGCCCCTACCTCTGTTTCGTTCCGTTTCTCACAGCGACATTTGGTAATGCGATGTGCCGCCGCTATTTGCACCTTCCCCACTGCTGCAACCTCCGCTTGAGCTACCGGAGCAACCTCCGTTTATGCTGTTGTTGGCGCAGTGGCTTCTGCATCTTTGCTGACGAATCCCACCTCTTCTTCCTCCTTCTTGTTAACACCGTTCTTGACGTTAAGTCGTGGTGGTGCTGCGGTCTTAGCCAGCGTCTCAGCCGCTGAAGGCAAACCGTCGGTCGCCGTCTGTGGAACAATAGCCTTCGTCATCAACCCCTTCTCTCTGTCCAGGCTGACATCGCCACCGACATCGTTAGTATCACCTGCAAGTGGCTCATCCCCACCTCCTTCAGAGCCCCGCAACTTCTCTTTTACGTAGAGCGCCTTCTTTCTTTGACGATTCATTCTCAAACCTATTGCTGTTGCCATCGCTCCCATCTTCCATCTCTGTCTCCTCTAGATTTGCCATTGCACCTTCTTCTGGAAGTGGATCTTGAACCGGGGCGTCATCATTCTTTTCCCCATAATAGGTCTTGGGCTGTAGTGGAAAGCGTTGGCGCATGGCCGTCACGAACTCCGCCCATTTCGTGTCTAGGTTGTGCGCCTTCCACCACCAAAACAAAACAAGATGGCTTCCTCCATAGGGCAGCTTCCACCTCTTGAAATCTTTGTGCGTCTGGTGTACCGTGCAAAAGATAGAGATCCCATCCCTGCCATGGCCAAGAACCTACATCACCACTGTCAAACACAGTAATTCGAGATTTCTCCCTAAGCTCTTCTTCTTCTTCTTCCTTGTCAACGAATGCCCTCAGAAATTCCCACCATTTCCCGATGGGGTTATCTATCTTCCAAAACACGTACCACCAATAATGTCGCCTTCTCAGTGCCGTTCCCACCTCTTCTAAATTGTGTGCTTTCAGTGACTCATGCCCAAGTTTCTCGCGCTCGAGGAAAAGACCCCACACATCCCATTCCCAAGCCTATGCATTTTTACCATCAAACATTGGAATTGCCTCCATTGCTCTGGTTGCTACCACTAAAAGCCCTTCCCTGGATTGGTTAGGGCTCTAATACGAGTGTTAGAACTAGAAATAGAAATTAGTGTTTATTCAATATTACAAGATACAGAGAAAACTCTAGAGTACTCTAACTCTCCCAAGACTTACTAACAAATGATCAAAGACCCTAGGTCCCTAACTAATACCCTCTTCCCTTTATTTATAGCCAACTAACTCCTCTAACTAACTAACTAATAGGGTCCTAACATTCAATGACAGATTCTCAAACAAGCTAGTTTTGTGAGATAGGATTAGGTGTTTGGCCTGGATTTGGTGTAAAGCACATAATATCTTTAGAGGTATTTTCCTCTCAAATATGTTGAGAGATTGGAAAGCTATGCTTCGTTGATAGTTTCTAGTCTAGCTAGTTTTTGTTTTTGTATAGAGGACTTCTTGTCCTCCTATCTTTTTGTAATTTTCTATCTATTTTCTTCTCAATAAATTTCTTCATTTACCCAAAAAAAAAAAAAAAAGTAGTAGCACTTACATGTATTTTCTTATTTGGTTTGAACTATCATGTACTTTATATTAAATAAATTGTGGTGTGCGTTTTAACTTCTTGCCTCTTGTATGGCTCAGGTTGAAGGAAGGAAATGTCAAGTTTAATTATAGGTATTGCATTTTAACTTCTTTGTGATAGGATCCCAGCTTCTTTGTGGGGTTATGCTCATGGTCTTTTAATGGAGGAAATATGCTGTGGGATTGGAGAGCTCTTTCGTTCTGATGTTTTCTGCATCTCTTTTGCCCCTTTCATATTTTTTGCTTTAGAAGAAATGCTGATCACCTTACTATGTATTCTTCTTCTGTTCTATAAAAATATTACAGGTATTACAATAATAAGTTGCAGAAAACAGAAGGTAATGCAAATGTTGCTCTCTTGGTCTTGTTTGATTTTTTTTCCTTGATGGAGTAATCAATGTATTTCCTGAACAAGTTAGTATGGTAGGATTTTATATATATTATTAAATAGCGGACGCTGGTCTCATATCTTAGTTAGAGGTTCTGCTGTTTTAACTTCTTTGACTTTCGAGTTATGATGTGCGTTGGCCATTGTTGAGAAAAATACATTATGTAATTAGGAAAGTCTTCTTGGTTAAGTAAGCAGTTGCTTTTAGTGCTCCCAAACTAAAGGATATGATTGATCATCTTTTCATAGTCATATTTGTGTATAAATAGAAGTGTTAGTTCATTGTAATGTTTCACAACCATTCACATATTTATTACTGAATTATGTATATTTCCAATTTAAGAACAATTAACCGCTCTTTTGATTGAAGATGTTCAAAGAGTGACTAATGAGTAACCACTTTTTGACTTAAACAACCACTCAACTGGTTAGTTGTTACTAAGTGGAAATAGTTTTACCAAGAATTTTTATTTGTCTTTTCTGTCTTTGTAATTTTTCACTGAATTTAGATCTTCTAAAGTTAGTATCCTTGTGAAGTGATAAAGTAACGGGTTAATCATCATTATATCAATAACTTCCATTTGTCTGTGGGTCCCACTAAATGATCTAAGGGTGGTTAATTCTTCAATTTCTCACTTTATAAGAATACTTATTTTAGAGAACCCAAATCCTTTTTTACTATATTTTATTCATTTATTGTATTTTCTCTCTATTTTTTTTCCGTTTCCATCTAATCCCTAAATTTAAGCAGTTATATATGTGCATATAATTATCATGTAATAAATAAATGGATGCTGATTTTTCGCCATTTTTGAGGTATTTTTAGCCCTACTGCCAGTTTTACTTACAATTCCAAATTTGATTATGTTGGCTCGTTCTGGTGAAAGCTATTTGTATATTTTGAGTGCTCATGGGTATAAATTATTGTAAAAACATTATTTTACAAATCTATTGTCCAAACTGCAAAAGTCGTTAAAATTTTTTGATGAAGGTCTAGTGTACTATTGTTGGATTTAACAATGAAAAATGGCTGATTTTCTACTTATTATACAAAATCTTGCATTGGTTAAAGCACTCTTCTCAACCTTAGAGGGTATGTTTGTTTTAGATTTTTTTGGCAAAAATCACTTTTTTCATTGAAAAAATCAGTTTTTGTTTGTTTGGATAATTTTTTAAAAATAATCAGATTCTCAAAAAAATCTGTTTTCAGCTTTTTTGTAGAAGTTGAAAAGAGTAGTTTTTGAAAAAAATCAGTTTTCAGCTTTTTTAGTTATATATTAAATTTAAGTTTCAAAATCACTTTTTTTAAAAGTTGAAACAAATGCACCCATAGAAGGAGTTGTTTGTTTTTGTATATATTGGTGCTAAGGATACTATTTGAATCTCATACATATAAAATTATAAAGGAAATGTCAAGTTTACAGTGAAAGTTCAGATGCCTCACGTATGAAGCATAAGGCTTGGAATTTTCTTTGTGCACCCTTGTTAGAGATGTTTAAAGATATGTTTAAAACCGATATTTGCTTCCCATATAAATGTTTAGGCTTTTAGATTCAGTTATATTACATGGTACATAAAGTCTCTTTAACTGTGTGGCTTAGTGTTTCTCCATATACTCATCCCCATTCTTATAAGTTAGTGGTAGCCTATGTTTTGTGATTACTTTCAATCCTTTTACGCATAAGCCCTGATTGAATTTTGAGTGAGGTGGGGTATTCCAGAGGCAAAACGTGGTCAACCTTTTAGGTTGAGTGGTTCATTGGCAAACATTCATTTCTGTGTAGTATAACTGTCACCGGTTGTGGGTTCTACTTAAAGATGCATGGCTGACTGTGGTATAACATATATATATATATATATATATATTCTTAATGTACATTTTTTTTCTCTTTCTTTCTTTCTTGTTGATATCAATGTTTCCAGGCAATCAGATTATATAGTAACTGAAAACTTTAATTGCAGTCACTGAAGATTTCTCCTGTCCATTATGTTTGGTTAGATGTGCAAGCTATAAGGTTAGCGCTACTTTTGACTGCCAATCTAAACATTTAAATTTTCAATACGATAAGAATAAACATGTTTCTTAATGCTTTTGATATGGCCTGTTTTTAGGGTCTAAAGTATCACTTGCTCGCATCACATGATCTTCTCAACTATGAATTTTCGGTCAGTCATCTTCAGAACTCATGCAAGCTTTACAGTTTCTGAGCTGAATTAAACTGTCAGTTTCAATTATAAACAATTTTGCAGGCATGGGAGGAATGTCTGACTGTAAATGTGTCTGTGAAAACTGATAACTGGAAATCTGAGGTCAGAACAGTTTGCTCTCAATTTCATTTTAAATTTATGTATATATAATATATAATGTTATTATGTTCTTACTATCAAACTGAATATAATGTGTTTGTTTACTGATGTTTCTTTAGGGTTGTATGAGATTAAATATTAGAGCCAACAAGAGAATAAGCTTAATGTTGCAGAGATAAAGATATTGCCTTGGATGAGTGGCCACACTAGATAAGATAGGATTATGAATGAGTGCATAGAGAGAAAGTTTGTGTAGCACTGATTGTGGTAAAGATGATAGAATCTTACCTTAGGTGTTGCGACCACATGAGAAGACATGTAGAAGCCCAAATAAGAAGAGTTTATTAGATGGAGGGTAGCTCGGTAGGTAAAGGTAGAGCGAGATCAAAAAAGACTAAAGATGAAACCATAAAAAAGGACTTAGATTTATTTGATTTATCTAAAGACATGGTTTATGATTGGACTCAGTGGCGTCATTTGATCTTTGAAGTTGATTTCACCTAGTGAAAAAAGACTTTCTTATTCTTGTTGTACTGATGCCTCTTTGGATTTTTGGAAATATTAATCTCTTCATCTGGCATCTCATATATGTTTTTGGACTTGTTAAATTCTACAATAATGAGCCTTGGTTTGGTTCTACTTCTGCCTGTTCATTCATCTCCATGCTTTTATAATTGATTTTTTTCCCCTTTAATGTGAGTATGAGGAATGTAAAAATAGCAGGAGGATCTATAAAGCATAGATACTAATATGGGCGCAGACACACTGACAGACCAAATTCTCAAAATTGTAGAACACAGAAGGGGCACATATATATAAAGAAAATAAAAAGTTTTAAGATAAATATTCAAATTTATAATATCTCATACATATATGGTTCAAGATTTACAATTTATAGTGTCAAACTATCAATAATAACTGCTTTCTAAGCCTCTTCCAAAAAATATGGAGCATTCTTGATATATGTCATGTGCCAGTACTTGTTGTTTCTAAAACCCTGTCCAAAAAAATAAAAAGGGTACTAGTACATGTTTAGTAGAACTAGCCATGTATAAGTACATGTACAACCAAAAAAATTAATTAAAAGGAGTATGATAGAAACCACAATAAAAGAAACAGAAAGAATGAAGAAATAGTGTATTATTATCACTCCTTGAGCTGATATTAGTGATATCAGTCAAGGGAAAAGAGGAAAAACAGTATGAAATGTGCAGAGAAAAAGAGGGAAAGCTCTGAGCACTGTAGCAGCTCAGTCTCTCCTAGGAACAGCCCAAATTCTGCCTAACCTCTCCTTCCATCACTCCCCGTCACATATACCCTCGCCTAACAGAATCACACACACGCACTCTCATGCCAACAAGGCACACATCCCTCAGGTTAGTTAGGCCAGCTGAGGCCCACTACAATTACCACTATCCAATTGTTTGCTATTTCCTATACTGCCCCTGTACTTCTTACGCCTATACACTTTAACTCCCTCAGAAAATCACTCTCTAACAGAGTATCTAAGGATTAACTTTATTTCCTTCTCCACTATTGTTGTTATCTCCTCACTCTTTAACAAAGAGATGATGTTAGTCTGAAATTGGGTATTAGGTTAAACTTTTAATTGAGTTGGTCTATTAATAGATGGGGAAAAAAAAAAGTGTCCAAGCCATGTTTGAAGGGCGTTTAAGAGGGGGAAAAAGTATTTTTTAAATTAGGCACATGCATGTGCATGTTCGACTTGTATTGTACGTGTCCACTTAGCGCCATGTCTGATACGTGTCGATCACATGGACATGCCGAGAAGTTTGCGTGTCCGTGCTTTCTAGGGGAGGATTAAGCCTTTTATTTATGTCCACAATGTGTGTATTCTAGTGGCAAAAGTGGTCAAACCTTTTTTAGGCCTGACCAATCCCTTTACCCACAGCTTTTTTGGTCACCTGAGTTGGAGGTCCTCTGTTTCAAAGCTTCTCTGGCCTTTATTTGGCAGTACTCCTTCCCCTCCAGCCTTACTTTTGTTTTGGTTATACTTTTGTTGTTATTGAGTTATTGTTATTGATTATGCCTTAGATTAATGATGATTGTGTCTTTAAGCATCTATTGTGTGTATTTGAAATCATTTGCATTGTATCCACTATCTATAGTGTTGCGGGTGCTCTGTAATCAGCTGCACTGCTATAGCGTTTTTGGAGTTGGTTGCTCTGTTTGGGGGGGAGAGAGAGAGAGAACATAGAGAGAATTTGCTGAAATTGTTGAACACAGTAATGTTACTGGGTAGGTTCTGTGTAATAAAGACACAAGTAGGTTACATGGTGTACAAGCACAAAGATCATGTTTTTATTGTTACGGGTTTTGTTTGATCGACTTTGGTGACCTTGGTAGCACTAAGGAGAGAGATATCCGTTTTAATGAGTTGCCTATATGCTAGGTTGAAGGTTAATCTGTCCAAAAGTGGTCTAGCTAGTATTAATATAGATTCTCAAGACCTATATTCTACAACCTCTTTGGCAGGTTGTCAGATTTTGGGGTGGCCTCTTGTGTACTTGAGTGCTCCTATGGATGATAATCTTATCTGCTTCTTTTTGGGATCCTGTTGTGCAAAAAATTTCCAAGCGTCTTGAAAATTTGAAAGGGGCTTGGAGCCTCGTACTTTATGGCAACAAGTTATATCCTTTCTGATAGTATTTCTTTTATCCAAGCACTAAATCCCTCCCGTAATCAAATTTCAGCACTAGTAATGTTTAATTTTAGTGAAAGGTAGTTTTGATGTGAGCGACTTTGTCCATGTCTAGCAGCCATTCACATCTGAGAATGCTTACGAAGGTCTTGATTAGCAGCTTAATAATTTACGTCTTTGATGCTACAACCTGTTACTTTCTCTGCTTAACTAGAAGTTTGTGTTGCTCTGTGTAAGGGATGGATTCCAATAGCTGCTATAATGTTGTTCTCTCGCCTAATAGCTTAAGCTTCCTTACATGGTATGACAAAACTGAGGTGTCTAGAAACGTGGAAGAAGCATGACAAAACTGTTTAAAGTTTGAGCATGGATGCATTTGAAATTTGTTCACTCTAGAAATTTAGTAATTAATTTCCCTCCAGATTGTTGCAGATGGTGTTGATCCAAAATTACAAACGTTTATCTTTTGGTAAGCCATTTTAATTCTACACTGTTCTGAGATTTTCTTGGCCCCATATACTTTCATATAGATTTATTTTATGTAGTAAACTGGTCAACTAAAATCTATATGCAGTGCCAAGCCACTTAAGCGCATAAAGCCAGAGGATGAATTTTCTGAAAAAGCGAAGGATGCAGATCCACTTGTCTTAGACTCTGAAATTCCCGCAGGAGACGCTGAGCTTTTGGAGAAGGCTGATGGTATGTATTGCAACTATATCAAATATTTTAGTAAGTGATGCAATTAATGTTCTTAAAAAACTTATGAATATTGCTACACAGCCAGGAAAAATCTGAGTATCTGACAGAATTCATTCAGAATTTACTATAATTCAAAGATGGGTTTGGATAAATCAAAGTGATGAGAACCACTCATCCATTGAATTATCAATAACAATGCCAACTCATTCTGGCAAAAAGTACTTGCTATCAAGGTTGCTAGGATCGCGTTCTATCTCGTAGGATCGCATGATTTTACGAACTTGAGTACCTTCTCTGATCCCGATCGCGATCCAAGTGCCTAACTCGGGTTGGCGGGATCGTGGTAGGATCGCCAAGCTAGATCTTGAAATCGTTGGGAGTGGGCGATTTTCGAGCTGGCCTGTTCCATTTTTTCCATGACCTGACCCCTGCTGGGTGTTATCGACCACCATCTTCTGGTGGAGGAAGGTGCCGCCGCAGCGCTTGATGAGGTTAAGGTCGGGGTCGATAGCGACATCGGGGTGGGGATTGTCGTCAAGGACAGAGAGGGGGATGCGGAGGGAGGGAGCGGGCTGCTCCTCGGTGTGCTTGGAGGTGGGGACTTGACATACTCGACGGCCTTATCGGCGGTGAGCTTCTTGAGATCATTTTGGGTGAAGGCTGGGGCGGAGAGCACTCTCACAGGAAGGTGTGAGTGCGCAGTTTACGGGAAGATGAGGCCTGCAGGATAAGGTGTGGATGGTCATTGTGGTGTGGATGCAGTGGCATGTTATGTCACGTGTCTTCTTTTGTCACTGTTGTGTCCTTATTTTTTTGTTCATGATGTCTTACTGTCTTAGAGTGTGGTTGAGATTTGGGCCTTTTTGTGTGTTGGGCCTTTTAAGCCTCACAAAAAAAATATTTGGGTTGGGTTTGTTTCTTTTTTTTATTTTTTGGTTTAATCATGTTATGTTATATGCATTAATATTTATATAAAAATAATTATTTTATTTTTGATAGGATCTTACGCTCCGTGTTACGATTTTACGTTTTATGTTTTTGTATTCCCCTTCCGATTCTACATAGGATCTCAATTTTGGCAACCTTGCTTGCTCTTAGTATTTTCCAAAAAACTTATGTAAGGGCAGCTAGTTTATAGTTTTCTGTAAATTACTTGTCTGCATGTCAGCAGAAGTCTTGGGGGTTAAACACATCAAAATTGGGGTCTTTGATAAATTAAGGGTAGAAATTAGGGGGATTTAAGGTTCACACAGGATAGGTGAGGAAACTGCAGTTTAGGGTTTTATAAAATTCTTGTTTTCCCGTGGTATCATATTAGTGTGATTCGCGTTGAAAACCTATGTCTGCCTTACTGCTGCTTCCTGTGATTAGAGATCTGATCTGGTCCAGATGAGTGTGATGCCAACTCAGGTGATATAATTTTTGTGCAATCTGTTGCCACACTGTAAGTTCATGAAAATTTCCAGCCAACCACCAGTGCCAGTGATCATCACCAAAAGAATTGACTGATTCTGACTTCTGAGTAGTCTCTCCACCAGTGTTGGATATATTTAGAGGTTATGCAAGCCACTCAAAACTAGTTGCGCATGATAGAAGCGATAGAGGTTACGAACCGAGCTTCTTTCGAGTGAGAAATAATCATTAATGATATCCAAACAATTCTGAAATCAAACAGGCATAACCTTGGGCTCTGTTGGCATATCCGTTGTCCATGCTCCAAATGGCTGACTTCATTTCATCCTCTTCAAAAATGGCTCTTATCTGGGGTAGTAAGTCTGTAAGTCCTCTGTCCAGGGATTCTTAAAAGACCCAATGATCACGTGTGCAATAACTCATGTCATACTATAGCTGATTCCAACTCAACGTTGGAAATAACTTTTTTTTTTTCCCATAAAAGGCTTGTTAACTTTCTCGTATGGTCTTAATGTTGATATATTTGTTGAATACGACTTCTTGTTCCAAATACTTATTCTGATATGTGTCACGTACTGTTATGACATTGCAGGGGCTTCAAATGCAATAATTCAATCACATACTGACCCAGCTTGTGTCCCACCAGTAGCTGAGAATGATATTGGGAGTCCTGCAGTGCTACAGGATGCCATGACAGGGAAGTCACCAGTTGAGCATTATGACCCACGAATGTATGTCCTTTGGGATCATTTCTCTCTACTTGGAATACTTAAATGGGTTCTTGCATTTTGGGAACTTTTTAGATACATAATGACATTGGATAACCATTTGGTCCCTCTTTGTAATTACAATGTTAATGAAATGCAAGTCTCCCAAGAAAATATAATTTCCTCTTGTAAATTCGGTGCTATTTTGACTTAATAATTTATTGAAATATTAGTAAATATAAAGGTGTTCACCTCGTAGATCTACAATGCCGTTAATTGTTAAATAAAGATATTTTGTTCGGTTTTAGCACTAGCTTAATTTATTAATTGATATATAAAACTGATGGATTGCAGCGGCTTTTCAGTGTCACATTTGGAATCTAATTGTATGTGGCTGTTGATTATTTATGTGGGATTTGTTAACTTTTATATATTTGTCTATGCTAATTAGGAAGGTTTGTTATCATGCATGAGCTTGATTTTCCACTTTAGTATTAAATTCAGAAGTACTATATTTGTAGGTAAAATGTAGTTGATGCCATTACAAATGTTTTACAAGAGTGTATAAAATTGTTCTACCTATGTGATACCTAGACTGGTTTAGGCTGTTGAGTGTGATTTTATCGGAGTTCATAGAAAGTCTTGAAATAAATTGTCGTATATCATTGTCTATGTGTGATTATAACTTTTGCTATAAATAACTTAATGGACACTGTTTGACATAGTTCTTTTGAAAACATTTCAGTGTTGCCCTGTTGAGCAAGCGACAATTCTATCACTCTCACAAAGCCCAGGTGATGAGTGATCGCCATTTATTAGTTTATTGTTTTGCACTTTAATTTTCTTTGCATGTCACGAATAAAAATTGTCTTGAAAAAACCATGAACTGAATACCAATGAGAGGCCTATACACAATGCTCCCTGTAGCAGACGTGTGGAAACTGTTTTATTTGTTTACAATTGGTTGGACGGTAGATGTGATTTCAGACTACAAGTTCTTTAATGTCAGATAGCTATTTTTAATTTTCTAATACACAATTTTTTACTTGATACCTGTTTTTATCCATCAAAATGATAAAATGCTTACTTTTGGAGATTGGGAAGCTTAAATTTCAATGGGGGTTTATGTGTGAAATGTAGAAAGCTTTCACAAAGTAGGTACAAGTTTTTTCTTTTATGATTGTGATTTTTGTTTTGATCTTGGTACAATACCACAAGGATACAGGTTGGCAGTCAAGCTATGAACGCTGCTGGTATCAATAGTATTGATCGGTGCAGAAACTTTGCTGTGTATTAAGTTTACTACTCTTAGCTTGTTATTTTGATTAATTTATGGCTGTCATGAGCTGTGGCGGCCTAAAGACTGAAAAGCATTATCTTCTGTTGGATATTGTGTCCGTTTCCCTAAAATGAAAATTCTTGTTTTATGTTATTCAAAATGTTTAATACTTACCTTTATTGCTATCATATATCTGATAGATTGTTGCTCATTTTCATTTCCTTTTGCTTAAAGCCAATGGCACTTGAAGAAGTTCTTTCAGATCAAGATAGTGAGAATGAAGTTGATGATGACGTTGCAGACATTGAAGATCGAAGGGTATGTACAATTATATGTGTGATCCTTTGTTTTGAGTTTATAAAACTTCTCTTTTTCCTTCTTCCTCTGTTTTGATTTTATAAAACTTCTCTTTTTCTTCCTTCTCCTTCTTCTCTCTCTCTCCTTTTAAATTGTATCTCTTGTTGAACAACAGTAGCCTGGTAGAGCCTTGTGGTAATAACTGGATGGCTCTGTGACTGTGAGGCTCAGTTTTAGGGACCTTTTTATACTATAAATTGTTGAAGTACAAAAAACAGAGAGAAAGAAAGAAAATGGAAGAGGTGTGAGGCAATATTTTTGCTTGTTATTTAGAATGGTTGTAATAGATAAGCTGACCTTGTACCATCATTTACACTAATACTATGTTTGCACAAAAACCCTTTACTTATAGTGACTACATGTAACTAATTACTTAACCCATAAGTGTCTCCTAATTACTTATATGCTGTTTTCTTAACAGAAAACGTTGTATGGATTTTACATCATCTACACTTTAATTGGATGGTTTAATCAAGTTTTAGACCTTATGAGGAGAGCTTATCATTTGTGTTTCCAACTTGACAGTTATAATTCTGCTTGATTCATTTTATAGAATTCCAACACAGGTTTAGGTTCAGGTTTTGGTTGGGATTTTGAAATATCTGTTGCACTGCTTTTAGTATTATTCACACTAACACTCCGATACCTTGCAGATGCTCGGTAATTTTGTTGATGTGACCGAAGATGAGAAGAAATTCATGCATATGTGGAACTCATTTATTCGGAGGCAGCGGTAAGTGCTTTTCATTTTGGCTCAATTCATTCACTACTTGTTGCGCCTTGTTTTGTTTATTGCCATCATTAACAAACACCAACATATATACTTCATGCTGAATGCACCTTTCTGATTTAAAAAGGTGATAAACTTGTTCATTCAGATTTCTACTTTCTAGCTTCAATTATTTTTTTCATGCGCCAGGGTGCTGGCAGATGGTCATGTTGCATGGGCATGTGAGGCTTTCATAAAAGTCCATGGCCTGGAGCTTGTACAGTCCCCCAGATTGACTTGGTAACTAGCATTTCTCTTGTATCAGAGTGCTCCCGTTTTCTGAAATTGACACCTAACTTTTGTTTCTTTCTGTTCTTGTAATGGCCTTTTTATTTATTAATACTGATTTTTTCCTTACCTGAACAAACATAATCATGACGACATGGAAAAAATCAACATTACAGATTATCTCACATATATGATGGTCGATGGATCATAATGCTGATGTTTATATCTCATGAAATCCTAAACTGTTGATTTTTGTCAACAGCTGAGATCACCCACTTTATCCTTTGAAGTGCACCCCACACTTTAGAGGACCCAAATCCTTTGTAAAGATCGTTTGGTTGTCATAATGCAATATTTGATGCTCTTTTAGCATCTTTAGTCAAAGTGTCATACATCATGCTCATATTTTTGGATGTTTAAAGATCTGCAAATAATGATAAAATTCGTTGCATTGGCAGGTGTTGGAGACTGTATACGATCAAATTATGGAATCATGGTCTTCTAGATGCTCGGACCATTAACACATGCAGTATTATTCTTGAACAATATCAGAAGCAGAAATCAGATCCAAAAAGCTAAAGATAATTCAGTTATTTTTTCCCCCCTCAAATGCCATTCAAATAGAAGCGACAGATGACACATAGAAGAGGACTTTTTTTACAAGTACAAATTGCAGTCACCGACTGGCGGAAGTTTTCTTGGTTTCAATTTTATACCCTTGTATGGTTATACTCATTACCTAGATTTGTACCATAAATTTGTCAAGGGATAAAAATTTCATCCCTTGGTACCTTTTCTGCGGGATGTAGGCGAAGAAATTCTTCAGCAACATGAGCATTATGTTCTGGATCCGTTTCTAAGAGTGTTTAAAACTCATGCTGTTTCATACTTCTTTGTTAACATGAAAACTATATGCTTGGGTTGTGTCTCACTTTCTTCCTCTAAACTAGATTGAGACCCGCCTGTTGCGCAGGTAGAAAAACATATAAGCATCATTTAGAAAGTATAGTAAGAATAATATGTGAATTTTATTTCAACCCTTCTCTTTTCGGTGTTAAGGAAGATTAAACTATCTCTCACAACTCTTATGCAAAATCTCATATTTAAAGGAAAAACAATAATGGGAAATTGTCTGAAAGTATGTTGATAAAATCAATAAATATATGATGTAAAATAGTTGTTTTATGAACATAGTGTATATCATAGACATATAGTTTATGTGCTTGATTTGGTGGTGTGCATTGAGGGAGAAAAAAGTTGTCTTCGCATAAGAATTGGAAATGTAACATGGAGTTTTACATAGTAAGATAAAAATAAAGCAGAACAATCACAATTGAACTTTTGTGTGCAACAATGGAAATAGGGGAAGAAGAAAGAAGTCTAGAGATAGACAGAAAAGGTTATTTTGAGAAACCATGAAAAGTGCAAAAATTAAACAATGTTCTTTTTTGTGCTATTTTCATAAATATTTTATACCAGATGAAAGAATAAATAAATAATGGTCAGAAGTTTTATGTTTATAATAAACCATAGATTCATATTATATACATACATAAGGTCATAAAAGAGAAGAAGCATTGGTGAAAGATGGGAGGAGGGAATGTGGGAGAAGGGGAAATGTATAGTAAATGAAACGGTAAGGTGGGTTACTGTAGTAGTAAAATAAAGGAAATGGTGGTGTGAATTAATATGGTAGCAAAATAAAAGAAACTTTCAACAATTAAAGAAAATAAAGACAAATAGATTAATGTGGGAGAAGAGAAAAAAAGCAAGAGATGCAATATATTGGTGGTGTGACAATTTTATACATGTGGTATGTCAATAGCATAATCTAAGTTTCAATTTTAATATATTATAAATAGATAGATATATTTTCATTATTTTTACTTGGAGAGCATTTAGTATGTATGATAAGGTACTACAAGGCATGTTAAAACTTTAATTATATAGATTTTGATATGATATTATATAATATATAATATAATATTATACTCTTTCTATCACAATTAATTCCAAGTAAAAATTCAATATCAAAAATAAAAAAAAATCTAAGTAAAAATTTAGCAAATGATTATATGGTCAATACATCCATTCATTGAAGAGTATAACATAATTATAATTAATCTAATTGATTGCGTTGGAGTCAGATTTGCATCAAATAACTTGAATTTCTTATTTGCTAGAATAATAATTAGGGATAATTAACAGTTAATAATGCAAAATTAGTAATGAAACTAATTACAAATTATAAATGATATTGACATTAATTAGTTTTTAGATTAAATTACTTTAACTCATTTAAATTACCTATGTGACACTAATATATGATTGATTTAAATGATTCAATATTTATTATTTTTAAATAGGTTTCAAATTCAAAGTCTTATTTAAAAAAAAAAAAATAGTACGTAGAGAAGTTTACCCTCATTATGTATGAAAAATTTGCTTAGGAAATGAGTCATTTAAATTATTTATGAAATTAATTTTTGTTTGACATAAAAGTATTAGAATTATATATTTTTTTTATCAAATTTATTTTTTAGAATTAAAATCAGTATTTTAATATTAAAATTTACGATTTTGATTCATATTGTTTTGTTACTTTTTTTAATAATCGTGATCAGGTTGGGGTTCTAATTATTATGGTCGGGATGGAGATCGAGATCTGAATTGTTACAACTAAATAATTAATATTTTTGGTGGTTTTAATTTTGTTTCATGTTTGAATAAATTTGGTCTAAGTTTCCGGCTACCGTTTGAGCTTTTAGTTACAAAATCGAAACTCATTTTTTTTCGTGTTATGAGAAAATATATAAATGATCATAAGTAGGTTAAATTTCATTTGAGAAGCAAAGCCACTTTTGATTAATGAAACACTCACCTTATCTAATTTACAAATATGAGACTTCTCTTTTCCTTTTTTTGTTTTTGTCGAAAAATATGAGATTTTTGAAAATAACAGAAAGAAGCATCATAACTATCCATTGGAAGTATTCCATCAAATAACAAAAAGGACAGCCGTTCAAAATCATATCTAGAAGACTAGAATGTTACGATTCTGTGTAGTTTGAGGTCAAAAGTCGAATAAAACTAACCTCGTCAGTGACCAAATTTTATTAAACAAAATATGGGCAAGCCGATCACTGATCTTAGTTAGATTCGATAGCAAGCCATGGTTCGATTACACATCACAAGATACAATACCTAAAGGCTATGTGCCCGTTTGGTTATACTTCTAAGAGATCCAGAAGACTTTTTATTGAAATGAGAATAAAAATATATAATAATTAAGTAATTAATATATTTGGTATATAAAAACCTTTTTTTTAAAAGGCTTTTTAAAATTTCAAAAGGTTTTTATGAGAAGTATCCTTAAGATTACTTTTCATTATAAAAAAAAGCCTTTTGAAAAGAGATTTTACTATTACTCTCACATCAACAACTAAAAGTAATTTTACTTTATCCTATACAAACAAAACTCATTCTCTTAAACTTATTTTTGACATATTCAAATCAAACAAAAATCATTCTTTTAAAAATAATTTCTCTAACATCTTCTTTCAAAAATTAAACCAAATAGACCCTATTTCATTAAAGAAAGCCCAGTTGCACTCCTAAATGGCAAGTTTTGTGGTGCACCATTAAAAAAAAAAAAAAGGAGGTATATTGCATGTCCTAAGCTTAATCCAAATCATTTGTTGGGGTTTAAGTAATGTTGAACGGTCCAGATTAAAACTCAACTCGCCGTGTTCCCTCTCTCTCACCACAACTCCCTTTACCTCTCCCCCGATGGGCCACGGCATCTACTCTGTGTCATCGAATCCAACCTCGTCGATGAACCACCTTCACTAGTTCGGCGTGTCCTTGCTGTGTCTCGCGAAGGTGGATTCCTTGGGTTCTCCCAGGGTGAGGTGAGCCCTCTGATAAGTTGATGAACTCATTAGGGGGAGGGACTTCCTTAGCATCTTCAGGTTCAAAACCTCCTGGTGGTCTACCTAGTGGGTTGAAAATTCTGGCTCAGTTTTACAAATGGAAGCCCAATGGGTTCTCATTGATGTTCTTGATATTACGTCCTACTATGTGATAATCATTCCCATCATTGAAATGATCAATTGACGCCCATTCAGTTTGCTTTCTACATTATTTATCTTTGCATTTGTTACTTAATTATACCACCAAGCAAAATGAAGCAATTTATGTCGCAGCCTATGTCACTGTATGATCCTTTTATTTTTTTGTATTGTAGTAATTTAAAATAAAAAAAAATATTTTGCTGCATAATTGGTGTACTAGATCTGGAAGTGGGGATTTGGGGATACTGCATTGGTGTTGTTGAATTGTTGGATATTTCAATTTGAGGTTTGCAAATCTTTTTGGAAGAAAGGAGAAGATGGTGTAAGCGGTGGTTCCGCAGTGTTGAGAGGCAAAGGTGACAAATCAAAAGCGTAACATTTTAGCCACATTTTTTAAAAAGTTTAATTAATATGCACTGATAGTGTTTTATACTGTCAACTAATAGAAATAGGGGAAAGTAAGAAATCATGTTGGATCTCTCATTATAATGGATAGTTATTTATGTGAGTTGGCACTTTCCACTATTTCTATTGGACAAACAGAAACTGCTTTCTGTGATCGAGACATTTAAATTAAATTCTTTTTAAAAAATGTTTAACCACATTTATTAAATATGGTTAAATGACTAATTTATCAACTCCCTTCCTACTATCTAGTCAAACTTAAATAGTGTGTTATACACCGTATCTACTTTAATACACCACAAAACTGACTTAAATAAATATCAGGAAACTTGTTTCAAATATTTTTGGAAATTAGCTTGTTTAAAATATTTCTTGTTGAAATGAAATGGATGAAAAGTTGTTTGGAAATTCAACACAAACATCATTCAAAAAGTTGTGAGTAATATACAAATACATCCATCCACAACATTATTGTAATTTGTAAATTAGTTAGTGTAATCTACTATCTACGTCCAAAAAGATTGTACAATCCAGTCCCTTAATAAATATAGGGTAAAATCTTATTTATGTCCCTCATATTTTATAGCAATTTTAATTTAGTCTCAATTTATTTTTAAATTTTATTTACGTTCCTAATATTTTTAAAATGTTTCAATCTTTTTTTTTTTTTGACATTCTATTTATAAATAGAAAAAATTGATATAAATATTAGGTTATAATATTAATTAACAATGATATATTTATTACTTATTTGAATGAGATGATATTATTTACAATCATTTTCCTCCATATTTTTGTAGGATATGAAAGTTTTCATTTTTTATTTAAACTCTCTTAATGTTCAATTAATCTTTTTCTTACTAAAACCCATATCCGAAATTTTTCCTTGAAAAATTGAACACAAACAATTTCTATTGGCAGTGTTTGAGTATCACTAACATCAAAGTTTAATCTTAATATCATCTTTTTCAATAATTTGGATATTGTCTATTGAAAAAGTAAGATTAAAATATTTAAAAATGGTAAGGATATAAATAAAACAAAAAGAACTTTTGAGACTAGATCAAAATTATTATAAAATATGAGAGACATAAATAAAGTTTTACCTATAAATATAAAGATAGATATACAACCATGTACAGGATTACGGTAATTAACTCACAAGTGTAATATACGATTTACGCCCTACTTCAAGATTGCACAAAATCTATTTTTCATTTAAAAAAAAAAAACAGTTTAACAATTGTTCTCGACGAAAAGAAAATTTTAATCAATCTCAAAACCAGAGGTTTCGCATTTTTATTTGATAAATCATAAGCTTTTAAAGCATAAAAAAGGAAGAACACAAAGGCATATACGAAATAACAAAACTTGCAAAAGAATCAATAAAAAGAAAACATAATTTGAAATAAATAAAACGCTCATTCCCCAATAATTTGCAAGACTCGGAAGACATTATTACTAAAATATACTGAAATAGGTATGTATTCCTTAATTAACTTACCTACACATTAATAATGATCTATATTTAGATCACCTCCAGTCCAAATTATATAGCCAAAAGGTTGCAAACTAAACTGAATACTCAAACAAAAGGAATTAACAAAATCACTCAACTACAATTAAAAATAAGCTCATATCGGCATGCATCAAAATTAATAAAGGAAAATATTAAAACCTACTCCATATCATTTTATTTTATCCAACAATGATTGTTATTTTTTCATGTATACACAGCATGACTCATAGTCATTTAAACTAAAAAAACAAAAATTCATCCTACATAGCATGACTCATAGTCATTTAAACGAAAAAAGGGAAACAATTCGTTTTCGTCCTACAAAGCCTGACTCTCAGTGATTTAAACATAATCTTTACCAACAACTCAGAAGCAAAGGATTCTTCTACGAAGAGAATCTTGAAGAAGCACCGGTTTTACCCCTTGGCCTTGGTGGTGCATCAAAGTGATGAGGTTCTTGTTGGTCGCTACCCCCATAAATGGGAATGATTTCATACTCAAGAATCACACATCTGCATGCAGGGCATTCATTGGACGGCTTGTACAGCCACAAGCTCAAACATGGCCAGCAGAAGAGATGGCCACATGGCGTCACCACTGGTTGTTTCGCCATCCCAAGGCATATCCTGCACTCAAACACACTCCCAGCACCATCCTTCTCTCGGTTCTTGTTCCCATCAACAAGAGCACCATGATGATGATGATCACAACATGACATGTGATTAAAGGGCGTTGACATGTTGGAATCTTGATTCAAGGCTTGATGAGAAGAAAAGGGTGCATTATTTTCAGCTGGGGCATGATGATCAGTGGATGATGGTGTTGCCAAAACGTGGTTCAAAGAGTTTGGCTCAAAAGGGTTAGGAAACTGAAGGGAGAAAGTGGGATGATCTTGAAAAACTTTTGGCTCAAAGGGTTCTGGGGGCGATGGTGGTGGTGTCTGGGAACCGGAGGGGTTGAATGGTTGATAGCTACCCAATTCCCATGGTTGCGACCAGAACGAGTTCGAAAAGTCCATGAGAAGTTGCAACTTGAAATGCAAGTCATCATCCATTACGCAAGTTAAAAAACAATAGAAGAATGATTATTACGAAAGCTCTGAAATGAGATGGTTTTTTTATTTAGGCCTTAGTGTGTATTTATAATAAGTGTGGTTTGTTTTTGTTTCCTATACAAGAGGCTGCAATACACTCGGAGAGATTTTTTCTGTTTAAATCTGTATTGTTTCCCTTCTTTGATTATGGAGATCAGTGGCAGAAGAAATCTTTATGGGCGTGGCGCTATCGAGTTGTTAAGTAATGCCGTTTCATTTTTGATTCTGAGATATTTTTAATGGGAGATTCTGTACATATTTTGTTTTATAAGATTTTAAATTCTAGCACATTTAATTGATAAAATACCTTTTGAGATTTCTTGATTTAGAAGAGCATTATTGTGCTGTGTTTCGCGCGCTTTTTATGTTTGATAAGCTCAGCGTTCCAAAAAAAAAAAAAAATCAATTATATCTCTGATACACTGCTACCATAAAGTATATCTGTTGAAGTTATTAAGAATGGTCTAATGATAAAATAGTTTAAATTTTATTGTCATAGATATACCCAAAAAAAATAAATAAATAAAAGTATATCTGTTTGTTTTCATTATTTTTTAATTTGATATTTAATGATGCATTTTTGACCGAATTGGAAAATTCAAAAATAAAAGAATCAGCATTGAACTTTTCAGGTAGGAAATTTTTTGTGAGAATATTTTGAATAGTGAGTCATAGGATTTAACGAATTTTTTTGGTACAGATAGGATTTAACGAATTATAACAACTTACTTAATAGATAAAGTTATTATACCAAAAGTTATTATTGTTTTTTAATGACTTAAAAGAATGTGGTTGATATTCTATTCATCCATCAAACATCGTTAGGGTGTGTTTGGTAGGGCTTAAAAAACTGTTTATACATAGATAAAAAGAAAAATTGTTTGTGTAATATACAGTATCCATCTACAATATTCTAGTAAATTAGTTCTACAATTTATGTCCAACAAGATTACAGATAAAAAGCTATTTACCCAACCCCAATCCATTAGTTAATACAAAGATACATGGTTTTTATAAGGAATAGTTCTTCACAAATAGTTTTAGGAAAATTATTTTCATACCTTTTAGTTACACACTTATTCTTTGAAGAGAAAAAAAAAACAGAGAGAGAAGTAATACATTGAAAAAATGTGTTTATCTTGTTTTAGTGTAAAAGTAAATGATGTGGAAATAGTGTGAAAATAGCGCCACCATGCTTTTAGCTTCAACTAGTGTGTAACTAAAAGATATCGATCTTTTAGTTTCTCAACCAGTGAAAAACATATTGATTATAATACTTTAAATTGAATAATGAAAACAAACCTCAAATTTGGTTTAATTTAATTATTTAATACTTTTTATCAGTTTAAGATTAGTTTGTTTACAAAGTCTGAGGTTTTTTTTTTTTTGAAAATTAAAAAGATTTTTCTTCTTCTGGAAATGTATACGATTCATATATTTAATTATACTTTCATTTTTATACACATATTTCAAAGTTTAAACTTAAATAGGAAAATTATGCCTGCGGTATGCCATAATTATTTTTTTTCGACAATTATCTCGGGACAAAAAAAAAAATACATGACTGTTCCTATCTTTGGTTCTATCCACCAAGTTTATTTACGTTTTAAAATTTTGAATGATGAATATATGTCTCTCAATTTCATTTTTTTTTTCACTCCAAGTATCACATGTACGAATCCAGCATTTTAAAAAAAAAAAATCATCCATAGACTATTGTTATTTTTTTTCCAAATATATTAGTTTTGTTACTTTTAAATTATTTTTGAAATAAAATGAATTTTTTATCTAATAAAAATATAATCATTTGATTTATTTTTCACTGGATTACAGCAACTCATGAGATAATAGTTGGTTGAACTGAGCTTTATTATTTTTAATATTTCGGGTTCGATTTCATTTTTTTTTTTAAGTCAAAAACAAATTTCATTTAGTAGAGAATACTTTTCACTGGTAGAGCACTAGCCAGAGTTGAATACATGATCAATGATCACTAACAAATTAATTCTGGTCAAGTAGCTAAATTTCTATTCAATTTTTGTAAAATTAACAAACTCGATGTATAGAAAGTGAAGGAAGTTATTCATATAGCAGAACTCTAATTGCAATCATAGATGCTGCATGATTATCCTTTTATATACTACATGATTAAAGTATTTATCAGTATGAAGCGGTTATTTCTAAGTGATTAATATGTTAAATATCGACAAAAAATATTTATATTTTGTTTAATGTTTAATTAATGATCAATTCGAGATGCAAATATGTTGTTTTCTTTGTTTTACTTCTAATACGACAGTGACCGAATAATCCAAAATAAATAGAATATGCTGCTGTATATTTTGGATTTAAGTAGATATCTCAAAATTGATGTCTCCGCACATATGCAAGACATGGTCAACTTAGTTATTGAACATTGAACAAAAACAACATATTCTTCTAATTAATTGAAGAGTTGTAAATCCTTATTCAATACTAATCGGGGACATCTTTTAGAATACCTGTAAAAACATACTCAATTTTTTTTAATTATTTTTATTGTATCTATTTTATATCTAAGGTGTCTAAAATAATGTAAAAAATAGTATACAAATAACATTTCTGTCAATTAAAATTCTAAAAGTTCCTATGCTTTTTTTTATTTCGATAGCATTGCGTTATACACCAACTTTCGTTTGTTGATCACCTACTTTACCTTTCCAAATATATGAACTTGAATATTTCTAGAGAGAGAGAAAAAAAATTCCCAAATTCAACTTTTAAAAAAGCAGCATCAAACACATCAGTTTATGAGAAATAAAAACTTTAAATATGGTTCTATAAATTATAAACATCGGTCATAATAATTTTTCAAAATATTAATATATTCATTGACTAAGAATTAATGTGACCGATATTTATAATTTATAGGAACTATACCGGAAGTTTATGCTTCTCAATAATTAATATGTCCTACACTATTTTTCTTTTTCAAAAACAAATTTGGGATTTTCTTAAAAAAAAAAGAAAAGGGCCATAGAGAACATAATTCAGCAACCCATGACTTTGTTGGCTTTAAGCAAAGGCTTCTCCACCACAGTTCCATCATTACCAGCAAGTGCCTTGTACTTGTCCTTCCTTGTAAAGCTTGTGCACTCGTATGACAAAGTTGTGGCTATGAGCCTCTGAATATAATTCGCCACATCATGGCTCGTTTTCCCCGAACTACAAGTCAACTCTTTGGGCAACTTGTTTAAGAACGTTACCTCATAAGCTGGGCTGGGGTTCATGAAGAAGTAGAAAGGGTCCATCCCTTTCCACCCTCTAGCAGTGGTTCCATGGAACATGCTCATTCTATTCACCATTGCCACAGGTACCAACTCATCCGTCAACTCAGCAAACAGAGCAGAAAACCTCAAGAGGAAAGGTTCCCTACAAGTTGTCCCTTCAGGGCAAATAGCTAGGTCACCCTCTTGTAAGAGCTTCTTAATCATGGAGGCGTCGGTGGCGCGGTCGCGGCTCAGCCTAACCGTCTTGATCGGCGAGATGATCTCCGAGAGGCGGGAGACCGAGTAGGTCACCGCCGGTATGGGGCGGCCGAGGGCGGTGGAAAGGAAAATTGGATCAAGTAGGGTTCTGTGGGAACATATGAAGAGAACACCGCTTTGGCCACTGGATTTTTGTACCGGAGGAGGAGGGGTTCCTTTGATTGTGACACGGACGCCGAGTGCCCAGAAGGCGTAGTAGACCACCGGCATAGGGAGGAGTGCTCCGGCGGCGATTCTGAGGCAAGCTAAGGGAAACCCTAGAGGGATCCAGAGGAGTGTGAGCAAAGCATTGAGGGGTGTTGGCTTTTGGACAAGCCTGCCATCATGGAAGATGATGGGTTTTGGGAGCTTCTCACTTGTCACTGGCTTTACCTTTGGTTTGGCTGGCACAATGTAAGCTTCCTGCAAGCACAAGAGAGAATTTTTCTGCTTTTTGATGAGTCATGTAAAAATGATACTCTCTCTAGTTTAATTTAATATTTCATTTTCTTGGATTCAACCTAGAAGAAAATTTCCTTTGGATTTCATTCTTTTCCAATTTTTTTTTCCCTGCAGTATCAAAATTGATTCCAGTTGATTCTTGCACAAAAATTTAGATGCCACATAAAGGTGTGCATTAATTTGATGCAGGGTTGTTGTTAATTTGGAAAGCATCTTGATGTATCATGTGAAATGTGGGGCTTTACCCTTTGAAACTAGCTAGTATTTTGATGAATGCCCTTCAATGTATTTCGAGTGTTAAGATCTTTATTTTATCTCATCAAGCCAATTAGCTGCATGGGTCACCACCTAATTTATTTCATTCTCGCCTTTTTTTTTTTTTTAAATTTTCTTGTATTCAATTTATGTCCCGTGCAGGGCACAGCGGGGGCGAAGAGGTTTAGGTAGTTATTTAAACGAGAAAAGAAGTCACTAAAAATAATTTTATCTCATTGTGTCATTGATCTTTAAACAAGAAGAGAAGTCACTAAACAAGAGGTTCAGATGTTTTTTAGTGACTCTGCAACGCAAAAAGAGACAGAAATCAAACGAAAAAAATAAAATATATATATTATATATTCATACCAAAGATATTTTATTTAGAAGTGGTATTATTTATATTCATTTTTTACACTCAATTATAGACACGTAATAAGAGAGAAAAATATAAGGTGATGGTATGGAAAAAAAAAATATAGTGAATCCACCATGTATCTTTCTCTCTTATTATGAATTTATAATAAATTAAAAAATAGAACAAATAATATTTTTCTTTATTTTGTCTTAAAAATTTGATGTACAAACCTTGCACAAAGCCATGAAGGGAGCATCAGTGAGCCTATCTCCAAGTCCAACATCTGGCATCTCATCTCCAAAAGCCTTCTTGAGTGCATCTGCTTTCTTCTTCCCAACAAGTATTCCAGGCTTACAAACAAGCCCAGTAGCCCTGCCCTTATAACTCCCAATTTCAGTCCCCAGAACCATGTCAGCCCCCAAGAAATCCTTCAAGAATGGTTCCACCATCACCCTTGGATTAGCCGTGAGGACATAACGCTTCCCACAGGAAGAGAACACGCGCCATGTCTCCGGGTGGAGATCGCCGGAATAAAACTTGGGGAGCACGGCACGCGCCACGGACTCTATGCTAGAGACCCTCATCCCCGCTATTGATGCGAAGATGAGGACTTGAATCCCCGCGGATTCGGAGACAAAGTAGTAGAGGATGGCTGCCAAAGGGGAAGCCAGGATGAAGAAGAGGAGCCTTAGGACCCCACCAACCTCAAAGGCCACAAGGGCAAAGTATGGGAATGAACTACGGCCTATGAGCAAGGTTCCATCCATGTCTGCCACCACAGTGTGGTTTTCTCTCCCTATAGAGTTGCATTTGTTCACTGTTGGAAAGGTGGTTGTAGTAGTAGTGGTAGTAGAATTATGGGCCATAAATATATGGTGGAGTACTAGAAAGTTGAAAATAAACTTCTTCAAGTGGCAAGAATGTTGGTTATAAGTGTATTATTTCCTTGTGTGTATATATGCATATATATATCTATATATATATATAGAAAGAAATTGGTGTGCAGAGTGAGGGTGTGGGACGATTAATGTTAATGGTTTTGTTTGTTGTTATGATTATATGAATCAATTCCTTGTATTTACATATATATACATAGGAATTGGTGTAGAGAGTAGGAGTGTGAAACAAATATTGGTTTTGATGTTGTTATGAATATGATTATGTGAACTATGACAATGATTGACAGATACTTAACGGTATAATCAAGGAATGGGTAATGTTTTCTTTTTTTTTTTCGGGTGGAATGGCTACTCAGGTGATCAAAGAAATCGTCAATCTAGTCGGTAGTTACTTTGTTTGCTCCGTCTCTTTTCGTTACAAAATCCAGATGGTTATTCTTTTGCGTTTTAATATTTCGTTTTCAAGCTTTGCTAATTGTAACAATGCCTTTAATTTGTTTCTCGGGACTTCGACGTGGCTAAAGACAACCTCGTGTTTATTACCCAACTCCAAAAGCCTCTCGTCTTTTCGATTTTTTATATAGTAGTTGTTTTGATAATAGGACTTTTGAATTTTAGTTGTCTCGTGAGAAGCTGAATAACTTTGTTATTCATGTGTTAATGTTTCAATATCACTTTCACACCGGTGATTAGTATATAAATAATCAGTGATCAATTTGTAATTGAAAATGACAATCTATTATATGTAAATAACTTAGAATCAATCAATGTATATTATATGGTAGTCAAAAATGATAATTATTATTAAATACATGCTGATCATTGATTTTGCATACTTATCACTGATATAAAAGTGATGTACAAAATTTATACAAGCTTTAATATACAAATATATGTTTCTGATGTTGAACGCAGATAAGAAAGAACATACAGAGGCCATGCAAATAGTCTATATATGGTTTACTTCGTCACTCCCTTTCCCCTTACTCTGACGATGTAGCTCTGTTAGTTGGTTCATTTTTCTGTTAGACACCACAGTTAATTAATTTTAAGAAAAAAAGTATATTATCTCCTTTTAAAAGTTATGATAATTATATTCGACACGTTTCTAGTTTACACCTTTACACAAACTTTTCTTAACTTTCAACGGTAGCTACCCCTGCAAATCTCATATGTGATGATTTTTCAATAATGTCCTCCCTATTTAAAACACATTCATCCATTTCCTATTGAAAAAACCTCAAGTCTTGGCATCTTCTTTTCATACATTTCCCTTAAGAAGCCATTAAGCGCACAAATTAAGTAATGAATTAATTTTCTATTAAAATGATTTTTATGGTATTAAACTCTTAAGCTGCAGCTGAGGCGTGAGCACAGTGGCATGATGGTTGGCCTCTATTAAAGCTATATCAGGTTCGATCCTTGAAACAACTCCACCCCTCCTCCAAGTCCCCCTCCCCTGCCCCCAAAAAAAAAAAAACTCTTAAGTTGATGTTTGTAATTAAACTCTTATACAAAACTCAAGACCAATTTTGTCCTTTTAATAATGATAATTCAAAAATTTATGACTCTGGCATCATAAACCATGTGTGTTGCACATGTTTCTTTTGTTGTTAGTTTCACAGATGTTAGTCTAAGAGAAGGGGATCGTGTGTAATCAGTATCTAAACCTTGAGGAAGTTTTCTATAGGAGTTATGATCCTCCCATGTTTATATTTAACGTGAGATATCATATTGAGAGAGATAGACACATATTTTTAATAAGTGAAATTGTCTTAAAATTTGTATAGTCTATTTTGAGTATTTGTGTATAACTCTCTCTTAACATGCTGTTCATGTTAAAAACAAATAAGAGAAGATCTATCCCTTTTGTATAGAGGTGCAAAGTAAAGAAGTATCAAGTGTAATTACCAAAAGTCTCAAGGGAGAGTAATATAATTAACTTTTGATTTTATGCATATCCTTCTTGTAAATCTCACCTTGATGCATTTATTTTAGCTTAAAAAAAATAGAGTAAATATCTTTTTTAGTCATAATATTTTAAAGTTGACATAATTTTGGTCCTAAAAAATTTTTGACATCAATTTCACTCTTTTATCAAATCATTTGTAACCTCCATTATGATTTATCTTGTTTGACACGTTAATGCAATGCTATATTTCTTATTTGTTTTTCTTAATAGATAAAGGAAGATAAATTTTACCTCATCCACTTGAAAATAAAAAATACTAAAAAATAAATAAATTAGAAATTAAAATTTTCTATATATATATATATATAGAGAGAGAGAGAGAGAGAGAGAGAGCGAATATTTGATATTTAAATTTTGAATTTTATACGCATAGGTGGAATGAGATTTGTAAAATATATTGTTTACTACGCAACAATCCAAAAGTTGTGCGACTATGAAGGTTTTTTTTGTTTTTTAATTTTTTAATTTCATCTCGTCAATGCTGCGAAGCCTGAAACGAGTAACACAACAAAGTCCAATCTTCTCATTATTGGATATCAGTACATGCATTATGCAGGTTTTGTGATAATAACGATTATAATAAAAGCAGATAAAAGCATATTAAAAAACGATTAAAGAAAAAAGAATAATAGAAAAATAATGTCCCAAAATGAAAATAGGGATGCCCAATAACTTACAAAAGAGAAGAATGATGATATTTAAGGGTCATGCTTCGAAAGTAGTACATGGTGATATCAAATTCTCTTTTATTATTCAGGGATGAATTGATGGAAAACCAAAGAAAAATTGGTTCAGAAGAATAACTAGAAGATGCTCCAAAACTCGAAACAGAATATGCATGAAGAAACTTCCCAGATCTTGCTTCTTAACCCCACTCTTGATTCTTTCCCACTGTTAGCGGTCATGATTATGGATATCCTTATGTAGAATCATGTCATGCGATATATATACATATAATGGATTGTTACTTATAAATGATGATATTAATAATAATGTAATGTAATATCTTTTCCTTTTTTTTTTTTTTAGTGCTTGTTGGTTAGTGCGGAAATTTGGGCTTGAAATTCGATTATTCGCTGGCCTCATTTTCTACCAAAACGTGGCTGATTTTTTTATATATGGAATTTTGATAGAATAATTAGTAGAATATGGGTTTTTTGAAAAAATTAAGAAGATAGGATATTTTAAATGAATCTGCTAAAAATAAATACGGATCCCACAAAAAATAAAAAGTAAATTTGCTATCCGTACTGATTGATTGCAAAATAATAATAATAAAAAAATCCAATATATTGTCAACCATATTCCAATTTTTTTAATTATTATTTTTTTGGTCTCGTGCCCTCTATGTGTGTTTGTGTTATGGTGTGTGTGTGAGAGAGAGTGGAGAGAGAAAGAGAGAGGAGAGAGAAAAAATAAAAAAAGATGATAGAAGAAAAAAGAAGAGAAAAAAAATCATATTTTTTAAATTGTTAAAAATACTATATTTTTCATAATTTTTCACAAAAATTCTATATAAAAAATAATTCCCTCCAAAAAGTTAGCGCCACTACAAAAATAGGGATTTATGAAGTGAAAAAAATAAGTTTTATATTAAAGTTATGAACAAGTACCTATATACTAAGCTTATCCAAGTTATACCAATTTTTATCGGTATATACCTCAATCAAGAATCAATTGAGAGTGTTTGGCACCTTCTTCTAAATTGTCCTATCTATACTGACGAATTGCAAAAAAATAATAAAAAAAAATCCAGCATGTTGTGAATCGAGTTTCAATTTTTATATTATTATTTTTTTGGTCTCATGTGCTGTGTGTTTGTGTTATGGGGTGTGTGTGAGAAAGAGAAAGAAAGAAGAGAGAGAAGAAAGAAAGAGAAAGAAGAGAGAAAAAATAAAAAATAAAAAATAGAAAGATGAAAGAAGAAAAAGGAAGAGAGAAGGAAAAAGAGAGAAAAAAAAATTATATTTTTTAAATTGTCAAAAATACCATGTTTTTTATATTTTTTCACAAAAATTCCATATAAAAAATAATTCCCTACAAAATGTCAGTGTCGTTACAAAAATAGGGATTTATGAAGTGAAAAAAAATGAGTTTTATATTAAAGTTACGAACAAGTACTTATATACTAAGCTCATCAAAGTTATATTAATTTTTATCAGTATATACCTTTGTTAAGAATCAATTGAGAGTGTTTGGAACCTTCTTCTAGATTGTCCTTTCTCAAACCAAGTTTCCCAAGCTCGGGGTTCAACTTCGATGGTATAAATGTGACTAATAAACTGAGTTGGCTTCGGTTTTCATAGGATTGGTTTTAAAACAAGTTGTAGGAGGAGATTGAGTTGGGTGGTGATGATTTGGAACGCCAACATGGAAGCAACGAAATGAGAGTTGGCAAGGAAAGGCAATGTTGGACACTCACATAGTTGCACAACAAGCGATTGAAGAACTAGGAAGCTATAAGAAAGCAAGACAATATGAAGAGATATTCATACCTAGCTCAGTGATGCAGACAAGGTGGCAACAACCCTAGTGCCCATGTCTCAAGGTGAATGCAGATGGATCGGTCTTTGTGGATGAAAACACGATGGGAATTGGGGTAGTGATTTGCGATTGGGAGGGGGGCTTCGTGGCAGTGCAGTGCAAGAAGTTTCAAGAAGCTCCATATGCCTACCTAGTGGAAATCCTTGTAGCGAAAGAAAGGGTCTCTCTTGCACGATCTTTAGGGCTCAATTCGATAATTCTAGAGGGGGATGCAAAGCTGGTGATGGAGAGTATTGATAATAGTTGTAATGACTTATTTCTAAATGGGGTTTTGCTCCATGAAATTGGGCTATCATCTGAGTTCATTATATTTAAAGCCCATATTTAAAGTCCAATTTGTGCTTAGACAATGTAATAAGGTAGCAGATGCTTTTGTAGTTGAGGTGTTGGTTTAGTACTGGATATGTCTACCTTTCACTAATTACACCTGAGTTTGATACCAAATAGAGTTTAGTTTGTGGTATATGATCCCTCTCCCCTCACTATAAAGATATGCCTGCATTGATCAAAAGAAAAAGATCTTAGTTTGTTGGCTTAGTGCCTGCGTTAAGAGCTTAGGGTCACAATTTTGGGTTGATGCTACTCCTTCTTGTATACTTGAGGCTTTGGCCTAGGACCTAGGAGTTTGAATAAAATTGATATTTTCATTAAAAAAATTTTTTATTGGTATCAATTTAAATATGTGGGTGTAAATTTAACTATAAATTGGATTGAATTTATATGCACTATCAATGTAAAAGTTTTATATAGATATTCAATTATGTATTATCGTATCAGCAAAAGTGTTTGACTCAGTTACTCACTATTTTAAAAGTTTTACAAACAAAAAAGATGACAATGTAAAGCTCTTTTACATTATTAATGCACAACAATCAAACTCCTATAAATTTACTTAATTATTTTTGTTATATATTTGTTTCTTTATTTTTTAATTAAATTTTTTAAAAAAATTAAAATTATTATTTAACTTCAAATAATAACTTATTGAATGTTAGAAATAAGCAAGAGAAGGATAGGTAACTAACAAAAAATATGGATTATATAACAGAAAATTTTAACTATATGGAAAATAATATAAAAGGCAAAAACAAAAAATTAAAATGGGACGAAAATTTATTAAGATATTGATGTAAAATTACAACTCATTTTGAGTTATTAATAATTAAATTAATAAAAATATAAAATTATATGTATATTTAATTATATTAATACAAAAAATAAGAAAAAATGATTTGATAGGCACGAAAGTATTAATATCATTTACGGTAACAAACTAATTTTCATTTAAATGTGCCAGTTATATAAGCCTTTTTCTATTTTTAAGTTTGAATATAATAAAATGTATCAATAAATTCATAAAACCCCAAAAAATAAAAAAGACAAGCATACAACATAAGTTCAATAATCATGAAATGGGAAGAAAAACTGCTTAACATGGGATAGTAAATAACTTCAATTTACATTTTTAACCCTGCAAAAAGTTGGACATCAATTTAGGTTAATTAGAAGGATTTAATTTCAATATAATGATACTATAAAAAATTTTTATAATGTTCTTCAATCAACTTCTCTCATACGTATAATTTTTTAAATTGTGGATGTAAAAGTTAAATATATTTATTAATGTGATAAATTAAATGACAGTATAAACAAGTTTTATATTATTAGTATATCAAAATTATATTTTAATTAAAAATTATTATTATTAATTAGATTATTACGTGTAAAATATAAATATACATATTTACTATTACGTTTCATTATATTAAAACTTGAAATATATAAAATGCGGCTGGACAAGCACGGGAGTACGGATGTCATTATATATACTTTTAATCTTTTCAAGATATTTACTAGTATCACATATAGATAGGTTGAGTTGGGTTGTATGGGTTAAAAATTTTCAAACCATAATCCGATCTATATTTTATAAGTTAAATTTTTTTTTTAACCCAATCCAATCTGTTGACTAAATTCAATCTGTATATTATAGGTTGGATTGAATTGAAAGCCATGGATTCATGGGTTGATCCATTCAGATAACTTGTCATATGGCTAATTGACTTTGTCCAAATTTTGCTTCCGATTCTTTTTTTGAAAAAAAAAAATCTTTACTTAAGGGCAGGGCACAGTACAGAGAGAGAAGGACTCAATGCAGATCATTCATAGCTAAACCAAGCAATTGGTTTGCACCCTCATCCCGCGAGTGTCTCCTCCTCCCTTGAATTTGCGATCCTTTTCCAATTGGCCCCCGTCCGTGACTAACCCTGGATCATTTTTTCATGGTGACTTGTTCCGATTCACTAACTTTATAGCCAAGTCATCTTTAATGCTATCCTCCGATTCAGTTGGCTCCATAACATTAAATGTGGAACTTTGCGTGTAACGTACGTTGTATAAAATTATTTGAAAATCTCACCTGACATGCATCAAAGCTAAATATTTTTAAATGAAGGGATTTCAATTCAACTGATGCAATCGAATTTTATGATATTTTTAATCTCTTTGTAATTAGTATCTGATGTCATGTCCCGCCTAACACAACCATTCTTCAGACTTCCAAGTCCTACTCCTAAAGTCCAGTCTGTGGCTACTTGACTTTGCACAAAGAAAAAGGCCTTATCCGATTATAAAAAATTTCTTCAAGTACGGGGCTGTTTTGCTCTAAGAAGTTTATACCGATACACTGTGTTTTCTTGGTCGAATTGTACACAATGGGTGGCTATATTCTCAAATTCCATGCTTTTTTGGTGATTCTATTGCATTTAGGACCCAGTGTCAGGTTCATTGTTGCAACTAAGGTTGGAGGAATGAAGTGCAATGAGAGGGAGAGACATGCGCTGCTTATGTTCAAACAAGGCCTCCAAGATGACTATGGCACACTGTCTTCATGGAAGGACGAGGGAATTGGAGATTGTTGCAAATGGAAGGGAATTCAATGCAACAATGCAACAGGCTACGTTGAAGGGCTCGATCTGTCCTGCTCGGAAACACATCATCTGAGAGTTGAAATTAACTCTTCCTTGGTTGTGCTGCAACATTTATCATATCTAGACCTCAGTTTTTTATCAAGTGCTGGTCGCATCCCAGAATCCTTGGGTTCCTTCACCAACCTAAGGTATCTTGATCTTTCATTTGGTCTATATAATAGTGATTTCTTGAGTGATCCTTTTGTGGGATCAATTCCTTCTCAGCTTGGAAATCTCTTACAACTGCAATATCTTGATCTTGGCTTTAATAGTCTTGATGGAGAAATCCCTTTTCAGGTCGGAAATCTCTTGCAACTGCAGTGTCTTGATCTTAGATTAAATTATCTTGGTGTAGAAATCCCTTTTCAACTTGGGAATCTCTCAAAATTGCGTTATCTTGATCTTACTGGTAATCAACTTGTTGGAGCAATCCCTTTCCAACTTGGGAACATATCAGTGTGGAAGTCTCTCAGGCTTGGTTACAATAACAATCTCACAATTTATGATCAAAATCATGGCAGTACTGAGTGGCTATCAAATATCTTGTCTTTAACACATCTTGACTTGAACTAGTAATCTCACTGATTCTTCTCGTTACTCGCTGTAGTTCATTGGAAAGCTTTCAAGCCTAAAACAATTGCGGCTAAGCTAGTGTGACCTTTCTGATGCTGACATTCTTCTGTTGTCTAATTCCCATTTAAATTTTTTCCACTTCTCTTACTATACTTGATCTCTCTTCCAATTATTTGACATCATCAGCTATATTCCACTGGGTGCTTAACTTCAGCTCCAATCTTCAAGAGCTTTACCTTTACAATAACTTCTTAAGAGTTAAGATGCCCGATGATTTTGGCAACAAAATGCACTCACTTGAATATATTGCACTCGATGACAACAATCTAGACGGCAAGGTTCCAAAATCCATAGGGAATATATGCACCTTGAAATCGTTTTGGCCTGAAACCAATCAATTGAGCGGAGGGCTTTCGAGTTTTGTTCTTAACTCTTCAGAATGCATTAGATCCTCATTACAGGAAGTGGGTTTCTATAGCAATCACATTTCTGGCACTTTACCTAACCTTTCAACCATCTTAACTTTGAAAAGGTTACTGCTTTCCAATAATCAAAATAACTGGAGAGATACCTACAAGCCTTGGGTTGCTTCCTGAGTTGGAATACTTGTACCTTGATAGAAACTCTCTTGAAGGTCTGGTCTCTGAATCCCATTTCACTAACCTCACCAAATTAAAAGCCTTAGGCTCGTCTTATAACTCATTGACTATCAAGGTTAGTATCGGATGGGTTCCTCCATTTTAATTACAAACTTTGGTTCTAGCATCTTGCAAGCTAGATACTGGTTTCCCAGATTGGTTCCAGAATCAAAATGACTTGAGGGAGCTTGACATTGCAAATGTTGGGAATCTGGATCCTATACCTGAGTGGTTGTGGGGCAAATTCAAAACGATATCGTTTTTCAATATTTCAGGCAACAATCTCACAGGCACAGTTCCAAATTTGCCACTTGAGTTACCTTATTCAGAAATAGATATGTCTTCAAATCACTTTGAAGGTTCCATTCCGTTGTTTTTGTTGCAAACAGTGGCACTGTATCTCTCCAAAAATCAATTTTCAGATTTTGTTTCATTTGTGTGTGGTAACAATGCAGCTAAACAATTGGGGATTTTGGATGTATCAAACAACCAATTAAAGGGTGAGTTGCCTGATTGTTGGAATAATCTGTACTCACTAGAGTTTCTTGACTTGAGCAATCACAAATTGGCAGGAAAGATTCCCTTCTCAATGGGTGTCTTAGCTAACATGGAGGCTTTGATTTTAAGAAATAATAGTTTGACTGGAGAACTACCTTCTTCCTTGAAGAATTGCTCCAAGTTGGCCTGGTTGGACTTAGGAGAAAATAAGTTTAATGGTCCAATACCTTTATGGATTGGAGAAAGCTTACAAAACTTGGTAGTCTTAAGCTTAAGATTCAATCACTTCAATGGAAGTCTACCTTCAAATCTCTGTTTCTTAAGCAAGCTTCATGTTTTGGATCTCTTATTAAATAGCTTGTCAAGTGGAATCCCAACATGCATAAAGAATTTTACCACAATGGCTGATGACATTACAAGTTCAACTGAATCAATAAATCATAAATATAAAAATGCAGATGGAAGATTTCTGATAGAATATAATTTATACCTATCCTTGATGTGGAAAGGCGTGGATCATGGCTTCAAAAATGCAGATTTGTTATTAAAAAGCATTGATCTCTCAAGTAATCATCTCATAGGGGAAATACCATTAGACATTGAGTTCTTATTTGGGTTCGTTTCATTGAATTTATCAAGGAACAATCTCAGTGGGGAAATCATTTCTAATATCGGAAACTTAAAATCACTAGAGTTTCTTGATTTGTCAAGAAACCATTTGTTAGGCAAAATTCCTTCTAGCTTTTCTCAAATTGATCGTCTTTCTATGTTAGATTTGTCAAACAATAACTTCTGTGGCAAAATTCCCATTGGAACACAATTGCAGAGCTTTAATGCTTCAGCTTATGAAGGAAATCCCAATCTTTGTGGAGAACCACTTAACAGGAAATGTCAAAAAGAGATGATAGAATATCAGAAACCACCAATACAAGTGAGAGATGATAATTCACTGTTTTTGGAAGCATTATACATGAGCATGGAGATAGGATTCTTCACAGGTTTTTGTGGCTTCATAGGGTCATTACCAGTGCTACCATCTTGGAGAGACACCTACTCTAGGTTCTTGAACAACTTGGCAGGCAGAATCAACATGATCAAGAAGTAGCGAATGGGGCTGTGTTCCCCAGTGGGTCAATGATGAATAGGCAATCACTTCTGTTCCTTCATACCCTGGTTACCTTTTTTTTCATACTTGAATTTAATTGAGTGAAGAATGAATTGTGCCTTTGTCAAGAAAGAGCATGAACAACTAAAGTACTACATGGAATAAAGTGTAGTTTATCTTAAATGATATTTGAAAATTAAGTTTTAATAATTGAAAATGGTAAACCATTCTAAACATAAAGTTAGGGCTTCTTTGATTTCAAAAACTGCTTATTATTTTTAATATTAATTACATAACTACCATCACATTTTCATTATATTTCTTATTTTTAGGATTTTGTGAAGGATTGTTTTCACTATTTCCTTCACAAAATTCTAAATACAGGAAAGATAATTCACAAAATATATTTTTATATTTCTAAATTCAAGTCTTGAGAAGACACTTAAAAATCGATTTAACAATCAATTTTCATACATAGTATTGCTCTATTATTTCTTTTAAGAGTATAGAGTTCACTCTTTCTTGAATCATATTAGTGGGGCTAGTAGCTTACCGTTCTATTGCACTAAAACAACGGAGCACATGCAATTCTATAAATGGAATCATTGTGAATACTTTCTTCTTTTAACCATCATCATGAATACTTTTGAGATTTTTTCATAGTTGCTATACCTTTACTATGAGATAATTTTATTACTCTCTTTATTAACTGTACTTCGCTCCGCGTTATCGTTGGTTATATAAGTGAAATGTTATTTAACAAAATAAAATTTTCTCAGTCCCTCCATACCGCAACGTTCAATAAGTGGTGATAATAAACTTTCCCTCCATTGAATAGTTATTTACTTTCTTCATTTACTCTCAGTTTATAAATGAAAAATCCTCCCCCTTCTTTTTCTGCCCATTTATTTTCTCATCATATTGAAATTGAACCGCATTGATGCTAGTTATCTGTACTGAATTCGAAGTTTCTTGCAGGATCTCTTACTCTTATGTTATAGGGGTGAGTGCATCTTCTACTGTTGTTAATAAAACCGAATGGACTTCGGTTCACAGCATGCCTCTGTTGATTCTTACAAGGATGAATGCATCTTCTGCTGTACTAAATAACTTTGGTATTTGTTTCAAACTTGTACTGTTGACCGTGTTTGATTATTTTTCGTCACACATTCTCAGACTCAAATTTAGTAGTTCCAAATATAAAATCTAATTAGTTTCAAACTTGTACTGTTGCCATAATAGCTGCATTTACCTCTTCAATATCTTTGGTTGGAGAAGGAATTGATAAGTAGATTAAAATCTAGTTAGTTATAAAAGCTGGTTAAAATCAATTTTGTAACTGGTTATAGCAAGTGAAATTTCCCCTGTTGATGTGTGTCCATGAATCTACGGTTGTGGTTGATTTTCAAACTTGCACATGTTTTGAGTTAAAACTTACTGTCTCCCTTGTGAGGGCGGAAGAGAATCTCCAAGGTCTATCTAGAAATTCAAAATAGTAAGATTACTTTACCATATTTAAGAACTATATAGTTTTTTTTTTGTCCGGAACTATATAGTTTTTCTAAGCCAATTCAAATTTTGTATGAATTTTTTTTTACGGTTAAATAGATGCGCAAGTCCTTATACTTTTTGGGGATTTTGAATCAAGTCGCTACATTTTAAAAGTTTAGAATTGGGTCTCTATACTTTTATAAGTTGCTAATTAAGTCCCTATACATTTTATAAATTTCTAATTAGGTCCGTATACTATAAGAACATAAACTCACTGAGATGAAATGGGCTAACAGTTTCATGAGATAGGCAAGTGTCAATACTTACTCTTTCAAATGAGTAAGTCATGTGTTAAGTAGAAGTTATTTAAAAAAGAGAGCCTAAAACATTTTTTTAACTATCCTCCTAATTTCTAAACAAGGAAAATAATAAATGACTTTTATGTTTTCAAGATAATAAATACATTTGCAAAGCATTCAATGTTTTTCATGTTTAATAATTAGGAGGATATTTTAAAATATATTATTACTGAAAAAAAAAAGGGGGTGGGAACCACAACAATGTGCTTTCGAAGTAAACCCCCTCCCCCACAATTTGGGGTTAGTTTACAAAGAGATAAAGTGCAAATACAGAGAAAGAAAGACATGAATTTGGGGAAAAAGACAATGGAATAAATGAAGAAATCGCAAACCATAACGATAACATTGAAAAGACGAGTCAAACAATTAATTAAATAGATTCACATAAGTAACAGCAAATATTGACCCTTATCCTGGACATCAAACCGTTTGCCATTTCTTCACATTTAACAAGGAGTTAACCTTTCTATAGGTACAGGGACTCAAAGGATCCAATTCTAAAGTTTTAAAGTGCAAAGACTTAATTCAAAATCCCCAAAAGGTATTAGGATTTGCGAATCTATTTAACCTTTTTTTACCTTTCTATAGGTACAGGGACTCAAAGGACCCAATTCTAAAGTTTTAAAACACAAAGACTTAATTCAAAATCCCCAAAAAAAGTATTAGGACTTGCGGATCTACTTAACCTTTTTTTATTGTGGGGCCAACAAATTTTATATGAATTTTAAGTGAGTGGTAAATGATGCTTGGTCATTCGTAGCTCATGGCCAGATGGCCCAGGCACCTTGTTCAACGAACAATGCTTACAGTCTTTCGAAATGTTTTAGGAATGAGTTAATGTTATTTATACACCTCATTTTTTGGGATATCATGCTGACATCCATCTATCTACTATTGGATGGGATATAGACCCCATTAAAACTGGGACCTATACTCCATCCAATAGTTAGTGGGTGGATAGGTGGATGTTGGCACGGTATCCCAAAAAATAGAGTTTACACATAACATTTTTCTTTGGGAGTATTCGATCCTCTCAACCCTTTTTCACAAAAGTTTGATAAATAGTACAATCAAAATTTATGAATAATTTTTGGGGTTTTTTAATTATATAATGGGGATAAAAAACTTTTCTCTTAATCATAAAGAAAAATAAAATTTTGAACCTTATATTAGAATATATAATGGAGATAACTTTTCAAATTTTTGGGATTCACTATTATGCAATGGAAATTTTTGTAAACAAACTTGTATTTGAATACGCTACAAATACTACTAAAGATCCCCACTCTGTCAACTGAAAATCCCCTAAGTTTTATACATATATTTTCATCCAACTAATGATATGATAGAAAAGTTGGAGAGAGAAGAAATCATCGTTGGAGAGAGAATGCATTTTGAAACTTGTATTTGAGTATAAAATGGGGAATCAATGTTCAAATTTTTAAGGATTTACTGTTATGCAATAGAGATTTATATAACCAAACCTATATTTAAGTACGCATTCGAATATTTGGTAAAAACCTCACTTTTCAATTGAAAATCTCTTAAATTTTATATATGAATCAACATTCAAACAATGATATGATAGAAATATTGGAGAAAAAATAAATAATCATTGGAGAGGGTACTTTTTCCCCCTTATATAACTATAAATCCTCTTAAATGGCTTGGGAGGACTGTACACAACGCCTTGATCAAGAATCAAGATTGCAACAGAAAACAAGTGTATATTCTGAACACACCCCCCCCCCACTCTCTTCAAAAAAAGAAAACTAGTGCCTGCTTGACCCAAAAAAGAATTAGTTTGTGGAATTATATAGAAAGCTACTAGCCACAACTGCTAGTGTTACTCAAACCTAAATAAAGCAGAGTTCTCTAAAATCAGATCAAATAGACCTCTGGTCTTATTTTTATAACTAAGAAGACCGCCCTCATTACACCTTTAGCACTATACCGCGAACGTGCCTTTTTTTCCCCCATCAAAGAGACGACTAATGTTTCGACCGTAAACATTCGTATATTCTAATTACCCAACAGTTCATTCATTTTGTAGCTCCAATAAGAGACAAATCGATATAGATAGAAAACAAATGTAGATCAGAGTTAAAATATTGGGCGTAAGGCAATTCCCACAATTGAAGCAACTATCGACCATTGCATCATGCATATATAATATTATACATCTTGTTCATAAATTATCTAGAATTCACAAGACTATTTTAAGACATTAATTTTTATATGGTATAAATTCAACCATATATTACTATATGTAAGACTTTAAAAATAATTGATCTAAAAATCAAAACACTTTTTCTAATATGTCAATAGATAATTAAATGTCTGCATAAAATACTTATCAAAATTAAACTTCTATTTTAAAAGTCACATTCATGTTTAAAACCTAACCATCAAAATTTCCTCAACAAACAATAAATCAGTGCTCACTGATCTCTCTCCAGATATAGATGGCCATCTCACAAGGAAGACACCAAATGCAGATGCAAATGGAAGAGACCAGACTACTGACCTAACTTGTCTGCAATATTGTGAATATTTTTATATTTGGTAAAAACATATCCGAATTAATTTTGCCCCAATATACAGACCATTACACATATATAGCGCAATTGGCCCTCCTCGGTGGTAAATACGGGACGGCAATACAAGTGACTCTGTGCAAACCAGTTCGAACACAGAGGTCCTCTTGGCAATATACAAGAAAATAGAAAAACAGCAAATGTGAACATGAGAAACGAACTGGGGCCAAAGTCCAAACTAATGTTTCTATTAACCTCAAATCAATATGCCTCTAATGAAAATTTAAATAAAAGGCCTAAGAAAAAATTACATTGAAGACCCTGCAAAAGCATATACAAAATCCTGATCTTCTCGTCTCTCCAAGAAAAAGCAAACAAAGGCCAGAATAGAAGAAGAACCAGAAATTGACAACATTTGAGTATCCCTATAACTTCTATACAAAACCAAACCCAAAATCTTATGTACTAAATTACAAAGGAATTAAAACTCAATCTCCTGACTACCAAAGAGATGAGTGCCTAAGCGAATGAGTATAAATATTAAGCACTGTTCAAGGCTATACACCTATCCCCTAAGCTATAATGTAATGAGTTTGAACAGAATATTACTAAAGAGCATCTCCACACTTTTGCTGCCTCCGCCTCCTGAAAGCTGCAAGTGCCACTGGCATAACTTATTATTATATTGACTGACTGGGACGATGCAGATCTTTTCAGTTGTAGATTTTTACTGGCTTCTCGAATGTGTGACGATTCTGCAAAATTGAGAAATAATCATTGGAGACATCCGAAACCTGCAAATAAAATTATTGCCAGTGATGTGTATTCTTTGCCGTTATTATAAGAATTTAATTTTAATACACTATTTTTTTACCTTATCATCCAATCATACATTGGCACATTATTAGAAATATTTAACTCACAATAACTACCACAAAGGTGAAAGACTATATATATATATGATTGGTTGATAGTGTAAAAAACTAAATATTGTGTATCAAAATTAAAATATTAAATTCTTCTATATTTGGTTTAAATTACTAAATCTCAGGTGCACACGCTAAGGCTTCCCTTCCAATTATATAACAAGCTGATAACAATGTTAGACAAGAGTACAACAACAACAAAGCCTTATCCTATACATGGATCAAACATCATAGTGCTCTTTTGTAACTCATGTCAACGATCAAACCATTAAAATCTAAATATTTTTTAACGGTTTCACCTATAATTTTTCTTGATCTCTCTTTTAACTCTAGCAATTGGCCTACCTTTTATTTGATCTACTTTCCTTACTGGGGTTTCTACAAAAAACTTTAAATAGGACTACAAAAAAAAAATTTATCTCTGAATGTTTCTTTCAAGGCGAAGAGAACAATCATACATCATGCAGTTGTAGAAATAAGACCATAATATAGCACGACTCATGTCTGTATGTGTTTAGATTAGCTTTCATGTTATATTATTTAAGAGCTTGCAATGTTCTTTCTTCCTCAGTTAATAACAAAATTTCTTCCAAAAAGTCTAAAGTTACTGCAATTATAACTGTCATGAACCATCTTTTCCAATGAGGAACATGAATGATTTTATATCTCAATACGTCCTCTCACGCAAGAATCTCTTTAGACTTGAAATGTGGACAATGTCCAGACCTATCTTATCTTGTGCTGAAATTTAACTTCTATTTAGAAATAGGTGCAAACAAGAATCAAACTCTAAACTATTTGGTCATAAAGGCTCTAATACTATGTCATGAACCATCTCTCTCAAAAGCTTAAGCTGTTAGGTAGAGGAACATGAATGGTTTTATATCTCAATATTCTTAGAATAGAGTAAATCTAACTCAACCCCAAAAACTAGCTCATGAAGGAAGGTGTCCAAGCATTTATAAAGGCTATCTTGGCTATATTCTTTGTTATATTCTTAAGTGATGTGGGATTAACACACCTCCTCACACCCAGGATTGGACATTTGAGGGTGGCCCAGCAACACCAAAAGTAAGGGTGTTCAAAAAAACCATTAAACCAAACCATACCTTGGACTAATCCAAACCATCTCATCAAAACCTGGTTTTTTTTTTTTTTTCTAAAACAGTTTAAAACTGAACAAGTTTTATTGGTTCAGATAATCCACCAAATAAAACCAGCTAGTATCCATTCAATTTAATCTTCTACCAAACTCAGGAAGAGATCCATGAACTGCTGCCTCCAGTGATTTTACCTCATCTCCATACAATTAAAATTCAATAAAACTTCAAAATTCAAATTCAAAGATTAAAAATCCTTACAAACACAACCTTCTCCATTCCTTTTTCCTTTAAATTTTTGTTTTCTATTGAGAAACTGGACAGAGAAACAAAAAAATGTAAAACATGGCAACAGAGAACAGGAAACAGAGTCCTGTGATGTGGAGACCGTTACAACGCAGATCTGAACATAAATAGGAACAGAGATACAGTTTTCTCTTCAATCCACAATCAACGTATATAGGGCAAAAAACCAAATAACATCAAAACAAGCAATATAAAGTAACCAAAAAAAAAAAAAAAAACTAATAGAGACAGAGAGAGAGAGGAAGTGTGGGGTGGAATATATGTATGGTGTGTATATGTAATGTGAACCAGGAAGTGAGTGCGTCACCATTGCCACAACTATCTATCGTTAATATGCAGCAACCAAACCTCTTTGACAGCACGCGATGAGATCAAGTCGCAGTGGAAGGATGTGCTGTTGGTGTCTGTTGAATACAGTGCTAACGCGGTTCATTAGTTTCAGTGGGTTTTGGTTTTAAACCAGTTTGAAACCAGTTCAAAACCGGTTCAAGTGTTTTCAACGAGTTAGGTTTAAAAATTTTGAACTGAATTACTGGTTTCAGTTCAGTTTGGAGTGTTCAATAGAACCACCAAACCATGGCCAGCCCTAGGCTTTAGTATCATCTTCGAATTGAATGGATCTAAATTAACCCGAAAAGCTAGCTCATGAGGGAGGGTTGCCTAAACATTTATAAAGGTTATCTTGACCATATTCTTAGGTGATGTGGGACGTAACAATAACAATTCTCCACTAGCAACAAGCCTTATCTGATTAAGTGGCGTTGGCTAAATAGATCAATTGATGCTACTGAGCTTTATGAAAAACAAGATTATCAGCAAAATAGTTTCATACAAGGTCCTTTTTAATGGTACAAATCTTTTCTAGCGGTTTATATTGCTTCTCAAATGTGTGATGATTCTGAAAAATTGAAAAAGAATCAATGCAGACTTCCAAAACCTGCAAATGTTTCTAGTGACGTATATTCAGGCCATTACTATATTTGGTTTAAGTTACCAAATCTCAAGTTCATAAGCTAAAATTTGCCATCAAATTATTTTATTAAGCTGATAAGAATGTATTACAAACAACTGATCTCTGAATGTTGTTTGAAAGGCAGAAGGGGAAGAGTAGTTGGAGATTGAGCAAAGAATTATCATGGAGTCGTCAGAAATAAGAGCATAACAAGCAAAACTCTGTTTAGATTAGCTTCTCTTGCTCTGTTACTTCTTAGAAAGCATGGACACACCAACTTGGTGCGCATCCGCATGTCCAACAAGTGTTGGACACAGACACTAATAGGGCACATGTATGACACAGGTCGGACACCATCCCTACGTGTTCAATTGAAAAATTTTTTTTTTTTCCTGCTTGGACACAACTTAGATAAAGGGGGAACAATGTACACAGCTTGGAGATTTTTTTTTAAACCTTGGACTTGTTTTAATGAACAATCTTAGATAAAAGGTCCAACCCAATATCCACCTAATTGAAGCCACTTCAGACTAAAAAACATGACACATAAAAGAATGTACTCTTTGTCAATGAAGGAGATTAACAATGGTAGAGAAGAAAATAAAGTTAATCTTTAGATATTCATTTTAGTTAATTTATTTTTGTTGTATATGTACTTGTACATGACTACTTCTACTAGGACATGAATTTTTTTGGAAATGTTAATAGAAATGATCCTCCATTTTTTAAGAAGGGGCCTAAAAAGTAATCAGTATTAGTAGTTTGACATATATAAATATTTGAAGTACTTATAGTTTGACATCTATGAATCCCTTTTTTTTTTTTTAATGGGAATGGATTTTGTTCTTAAATGTTTAATTTATATATACATATATATGCCATATCTATGGGACCGTGTCCTACAATTTTTAAAATTTGGTGTGTTTCCATGTCGTCAAGTGTCTGTGCCAATGTTTATGCTTCACAGATTACTTCAGAACATGGCTTATTCTCGAACTCTTAAGTATTCTTCCTAAATAAAATAATGAATGTTCTTTTAACCAAACTCTAGTGTAACTGCAAGTATAACAATTTTCCACTGGCAAGAAGCCTTATCCCATTAAGTGGGTTGGCTAAATAGCTGTATCAAAAACCAAATTTTCAGTAAACCTGATTCACACAAGGTGAACTTTATTTATTTCTTTCTTTTTCCAGTACACGTATGGGGCTGATACAAGTCCATTTCTAATGGTACATATCTTTTCTAGTTGTTGATTTTTATTGGCTTCACAGATGTGTGACGACTCTGCAAAATTGAGATATAACCATTGTAGAATCCCAATACCTGCAAATAAAATTATTTCCAGTGATGTATATTCTTGCGACTATTATATTTGGTTTAAATTACCAAATATCAAGTGCATAAATTAAAACTCCCCTTCCAATTATTTTATAAAGCTGATAACAACGTTTGATAGAAGTATAAAATACAATCCATCTCTGAATCTTTCTAACAAAGAAGAAAGGGGAGAGCAGTTGAAAATAAGAACACAGATATATCATGGAGTAGTTGGAAATTAGAGCCTAAAATAGCAAGATTCATGTGTGTATGAATTTACATGAGCTCTTCTCATCTTATTATTTCATAGCATGTCTTACTCTCTAAGTATTCTTCCTCAATTATAAACAACAATTCTTTTAACCAAAAACCTAAAGTTACTGCAATTATAACAATCCACTAGCAAGAAACCTTATCCCATTAAGTGCAGTTGAGTAAATAGAACAATTGATGCCATTGAGCTCTGTCGAAAACCAAATTTTCAGCGAATCACTTGACACAAGGCCATTTCTAAAGGATCCTCCAATGTTTTTTGGTGGGTCATCCTCTTAAATTTTAATCAAACTATCCTTTGTATCCTCTTTTCTCACCAGAGCCTCTAATGATACTGTTCTCATATGACCAACCACCTTCAACGAGTTTGTCATCTCCTCGATAGGCGCCAGAGCAACTATATCTTAGATATAAGTTCATTCCAGCTCTTTTCATGTAGATCCAGTCACTCAGTTCAGCATTCTTATTTCCACTACACTTATTCTTTACTTCCAATGACAATTTAGTTCGCAACATTCACTACTACAGCCTATAGAGCATCGCTGGTCTCATAGCTATTTTGCAAAATTTTACAGAATTCTCCTCGAGTTTGATAGGCACTTTGCTAGCATAATATGCCAGAAACATCTCACAAATTCATTTACTCAATTTGAATCCAGCATTACATCCCCATTAATTTCCCTACCACTGTGTAAGATAGATCCCTAAATCTTGCACCGTATGATATAGATGTGATCCCCATTTTCACCTCCAAAACATCGCTAACTCATGCCTTGCTGAACTTACATTCCATATACCTTGTTTGTCGTACTTCTAGTATTATAATGAAAAGCTTACAATAAACTACTTCACGACTCATCAAGAAGGAGTATATCATTAACAAAAAGGAAACATTGACGTATGGGGTTTTCAATATGACCAGTATGTCCAATACAAGTGTAAAAAGGTCTTGACTCAAGTAACGCTCAGAGCAAACCTACTGTCATAGAACACTTTCGATTATTCCTCCAAGCATTCACACACTGCACCTTGCCCCACCATTGATATTCTTTATATCTTAAATATATGGAATACACACCCCATTTTTGTCTAGAACCTCTATAAGACTTCATTGTACCCTATCATATGCTTGTTAAAGACCAATGAAGACCACATATACTATATGTCCTTTTGTTCCCTTCGGCATCTTTCCATCAAACTTTACAGCAGGTATGCTATATAGGTGGCAATGTTACTCACTTTCTTTAATTCACTTATAATAGGACCTCACATAATACCCTATAATAGATTTTTTCTAGATCAACTAAGACTGTGTATAAGTCTTTTTGTTTTCCTTCCACATCTTTCCATCAAACCACATTCGAAATGCTTGAGATCCATAAACCAACCAAATTAAGTTTCAGATTTGCAACTTTTGATAAAAATATTTGACACCATAGTAGTTAATAGCGGGCGATCGCGCCGTTGCGGTGCGAAGCGGTGGCTGGCCACCACAGAGCTGACGTCGCGTCGCAGTCCTTCGCGGCCGCTATCGCAGGCCTTCGCGGACGCTATCACCGATGTCGCGGCCACAATTCATGTCGTCACTGAAAGGACGATTTTAACCCTCCTTTTGGACCGTTCACCACCTTCTGTAGGGGTTGGGCGGTCATTTCCCCCTCCCCCAAACTAGTTTTTCATTTTGCCCTCGATGTTTAGGGCCTTTCTTCAACCTTCCGCCTGCACTTCGACCTTCAGCCTGCCTCCTCTCTCAATCAGTCCTTCTCTCCATGAGCCTTCCACTGCTACAAGGCGTCAAGTGGCTGAGACCGACAAAGAACCGAAAGGCTTTGCTGGTTTCGTTTCAGCTGAAGCAAGAGCGTCTGCGTGTCCCTATCCTCCACTCCTCCTTCCTTCTTCCTCCTCCTTATTCCTCTGGTTGGACCTCCTTTTTCCTCTATCTCTCTTTGTTCTGCTTCCTTTATCTCTCTTTCCTCCATCCTTTGTTTTTTTTTCCCTTCTTCTATTCACTATTTTTCTGTTTTTCGTTTTTTTTTTCTTTTCAATTTTTTGGTCTGGTTGGTTTAGCAATGGCAACATCATCAACTCAAGCTTCTAATGTTGCTCCCTCTTCTACTGGTTTGGTGAAGCCCACTGGTGACAACATAGATATGGCATGGCAATGGAATAGTTTAAAAGACATCAATAATAGAAAGAGTGTAACTTGTGATTTTTGTGGCAAAACAACCAATGGTGGAATAACTAGAGCAAAAAGACATCAAATGGGTGTGGTTGGAGATACAAAAGCTTGTAAAGGAGTCCCACCTGAAGTTAAGCAACTTCTCAAAGAAAAATGCGGAAAAGGAAGCAAGTGCAATTGGAGAAGATGATGATGAATAAGAAGATTTAGAAGAAATTCTACAAATTAGAAGAGGGAAAAGACCTCCATCAGCATCAAGTGGGAGTAACTCTATTCCTTCAACTATTGTTAAGCAAGCCAAGAAAGGAAAAAGCATAAAAAGTCCTTTGGATTTGATGATTTTAAAAGATCCTGAAGCTACCATTAAATTGGGAAAGCCTCATCGTCAAACAAGCATTAATGATGCTTGTGATAAAGAAGCAAGGGCTAGAACCATTCAATACATAGCCCGGTTTTTTTATATAAATGGGATTGCTTTCAATGTTGCTAGATCAAAAAGCTTTAAGTTGATACTTGAAGCTGTAGGAAATTATGGTCCACACCTAAAAGCTCCAAATTATCATGAATTGAGGGTTCCACTCCTTAAAAGGGAGTTAGAGCTAACAAAGGATATGTTGAAGGGTCATGAGGAGGAAAGGGTGAAATATGGATGCTCAATAATGTCGGATGGTTGGACGGATAGGAAGAATAGGACATTGATTAATTTCATGGTAAATTGTCCAGCTGGGACAATGTTTGTGAAAAGTGTTGATGCTTCTGCATACATGAAGACAGGGGAGAAAGTATATGAGCTATTTGATAATTTTGTAGAGGAGATTGGAGAACAAAATGTTGTTCAAGTGGTGACTGACAATGGAAGTAATTATGTCTTGGCTGGTAAGAAGCTATGAATTGCTCAAATTTCCTATTATTTCATTTAATATTTCGCTATTCATCTAATTTTATTTAATTTGGCTCTTCTTAAGCAAACTACTTCAAGCTAAGAGGAATAATCTCTTTTGGACTCCATGTGCTGCACATTATGTAGACTTAATGTTGGAGGACATTGGAAAGCTTCCTCGAGTTAAGGCAATACAAAGAGGCATTAATCTTGTGAGTTTTATCTACAGCCACACTTTGACATTGTACACAATGAGAAAATTCACCAACAAGATGGAGTTGGTTAGGCATGGAGTGACAAGGTTTGCTACAACCTTCCTTACACTGCAAAGGTTGTACAAACAAAAGAACAATCTTAGAAGGATGTTCACTTCAGATGAGTGGTTGAGCTCCAAAACGGCTAAAGAACCTAAGGGGAAGAAGGCAAGTGATATTGTGCTCAACACAACATTTTGGAATGATGTGTACTCTATTAAACTTATGGGGCCTCTTGTGCATGTCCTTAGGCTTGTTGAAAATGAGAAAAAGCCTGCAATGGGATACATTTATGAAGCAATGGATAGGCTAAGGAAGCCATTCAAAAGTCCTTCAAGGATAATGAAGCTAAGTATAAGGATGTTTTTGCTATTATTGATAGGAGATGGGACTCACAACTTCATCATCCATTGCATGCAGCTAGCTATTTCTTGAATCCTGAGTTCTACTATCCCAATGCAACAAAGATTGAGAGTGATCATGAAGTAATGGATGGACTTTATAAGACTATTGATAGGTTGATTCCAGATGAAGACTTGGCAGAAAAGGTTACAAATGAAATTGAAATATTTAAGAGAGCTGGTGGCATATTTGGAAATAGGATGGCAATAAAACAAAGGAACACAGTGGCTCCTAGTAAGAAAAAAGAAATGTGTATTTAATTCTTGATAAATTTAGTTTCATGATGTTTCTTAGTAATAGTGATTTCCTAATTATTGAATCATAGCTGAATGGTGGAGGAAGTATGGAGCATCCACTCCTAACTTGCAACAATTTGCAGTCAAAGTGTTGAGCCTAACTTGTAATTCAACGGGATGTGAGCACAATTGGAGCACTTTTGAGCATGTAAGTAAATGCAAATAATTTTTCTTTGCACAGTTTCATGCTTCTATTTAATGATTTTAACACTAACATTTTGTCTAATTTATGACTTGAATATCATAGATTCATTATAAGAAAAGGAGCAAGCTTGAGCATCAAAAGTTGCAAGACTTGGTATTCATCAAATACAATCGAACACTTAAAGAGCGCTTTGACAGCCAAGATGAGATTGATCCTATTCTCCTAAATGGTATTGATGATAATAATGAGTGGTTGCTGGGAGAAATGGGTGCTAGCATAGATGCTGAAGAAGAATTCGTTTTTGGTGATGATGGATTGACTTGGGGAGATGTTTCTACTGCAATTGGGGCTGAGGAGCCTCCAAGACACACGAGGCTTGCTACTAGATTGCAGAAGAAAGTATCAAAGCATTTTAGTTCAAGAAGAGGGAAGGAGCCTATTCAAGAGGAAGAAGAATTTGATGATGAGGAAGACTCAGATGAGGGGGAAGAAGAGATCTATAAGTCTAATAGTGAAGAAAGTGATGGAGAGAACAATATGGAGGAGGAGGAGGATGATGATGATGACGATGATGATGATGATGATGAATGATTTGTAGAATGTTTTGTTAGTTTTAGAGAGTAGAAACTTAGGTTTAATTAGGATTTGTTATTGCCTTTTATATTTTGTTGTCCTTATACCACTTAATGGTGTTTTTTTTTTTGGTTTTGTTGCCCTTAGAATTTGATGTTTATGCTTTGGATTGATGGTAACTGCATATTTTTAGACTATGAAATGGATTATAAATTTTTATCATTGATGTGAATGAGTTTAATTATGAATAATTTCTTATTTTTGAATAATTATGTATGTTATATAATTTGCATGATAATTATATACATTTTTATCAAATAGTCATTTAGAAACGCTATCCATTATCATTGTAGCGTTTTGGGGTCGATCATTCTGCCGCTATCCGCGTTTGACTACTATGTTTGACACTTTTCTATTTTTTTATTTTACTTTATAAACATTACATATACATATATGCTGTTTGAAAATATTTTAACCTACTTCAATATGTGTGACAAAATACACCAGTTTAGAACAATTGTCTTCCTTGCTTATAATTTTTGGATAATTTTTTCTTCTATATAATATTTTAAAAAATCAAATAGACCTCAATACCTTCAAATTCCTTATTCATGCAACAACAACAACAACAACAACAAAGCTTTTTACCACTAGGTAGGGTTGGTTACATGGATCAAATGACACTGTTGTATCCTATCATAAACCATGTCCGTAGACATGTTATTCAAATCAAAGACCTTCCTAATAATTTCAACTATAGTTTTCTTGCTCTTTCTGTACCTCTTAACAATTAGGCTACCTTCTATCTGATTTACTCTTCTTATTAAGGCTTCTACAGGTCTTCTCACATGACCAAACCCAGTGTTGTTAAATGGCGGCCATGGCGGCGCTATCCCGCCATGGCGTGGCGGATTTTGGCCTGAGCGCCATGGTGAAGCGTTTGTCTTTGGCGGCTTTATGCGTGGCGGCCCATGGCGGTCGATATATGGCGCATGGCGATGGCTTTCATAGCGGCCATGGCGGAAATATCATGCATCTTTTTTTTTTTTTTTTTTTTTTTTAAAGCTTAAAGGTCGAATGGGGAATTTTGGGTTGAAAAATAACCCTATTGCCTCGCACCCTCCTTTCACTTTGCTCTCTCATCTTACGCTCTTTAGTCCGCCTTCCTTCATCTCGCCCATCGCTTCTTCTCTATTCACAACACCTCCTTCCGGCGACCACACCACCAGCTGCGGCGGCCTCCTTCCGGCGACCACACCACCACCTGTGGCGGCCTCATTCCGGCGACAACACCACCACCTGCAGCGGCCAAGGTTACTGTTTCTGCTTCTTCTGTTCTTCTTCTTCTGTTCTTCTTCTTCCTTTTGCTTCTTCTATTTTTTCTTCTTTTTACTTGTTCACGATCTCTTCCCTCCCCTAACATTTTGGTTATGCTTCAACTTTTTCTTCATTTTTTCTATTATGTTCGCTCTATCTCTCTCGCTTTTTTTTTTTTTTTGTTTTATTCTCTTTTCACTCTGTTTAAGCTCTTTTAATCCAAACCCTGCATTTACTCTCTTTTTTTTTTTTTTTAACTCTGTTTTAGCTCTTTCTACTCTGTTTCAGTTCTTTTTCTACTCTGTTTTAAGCTACCATGTCAGCCCAACCTTCACAAAGCTCAAGGACTAGTAGTAGATCAGACCCAGGCTGGAAGTATGTCCATCCTGCGAAAATAACACAAATGATCTGTGTAATTTCGGTAAAGTTATGAAAGGAGGGATTACAAGAGCCAAAGAACACTTGAGGGGACAATCTGGTAATGTTTCCGTGTCTCAAGTGTCCAAAAGAAATTAGAGACGAGTTGTTGGCGTTACATAAGCAGGAAAAGAAGCAAAGCGTGTGATAATGAAGTTCAAAATGTAAGGGATTTTGATCTTGAGAATTTGGGTTTTGGATTATCTGAAGATGATGCTGAAGGGATTGATGAAATCCCAACCCTAAGCCTAAAGAGAAGGGTGCTTTGAAAGGCCCAATGGATTTATTTGTTAGAAAACCCAACTGTGCGATTGCTAGGAAGAATAAGGAGAGATTGAAGCAACAAAATATTGAGAAGGCATGTGATAAGAGAGCAGTTGCTAGTGTTCATCAATACATTGCTCTATGGTGGTATCAAGCTGGAATTCCATTCAATTGTATCAAATTGAAGAGTTTTGATGATATGTTGACAGCCATTGGAAGCTTTGGTCCCAATTTGCCTGCTCAGCCTTATCATGACATAAGGGTTCCACTTCTCAACAAGGAGTTGGAGTATACTGAAAATATGATGAAGGATCATAAGGAGCAATGGAGCAAACATGGTTGCTCCATCATGTCAGATGCTTGGACTGATAGGAAGCAGAGGTGTATTATTAATTTCTTGGTAAACTCTCCTAATGGGACAATGTTTGTGAAGTCTGTAGATGGATCTAACTTTGTGAAGACTGGTGAGAAGTTATTTGAGCTTCTTGATTCTTTTGTGGAGTGAGATTGGAGAGGAGAAAGTTGTTCAGGTTGTAATCGATAATGGGAGCAACTATGTTTTGGCGGGTAAGATGTTGGAAGATAAAGGTCGCATCTACATTGGACTCACTTGTGCAGCCCATTGCTTGATTTGATGCTAGAAGATATTGGAAAGCTTCCATTGATAAAGAAAACAATCAAAAGAGCAATTTCTCTTGTTGGCTTCATTTATAGCCACTCTAGTACCTTGAGTTTGTTGAGACACTTCACAAACAAGAGGGAATTGGTGAGGCATGCGGTCACAAGATTTGCCACTTCCTTTCTATCATTGGAAAGGCTTCATCAAGAGAAATCAAATCTTAGAAAAATGTTTACCTCTGATGAGTGGATGAGAAACAAGTTGTCTAAAGAGGCAAAGGGAAAAAGAAGCAACAAGACTACAATTATGCCCTCCTTTTGGAATCATGTGAGATATACCCTTAAAGTTATGGCTCCTCTTGTTCGAAAGTGCTTCGACTTGTTGATGGTGAGAGGAAACCAAGCTATGGGTTATAACTATGAGGCAATGGACAAGGCAGAAGCCATTATGAAGTCATTCAAGAATGATGAAAGCAAATACAAAGATGTGTTTGCAATAATTGATAATAGATGGAATTGTCAGCTCCATCGACCATTACACAGCTGGTCATTTTTGAACCCAGTACTATTATGGCAACTGCATTGGAGTTTGATTTGGAAGTTACAAACGGATTGTATGAATGTATTAAGAGGTTGGTGCCTAGTCAGGAGTGCAACAAAAATATTGCTTGAGCTGCCAATTTTTAAGAGTGCTAATGATCTTTTTGAACTGACTTTGCAAAATCACAAATAAAAACTCTTGCACCTGAGTGAGAATACAACTTTTAGTTTTCAAATTTCTTTTGATTTTAAGCTTTGAGTGATTTGCTTATATAGATTTCTTTGGATTTGTAGCTCAATAGTGGAGAATGTATGGGCATTTCAAACTTCCAAACTTGCAGTTACTTGGCTATCAAGATTTTGAGCTTGACATGTAGTGCTTCGGGATGTGAACGTAACTGGAGTGTTTTTGAACATGTAATTAACACTTCTTTATTAGTTAGGTACTTTGTTAATACTTATAATAGTAGTCATTAACACTTAGATTATATTGATATTGCAGATCCATTATTGGCTTGAGCATAAAAGGTTGCACAATTTGGTTTATGTGAAATATAACCAAGTGCTCAAGCAGAGATACAATCTTAGAGATGAGATTGACCCTATCTCACTCAATGATATTGATGAGTCTAATGAGTGGTTGGTTGGAGAGCTAGATGAAGGTGATGATGATGCTGGAGATGAGTTGGTTTTTGGGGGTGATGACACTTTGAATTGGGAAACTGTGTATGTGGCATCTAGGATTGGGGACCCTAGAACATATACTAGGAGACAAAGTAGAAAAAGAAAGGAGCCTTCAAGTGGTGCAACAGCTAGTAGAGCTTCCAAGAAAGGAAAACAAGTAGTGGTGGCTGATGAAGAACCAGAATTTGAAGAACAAGAGGATTCTTCAGAAGAGGAGGAAGAAATTCAATTTGATGACTCAGAATCAGAAGGAGAAGAAGTGGAGGGATATGCCTCACCAGAAAATAATGACAATGATGATTATATTGGAGATGATGATGAGGACTAGTGCCTAGCTTAGCTGATTTTAGTTTCCCTTGGTCTTCATGTTATGACTTTGAAGCTTTGATTATGCTATATTTCTATGTTTGTATCTGACTATGAATATGTTATGTTATGTTGTGACTTTGGCTTTGATTTTGTGATGCATTTGCTGAATTTATTAATCAAAATATGTAATATGTTTCTAATTTTATTGTTCTTGATCTTGTCATCTTGATATATGTTGTTAGTTTTGATTAGTTATTATGTTTAGCAGGTTTTTTTGGATATATATATATATATATATATATATATTTGTATATTTTCAGTCCGCCATGGCTTCCGCCATAACCCGCCATGCTATCGGCCATAACTTTATGGCGGATTTTTGGCTTACCGCCATGAGCCGCCATCCGATATTGACAACTATAACCAAACCACATAATGCAGGATTCTACTATCTTTCCCACAACCTTCAAGATGGTTTGGGCTGACAAAACTTTTCCCACAAATGAGGCTGGGATTCTAAAATCCCAAACCTATACAACCCAATCCACATATGCCCAAAGAAAATGGTTTGTAGAATTCCAATTTTAGAGTATTCGACAAAAAGCTTTCAATAAGGGAGGCAATTAACCACATTCCAGATTTATGGTTAATTTAGTTTTGATTGTCATCACCAGGAGATCTCACTTTAGGCCATAAGTTCATAACTGATTCTAGGTTGTCAGTTTCTTTAAAGTAACTAAATATAACCAAGCATAAAAAGTGATACTATTTTCTTCTTAAGTCTATAAATCATCTTAATCTATCCTAAACTTTCAATCATAGTGATGTCCACATATCAGGCGTAAGACGGTGCATATACAACCTACACAGACATACATCCCATCACCAAAGGAAAGAAACGAGCTGGTCCACTGAAAATACCATTTACCTGGTTGACTGCATAGGACTTTTTTGGAGCATTGTCAGTGTGTTCCAGTCCAAGATATTGCTCCCAAGCACCATAGATATCCCTTCTCTAAACAGTCAAACAGTGTAATAATTTAGACTTGTAGAAATTGAACAATATGACTCAGTGAATTCCAAAGCAGCCTCAGAGTCAAATGTGCACAACCAAAAGGAAATATAACATGAGAGAAAAAGGAGACCAACAGACCTGAAACCGAGAGGAAACAACATCTGAATCTTGTAGGTACTCAGGACGACCAAGTGACAGAAATGCAAACTTCCACTGGAAAATAACAGAGAAAATTAAATCAATCGTGGTCTCCATCCAGAAAGTAATTGAAGCAGGACTGGAATACAAAGAACAACCAAAATTTTCAAATGGTAGTTTAGTTATCAGACAAAAGAAAAGTGAACATAATCAGTAATATGCCACAATATCACATGGGAAAAAGCTTGAAAATGCTAAAATAAGTGCAGATAATTGAATTTAGGCATATAAACCTTTGAAAACTCATCGTCTGGAACTTGCAACTTCTTCTTTATTCGCGATTTGACATCAGCTAAAGTCTCACCCTCATGGATAACCAAGAAAAAAGGATCTCCAAAGTTCTGAATCTGCTGTTAAATTCGGAGCCACCACCAAAAATAATATGCAAATATCAGTAGAAAAATTAAATTCAAGATAGCCATATGCGTCAATTCCTTTGAAAGCTGAATTATATTTGGAGCAAAGCACTATAATACAAAAGTATATAGGAAATTTGATCTCGCCACCTGATTTTGTGCAGTGTCTTTCATGAAATGATAAACATGGATCAACCGATCACTGGGGCCAAGATTTTTCTCTTCTTCAGGAATCTTCAATAGTATAAAACAAAATTATATTTGGAACAAGAAACTAAAATAAAGAGGAATAATGTACTAAGAAAATTATAAAACCATATCACTATAGATTTAGTGTTTCTAGTCCTGATAGCAAGGGTTGTCAAATAGTATTATTCAAAATATTAACTAGAAGTTACATTTTATATCATCAAACAGTGTCTTAATACAGGTCTACCCAGACCAGTTGAACTGCTGACCAGACCTCATACCAGCCCTGGCCAAACCTTAAAACCACCCCCTAACGGCTTAAATCAAGCAGATGATATAAGGTCGTGTCTGTCACGTCCAAAATAAAGCAGGGTTTCTGTCAGGAAAAGATCTTGTATTTGGTTACTAAATATGAACTCATCCAAACAACTAAACAAGTTTACTATCATATAACAGTGCCATACAAATCTTTACCTCCTCTGCTCTTAATGTCCAATATTGATCATTAATATTCTCAATCTTTTCGCTGGGAGAGAAAATCTGAAAAAGGTAGAGCATAAAGTTAAAATGGAAATTACTCAATTTTAAACATCTTCACAAAGATTGCGCTAGGGAAAAAAATCAAAAAGTAAAGAAGACAAATAGAACAAAAATGTCATGGACAAAGCTAACAGATTAAGCAGGTTGAAATGCTTAAATTATATGCAAACACAGGAGGCATAACTTCTGCACAAAAACAAAAATTAAAACAATAGGCCAATAGATTTTCCTTATCCTTAAAGGACATTATTACTTAAATATATAGATACATATTGTATATTTCAGTCAAACGAAAAAATTGATAAAGATCAATAAAATAAAATCTTAATTAAGGGGAACAAAAAACACAGCATTCAGATCTTTATTAAAAATAACACAGCATAGACAGAAAAAACCAGTCATTTTTTAGTTGGCTACCCGGCAAAGACTTCCTTTCACATTTTCATGACTTAATTTGAATAAGATTGTACGCATTAAAGTTTTTAAGCTATCATATGTTCTTTCGATCACTTTGGTGCTTTATCATGACGTAAATTGATTTAAAATCAAGATGTAGTTAATTTTTTTAGTTATATAATTATAATTTTTTTTTTTTCTAGTGGCATGACTACAATGATAAGGCAACATTGCCTTAACACATCAGAGTGATGCTGATCAATCTGCTTTTCACCATGTGACAACTGACAACATGTACCAATAAGATCAGTCAACTCAAGGAAATCTGGATTAATGCTAAGAATAATATTTGAATAAGAAAAATCAGAATCTATATCCTTCAACACCTTATAGATCTTGTGATAGAAAACTTCAAGCAGTCTAAGTTCTGCATCAGGACGTGATAAATCTACCTGTTTCACATAATACAAAATATTAGCTCAAATAACTTCCTTAAAGCAGAAACTACTGTTACACATACTACCGCAAGAATGCAAAGTTAGAATATTCCATGTTCAGAAAAAGGAATGCTTACAAAGAAGATGCTCTCCCCAGCTGAGAATACAAGTTAAGCCCAGCTTCACTAATTGGACTATAAGAAGGACATCATAGTATAAAGGAAATACAGCCACATTCTAACAGATGTTGCTTCAAAAAGATGATAGGATAGTTAAATGCAGTCAACTAATTATCTCACTATAACATCATAAAAAAAATCCAGCTGATGAGGACCACGTATGATTCCCTCTCTATCAAAATGTCCCCCTTATCCAATTCGAACTAGCTCTCTATCAAAAGTTGATTAGGGTTTCCTAAGTTCGAGTTGTTTGCATAGAAGAATTAAAGCTGTCAGGGCAACTGTATAAGGCATATCAAACTATCTTAGGATTTCAGTTTAATATTATTGAACTTGGATCTGGAATCCAATAAATCTGGCGTGTAGGTCAGCAAATAACATTCATCTCTAAGTTGTCATATGCATAGAACGAATACACATATCCAAGTATACATGAAGTTTTCAAATTCAGTTGCCTCCAATAAGGAAATTTTAAATGGTAACCATCTGGTTAAAAATTCTCTATCATAAATAGAAGAAACAATTATCATCAAAACAGAGTTATCAATGTTTCTTCAAAACAGATGGATTAAGCATACAAGCAGGCATGCCAATGTTTCTTCAACCCTGTACAATCAATACGGCTCACAGGATAGTATATCAATTTTGGTTATATGGTTTACCTTTGATTTAAGATCATTAATAACATCTTCCACGGCACACTGTTTTGGCAATCTGATAGTATGAATCACCACCTGAGGAAGGATAACTCTGTTAGAAGTAGAAAACTTAGGTTAACACACTTACCAACTAAACGATAAATGAAACGACTAACACTCACTTCATCCTTGGTAGCATGATGGAAAGCAATTTTAAGAGTTTTTAGGCATTGCAATTCTGGCAGAGGGATATCCAACACTTCATAGTATAAAATATCGGAAGTCTATAAACAAAAACATAAGAAAATAATTTATTATATCAGAAGACCAAGTAAAACAAACAGCCATGTTGAAGTCCTTGCACGTTGCAAGGATTATAAAATCTAACACAATCTATTAAGAAAGATCTGCAATTGTGACTAATACCTGATTGTAGTGAACCAGCATGTCAGACAAACTTTCTACACCTCGATACTTGATAGGCTGTGGTTTAGGTTGCTGGGAGTAGCAGTTATGAGACGTGAGTCTGATTTTAGAAGGATCATCCAAACCAAGATGTTGAGCGACTCTTGTAACAACGTCGTCATATGTATGCAGCTTTGACCTATATAATCACAGAGCAGATATGACTTGCAATATATATCAAGATACTTGCAGGTGGATATATCTTGACCATTCAGAAAAAGTTGCAATGGAATTAAGGTGGTTATCGAATGCATTGCACAGGAATTTGCGGAGAGTTGTTTGTGCAAGTATGGTTTTTCTTCAAGTAAATGCATTTATCTAAGATTTTAATTATAATAATTTTGGTTTTGTTTTTTTTGTTGGGGGGGGGGGGGGGGGACTAATTGTAGGTACAAAAAAACTTACAACTCGAGACTGAACTCATCCTCTTTTGGTTTCTCCAAAGACCGGAAGCGCACAACCTTCAAAACAGAGTAATGTAATAAATTGAAAAGGACTTGAAATATTAGGTTATACATAACAAGTCTCCAAAAACAAAATGTGTTTTTGCTATATTTAATCTCACAAACTATGCCTATGATGCACTTAATAAAAATCATTACATAGCTAGTCTCAAACCCGGATAAAAGAGAAGGATTATGTCAAGCAAACCCTGTGTAAAAATTTTGTCAAACCTTTATCACATGGATAGACAATATGATTGTGTTAGTGCTAAGTCATTACCCGTAAGTAATGTGTTGTAATGCTCGAGACATGAATACTGTGTTGAGGCAAGAGCTGCTACATCTGCACTCGAATGTACTCAGAAATAAACAAGGGTTCCCACATCTTCGTCGAAAGGTTTAGGTAAAGAAGATAATTCATAAGATTGGTTTTGGAATGTGGACTATTGGCGCACTATCTGCCGATTTAGGGAGATAGTTGATACCATCATTAGGAAACTAGGGGGGTTGGAGAAAAGGCTAGGGAATTATATACTTAAGATTTTTAAACGTTAGTACTCTGGTTGGCTAGGAAAGGGTTTCACAGCCTTTTTTTGGGGGTACTCTGGAGAGTCCTCAAGCCCAAAGGTTTCACAGGTTCATTAGGAAGCGTAGCCTACAATCTTGAAGAGGATAGGCACCTCAAAATCCAATTGGGGAGGGATTTTGAACACTTTGTTAGGGAGTATAGCCTTAGTGATATTCCCCTTTCCACAGTTAGGTTCACTGGGTCGGCTAAAAGGTATTATGTTGTTGCTTCTTGTTTTTACATATGCCTTTTTACCTCTACATGAGACAATGATTTCCCATATCTTGGGCAAGAAAGCTTATCTCACCATGGTTCTAATCACTTTCCCATTCTGTTGAAATTTAGTAGGGCGAAATGAGGCCCTACCCATTTTAGGCCTGGAAACATGTGGCTCAGCCATCACTCTTCCATCCCTTCTGCTCGGAAATTTGAAATCCAGCTTCTGTTGAGGGTTGGGAAAGTTTTAAATTTATGAGAAAATTAAAAAGAAAAATTGAAAGAGTGGAATAAATCTTTTTATGAGACATCTGAATTAGAAAAGAAAATATCTTAAAAGAGGTTGATTGTTTGGATATGTTGGAGCTAGAGGGTAATCTTTCAGATGCTTTTTGTCATAAGAGACAGAAGTTGAGGCTAGATCTAGACATTAGACAATATCTTGGTTAAGGAAAGATTAGTCAAAGACAAGATGAAATCCCAATGGGCTAAGGAAGGGGATGCTAATACAAGTTTGATAGGGTGGCTTCTTGGAGGCATAGAAAAAGCCTTATAAAAGCTTCAGAGTAGTGGTCTTTCTAGCGATATTGAGATGATTTATTCTAAGATTTCTAAGTTCTATGCTAAGTTGTTTAATGAGGATATGCCTTGTAGAACTTTCATTGAGGATTTAGATTGGTGTCCCATTTCTTTGAAAATAGATTGTTGGTTTTCAGTTTCAAGACAGAAAAAGCGCCTGGTGACGGTTTTACATTTGATTTCTCTCAAAATTGTTGGGATATTGTTAAGTCTGACCTCCTTAGAGTGTTTTCCGAATTCACCTTAATGGTAATGTTGGAGTTTGCATGGACTCCACTTTTATCTCCCTTATCCTCTAAAAAGGATAGAGCAATTAAGATTAAGGATTTTCAAACTACTAGTTTAGTGTCCAATGTATATAAGATCATAACAAATGTGCTTCCTGATAGATTGAGTGAGGTCCTTTCCGATACCATTTCGGAAAATCGAAGTGCATTTATCTTGGATCTGCAAATTTTAGATGCAACCTTTATTGCAAATGAGGTGATAGACAACGTTAGGAGAAAACATGGTCTTGTCTTTAAATTAGACTTTGAGAAAGCTTACAATCATGTTAGTTGAGATTTTATAGATAAAGTCATGGATAGGAAAGTGTTTGAGAAAAGATGGAGAAATCGGATTACAGGGTATCTGTCCTCTTCTACCTTCACAGTTAGAAGATAAATGATCATGGTTGTTAATATCGAATGGCGGCTCACGGCAGTGAGCCAAAAATCCGCCATACAAATCTGGCGGATGACGTGGCGGGTTATGGCAGACAGAAATTATACATATATTTATACAAAAAAATACCAAAAAAACTGCTAAATATAATAAATAATAAAAGCTAATAACATATATGAAGAACAATAAAATTAGAAATATATTCTATGCAATAAATTCAGCAAATGCATCACAAAATCAAAGCCTAAGTCAAGAAAGAAAACATAAAATACTCATAGTCAAATACAAACATAGCATAATCAAAGCCCATAATCTGATATTCTCATAAGTCATTGTAGCTCTACTTAAACCTATCAAATTTAAGACTAAATTCAACAGCCACATTCACACAAAATTATTGACATAATAATAAATTTAAAAAAAAAAAAAAGAGGTTTCAGCCAAGAACGGAACAGAAAAAAGGCTGAAACAGAACAGGGTTAAAAAAAAAAGGATGGAACAAAATAGAAAAAAGGAAACAAGAAAAGGTGAAACAGAACCAAAAAGGGGAGGGGGGAAAAAGAGATTGAAACAGAAAGAAAATGATAATAGAAGAAGGAAAAAGAAGACAAAACAAAAGAACAAGAAGGAAAGAAATGGAAGAGAAAACCTTGCTGCTGGGTTGAGGTTGCCAACGTGGGAGGCCGCCACTACTCATGGGTCGTCGTTGTATCCGGCAGTCGGGTAGCCAAAATTAGGCCGCCAGTGGTCATTGGAGTTCCGGAAGGGGGGGAAGTAGAGATGAGAGAAAGAGAGCTACAGAGAGTGAAGGGGGTTCGCAGCTATCAAGAAGGGATTAGGGTTTTATTTTAAAACCCAAAATTCCTAAAATATCAAGGGTTTGGCCAATATTTATGCCATGACCCGCCATGGGCCACCACGAGATTCCACTAAGCCATGCACACTTTCATGGCGGTTTTCTCAAATTCCGCCACACCATGGCAGATATTTGACAACACTATAAATGATGAAACTAAATATCATAAACCATCTCTCCTAAAAGCTTAAGCTATTGGGTAGAGGCACATGAATGGTGTTATATCTTAACACGCCTCCTCGCGCAAGAGCTTCTTTTGGGCTTGAAGCGTGGACAATGCACAGGCCCATCCTACCTTATGTTGAAATTAAACTTTTTATTTTGAAGAATGGGAGCAAATGAGGATCAAACTTCAGACCTCTTGGTCATAAAGGCTCTAATACTATGTCATGAACCATTTCTCCCAAAAGCTTAAGCTATTGAGTAGAGGCACATAAATGATTTTATATCTTAACAATACTAAATTCTAGTTTAAAGGTCAAAAGGGTGTGAGACGAGATCCTCTATCTCCATTTCTTTTTTTCGCAACGTGCTTAGCTGTTTGGTGTTGAGATATTAATAACAGGGTTTAACTGTTGGTGTGAAGAGGGTGTTAGTCTCTCATCTTCAATTTGTTGATGACATAGTTGTCTTCCAGGAACTAGATGCGGATTAACAATTCTAATCCCCCATTAGAAAAAATTCCTAATTTCTTTGTTAATATTTTATCTATTTTGGGCTTCTTTGAAGTCATCTTTGGTCTTAAAATCAACTTGACTAAGAGTGATTTAGTGAGTATTAATATGGATAATCAAATTTTGAATGCTTTTGCTTCTTTAACAGGTTTTCAAGTCCTTCAGCCACGTGTCTAGGCATTCCTTTGGGAGGTAGTCCTCATGTGTTATCCTTTTAGGATCCAAGTTTTGTAAAATTTCTAGGTTGTTAGATTGCTCCAAAGGGTAACTTTTCCATTTGGAAGGTCAAATCTCTCTTACTCAGTTATGTTTGTCTAGCATACCTTTATATTATCTCTCCCTTTTTCATATACCTATATTTTTTCTTTTCTTTTGTTTTGTTTTTTTTTTTTTTGACGTGGATACACCTATAGTTGTGGCTTAGAAAATAGAGAAGTTTTATCCAGATCTTAATTTTCCTAACTTAAGAACCTAGACTCTTGATTTCTCAAGAGTTTTTACTTGCAAATCTCATTTAGTTCTTGATTTCATCTCCAAATAGAGAAAGATTCCTATTGGATAAATTCATTTGGAAATCTAAAGCTCCCTCAAAGATCAGAACCTTTGTTCTCAACAATATTAACACAAAAAACGTGCTCCCTCCTTAAGGTGTTTGCCAAATTCTTCCTTAATGGTAAAATTGGAGTTTGCATGAATTCAACCTTCATTTCGCTCATCGCTAAGAAGGATAGATCCATTAAGGTTAAGGATTTTCGACCCATTAGTTTGGTAACCAGTGTTTATAATATCATAACCAAAGTGCTTCCAGACTTAGTGAGGTTCTTTTTGATACTATTTCTGAAAACCAATGTGCCTTTATCCCTGGTAGGCAAATTCTTGATGCAGCCCTTATTGCTAATGAGGTGGTGGATGATGTTAGATCTCAAGGGAATGAAGGTCTTGTTTTTAAGATAGACTTTGAGAAAGCTTATGATTGTGTTTGTTGGGGTTTTTTGGATAAAGTCTTGGGTAGGAAAGGGTTTGGGAGGAGATGGAGAAAATGGATGTCCGGTTGCCTCTTCTCTTTTTCTTTTGCAGTTATTGTTAATGGTAAACCCAGATCCTGGTTTATAGGTCAAAGGGGATTGAGACAAGGAGATCCCCTATCTCCTTTTCTTTTCACCGTGGTGGTTGATGTGCTTAGCTGTCTAGTTTCGAGAGCTGTTGATAATGGACTAGTGAAGGGCCTTGTTGTTAGTGGGGAGCAAGTGATAGTCTCCCACCTTCAGTTTGCGGATGATACTGTTTTCTTCTTGAAGCCAGATGGAGATTCTTTTGTTAATATTTTAAATATTCTGGGTTTCTATGAGGCTATTTCGGGTCTTAAGAGTAACTTGGCCAAAAGTGATTTAGTGAATATTAATGTGGATAATGGTATTTTGAATGCCTTCGCTTCTTTGGTTTGATGTCAGGTGCTTTAGTAGCCCATCTCTAATTTAGTCATTCCTTTGGGGTGCAAGCCACACACACTTTCTTTTTGGGATCCTGTGGTGGGTAAAATTTCTAAGAGGCTGGATTGTTGGAAATGTGCATTTTTCTCTTTGGGAGGAAGGATTACTCTCATCCAATCATGTCTTTCTAACATTCCCTTATATTATCTCTCCTTTTTTCATATTCCGGTGGCTGTTGTTCAAAAGATTGAAAAGCTCATGAGGGATTTTCTTTGGTCAGGGGTCGAGAACTCTAGAAGAGATCACCTGGTTAGTTGGGAGATTTGTTGTAAACCGAAGAATGAAGGGGCTCTGGGCCCAGGTAATATAGTGTCCAAGAACAAATCATTGGTAGCTAAGTGGCTTTGGCGCTTTCCTCTTTATCCAAATTCTTTATGGCACCAAGTCATTCGAAGTAAGTATGGCTTGCATCCGAATGGGTGGAACACCAACTTTGTAAGTAGGGTAACCCATAATTGTCCTTGGAAATTCATCTTTCAATGGTTACCTTCCCTTTGGCCTTTCTCGTCTTTCTATTTGGGTAATGGTTCTCGCATTAAATTCTAGCAAGATATTTGGGTTGGGAATGCCCCCCTTTCTGTTACCTTTCCTAGGCTTTTTCGTTTGTCATTCCTACATAATGCCTCTGTTAGTCAATTTTTTTTCTCAAGGCGACCTCTACTGGAACTTTCATTTTATCTAAAACTTGAATGACAGAGAGGCTAATGAACTAGAGTCTCTTCTTCCCGTGTTGAATCATATTCACCTATCCAATGCCCCTAATAATAGGATTTGGACTCTTGACTCCTCTGGTATTTTTACATGTAAATCCTATTTTCATTTTTTGACTTCCTCTCCTAACGTAGAAAGATTTCTTTTTGATAAGCTTATTTGGAAATCTAAATCTCCCTCAAAGGTCGAAGCTTTTGCTTGGATTGCTGTTCTTAACAGGATTAACACTAATGACATGCTCTAGAAACGCAAGCCCCTCATTGCTTTGTCCCATAACATGTGCATAATGTGTGGCTTAGACTCTGAATTAGGGGCTCATCTTTTTTTGCATTGTCCTTCAACGAGATCTATTTGGAATAGGCTTTTTAGTTTCTTCAGTGAATCTTGGGTATGCCCTATGGACTTACAGCAGTTTCTACTTATTAGATTCAAAGGCTTTGGCTCACGTAAAGAAACAAAGATTTTGTGGCAGTCTTCAATGTTTGCTGTGCTTTGGTGTATTTGGTTGGAAAGAAATGCTAGGATTTTTAATGATTCCTTTTCATCTATTGATTTTTTTTGGTATTGGATTACTTTTTTAACCTCCCTTTGGTGTACATCTCATGGTCTGTTTAAAGGTGTTCCTCTAGCTGACATTCAAAAGGATTGGCATGCTTTGTTAGATGGTCTATCCCTTTAGGTCTAAGATGTATATTTTGCACTATTGTGAGGATTTCTTATCCTCTTTTGTACATTCTCTTCTTTGCTAATAATATTTCTTTTTCTATCAAAAAACAAAGTAACATGCTCTAGATGCGCAGGCCTCTTCCTGCTTTATCCCCTAATATGCGTATTATGTGGTTTAGATTTCAAATCAAGGGCTCATCTCTTTGTGCATTGCCCTATAGCAAGGTCTACTAAGAACAAGCATTTTGGTATCTTTGGAGAGTTAGGGGTTTGCCTATAGATTTACATCATTTTCTCCTCACTAAATTAAGAGGTTTTGGCGCTTGTAAAGATGCAAAAATCTTGTAGCAATCCTTGGTTTATGTTCTGTTGTGGTATATCTGGTTGGAAAGCAATGCTAGAATTTTTAATGATTCCTTGTCGACCATAAACTTGATTTGGCATCTCTCTAATGTTCTGCTCAGGGTCTCTTTGTGAGGATGTCTCATCCTCCTTTATACTCTTTCCTTCTCTTCTAATAAAATTTAACGGGAGAAGATGGCACCACTTTGATGCTATATAAAGCTTAAACTGTTAAGTAGAAGCATATGAATGGTTTTTATATCTGACACTTGTCTTGAATGACATGATTAAAGGAATTCAAATGGAATTATGGTGAAATCCCATGCCTAGTATACCAATCTAATAACTTAGTAAATCATCACGTACCCATATCTTATTTTTGAGATCAATACAGGTATGCAAACCTATTATCTAAACAACCTGGTAAATAAATACAAAACCTTCAAATTGAAAGTTCAGTCATTATATATGTCTTTTCCGCTTTCTTTTGATTTAGCATCTGTCTGTAATTGCTGCTAAATTCTAACCCAAATGGGCTAAAGTAATCTCAATTTCATTTAGAACAATTTAAAAAAAAAAAAAAGTAAAAAGAAAGAGATTAAACCAGCAAAACTGCAACATTTCCCAGTGGTTCACATCCCACTATCATCTTATTTGTCCTTTCCAGACATCGTGCCAAAAGCAACAAACAAGTACAAATAGTTCTGCATCCCCATCAGTCTGTCTCTTTCCAAAACTAAGTCATTTTCCATTGACTATCAGTGCAGATCTGGCTTTGTACTAAGCATGCAGATCTATAAGACCTTTCAGCTTGAATAGATAGATAGAGGCCACAGGACTATCCATGTTAGGTTACACCAGTTATTTTGTAGTATCCATGCTTAGAACGGGAGTTTTTGAAATTGAGGATACAACAATTCAGAATTTATAGAACAATAAATTATAATGGCCTTACTGGGGTGAAAAAACCTCCATACCTGACGATTATGCACATATTCCAAGAATGAAGGAACATCTGGGTAGCGAAATTGCTCACCACTTCCAACTTTGGGGGTCTTCTGGTAGCAAATAATATCACCATCCTCAAGCTGGCCAAGAACAAAAAGGTGAAAGCAGAAATCAGACAATCAGGTGTGCCCCAATAGAACACAATCTAGCTTGGACATGACTGATTGCAGAAACCCAATCCACAAATGAAAAATAACAAATGACAATAGACAGCATTCGAAAACAAATCCACAGTTAATCACTTATAATTTATACCTGATTGGCACGAAATGTAGACTTCTTGTCAATAAGTTCACACATAACTTGAGGTTCAAATTTTATTTCCTGAATGTGCATAAGAAGTGTAAGCATTTTTCTCTCCCCTTATATTACAATCATGGAAAACAATGATACATGCAGATTGACTCACTTCAAAAAGTTCAATTTCCTCATCATGAGCAAATCCTGCCATTTCATTTAGTCTACTCAGTATATCCATGGGCTTCCCATTAGCCGTCACATAAAACCTCCCTATATACCTGAGAAAACAAGAGATGTGGCATTTTTATAAGTAAATGTATTTTCACTCTAAAAATTAGTAGGAAGATCAAGTACCGAAATTCCTTGTCTGAGGGGTCATAAAGTTTGAAGAATAGCAACAAATCTTCTGTTGACTTGTCTGGAAGAGGAATGGGCCGAAAATCCTAATTCAACATGCAAGGCATAAACAACAAATCCATGTCAATTAAAGTCAGTTGGAGAGAGAACATATATTGTAAGTCACTGCCAGATTATCAGGAACAAGGATGAAATTACAAAAGAAAAAAAAAAGTACCTGCCCTATTTCCACTTCTAAAAATAACTTCAGCTCTGCATTATTTGCCTTATTGGAAACTTCTCTTAACTGTCCAACCTACAAGTCATAAGTGTAAATTATACTCAATAAGAGAAATATCAAACAATGAAATTTTCATTCCCATTCTCAATCATAGCAAGGTCACTTCTTTTTTCCTTTTCCTTTTTTTTTCCCAGTTAAAATTAAATTCAAAGAAGTGAATAATCAATGCTTTACATAAGCAGCAGTACTCAAATTAAATCAAATAAGTTTTCACAAAACGAACATTCTTCATTCAGAGTTCAAGGACGAGAATCACAAATCTGTCAGATAAAATAAATTTAGAATACTGAATTTCAAGAATCATACTCAAATGTGCCATCAAATGAATTTTGGTGAGTGTTGGGTGTGCCCTGCAACCTTAGATCAGTTCCTTTTGACAAGTTCTGTGGGTTTTGGGAAGAGGAAGGAGGCCAAATCTTTGTGGCAATGCTCTATACATGCCACTGTTTGGAGTATTTGGTTGGAGCGCAATTCTGGCACATCCAATGATAGATTTTCAAAGAAGCATGTTTTGTGGGATAGGATTAGGTGTTTAGCCTCTATTTGGTATAAAGCATATAGTCTTTTTAAACGAGTTTCCCTCTCGGATATGTTGAGAGATTGGAAATCTTTGCTTTGTTGATAGGTTTTTTTCATAGCTTTTTTGGTCCTTGTATAGAGGATCTCCTGTCCTCCTTTCTTCTTGTAAATTCTATCTTATGTCAATATAATTCTTCTTTTATCCCAAAAAGAAATAATAATAATAATAATAATTTCAGAAAAATAAAGGAAAAGAATAACAACTCAATAACATGTCAAAATAAGAGAAGACTATCCTATTCCAGTACTAAGCCAACTTTATACTCCCAGCACAAGACAAAGAAATTTATTTCTCCTCTTCATTTTGCGTTCCAGAACAGTAGACTTGTGAAGCCATTTCCATTAGCATGCACAAACAAGGCAACTATATTATGGTATAAAACAGACAGGGAAGCCTTCAGATTTCTTGGAATACTTATCATGAGAAAGAAATAAAAAAGAAAAGAAAAGAAAAAAGAAATACATAAGGTTACAAATAAGGATATCATACTTAATATAAATGCATGCCTACCACCATGTAATTTATGGACAGTAACACAGCATTTTAAATTGGGTGAAGTACTCACTGATTGTGTTTCTTCCTGATGTGTCAGTGGTCTATTTGGCCGATATGTGTGATTCTGGCGCTTCGCCCACAACCAAAAACGTAGGTACTGGACAGGTACACCCAACTCTTTGGCAACTTCTTCCTGATAAAAGCTTCAATGTCAGAAAGATATCAAGAAAATATAGAATCAAATTTTGTTTCATCAGATATCAAATGAATTACAAGTCAATCGAACTTGTCACTGGACGCTAAAGTGGACAATTGACTATGAATTGAAAACCATGCATCCTATCAGCACAGAAGGGCACAGCATTTAAAATGACAATTCCAAAAATTTAAGCAGCTTTGAGTCATCTAAAAGTACAGTATAGGCCCATAGTTATTTTAGCTGCTCCAAACAACTGACTAATCTATTCTACCCCACCCCCACCCCCAACCAAAAAAAAGAAAAAAGAAATAAAAATGACAAATCCCTAATTTAGAGAAACTTTACTCAAAACCTGAATATCAATTCTAGGCCCTACATATATATTCATAGATCGTTTCTAAATCACATACTAATTTTACTAACAAGGCTTTGCCCCCACCAAGCAGAAAACCAGTTGTCCAGTACAAGATTGTTTTCTACATGCCCTTACTCCAGCAAAAGAAAGATCTTTAATAAAATCATCCAACCAGAGTTGTCAATGACATATGGGAGTGAACGCCAGTAAAATCCTCAAAAACCCTGATAAAGGTGTCAGTCACCTAGACCGTACCATAATATACCAACAGTTTAAAAGAAACATCTCCATGACAAATAAACTTCTAGGAGGCCTACAAGAAATCCTTCCACACAAGCCCAGCAAGTGAAAAGAAGCAAATGTCATTCAGGCATTAGAAATCTCATACTTCCATAACCGGACAGCTTAAACTTGCAACAGCACCATGTGTGTTTGCACGAAAGAATTCAGTGCAGAAATGATTTTCCATTTCAGTAGTTTATTTGTTCAAAATTGATTCATGTGACTGAGATGATATCCAATGCCATTTGAAAATGATTCAAAATGGGAAAAAAATTATGCCAGAATGTCAAATAAAATGGACAAAACTATAGATTGCCAAATAAATTAAAGCTGCTATGCAAGTTGGATGATAAAACAGTAGTTCATACCTTAAAAAGGCCAAAGGGCATTTGTTTTTGAATACGAAAACTTCTCACTTTATCATGATCCACTAGATCAAAGAATATATCTTTTCCAATCTGTTCAAACAGATCTGCATCGCGTGCAACCTTGGGCCAAGAATCAATAACTTGTCACTGAACCAGCTCTTATGACTCATACAACCATAAAAACCATCTAAAGGTAGAAAATTTGAACTAGGAAGGGATAGCTAGAGTTGTAACCTTTACGATGGTGTACAAATGAGCCTCTGCCTTCTCCTTCCTCTTCTGCTCCTTTTCTTCTTGTTCTCTCTTTAATCTCACCTACAATGTAAAGTTGAAAATAAAGCATTTTTACATCAAACTATAAACAGCAAAACCATGGGAGATCAGTGAGTCAAACATCTTACTCTAAGGTGTTCGGCAATGTCCTTCTCATCCACATTACAAATTATCTTATCCTTGTCACTCTCACGTATATAGACAAGCATATATGCATTTGAATACTTCGTAAACTTAAAGGGAGAGTTGTTGAACCCAGGGTTGGTATGAGGTAACTGTGAACAAGAAGAAAAATTAAGAAAACCAAAAGATATGATGATAATGTCAAAAAGAAAATTCACTATTGACAAACAAAGTTATCAAACTATAAAGAAAAAGAAAATTGATTAAGACAAAAAATGATATCCAACTATAGATGAGAGAAGCGCCAAAGCTGTTACTTCTTCTTCACCACCATATTGTTCTTCCAAGGCCCTTTTCGCATCTTCTTTTGTAACCCGTTCATCATCAAATTTAAACCTGAAAGAAGCGAGTTATGCTATGCTTTCAAAATAAAATTCAGTAAGACACAATGAAAAATAAAGAGACAACTAAAAACAATTAAAAATAAAGGGACATCAATCACCCTAGCCATCACTCCTATCAAAAATAAAGATGAGACCAAAACTACCAAAAATATATGCGCCAACTAGAAAGCTCTCGTTAGGCCAATGAAAACCAATTTTAAGAGTGAAATTATAAAGGCAAATCAATCGCACTAGCTATCCCTCTCATGGTAAACATTTTCTACTGTCGAAGGATGAACATAGTACAAGAGAAAATTGACTAACAGTGAACAAAGGAAAACACCTAAAAGTTACTGCTTGTTAAGGACACCCAACAAATCTAAATAATCTTCCAATATCTCTAAACACTGAAAACGTCTGTAAATAGATCTTCCATTATATCCATATCAAAGCCCTATGCTGTGTACCTCTGAAACTTCTTAGAACACAATAACTTATCATTAGGACATACAAAACGATTGGCATGCTTTGTTTCATGGTTTATCCACAAAGGATTGAGTTGTTAATTTTTGCTTTCTTTTTATTGATCAGTGCGTTCACTAGTTATATCTACTATTCTAAAACCACAAGCACTGTAGCACATCCATGCAAATCTCAAGATATTTTCTGGTTTCCCAGAGGCAAATTGGTTGTGAATCACCAATCAAGCTAGTTTTCATGACAAATAAACTAGTGCAAGACAAAAAAAAGATCAAAGAATGTAACACTGTAACAGTATATATATAAATACTGAGATTCAAAAGATTCCTGCAAATGATGCATACCACTGATTTGATAGAGTTGGCCTTATATAAGCATAGTAGTGTCCGCCATGAACCCCACCACTGTGAACCAAAACACTGAAAACAAATAATGGCGGACACAATATCCATTAGCATATATTATCAATTAGATACAAAACCAAATCAAATTAAAAGTTGATTCAGACGAAGAGAAAAAAAAAAAAAAAAAAAACCGCATAAAATTTGGTTTATAAGGGGGTCATCCATAAAACAACTAAAAATTAAACAATAAAGCAAACCATAAAACATCAATGGAGCTAAGCTGCCCAATCTCTCAAGTCTCAACACATTTTTCAGAGGACCCCCCTTAAAAAGACCATGTTTGCACCAAATGGAATCCAATGGCCTAAACTTATCCGAAATCAGCAGCTTAGCCAAAGGAAATAATTGTGCCATAGAATTTTTTTTTTTTTTCATATATATAAAATATGGCACCACATTCTAACATGCAAAATTCAATTATGGTCCTCAACAAATAGATCAATTCTTAACAAACTCTAACCAACTTGGAAGATTTCATTGAACAGAACTTCCTCTAATTAAGATCAATGGTGAGAAACTATCAACACCTGTGAAGTGTATAAAGGTTGCGAACTCCTCTATCTGCTTCAGGAGATAAATACTTGCCATTCTCCCTATCAAGATCCAGTTGCAAGGGGAACTCGTAACGATCATTGATCTGTGAATGGTTGCTCCAGTTAAAAATGTTAAAAAGTAAAAGAAAATAGAATAATAAAACGAGAGAGAGAGAGAAATAGGGATTATCACTTATGGTATCAAGGGCCAAATACAAAACAAAAACAATAACAACAACCAACCCTTTTCTGCTTAGGTGGGGTTGGCTAAAATGATCAGATAACATTATAGTGTCCTGTTGTAAACCATGTCAACAGTCAAACAATTAACATCTAAATCTTTTTTTTATTGTTTCACCAATAGCTTTTATTGGTCTCCTCTACCTCTAGCTGTTGAGGCAACTACCCTCCATCTGATCTACTCTCCTTATTGGAACTTCAACAAGCTTACTACACACATATCCAAACCACTTAAAGCGAGATTATACCATTTTTTCCACAATAGGTGCTACACCAACTTTCTACTACTATATTCATAACTGATTATATCATGTCTAGTGTTTCTACTCATCCAACACATCATCATCTCTGTAACATTGATATTATTTTCTTATTGGCTTTTGACCGCCTAACATTCAGTCTAATACAACATCATTGGTCTTATAGTTGTGCGGTAAAATTTTCCCTTAAGATTGAGTGGTTTTTTTTTTCACAAATAACCCCAAAACACTTCACCATTTCATCCAGTTTGAATCCTATAGTTACATCTCTCTCTATTTCTCCATCATTTTGGATGATGAATCCAATATACTTAAGCTGTGTAACTTGTGGTATGATACCCACCCTAATTTTCACCTCTAAAATAGGATTTGTGCTCACTAAACTTACATCCTCTAGCAAAATTTAATGACATCCTCCACAATAGAGCTAGAACCTCTACCCTACCACCTAGCATCCACCTCCCACTCCCAAATTAGACTTCTCCACCTGCTACAACTTGCCATTCCATGAAAGAACCTAACCATTAAATCACCTAACTCCTAGATTTCTACCACCGACTGGTCTCCTCTTTAAGAAAGATGTCATGATTATTATTCCTAAAAAGAAACACTTCTATTACTTTGAAGCCTCTGAAACACTTCTACAAGTATAGTAAATACTGCATAATGGTACAAAGAAAATAAAGTTTCAACAGCATCAAAGCTTATCATTATGCTTTCATTACCATAATTTCGGATATAAGAAAAAACTAACTGCCACATAATCTTAATTATATGCAAAATGGTATTAATTGCATCATTCACCAAAAGGACAAGATAGAGGGATAGAAAACTAGCGAACTAAGAGGAACTAAAATAGTTAACAAGCAAGGGTTATTTTTCCTTCTCTCAGCATATATTTGACAGATAAAAAGTTACACTAAATCATAAAAATATATTTAAAAAAGCAAGGAATTTATCCTGATTCTAGACCTTAATACTAACCTTTACCATAGTGTCTCGCATAAAATCATATTCAAACCGTTTTAATTGAAGCTGAAGAACAGGTGGAAAATCAATGAACAAGACACCCTTCCTTGCCTCCTGAAAGAGTAATCACGACAATGATGAAGGAAAATAACCAAAAATGATAAATATTAGAAAAGATATTGAAAACAAAAGGGGAAAAAGAAAGGCATCCTAGTACATGAGACTCCTAAAGTTATGCCATTTACAGAGGGTCATATGTACACAGCCTTACCTTCATAAAAAGCAAAGCTGATTCCACAACTAGAACCCTTGCCAATGCATGGACACTCCTCCATGCCTAGTGTACCCGCACTAGGTACGTATCCAATGTAGGCATACATTAGGCTACACATAGGTACAACTCAGTACACTCTAAAATTTTACCATTGAGTTGGCTCTATAACAAATTATGATGAGCCAGTATGTCACAAGTACAAGTTGGTTCATGCAAACACAATGTTTTGCAACTTTCTAGGAATGCCAAGAACCATCTCTCCCAAAAGCTTAAGCTGCTAGATAGCGGCACGTGAATGGTTTTATATCTTAACGTGCCTTCTCACACAAAAGCCCCTTTGGGTTGGAGTGTAGACAATACACAGGCCCACCTTACCTTGTGCTGAAATTTAACTTTTATTCAAAAGAACGGGAACTAAAGAGGATCGAACTCTAGACCACTTGGCCACAATAGCTCCAATACCATGTCAAAAACCATCTCTCCCAAAGCTATTGAGTAAAGGCACAAGAATGGTTTATAACATAACAAAGAATAATGACATTCTGTGCAAGGCCTACTAGTTCATTTCTATTTCTCTCTAAACATGGTATTAGGATCTAGAGAGAGAAAACGCTACCCCCTTTCTTTTTAGGATGATAACACACCTCCCAACTCATCAAGTAATCACAATTTGTATACAAAGCAACTCCTCAAAGAAAGTCCCTCACAATCTTTTCAATAGTATTAGCTACCCCCACTAGTATATAGAACAAAGATAAGAAGTAAAACGGAATACAAGAGAGTCACGCCTAAATGAGGGTGATCTGACCGCCTAAAGAAAAATAAGCCCCTTTCCAATTTCAAAGACACTTAAATATCTTTTCCACAACAGAGTCCAAAACCAAACAAATCTAGGATTACCACCCAAAAGGAACACCCAAGTACACAAGAGGGCACTCCAAAATCTGGCAACCTACCAAAGAAGCTCTATTAGAAAGGTCTTGAGAATCTACATTAATACTAGCTAGACCGCTTTTGGACAGATTAATGGTCAACCCAGAGGGTAACTCCAATATCTGAAACAGACAAAGTGCACTCGAAAGATTGTCCTTATTATTTTCTATGAACAGAATGATGTTGTCAACAAATTGCAAATAAGATACCACAATCCCTTTGGATCCCACTTTGACAACTCCATTTAACCCACCCACCACTTTCCTAGAGATCAAGCAACTGCAAACATACTGAAGTGAACAAAAGGTGGGATAAAGGATCTTCTTGCCTCACGCCCCTATGACCACAAAACCAAGTTTTTTGGGTGCCATTAGCAATCACCGATTAAGAACTTGTTGCAAGAAAAACCTAAGACCCAACTTCTCCTTATAGGACCAAACCCTTTTCTCTATAACACCTTATCCAAAATGCTACAACTAACGCTGTCATAGGTTTTCTCAAAGTCTAACTTGAAAACAAGACATTGTTTCGACCTTTTCCTCACATCATCAACCACTACATTGCCTATCAAAGCAAAGCAACATCTAAGATTTGCCTTCCTACAACAAAAGCACCCTGATTCTCCAAAATAATGTCTCCTAAAACCTCACTAAGGTGAATAGAAAGAACCACTATCATAATTTTATATGCTAGTGACGAGGCTGATTGGTCAATAATCTTTAACCGATCTATCCTTCTTTGGAACCAAGGAGATAAAAGTATATTTAATATTAACACCAATATTTCCATTGAATCCATTCCTATGGAATTCCTCAAACATCTTCAAGAGATAAGCTTTAAAGACACCCAATAGACATGGAAAAAACCAGCAGTAAAACATCAACAGTTGGTGCCTTATCTTTATCCATACTCCAAATTGCCTTCTTTATTTTGGTGTGCATTGGGTTTCCTAAATTCGTCCAGACTTGATTTTGCCTGTGATTCCCATGGTTTCTCCTTCTTATATGTGTTTCTTCCTCCTACCTTGTTTCATGGTTTCTTCTTTGGCTTTGGGTTGGCTCTTGTTGGCATTTGTATAAAAATGACTAGTAGGACAGCATAGATTCATGCTGTCACCAACTGAAAAATTGAAATAATCAGCACTACTAGGATTATTGATTGAATTTTGACTGGTAGAGAGAATTAACCCCAATAGTGGCAAATGATTGAGTGACATTAGTATTGATAAGCTAACCATCTCTCTAAAGATCCTCCTACTGAAAGGTGAGGCAATAGTAGCTTTGTAAGGATTAAAAATTGTATAACCAGATTGAGAAGATACTGTCTAAGTTGGTTTGGGTTACTACTGTTCATTTAGATACAGTTAAAGAACTCATGAAATATATTGAATTTATGTATGGTAGCAAATAATATCTAAGCCATGACAATAACCTAATATTATAAGAAAGTTAACGTGCCTCTGAAGAAAAGTGCAGTATGTTTCCAATTACTAGTGATGTGTAAAAAATGCAGGACCAGCAAGAGAGCCTAGTGGTCCAATGCTCATTGGCTGGCTTGGATCGACAGCATGAGATTATCCATACTCAACTTTTCATCGGGCTAATCTTCACATGTCCTTGAGTGACATGTATGCTCAAATTCTTAGGGTAAACAAAGATGGCACTAGTGATGAATTGTTGCTGTGTCCTCCAATTTTGTTATTAGTAGGAATGTGTATTGTTATTATTTGGTTAGCTTATCTGTCATGGAAAACTTTGTTTGGCATCTTTGGTGAGTGTTGGGTGTGCCCTACAAACTTCGGTCAATTCCTGTTGACAAATTTTGTGGACTTTGGAGAAGGAAGGAGGCCCCAAATGTTTCTGGCAATGCTCTATATATGCTACTGTTTGGAGTATTTGGTTGGAGCACAATCCTCGCATATTCAATGACAGATTTTCAGACAACCATGTTTTGTGGGGTAAAATTAGGCATATTTAGTGTAAAGCACATAATCTTTTTAAAGGAATTTCCCTCTCAGCTATGTTGAGAGATTGGAAAGCTATGCTTCATTAATAGTTTTTTTTCTCTAGCTATTTCTGTTCTTGTATAGAGGATCTCTTGTCCTCTTAACTTCTTGTAAATTTCTTTCTTCATCTCAATGCAATTCTTCTCTTATCCAAAAATAAAAAATAAAAAATAAAAAACAAAAACAAAAACAAAAATACTATGCATGTGTACACCATCTCCAAGCAATCAGACCAGGCAATGTTGAACCATTGCGCCAAAGCCTCACCATTAGAGTAATAACAAGAGGAAAATGTTGAGAGAGAGAAGTGGGGGAAGAGTCAAAGAGAGATGAAGTAATCAAACAACAAACTCAAGCAAAACCTGAACCCGAAAAAAAAGGGAAACAAAATGCAATAAGACTAATACACAAAAGAGGTATCAACTAGTAAATTAATGCAATGCAAGAAAGAAGTTCAACTAGACAACCAAATTAAAATCCTTGGTATCAAATATTTTTCACCTGTAAACCATGCTTCTCCGCATGATACTTGTTATCACCCTCAAGCCGTTCCACTTCCACATACTTGTCAAAGGAGTCATACACATCCCGACATCCTTTGACATCGAGCTGAAGATCTATAATCATATATCCAAAATTCCATAAGGTCCTAGAATACATGGAATGATGTAGTAAACAAGAGCATTCTAAAATGCATACCATAAAATGATTCTTTTCTTGTTGATTTGTAGTCCACATTGATGCATTCAATATAGTTCATATGGTGGCCTTCAAACAACTGCTGTATGGTGCCTTCCACAACAGTTCCCTAAACCAAGAGGAAACTTCAATACAATAATATCCTAGACATATATATAAATACACACTTATATCTAAAATAAAAGCGACTTTGTCAAAACAGCATAACTGCAAGCAGTTACCATGAAAAACCATGTACCTTCATTTTGTCTTCAAGCTTTTCACAAAGAACCCTATTAAGTTCTTGGACATCATGCTGCATAAATGCATCATATGTATCCCATCCAAAGGACTTGGTTAACTCTTTCGTTGCTACACTAGTGTCACTATACTGCAGCTTGTAGAATAAACTCTGCAATGCTAGAGGGATGCTCCCTGATGGCATATCGTTCTCAGTTGTAGGAATATGATACACAGCCTGTAACAAACAATTGTGCACATGAGGTGCTTCCTTCTAGAAAAAAAGTAATAGTTTACAAAGTGTAGCTAACCTTTCTAAAATACGGAATGTGATACAATGTCTGAAGGAGAGAATTCATGTAACAAGTAGCTCCTTGGTTTTTCAATCCAACATAACCTGTTTCCTTTTTTGAGTCATGAGACCAGTAATCAAGAACCTTACGTACAGCAACATCTGCCTCAACTACACATGTATCATTCACAACATAGCCTCTACTAGAATCGAGCATTTCAGAGAGAGGCATGAAATTTGTGAAACCCCAATCGCTCTCACGTGCATTGAACTGGTGCTGTGTTTCTGCAATATGCAAAGCAATCAAATATATCTTTTTTTCTTTTTTTCAGATATATATATATATATAGAGAGAGAGAGAGAGAATAAATGCACCCTGAGAGAAGGACAAGTTATCCCTCAGAAACAAAGAAACAAAGAGAGAGGGGGGGAGAATCAAGCAAAACTGTCATCAGACAGGAAAACTTCACTAAAGAAACAAGCTAAGTGCCAATGCATAAACTGCACCAATAAGTCATAAGTACTGTTGACCATCAGCCAAGTACCCAATATTTAAGTTACTCAAACTTTTATCATTTCAAGTCTTGAACAGCAACAAAATCAATTTATGTCCTATCAGAATTCAGACCTCTACTATAATTTGATCAAGAATGTATGCAAAAAGTCAACCAAAAGCAAAAATGTATGGCTATTTTAATCAAAAACTTGTAGAAAGCACAGGTTAAATTGCATAAAATAATGCAGACACAATATATAGAAAAGTTCCTTCTACATTAAAATTCAGTATACGACAGTGCACAATGGAAACATGCACACTCAGACATATGACATCCAAAAGAGACAAATTTAACTCCTCCATTACTCATTGCATATGGTAAAGATAATATATTTCAATGTGAACACCTATTGTAGAGAAATTACCTTTTCTGATTGAGTATTTATTATGAATTTGATTAACAACAGTCAAGCTGAACTGAGCATATCTACTCCATCCATAAAGCAATATCGCTGAATCTGCAACATCTAGATACATAGACAGATGATCAACATTGTTCCCCTTTGGAAAGATAAGTATCCGCCTGCTCATTGCAAATAAGGTCAATCAGGACCACAATTCAAAACACACAAAATTTAGCACCCATATACATAAGTAACAGGCATTAGCAATTGAAGTATATGGGCAGAAATCCACATACCATTTGTAGCCCCCAACATGGAAAGTGTCAGAATATATTTTCTTCGAAAGCCTTGAAAAATTCTCAATTGTCCATGTGAACCTCCCAGATGGCAGATCATCCACTATCGGTGCATCAACTGTACTCATGTTTTCTGCTTGGGCTACAACCAAATGGGAAAGGGATAAAAGAAGAAAACCAACAAAAATAAGTTAAACGTATACTCAGTTACACAGATCCTTAAAAAAAAAAATTTAAAAAATCCTCATTAATTTTTATTTAAAAAAAGTCCTGAAAATCTGCAGCTCCACACAGCACACATTTGCAGAAAATAATCTTGACACTCAAATTATCAACTTCCCCAATCAAACATGCCCATGCACACATGGAAGACAGAAGTTTACCCACTTCCCCAATTAAACGGGTCCACACGTGATGTGGAGGAACGAATCTTGAAACTCCAATTAAATGCTTCCCCAGTCAAACAGGTCCATGCACAACATGGAGGAAATAAACTTAAACTCAAACTACCCACTTCCCCAATCAAACAGCTCCACATGAAATGCAGAGGAAAGAATCTCAAAATTCTAAAGTATCCGCTTCCCCAATCAAATAGAGACATAAGTAAGACTAACACTCACGTAGAGCTTCATTCCAATTCCAAATCCATTTATCAAAGCGACTGTTGTGCTTACAAACAACATGCACGATCCTTACCCCCCCCCCAAAAAACAAAAACCAAAACCCTAAAACTTGGAAACGACATTGCCATAGCCATCGGCATTGCTTAATTGAGAGCTAGAAGAGCTAGGCACAGCAAATTAAACCATCGCTTACTCACTCTTTTGCAATTTCAAAAGAATTAAATATTAGAATTGAATGGACCTAACTCAATCCCAAAAACTAACCCATAAGGGGAGGATTGCTCAAGTGCTTATAAAAGCTATATGTGCTATATCCTTAAATAACGTGGGACTCTAACATTAAAGTTCATGCGAACTCATCCCTCCACTCACTCGAACCTTTCACCCATTCCAGTATATACAGATATATAGATATAGATATAGCATGGAATAGAGAATTTGAGAAACTAATCCTGCATTCAGACTCATCCACTGCACTGATCAGTATCAGCATCATCAACAACATGCATCATCATCATCAATTCATCATCATTCAGCAAAGAAAGGAACCATGTGTTATTCTTAATCAAGCCTTATTATACCATCCATGGCGAGAGGGCATTCGGGATTATCAGAGTTAGGAACCTCCATCTCTTCGTCCTCCTGCTGCTGCTCCTGCTGCTGGTGCAAAACAACATCAACAACAACAACAAAATCAGAATTCAGAATTCATAAACAAACAATCACCACCGATCTACCTCTCTCGCGATCAAAAACCCTAGCAACAAACCAAGCACAGCACCAAACACATAAAAGAACAGAAAAATCAATCTAGGTCGATTCAGAATCAGAGGAGCTAATTGTATCGGTGGTGATGACAGTGAATTGAAGCTAAAAAATAAATAAATTAAAAAAAGAAATAAGAAGAAGAAGAAAGTGATGGTGACCACTTACATCTAAGGGTGGAGGAGGAGGCATTGGTCGTGGCGGTTTGAATTGCAAAAACCACAAAGAGAGAGAGAGAGTGAGCGATGAAGCACCAGCAACAGCGAAGGCACGAACGAAATATAAAGAGAGAGAGAGAGAGAGAGAGTGAAGAAGAAGCTAACAAGAATGACTGAGCGATTGATTGCAGTGCTTAAAAGAGGGGGTGGCTTCTTTCCTTGCTGAGGTGGGTCGCGGCTGACTCTGGAATGGCTGTACCAGCAGGAAGGATATTAGTGGAACTTAAAAACAAAACACACCATTAAATTAAGAGTGATTTTAATTTTTTTAACGAGACTTCCTTATGTACTCTTATATTTTTACTGGGTTGTCGGTATTTTCTTATATTCATGGATTTTAAATATAATAAAAATAATTTAAAAAATTTAAATTAAAGAAATATATGACGCATTTTTAATTATAAATAATTAATAAATATCGATACCCTTAAATTATATATATATATATTCAAGTTGAAGGGATATTTTATTTGTGATAATAATATTTTAAAATGTATTCTACCAAAAATATAATATTTTAGAATGTAGCTTAAAATTATAAATACTTAGATATAATTATAAAAAGTAATATAGACTCAAGTTAGTATTAACATTATTATTGAATTAATAGCATCTTCAAAATAAATATAAGTTTATGTGATAATAATTATTTATGGTTAAATAAAATAAAAAATAAATTGATTCATTTTATACTTCAATTTATAAAATTATTTGTATTTCCTTGATTCTCAAGGTATATTTAGAGATACTACTCTAAAATTAAGCTTTTCCATAATATTAGAAGGGCATAATGTTTGCTTGGGAAATCATTGTCAAATCCATAATATTATAAGGAGATGCAAAAAACATCTTTAATTGTTTCGAAAATAGTCAAGAGGAATTATCCGACATTGAGATAAACCTTGAAGATGCTTTAAGTTTAGCCTCTAAATTCCACATCTTCAAAGTCTAATATGTATATAGGGAGAAATTCTTAGGTGCTCTTAAAATGCTACTTAAATAATGTTCACAACTAATAATAAAATGATATTTTAAATAAAAGTATAAGTTAGTGGTGGATCCTATCTTGAAATGTCACTTTATTATTGGTTGTGAGTACATTCACTTAGTGCTCTATAAGCATCTAAAAATTTTTTGTAAATAGGTGATGTAACTCAATTGCAGATAGATTAGCTCAGTTAGCCAAATATAAGGATGTTCAGGTGTGAACCAATGATGCTCCTATCTATATTACGAATGTACATGTACTCTCTTTTGATGTTTGTGCTTGAATAAATTCATACTTATATTAAAAAAACATATTTTATTATCTTAAAATATATTTAGAGAGATAAAAACATTTTTTAAGCTCAATTTTTTTATAATACATGGATTAACCATTTTATTATTTTATTATCTTAAGTCAAGTACTTATCTCATTGAGTTGCCACTAAAAATTGAGTTGCCTATATTATTATTATTATTAATAATAATAATATTATTATTATAGGTGGGGATCTATTTACACCAACTGTAACTCTAAATACTTGCTCCCCATCCTAACCATTTAAATTACTAAAATCTAGTGGCTTACAACAATTCACTTATTCCACTCATATGACCTCTCTTTTTGTTCGACTCTCATCCCTCTTCATCGCCCAAAGCACAGCAAGAGCTCCAGTTTCCCCACCTGTGACGTTTGCAACATCTGGAGCCCGCTCCCCTCACCACTAGTAGTCACTCCTCACATTCCCCTCGCTTGCAAGTTATAGGCGGCCATTATCTAACAAGCCGATAAATATATAAATTGGTCAATAAATATTGATCAGAAGGCACCTAGCAGTGTCTCTTCATGTTTACTATTTTCAAATCAGGATGCTAGTGGTTATTGAATTCTTTCAACCTATAGTTCCAAACAAGATGCTATGTGAAGGGTAGTGAGCACAAGTAGAAAAGAAATGACAGTGCAACCATACAAGGGGTGATGGGAGCGGTGTTTGATGGCTATCGGTGGTTAGGGGGAGGCTCTGGTGGTAGTCGATGGTGAGAGTGCTGGAGAAATAGACATTGCAGGGGTGTTGCAAGAGAGTAGTGAAGGAAAGATGATAAGGTCAAAGTAAGAAGAGAAAGAGAGGTCACGTAAGTGGAATAAGTGAATTGTTGTGAGTCATCAGATTTTTGTAACTTAAATGGTTAGGATGGGGAGTAAGTCTTTAGACTTACACTTGGTGTAAATGGATTCCCATTATTATTATTATTATTATTTAACATTAACTATTTTGAGAAAATTATCTGAACTTATTTTTCATTTTTCATTGCTATACATTTGCTTCAAAAATAACTACACAAAGATTTTTTTTTTTCATTAACATACACACCCGAGGGGGGAGGGGGTAATGGTCTTAGACCGTGAGTCGAACCTATGAGTCGAACCAGCAACTCTGGACCCCAAGATGTGTAACACCCTCCCAAGTACAGTACTATACTTAAGTCATAGCACCATACCCTGGAGTTGTTACTGTTACCTGACCGGACCTTGTCAGACAGCAACTTCAGCCGTCCTCAGAAACTTCTGAAACTATCTGGAGAGAACACGGAAATAGGAGTGAGAATCATAAATTCTCAGTAAGATTCTCTAAGTATCATAAATAATGTCATCGTTGTCATCTTCAATTGCTTCGGTTTATTTTGAAAAAGGTAAACATGTTATGTACACTGTTTAATTTTACAGTTTGAAAATATAATGTCCGAAACAAAGGTTCAGTTTTACTCATAGACTTGTCATTTGGGAAAGCCTATACAAAATTAACTCATGAATAATATCATGAATAATAACTGTAACATATAAGAACGCACATAGCATTAATATACTAGGAACATAACGCCTGCACATAAATAACTGAAACATACTAAGAATACATTAATACCAATATACTGAACACATAAAATCTGCCCATGGCTTTACTTGCCCTTGAATTTAAGCATATATATAAAATGTACTTCTCTTTCTTCGTCTCTCTTTTCATCATAAAATCTTTACGTGCCACATTCCCAAGTATGATCGCCATGTCATACCCCATCAGAGCGTGATCGCCATGTCACGTTCCTTAGAAGTGTGGGATCTTTCTTTAGTACTTACACTAACTGGGTCATGCCATACCTCATGCAAAGTTTTGTCCCTTATACTCACACTAATTGGGTCGATGCCATGTCTCATGTGAGTGGAGTGCCTGCATAAGCTTTAATCTTTAGTGTTTAGTCTTTAATATTTAGCTTTTACTTGGCACACCTAGGCGTTACGTATCGCCGTCCCTAGGGTGCCTTTACTGCCCTTGGATAACCTAGCCTTAGAGTGAGCTCGTCAGCTCCACCCGTGACCGTCGTCACACCGACTCACCCACAAGGGGATCCACATGCCTCTAGTCTTGGAGGGATCTCATTCTGGTCACGTGCCTCTAAGTGAAGGGATCTCTTCTGGTCACGTGCCTCAAAACTGAGGGATCTCATCTGACCACGTGCCTCCAAGGTAGAGGGTATCTACCTTCACAAGGAGGGATTTAAAGTGCAACTGCCTACAGGTAAAGGGATTCACATTCTGTCATTTAACTGCCTTCACAAGGAGAGATCTCAATTAACTACCTTCACAAGGAGGGATCTCAATTAACTGCCTCCAAGTGAAGGGATTCACATTTAATATACTCATGTCTTTTCCTTTTCATACATGGTTATGCATAGTCACACTGAATGTACCTATACTTCATTTATTTTCATATGTCATTGTTCACATGATCTTCACGTACCTAGTCGTGACACATATAAAGGCCCGTAGCCTCTTTACCATACTACCAGTACTCATACATATGTTTTGTCATTTACTTTCATATACCTCATCTCATACTTATGTCATTCTTGAATATAGGGTTTCTATACACCCATTCATACTCTAAATCATCCTTGATAATCTATATCATTTTCAAATTTATCCTTGCATGTAAACATTCCTAATTTCATAGACTTCTGCCGTAAATCCGACAGCATAACGGATCAGCTCCATCTCCCCATGAATAGTGCCAGTCCTCACAGACAATTCAGTCATGGCAACATAATCAACTCAATGCATATATATCAACGTCAAACTGGCAATTCTCAACTCATACCTTATATGTTTTACTAATACTTGTGAAATCATCAATTGGGTCACTTTTGTCAATCTATTCAGTTCTGCCCGAATTTTATATGATCCACCTTTATTTCTATTCAACTCATTTGAACCTGAATTTTGGATATGTCATAGATCTATATGTCTACTTTCTAACCTCTTTGGGCCCATATCATTTTGATCCATATAACTCAAGATATTCAAATCTTACCTCAACCTGTCCAGTCACTAGCCCAAGTTACACTTTTGGAAGTATAAATTCACTAAAAATCGAAACTAAGCTCAAATCATACGAAATTGGTCTCATATTGAAGCTGACAGGACAAACTTTCATTTGCCACAAGTTTCACTTGATTTACTTAAGTACACCTCGAGTTATAAGTCCTGAAAGTCGACCTTCCTGCACTACCCTGTTTTGGTTTGGATTGGACATATAGTAACTTCCTCGAACCACTGGGATCAATTGGTGCCATAACAAACTCAGAATTTTATACTGGGATGTTCCCCTATGTGTAATCTTTCTAACAAAATTAGTTTCACTCAATTTGGGGTTGTATAGGGCGAGTTATACCTTCCATAAGTCACCATGCCCGAATGAAAACCCGGGTTCCTAGGTCAAACTTCAAAAATTCATATCTCTCTCAATACTAATCCAATGGTCTTATATTATATGTCTATGGAAAGCCCTGAATGTCTATTTTTATCTAAAAATGGTTTCATCGGATTTAGCCAGTTGTAGGCGGCGCCGTACACTCTGTCGTACGGACTGCCGTGGAATTCTCACTCAGGTAGCATCCCAACCCATCCATTTCTTCTAATTTTCTCCTTCTAATCATAATTCTAATTCAAAATCTCCTATGAATTTAATCATAATTCATCATAATCCATCATAATACATCCAATAATTCATCAAATACATAAAGAAGAGTTCAATCTCATACAATCATAGTGCAAGAAATTCAAGAATAGAAGTAGAATCCTACCTCTTTAGAGTGTGACCTTGCTGAATTTAAGTTTAGATTAATAGAACTTTGCCAAAGCTTCAGATTTGATGGAGTTGGATTTGAGAGAGGAAAGGAAGAAGAAGAAGGCTGGAGCAAGGAGAAGGAGAACGTAAATCAGCTGAGAATGAAGAGGGAAGTCTGACTTAAATACATGAAAGTTGTGGTGTTGATTGGCTGAAGTTTTGTGGTTGAAGTTCGCCCATGTCTCTCACTTTTGTGGCCAATTTGCTCTCCACGTCGTCCCACAAGTGGGATACGCCTCCGTTCTACCTGAAATCGGAACTCGTGTCTATTATGGTTTAAGTCGGAACTCGTCCCATTTATGTTTAAAGTCGGAACTCGTGCTATCTTGCTGGTGACGAGGAAATCTCGTCTGGTTTATTCGAATCTTGGGAGCAATGTCGAAAGTCGGGAGTCATACAGTTCATAATCATATGATCTCGGAACTCCTATTTGAACCGGGAATATCACTGCTGGAAATGGACTCTCTGAGGACAGAATTCGTGTATGACTTGAAAATCAACTAAATATTCGAACTCATGTCCATTGGATCTAACTCTCTAACTGGAACTCGTTGCATTCGAATCCGAAGTCAGTACTTGCATTATTGTGTTAAAGTAACAACTTGGAGTCAAGTCGGAAGTCGGATAGAATGTTTAGGGTCGGAACTCGGTAATTCTGAAGGCATCAAGCACCAAATGCTTGAACTCGGAGATAAGTTATGAGATCGGAAATGGGTCCGTTTTCCTTTGAGGTATGAAATCAGACATAGGAAATCACACACGTTGTTCGGACTCGAATGTTAAACTCGGAAGTTGTGGGAATAATCCAGATGAAGTCGGAAGTCGTAGACATAGGTAAGCCGAACTCGGAAATAGGAGAATATGCATAAGATGAAGTCGGAAATTGTGCAAGATGAACTCGAAACTCGGAAATAATCCCTTCCACCAGAAATTCGAAGATTGAGTCGGGAATGGGATTTGATCAAACTTGAAGGTGAAGTCGGACGTCCGTTGTTGGAGTTGAATAACGTCGGAAATCGGGAAGATGTGTGGAAGGAGGTCGGAAATCGGGACGTTACAAGATGCACTTTGCAGAGGCAGGAGTCACCACCAACCCATGGCCTCGCGTGTGCCACGAAGGTGGTTATTGTAGAGGCTTTTTTATTATTTTAAATTTTAAAAAAATATTATTTACGTATATATACCATTTTAATATTATTTTCCAATACGTCCTCTTTTGTAAATAGTTGTGAAATCGATTCAACATTGTAGAGCTATTAATTTTAGTCTAGCTTACCCAATTCCAACCCACATAAGATGGTGGATGAGGCCATAGCTTGATAATAAAGAAGCCGTCTTGTAATAATATATTACATAATCCCTCCCCCTCGCTTTGCAAAGAAAAATCCCACATAACATCGAGAAAGCCCACCTCTTAAATGGGCTTTGCTAAACGGCAAAACCCTACCCCGTATCCCACCCCAAATAGGCTAGGCCTTGCTTTTTTTTAAATTCATGATGAAATGAAATAAATGATGCTTGTATTAGACACCCAAAAAAAAAAAATCATGCTTGCATGAGACAATATAGACAAAAAGTGAACCTGCTAGGTGAGCAATGAATGCAAAACTAAAAGTGACTAGTGTGGTTTTTGTTTTTTGTTTTGGTGATTTCTATGGTACCCTCTATAAAATAGAGGGCTCCAAACCCTGCCTTAATTAGACCAATAAAATCACATCACTTGTTAATTTTTTTTTTAATCCAAATCAATACTTGCTTAGTATTACTTCAGAATTTATGTTTAAACCTGCATTTTCTTATTTGTTTTAAATTTAACCCCACTTCTTATTCTAAATAACAAAAATTTTAAAACTACAAATAGTCAAAATTGGGTATCCAAACAACTGAAACAAGCAGCACATGAAATTAATATCACTAAAAAATCTAACAAAATATAAAAAAACCCAATTTGAAGAACCCTAATTCTAATATATGATCGAAGAACCCTAATCCCCTTTTCTTTTTGGTCGACAAAAATATTAGCCATAATCTGAATAAAAAGAAATCTGAACAAATTAAATATATATGTCTTCAAGTGCCATGCTCTCTTTTAATCTTTTGCATGAAAAGGGGAATGTTGCATTTGGTCATTTATTATGGCTGGTCCACTTGAAAGTGGCAGCACAATTCATAAAATTTATAAAATATAATGGCATGATAGAGTGGAAATTAAGCAAAAATAGTTTTCTCTCCTCTTCTATGAACACAACAATGGTCGTGACATCTACAGGACAATCTTTCAATCCATTTTGATTGTTTATTTGTTCAGATTGCAGCAGCTATTCATCTTATTGATCAAAAAGAAAAAAGGAATTAGGGTTCTTCAAATTGGGGTTCTTTATATTTTGTTAAATTTTTTAGTGATATTAATTTCATATGTTGCTTGTTTCAGTTGTTTGGATACCCGATTTTAACTATTTGTAGTTTTAAAATTTTTGTTATTTAGAATAAGAAGTGGGGTTAAATTGAAAATAAATAAGAAAATGTAGGTCTAAACATAAATTATGAAGTTATATTAAGCAAGTGTTGATATGGATTAAAAAAATTAACAAGTGGTATGATTTTATTGGTCCAATTAAAAAAGAATTTGGAGCCATCTATTTTATAGAGGGTACCATAGAAATCACCGTTTTTTAATGCTAAAGTGAATAGTGTGGTGCCATGCATACTAATTGTCTAGTTGAGCCATTTACCAAATCACTCACACCGTCATTTGTTCGTATCTAATACATCTTAGTTATATTTAAACACACTTTTTATACAAATTGAGTACTGCAACTTTGTTCAACATTCACTCGTTTTTAAGTTTCACAAACTTTAACGTGAGTGCGTCTAAACAAAAGGGTGTTACGCTAACATCATCTTCCCTATGTAAGAAACAAAAGCCAATAAATAGGAGATTATTTTGGACACTTGGGGTGGTGTGGTTTGATGTGTTCTAAATCTAACAGCATCACTGTTTCACACCTTCAAACATGTCTAGTTCAAACCGAAAGGCCAATATTGGTTGCTTGTTTTTCTGTCACGGTAATCGGCGACCAATCGTTTGCCAATAAACAAAAAGCATATAATAATATTAAGTATCTTAACCTTTGCAGAATATAATATAACATATACCTTGGTCCCCGCTTCGCTTCTGTCATTACACACGTACATCCATTGCCGGCAATAGCTACTTCCAACCTTGCAACATATTATTTTACACTATATAGAGACATCTAGTCTTCGCTCTTCCTTTCCCAGATTTTTCTTCTTGTTGTTGTCGTAGGAAAAATGATGGTCTCCTACAAGGACTTGGCTTGAACATGTTGGCTTATTCATCATCTTTTTCCACAAAATAGTTTAATTTGATCAAAGCTAAAGTCAAAGCCTGTTGTCAAGTAATTTGAATTGTTCAAAAGTGCAACTATGCATGTAGCCTTTCTGTACAGTGCACCATCATCACTTGTTATTTGTTAATTATTACCAGCAAGCCATATAATACCCTCACCATCACACGCCTAGCTGGAAAATCTGAAGATAGATGTCAGTGGTATCTTGTGAAGGGTCGGACTAGAAGGCTGTAGTGGTTGAAGAAAAAAAAGGGAAGGAGGAGCTAAGGTCAAACTTCAAAGACCTAATCAATTTTGAAAATTTTCATCTGGGGTAATCAGAATCAGGGTAATGTTTGATTCTAGTCTCCTTTTAGATTCTGACTTGATGTATAATCATATACTCACGACTTACTGAGTGGTATATGAAATGGTGGGTTAACTTTGCTAGGTCCAAAGATGACTTTTCTGTTTGTTTGGTTGGTCAACATGCATGCACATAAATAGATTTCTTCCTAGAGAGATATATGATTCAGGGGTATATGACAAAAGTACCTGCTTGAGATGACCTTGTACACGTTGATGCTGTATGTTCCTAGTTTTTATAGTAGAAATGTTAACCGTGTTTTTCTGATCATTAGCCTTTGAGAAATTCATGTATTCATTAATCTTGACCATTCATAAGTTTTGTTTGTGCCAAAATTATATATGTTTTTGACTTAGAAATGCTGGTTGAGGTTAAAAATTCTGATTTCTTTTAGAAATCAAGTCGGTACTTGCAATCCTGTCTACCTAGAAGATTTGTTGCGTGAATTATGGTTTATGCTAAATACTGACTTCACCTTGTATTGTCTTTGTTTTTTGATACATAAGTACTGACTTCACCTCATAGTATCTAACCATGTTTCAGTTGCTTGTTAGCCATATGGAATCCAATTCTTGTACTTTCCAAGTGTCCACACGGATAATGGATTTGGTTCTTTATGTGTTAGTTTTTAATTTTTTGAAAAAAAGGTTACATTAATCTTTCTTTATGGTGACTGCACCTGACAGATGGCAGGAAACTTCAGATTCACAATGGACCAGAAGGATATTGTTAGATTCTTGACTACAACTATTGATAGTTTCATTCAGGATCGGTTAATCAACAAAGAACAAAGAAGCCAACACAAAGAGCAGTGTGCAGAGAGGTTAGCAGCTGAAGATGGAAGTTGTGACAAAGACACTGAGGTGGAGTACTCTGACCAAGCAGTATTAGCAAACCTGGATTGGGGTATTGAAGCCCTTGAAGAAGCTATCAACACCTATAATATGGAAACTAAGCTTGCAAGACTAGATTATGCTGAGAAGATGTTGCAAGTGTGTGCAATGCTGAATCCTAAGCAAAAGACTGCTGGAGTGCCAAACTTCTACCTCTCGGCTTGGGCACACCTAAACCTATCCTACCTATGGAAGTTGAGGAACAACATTCAAAATTGTGTTCTTCATGTTCTTGAGATGTTCATTGTTGATCCCTTTTTCGCTCGGATTGACTTTGCTCCGGAACTCTGGAAAAGTTTGTTTCTACCGCACATGAGCTCCATTGTTGGGTGGTATTCAGAGGAGAGGCACAGGCTTATGATGGAAGTGATACCTGAAACTTCTGATTTGTCCTTTACAGCTGATTTTGATAAACTTTTCAATGAATCCTTGGTATTTTCTCTGAGGCCAAATCAGTTAGATAAATTGCAAAAGCTGGAGCAGCTTTATGGAGAGTCATTGGATGAGAACACACGGCTATATGCAAAGTACTATAAGGATTGCATGAACTCCGATTCCACCTCAGGCAAGAAGGTGGTTCCCATGTTGCCAATTGCTGAGCCCCCAATGACCCCTTTACATGAGTTGAGCAGGTCCATTCCTGATTATGTAAAATTTGGTCCTATTTTGCCCAAAAGTGCTGGCTTTTCTTTGATGTCAATACTTAAAGATGGTGTAAATGAAAAAATCAGGTAAGATTTCATGCTCAAAATTTGAATTCTCTGCGCCTGTGCTCATGTGCATGTGTTTTTTGATTCAGTACTAAGAAGTTTGTTATGTTGGTCAACTTTTTGGCATAAGAAAGTTCAACATACAATTTTATTTCATTTGAGCCTAATAATGCCTGTACTTTTTGGATGCTGAATTTCACCAGCGAGAAACCTTCCAGCCATTCCAAGGTGGAGAATTCGTCTATATGGGGTGCTAAGGTGACACAAAGCTATCTATTATTGAAAATAATATAGCTTTTGATTCATAGGTTTAGAGTAGCATAACTGTATAGGCTTTATGATAATTTATCATATGCAGGAGAGCATCATTGAAGAGAATGAAGACGATTCGGATTCTGAGCTTGATGATGCTTCTGTGGATTCTGATAACAAAAATAATATTTTCTCACCTGAAATGAAGACAATCAAGGATGATCATATGGAGCCAAAAGTGAATCTATCAAACCAGAAGAATCAAATATATTCTCCTAATATCTCCTCTCCCTTTGACTCTCCAAGAACTGCTCAAAATAATTCTTCCACAAATCCTCATATGCATAATAAAAGAGAACCCAAGTATTTACGCTTATTGTCTAGTCGTTTAAGGGACTCAACCGTCTCTGACTCTTTATCATCATCTCCAGACATAAGCAATGATCACATTTTCAACTCTGATAATGAAATGATGGTATGTCTCAGATAGGATCTATATCACCTTATTTGTTGATAATACCATTAACTTCTTATTGTTGCCACGTGTGATTACTATTTTTTAAGTTCAACTATTTAATAGTTATTTGGAATATAGGTCTCCAAGAACATTCAAAGGAAAAACTATAACCAACTGCTAAGTATGAACCGTGAAAATGAGGATAGCCTGGTGCTAAATGAAGGGTAATCAATATTTTATTTTTAATGATATTTTCTATGATACTCTTATAGTTCTTATGCGCATCTTTGGACATGTGATAAGTAAGACTTATCATTTTCCTCTTAATGCTCAAATATCTTTGGATTTGCAGTTCCTTCTGTGAAAGTGAAGAGGGATATCATGGCTGCATTTCATTGCCAAAATTAGAGAAACAGATTATTGGATCAAAACCGCCCAAAGATTTTGTATGTCCAATCACAGGTCAGATATTTTGTGATCCTGTCACCCTTGAAACAGGCCAGACCTATGAAAGAAAAGCAATTCAAGAGTGGCTCAAAACAGGAAACACAACATGCCCCATCACGCGGCAGCCTCTATCTGCAAGCGCATTACCCAAAACAAACTATGTTTTGAAGAGATTGATAACATCATGGATAGAACAGCATCCTGAACTAGCTCAGGAGTTCTCGAATTCAAACACACCGAGGGGTTCTTCCTGTTCTCCCTCTGCAAAAGACGCCTCAGTGCTATCCATTACACAAAGAACACCTGACTTAACAGCTCATAAGAACAAAGAAGATTACATTAGACAAAGAAGCAGAAGATTTATGCAGATTGCTATTGCAACATCTCCAACTAGTGTGCTGTCTCAAGCTGCAGTTGAAACAATTATGAATTCCTTGAAACCTTACATTTCAAGACTTTGTACATCAGAAAACTTACAAGAATGTGAAGAAGCTGTATTGGAAATAGCTAAATTATGGAAGGATTCAAAGACTGATCCTCAGATTCATTCTTGTTTATCAAAGCCAACAATCATAAATGGTTTAGTGGAAATACTTTCAGCTTCTCTGAATAGAGAAGTTCTGAGGACATCTATTTATATTCTTTCTGAGCTAATTTTTTTAGATGAAAGTGTTGGAGAAACACTAAACAGTGTAGATTCTGATTTTGATTGTTTGGCTTCTTTACTTAAGAATGGTTTGGCCGAGGCTGCTCTTCTCATTTATCAACTAAGGCCAGTTTTTGCTCAGCTTTCAGCCCATGAACTTATACCCTCTCTCGTCCAGGTGATCCAAAACAAAAATGAGGAATTGGATGGTTTTCAGTTAGTTATGGACCCCAAAGATGCTGCTGTAGAAATTCTTGAGCAAATTTTAGTGGGAGGGGATGAATATGGCAGGTCCCTCAATGCTTTGGGTGTTATTTCAGCAAATGGAATTCCAGCCTTAGTAAAGTATTTAGAGAAAATGGAAGGAAGGAGGTCTGTTGTTTCCATACTTTTGTGTTGTATGCAAGCTGAAAAAAGTTGCAAGAGCTTGATAGCAAACAGAATTGAATTATCTCCTGTCCTTGAATTATTTCATGCTGGAAATGATAGTGTGAGAGGCATATGTGTGGAATTTCTTTCAGAACTGGTTCGATTGAATAGGTAAGCTTGAAACTCACTTATCACAAGCAAAATCTTTCTTTCTCTTCAATTATTTCTCAAATGAAATATTAATTGATCTATTACAAGTTTCATCTTGTTCAATATTTTGGAGATGCATAACTGGAGTCAAGTGTGCCAATGTTCCCTGTTAGAAAATGAGAGAAACCATATTCATTTGAGTATTTCCTATTAGGTGTAATATTCTTATACCTAAATGTTTTCCTGTTAAACACTACCCATATTTTACAGCAGTAATCCTTTCTTATGTTGAAATGTGCAGACACGATCTGTGACAAAATATATACTTTTATTCCTCTTTCATTATCAATCATAGTATTTATTGTTATTATTATTATTATTATTTTTTATGGTGTTATAGGAGAACCTTCTCCAACCAAATATTACATACAATCAAGGATGAAGGAGCATTTAGTACGATGCATACATTTCTTGTATATCTTCAGATGGCTCCAATGGAGCATCAACTTGCTGTTGCCAGTCTTCTTCTTCAGCTTGATCTTCTGGTTGGCCTTTGGAATCAATTTCTTGCTACTAAAATGTAACTTATGCTCTCCTGTTGCCTCAGTATATTTTTTATCTTGTCAAATCTTCAGGTTGAGCCACGAAAGATGAGCATTTACAGGGAAGAAGCTGTAGAGACACTGATTGAAGCACTTTGGCAAAAGGACTTCTCAAACACGCAAATGAAGGCTTTAGATGCTTTACTATTTCTTATTGGACATGTCACTTCCTCAGGAAAGTCCTACACTGAAGCTTGGTTGCTCAAGATTGCAGGATTTGATCAACCTTACAATGCTTTAATGAAGGCCGAGCAGTCGGGACAATATGACAATGATTTGGTGGAAACAACGGTTAGGAGCTGAGGCATTTAGATTTTTCTTTTGAGTTTGATCAATAGTTGATTATTCTCCATACTGACACAAATGTTTCTTGCATAGGAGGATGAAAAAGATGCCATGAACGCTTGGCAGAAAAGGGTAGCTTTTGTACTTTGCAACCATGAAAATGGCTCAATATTTAAATCTTTGGAAGAATGCATAAGGAGTACTTCCGTAGAGATGGCAAAATCTTGCCTTGTTCTTGCCACATGGCTCACACACATGCTCTCTACTCTTCCTGACACCGGTGTAAGGGATGTTGCTCGCAAATCCTTGCTTGACAAACTCATAAATGTCCTCCGGTCATCCAAGAACCTGGAGGAAAAGATCCTTGCTACCCTAGCTTTGAATACTTTCATTAGTGATCCAAGTAGGTATATTTATAATAGTTATAGACATTATCACTGTGCTGTATTACACAAAGGAGTATTAAACTGAAAACTGTCAATGTTTCAGTTGCTCACGAAGCACTTGGAGTTTATGCTAAAAGTATCTATAGAACCTTGAGGAAGCTGAAGAAACATTCAGCTGTGGCAGCGGATATAATAAAAGTCTTACTAAACTTGGAATCTGTTGATGTGGTGAGTGGAATGGTGATTTGGGATATGATTTATTTCAAGCAATATATTTATGTAGAAAAGTAACTATTTTAGTTCTCTATTCCACAGACTGAGTTGTGGAGCTGTAAAGAAGTTGTTGAGTTAGATTTGAGCTCAAATGGAGAGGTGGTTTCTTTGCTTCATCTGAATGGTCAGGTCTTGAGTGGACACTCTGATGGAATTATCAAGGTAGGGTGTCCTAACCAATAGAAACAGTGTGGTTCAGTGCATGTTTGGCTGTCTGTCTTAAAACAGTACCGCTTGATATCCTGCTAACAGGTATGGGATGCAACGAAGAGAATACCAAGAGTGATTCAAGAAACTCGTGAACACACAAAAGCTGTAACATCTCTGTGTTCTTCAGGTGATAGACTATACAGTGGCTCCTTAGACAAAACCATCCGGGTAAACTATCTTGCTATGTCATGTCACCAGAAAAATTGGTCTTATACTTAGTTGACCAATATTTTGTTGTGCATACGAATTAATGTTGTTATTGACTTGAGGTGAAGAGTAATCTCCTGCATGTTGACATCTTTGATCAGTTTGAGACCTGTTTATAAATAGCTAAGTTAAAGGGTACTTTCCTATACTAAATTTACTAATAAAGTTCACAGGAATAGGCAAATAGAAATGAGTATACTTCGCATAAAAAAGCAGTGCATTCTAACAGTTTTTTGCGTACTCTACAATTATTGAAAGCAACAGAAGAGGGATGCTACAAACACACTTTAATATTTACCCTCATGATAACTTCCAAATTCTTGCATCTCTTCGTTGATCCTCTAGCTTAGTTATAGTCTTCAATATGCACAACTAAATAAGACTTCTTATGTACAGGTTTGGACTATTAACGCTGATGAGATTAAATGCATAGATGTTCATGATGTTAAGGAGGCAGTGTATGAGTTGACAGCCAATGCTAAATTGGCGTGCTATGTGTCTCAAGGAACTGGAGCTAAGGCAAGCTACTATGTTGCTTGAACAACTCAAATAGAAATGTAGTTCAATCATAAGGGTAGAATTAACAAAAATTTGATATGTTACAGGTTTATAATTGGACAGAGGCTCCTAAGCATATCAATTTCAACAAATATGTGAAATCCCTTGCTGTTGCTGGGGACAAACTGTATTGTGGTTGCTCTGGTTACGGCATTCAGGTAAGCATATTCTTGTAGTGCCTTAAAATAAAGTGTACTAACCAATAGAGATTGTTTGAGTGTTAAGATCCATATATTCTACAAAACATGTTACTTGAGCAGTGCATGCAAAGCTTCTCTTGGAAAGTGTCCATCTTAAAATTTATGGGGGTGAATAATTGCAGGAGGTTGACCTGTCCACATATACATCAAATTCATTCTTCTCTGGTACAAGAAAATTGTTGGGAAAACAAACCATACACTCCCTTCAAATTCATGATGGTTTCCTCTTTGCTAGTGGTTCTTCTGTTGATGCAACTGCAGGAAAGGTAAATGCCATTTCTTGTCCTATACCAAAGTTACTCTCATTACAGATAAGAATCATTGCTTGATGAACTAACTTTTCTTTTTCAATTGATGTCAGATATTTTCACTCTCCACCAAAATGGTGGTAGGATCACTCTCAACTGGACTTGACATCCATCGCATAGCCATCAACAGTGACTTCATATTTGCTGGTACAAAATTTGGCACCATTGAGGTTTGGCTCAAAGATAAGTTCACCCGGGTTGCTTCCATCAAAATGGCTGGTGGTAACACAAAAATCACATCATTAGTATCAGATGCAGATGGTATGATGCTTTTTGTTGGTTCCTCTGATGGAAAGATCCAGGTTAGGCCCTGATGATCATTACAGCAATCATGATATCATCAGAAAACTTAGCTATTTCTTTCTTTTATTTTTGGACAGAACCCAACTATTTCTTTCTGAGTAATCCCATTTTCTCCATGGACTGCAGGTTTGGGCTTTGGATTAAACACAAGGAAGGGACAAGTATACTATTCCTTTTGACACATGTAAATGAATAATTTATGAATTTTTCCTATTATCGTCCCTTACAGATCTTATAGGAATTCATTAGTTGAAAGTATTCTTCATTAGATTATATTATCTAAATAAGATATTCTTTATTGAAGGTTTATGGGGCATGTGCAAAATGCGTTATAGTATGTGGGATAAACCATCAACTTGCACAAGCATCTCGTAGTTGTTAATCCAACTACGAAGTGAAAATAAGACAACTTTGAAGTGAAAAATTGATAGAAGATCTATGTTTGCTCTACCACAACTGCGTTTGATTCACAAATGAAAAATTCTTACAATGAGAATTTCTTAATCAACTGCATTAATAGAATAGGCCCAAATAGAGCATATTATTCTTACAAATCCATTTATAATATATAATTTCTGAGCACTAAGTATTGTCACATTCATAAACTGACACTTAGTTGTTTTATAATGTGCCACCTCAGCTTTTTTACTTACATGGCATGCTTTCATTTAATCACCTTATTTTTCCCTTTTCTTTCCTTTTTTCTCCCTACCATGCCACGACCCCCTTCTTCCTTTTCCAGCTCATTCACAGTCCCACACCCCTCACTTCCTTCTCAAAATCCCAATGGCGCTATACATAGGACGGCATGTGGGTCACCGCTACTGCTGCCATCTTTTGTGTTCTGCGTCTCTCATCTTTATCTCTCATTTCACTCCCCCAATGCCCAGCAACGGCAAGGCGCAGTGGCAGTGAGTCCAGTGGTGGCAAGGTAGTTTAGCCTTTCTTAGAGGGTGAGCGATAGCCAGTCTACGTTTTTCTGGTGGTTCCCAACAGCTCCACGGCAGCAGTTCTTCAGGGAAAGTGGTTGAGACAATAGAAGAAATAGGAATCTGATGATAAGTCAAATAGGTGGAGGAATGGCTCTTAGCCTTTTCGGCAGTTCTCTTTATGTTATAATACTCCCTCAACAATGAATGCCTCTCTTTATGTTACCACACCCCTTCAACCTGATAGAGCACCCACTACCACATTTTATTACCCCGCTTCCCCTTCATTCCTTCCCTCCCCATTAGACATTAATGGCCTTTGGCCTTCTATCAACGCCTACATATGGTGGGTGATGTTGTCGACAACTCTCATTGCATGGTCAAAGGCCAATTGGAAGGAGTCGAGGTAGTTGTTGAGCTTAGCCCGCATTCCAATCATGGGTCCGACACAAAGCTTCTTGCTTAGATTGAAACTCCTCCTCAACGCCAGCTTCCTCATAACCAAAGTAAGGATATGTATGCCACTGCAGTACTATTGCTTATGTATGCCACCTTCTATCAGTTGCTAAAAGCTAATATCTTTTTGGCTTGCTTATTCCTATTCCACAACGATTTTTTATCATTGGAGAGAGTTTAGAGCTGAACTTGATAATCAATCAAAATTTAGATTATGTATGATTCAGTATGTGATATAAGCATTAAGATGTGATATAAGCTTGTACGATTTGGGGGTTGTTTTGTTGGCTCAAAATCTTTAACTTTAATTGATGTTATAAATCCTGTAAGTGTTTTCTACCGATTTTATATTCGGCTTATGAACAACTTGTGCATTTGAGGTGAAATTTGTGGCTTGAATGTTTCGTATTTGTGAAGAAAGAACTCAAGTTCTTGATATATAATTCCATGAAGCTCCCTAAGTAGTCTCCCCTTGATAGCAAGCTGAGCTATAGTAGCAGCAGCTCTAAACCATGCCATAGCTTTAAGTTCATCTTAAAGTCACTCCCCTAAGGATCTGCCTTCACCAAACACTCAAAAAGCATAGCAATTTCATTAGAATGAAAAATAAATTAAGGAGAATGAAGATTGGGGTATTAAAATACCCCATTATTTATTTCTACAAAATTTGAGAGAATGCATATGCAAGTATATTCAAGAGAGACCTCTTACCTTTGCAACTTGTGAATACTGCCCTTAAATCATGTGTAAATACAACAATAAGCAGCATCCATGGGCAAAATCAAATCAATCCTGACCGAAGTAACAAAAACTAGCAATGAGCTTAACCTTCCAACAAAGATATTGGTACACTAGCTGAAAGTTGTATCCCAAATAATGATAGACAATAACTTATGCTTTGTTTAGTAATGACCTGCTTTTTGGTGTTGACAAATTTTTATGTCACTATTTAAGAGTTAAGTTCTTAGTACATTTTAAACATTTTCAACACAACATATCAAGTAGTAGTAAGAGACATTACTAAATGACATCAAGTGCTTCAAGATTTATATTATTTTCATAATGTGTGTGTGCAAGGTAACATTTTCCTTTCCTAACATGACAGTGTTTTATTTTTTTAACTTGGATATTCCTCAAAGAGAATGTGAAGGAGTGGGGGAACAGAAATGCAATTAAAGTGGCTCAATTTACTATGGGGTGCCATGCCTTTGCATTGTGGTAGTGAGTAGCACCATTCATTGTGCTGGAATCTATTTGACTTTATTTTTCAATGGAGGATCATGTTTAAGATCTCTATTCAAGCTTCATGCATGAGCAGCATAACTCCACCAATTTATTCACTGCTTTGCCATTGTGAATAAGCACAAGTAACAAAGGTTCAACATACTTAATTGTCAATTGACAGCTACATTCTAACCCTTTTTTTGTTCATTTTCTCACACATATTGTATTTAAACTACATCAAACTTATATTAAATTCTACAATTCAAAAAGTAAAAATTTTAATAAGAACTTACTACAAAGAAGAAATAAGATTCATCCAAACTCTCTCTATGCCTTAATATTTTTCATATTATTAATATCATTTTGTACAAGATAAATTCCTCCCAAAAATGCTCTATTGCTTCATATGTAGAAGATCATTTTTAGACCAATTTATCTATGTTTATAATTTGCTATGTACATTTAAAGTACGAGCACTTCATATGTAATAGATATTTTTGACACAATAAAACTTTACAGAATTTTTTAGAAATTTTAAATCATGCTTAGAGTTTATCTACTCCGCGCAATGTGTAGGTCTCATTCTAGCAATATTTATTTGTGAACCTTATCTAAGTTTTGAACTCACGCTATCTGGGAGACACGTGTGAGTTTAGGCTCCGGAGATGGAGACCACCTTAAGTAATGGATACTTGTCCCATCAAGGGCTATATGAATCTCACCTAATTGCACTATCTATGCATTATAAATAGTAAAGTCACCCCTTTCATGCAGAGAATTAGACACCTTCACCGAAATACTCTTGCTGTCTACATAAGACAGCAACAATTTGTGATAGATTTGGTTACATTTCTGTCTTTATAAAAGAATGATTTGGTTACATCACATTCATTATACAAAAAAATCTGATAGGAAAAAAGGCGGATAATATGTACATCAATCAAATTCCCAACCTTGCAAAGGTTGTTATTATTATTTACAAGCAGGAAATACTCAAGAATTTAACTTTGATTTTTCACACCATTACTCAATAATGCATTTTTATGTCTCTAAACAATGTAACTAAGAATTGACAAACAGTACTGGAGGCTTTCTTCATATCATCCACAAAAAAGACTTGGAATGCTCAAATCTTGAAAGCATGCTTAAAGAAAACAAGATGCCATGCATTGTTGCTATGTAGACAAAACAAGCATTGAATGGGAATTGGGAAGCAATGAGAAGAAAATGGGAAAGAATGAACTGGATCAATGTGAGTTCCACGAAAATGGCCATCCTTATTACACTTTTGTAGTTTGTGACTTTGCTTCATACGTTGGTAATTTCTTCACAATACGTTGGTAACTTCTTCATGATTTGCTGGTAACTTCAAATACTTGGCAACTTTTAAATTATTTGAGTTTTGCAAATCTATACCACCCAAGTGCACAAAACCATGATATATGACTTCAGCAACCTTGCCTAAGTGTCCTTATTTGCAGCGTAATAACTTCTTCACAATACACTGGTAACTTTTTCATGATATGCTGGTAGTTTTTTAATTTGCTAGTAACTTTCTCAAACGATTGGCAATTTCCAAATTATTTTTAAGTTTGGCAAATACATGCCATCAAAGTGCCCAAAATCATGATATATGATTAGAGCAATCTTGTCTAAGTGTCCTCATCCCTTTGTATTATGGTTTGTGATTTTGCTCCATACGCTGATAGCTTCTTCAAGATTTGATGGTAACTTTTCCAATTTACTGGCAACTTTCTCAAATACTTGGCAAGTTCCAATTATTTTTTAGTTTTGCAAATACATGCCACCAAAGTACCCAAAGCCAAGATACATGACTACAACAACCTTGCCTAAGTTTCCTCACCCCTTTGTATTATGGTTTGTGATTTTGCTCCAAATGCTGGTAACTTCTTCATAATACGCTGGTAACTTCTCCATGATTTGCTGGTAACTTTCCCAAACACTTACCAATATCCAAATTATTTTTGAATTTTATAAATATATGTCTCCCAAGTGCTTAAAACCATGATATATGACTAGCGTAACTTTGCCTAAGTGTCCTTATCCATTTGTTTTATAGTTTGTGACTTTGCCCCATATATCGGTAATTTCTTTATAATACGCTAGTAATTTTTTCATGATTTGCTAGTAACTTCACCAATTTGCTGGTAACTTTCTAAAATACTTGGCAACTTCCAAATTATTTTTGAGATTTGCAAATATATGCCATCCAAGTACCCAAAATCATAATATATGATTAGAACAACCTTGTCTAAGTGTCCTCATCTCTTTGTATTATGGGTTATAACTTTGCTCCATATGCTAGCAACTTCTTGACAATACACTAGTAATTTCTTCATGATTTGTTAGTAAATTTCTCAAATACATGGCAACTTCCAAATTATCTTTGAATACATACCATCCAAGTGTCCAAAATCATGATATATGACTAGAGCAACTTTGCTTAGGTTCCTGATCCCATTGTATTATGGTTTAAGAGACTTTACTCCATAGGATAATAGCTTCTTCATGATACGCTGGTCTTCATGATTTACTGGTAACTTTCTTAAATACTTAGCAAGTTCCAGATTATTTTTGAGTTTTGCAAATCCATGTCATCCAAGTACTCAAAACCAAGATATATGACTAGGCAACCTTGCCTAAGTATTCTCATCCCTTTGTATTATGGTTTGTGACATTACTAGATATACTGGTAACTTCTTCACAATACGCTGGTAACTTTTTTATGATTTATGAATAACTTTTCTAATTTGTCAGTAACTTTCTCAAACACTTATCAACTTCTAAGCTATTTTTGAATTTTCCAAATATATATCTTCTAAGTGCCCAAAACCATAATATATGACTAGAGCAACATTGCCTAAATGTCCTCATCCCTTTATTTTATGGTTAGTGACTTTATTTTATATGCTGATAACTTCTTCATAATTTGCTGGTAACTTTTCCAATTTACTGATAACTTTCTCAAATACTAGGCAACTTCCAAATTATTTTTGAGTTATACAAATACATGCCACATAAGAGCTCAAAAGCATGATATATGATTAGAGCAACTATGCCTAAGTATTTTCATCCCTTTGTATTTTGGTTTGTGATGTTACTCCAAATGCTGGTAACTTTTCAAATACATGGCAACTTCCAAGTCATTCTAGAGTTTTGCAAATACATGTTTCCCTTGTGCCCAAAACCATGATATATGACAAGAGCAACCTTGCCTAAGAGTCTTTATCCTTTTGTTTTATGGTTTGTGAATCTGCTTTACATGCTGGTAACTTCATCACAATACACTGGTAATTCTTTCATAATTTACTGGTAAGTTTTCTATTTTGCTGGTAACTTTATCAAACACTTACCATCTTTCAAGTAATTCTAGAGTTTTACAAATACATATCTCCTAAGTACCCAAAATCATGATATATAACTAGAATAACCTAGCCTAAGTGTCCTCATCCCTTTGTTTCATGATTTGTGACTTTGCTCCGCATATTGATAACTTATTCACAATACGCTAGTAACTTCTTCATAATTTGTAAATAACTTTTCCAATTTGCTGGTAACTTACTCAAATGCTTGAACTCCCAAGTTATTTTTGAATTTTGTGAATACATATATCCCAAGTGCCAAAAACAATGATATATGACTAGAGCAACCTTATCTAAGTGTCCTCATCCCCATATTTTATGGTTTATAACTTTGTTGTATATGTTGATAACTTCATAATATGCTTGTAATTTTTTCATGATTTGCTAATAATTTTTCCAATTCGATAGTAACTTTCTCAAATACTTGGCAACTTCCAAAATATTTTTGAATTTTGCAAATACATGCCACCCAAGACCAAAAACCATGATGTATGACTAGAGCAACCATGCCTAAGTGTCCTCATCTCTTTATATTATGGTTTGTGATTTTGCTCCATACGCTAGTAACTTTTTCACAATACACTGGTAACTTCTTCAAGATTTGTTGGTAACTTTCTGAAATACCTAGCAACTTCCAAGTTATTCTAGAGTTTTGTAAATACATGTCTCTTACGTGCCCAAAATCATGATATAAAATTAGAGCAACCTTACCTAATAGTCCTTATCATTTTATTCTATGATTTATGAATTTGCACCATACACTGGTAACTGTTCCATTTTGCTGGTAACTTTCTCAAACACATACTAAGTTCCAAGTTATTCTAAAATTTTGCAAATACATGTCTTCCAAGTGCCTAAAGCCACAATATATGACTAGAGCAACCTTGCCTGAGTGACTTCATCCCTTTGTTTTATAGTTTGTGACTTTGCCCCATACGTTGATAACTTCTTTACAATACGATAGTAACTTCTTCATGATTTGTTGGTAACTTTTCTAAATTAATGGTAACTTTCTCAAATAGTTGGTAACTATCAAATTATTTTTGAGTTTTGCAAATACATGCCACCCAAGTACATAAAACTTTGATATATGACCAGAGCAATCTTGCCTAGGTATCTGTGTCCTACTGTTTTATGGTTTGTGACTTTGCTTCATACACTGGTAACTTATTCACAATATGTTGATAATTTCTTTATAATTTACTGGTAACTTTTTCAATTTACTGGTAACTTACTCAAACACTTACCAATTTCCAAGTTATATTGAAATTTTGCAAATACATATCACCCAAGTATCCAAGACCATAATTTATGACTAAAGCAACCTTGCCTAAGTGTCCTCATCGCTTTATTTTATGGTTTGTGACTTTGCCCAATAAGCTAGTAACTTCTTCATGATTTGCTAGAAACATTTCCAATTTGTAAGAAACTTTCTCAAATACTTAGCAACTTCCAAATAATTTTTGAGTTTTGTAAACACATGCCACCCAAAAGTCCAAAACCATGATATATGACTAGAGCAACCTTGCTCAAGTGTCCATATCCCTCTGTATTATGATTTATAACTTTGCTCCATACACTGCTAACTTCTTCAAAATACATTGGCAACCTCTTCATTATTTGCTGATAACTTTTTCAATTTACTGATACTTTTCTCAAATACATGGCAATTTTCAAATTATTTTTGAGTTTTGTAGATATATGCCACCCAAGCACCCAAAACTATGCCATATGGCCAGAGCAATCTTATCTAAGTGTCCATATTCCTTTGTTTTATGGTTTGTGACATTGCTCCTTATACTAGTAACTTCTTCACAATATGCTGATAATTTCTTGATAATTTGTTGGTAACTTTTCCAATTTGCTAGTAACTTTCTCAAACACTTGCCAACTTCCAAGTTATTATTGAGTTTTGCAAATACATATATCCCAAATGCCCAAAATCGTGATATATGACTAAAGCAACCTTCTCTAAGTCTCCTCATCCCTTTGTATTATGCATTATGACTTCATTCCATATACTGGTAACTTCTTCATGATTTGATGGTAACATTTCCAATTTGTTGGTAACTTTCTCAAATAATTGGCGACTTCTAACTTATTCTAGAGTTTTGCAAATATACGTCTATCTAGTGGCCAAAATTATAATATATGCCTAGAGCAACCTTGCCTAATAGTCCTTATCCTTTTGTTCTTTGGTTTATAAATTTGCTCCATATGCTGAAAACTTCTTCATAATACACTGGTAACTTTTTCATAATTTGTTGGTAACTTTTCCAATTTGCTGGTAACTTTTTCAAACACTTATCAACCTCGAAGTTATTCTAGAATTTTGCAAATACATGTCTTTCAAGTACTCAAAACCATGATATATGACTAGAGCAACCTTGCCTAAGTGTCCTCATTCCTTTATTTTATGGTTTTGACTTTGCTCCATATGCTGGTAATTTCTTCACAATATGCTAGTAACTTTTTCATGATTCGCTGGCAACTTTTCCAATTTGCTAGTAACTTTCTCAAATACTTGGCAGCTTCCAAATTATCTTTGAGTTTTCCAAATACATGCCAACCAAGTACCCAAAACCATGATATATGAGCAAAGCAATCTTGTCTAAATGTCTGTATCCCTATGTTTTATAGTTTGTGACTTTGCTCCATATGCTGGAAACTTCTTCATAATATGCTGGTAACTTTCTCAAATATTTACCAACCAAGTTATTGAAGAGTTTTGCAAATACATTTCTCCTAAGCACCCAAACCATGATATATGACTAAAGCGACTTTATCTCAGTCTCCTTATCCCTTTGTATTATGGTTTGTGACTTTGTTCCATATACTAGTAACTTCTGTATAATACGCTGGTAGCTTCTTCGTGATTTGTTAGTGCTTTTTCAATTTGTTGGTTACTTTTTCAAATACTTGGCAACTTCTAAGTTATTCTAGAGTTTTGCAATTACATGTCTCCCAAGTGCCCAAAATCATTATATATGATTAGAGCAACCTTGTCGAAGAGTCCATATCCCTTTGTTTTATGGTTTGTGAATTTGCTCCATACACTGATTACTTTTTCACAATAAGTTGGTAACTTTTTCATAATTTATTGGTAAATTTTCCAAGTTACTAGTAACTTTCTCAAAAACTTACCTACTTTTAAGTTATTTCAGAGTTTTGCAAATACATATTTCCCAAGTGGCCAAAACCTTAATAGATGACTAGAGCAATCTTGCCTAAATATTCTTATCCTTTTGTTTTATAGTTTGTGACTTTGCTCCATACGATAGTAACTTCTTCATGATTTATTGATAACTTTTCTAATTTGTTGGTAACTATTTCAAATACTTGGCAACTTCCAAATTATTTTGAGCTTTGTAAAAATATGCCACCCAAGTAGCCAAAACCATGATATATGACTAGAGCAACCTTGCCTAAGTGTCCTCATTCCTTTATTTTATGGTTTGCGACTTTGCTCAAAACTCTAGTAACTTCTTTATAACACGCTAGTAACTTCTTCATGGTTTGCTGGTAACTTTTCTATTCGATAGTAACTTTTTCAAATACTTGGCAACTTCCAAATTATTTTTGTGTTTTGCAAATACATGCCACCTAAGACTCAAAACCATGATATAAGACTAGAGCAACTATGCCTAAGTGTCCTTATCCCTTTGTATTATGGCATATGACTTTGCTTTATACATTGACAACTTCTTCACAATATACTGGTAACTTTTTCATGATTTGCTGGTAACTTTTTCAATTTGCTAGCAATTTTCTTAAATACTTGGCAACTTTCAAGTTATTATAGAGTTTTGCAAATACATGTCTCTTATATGCCCAAAATTCATGATATATGACCAAGTAACCTTACCTAAGAGTCCTTATTGTTATGTTCTGTGGTTTGTGAATTTGCATCGTATATTGGCAACTTCTTCACAACACGTTGATAATTTTTTCATAATTTGCTGGTAAATTTTTCATTTTACTGATAACTTTCTCAAACACTTACCAACTTCGAAGTTATTCTAGAATTTTGTAAATACATATCTCTCAAGTCTCATGATATATGACTAGAGCAACATTGTCTAAGTGACTTCATCCTTTTGTTTTTTGGTTGGTAACTTCTTCTTAATATGCTGGTTGCTTCTTCATGATTTACTGGAAACGGTAACTTTCTCAAATACTTGGTAACTACCAAATTATTCTTTAGTTTTGCAAATATATGCCACCCAAATATCCAAAATTATGATATATGACTAGAGCAATCTTACCTAAGTGTCTAGGCCCCTAGTTTTATGTTTTGTTAATTTGCTCCAAACGTTTGTAACTTCTTTACAATATGCTGGTAATTTCTTCACAATTTGCTAGTAACTTACTCAAACACTTATCAACTACCAAGTTATTTTTGAATTTTGCAAATACATATCTCCCAAGTGCCTAAATTCATGATATATGACAAGAGCACCATTGCCTAAGTGTCCTCATCCTTTTGTGTTATTATTTGTGATTTTGCTCTATACACTAGTAACTTCTTCACAATACACTAGTAACTTCTTCATGATTTGCAAGTGATTTCTCCAATTTGTTGGTAACTTTCTCATATACTTGGCAACTTCCAATAATTTTTTAGATTTGCAAATACATGCCATCCAAGAGACCAAAACCATGATATATGACCAGAGCAACCTTGCTTTAGTGTCCTCATCCCTTTGCATTATGGTTTGTGACTTTGTTCCATACGCTTCTAACCTCTTCATGATTTACTGGTAACTTTTCAAATTTACTAGTAACTTTCTCAAATACTTAGTAACTCCCAACATATTTTTGAGTTTTGCAAATATATGCCACTCAAGTATCCAAAACCATGTTACATGGCCAAAGCAATCTTGCCTTAGTGTCCCTATCTCTTTGCATAATGGTTTATGACTTTGTTCCATATGCTGGTAACTTTTTCAGAATATGCTAGTAATATTTTCATTATTTGCTGGTAACTTTCTCAAACACTTACTAACTTCCAAGTTATTCCTGAGTTTTGCGAATATATGTCTCCGAAGTGCCGAAAACCGTGATATATGACTAGAGAAATCTTGTCTAAGTCTCCTCCTCCCTTTGTACTATAGTTTGTGACTTTATTTCATATGCTGGTAATTTTTTCACACTATATTGGTAACTTCTTCAAGATTTGATAGTAACTTTTCCAATTTGCTAATAACTTTCTCAAATACTCAGCAACTTCCAAATTATTTTTGAGTTTTGAAAATACATGCCACCCAAGTACCAAAAATCATGATATATGGTAAGAGCAACCATATTTAGGTGTCCTCATTCCATTGTATTATGTTTGTATATTTATTTCATATCCTGGTAGTTTCTTCACAAAATGTTGGTAATCTCTTAATGATTTGCTAGTAAATTTTCTAATTTACTTGTAACTTTCTCAAATACTCGGTAACTTCTAAGTTCTTCTAGAGTTTTGCAAAAATACATGCCTCCCAAGTGCCCAAAACTGCGATATATGACTCGAGCAACCTTGTCTAATAGTCCTTATCCCTTTATTCAATGGTTTGTGAATTTGCTCTATACGGTGGTAATTTTTTCACAATACACTGGTAACTATTTCATAATTTGCTGGTAATTTTTCCATTTTTCTAGTAACTTTCTCAAGCACTTGCCAACTTCCAAGTTATTCTAGAGTCTTACAAATACATACCTCCCAAGTGCCAAAAATGATGATATATAACTAGAGCAACCTTGCTTAAATGTCCTCATCCCTTTGTTTTATGGTTTGTAACTTTGCTCTATATGCTAGTAATTTTTTCACAATATGTTAGTAATCTTTTCATGATTTGCTGGTAACTTTTTCCAAATTGTTGGTAACTTTCTCAAATACTTGGTAACTTCTATATTATTTTTGAGTTTTGCAATTTCATGCCACCCAAGCACCCAAAATCATAATATATAACCAGAGCAAACTTGCCTAAGTGTCCGTATCTATTTGTTTTATGGTTTGTGACTTTGCTCCAAATGCTACTAACTTCTTCACAAAACATTGGTAACTTCTTCATAATTTGCTGATAACTTTCTTAAACACTTGCCAAATTCCAAGTTATTTTATAGTTTTGTAAATACATATCTACCAAGTTTCCAAAATCATGATATATGAGTAGAGCAACTTTGCTTAAGTCTCCTCATCCCTCTGTATTATGGTTTGTGACTTTGCTCCATGCACTGGTAACTTCTTCATAATATGCTGGTAACTTATTCATGATTTGCTGGTAACTTTATCAAATACTTGACAACTTCCAAATTATTCTAGAGTTTTCTAAATACATGTCTTCCAAGTGTCCAAAATCATGATATATGACTAGAGCAACCTTGCCTAAGTGTCCTCATTCCTTTGTTTAATGGTTTGTGATTTTGCTCCATATGCTGGTAATTTCTTTACAATTTGCTAGTAACTTCTTCACGATTTCGTGGTAACTTTCAAATTAATTTTGAGTTTTGCAAATTCATGCCACATAAGTACCCAAAACCATGATATCTGACTAGAATAATCTTGCCAAAGTGTCCGTATCTCTCAGTTTTATGGCTTGTGACTTTGCTCTATATGCTAGTAACTTCTTCATGATTTGCTGGTAATTTGCTCAAACACTTACCAACTTCCAAGTTATTTTTTAATTCTACAATTATATATCTCGCAAGTACCCAAAACTATTATATATAATTAGGGCAACCTTGCTTAGTGTCATCATCCCTTTGTTTTATGGTTTTTGACTTTGCTCCTTGCACTGGTAACTTCTTCACAATTTGCTGATAACTTTTTTCTTGATTTGCTATTAAATTTTCCAATTTACAAGTACTTTTCTCAAATAATTGGTAACTTTCAAATTATTTTTGAGTTTTGCAAATCCATGCCACCCAATAGCACAAAATCATGATATATGACTAGAGCAACCTTGCTTAAGCATCCTTATCCCTTTGTATTATGATTTGTAACTTCACTCCATATGCTAGTAACTTCTTCATAATATGCTGGTAATTTCTTTATGATTTGTTAGTAATTTTTCCAATTTGTTGGTAACTTTCTCAAATAACTGGCAACTTCCAAGTTATTATGGAGTTTTGCAAATATATTTCACCCAAGTGTCTAAAATCATGATATATGACCAGAGCAACCTTGCCTAAGAGTCCTTATCCTTTTGTTTTATGGTTTGTGAATATGCTCCATATGCTGGTAACTTTTTCACAATATGATGTTAACTTTTTCATAATTTATTGGTAGCTTTTCAAATTTGATGGTAACTTTCTCAAACACTTGCCAACATCCATATTATTCTAGTGTTTTGTAAATATATGTCTCCCAAGTCTCCAAAATCATGACATATGACTAAAACAACCTTGCCTAAGTGTCGTTATCCCTTTGTTTTATTGTTCGTGATTTTGCTCCATATGCTGGTAACTTCTTCCTAAATTGTTGGTATCATTTCCATTTCACTGGAAACTTTTTCAAATATTTGGCAACTTCCGAATTATCTTTCAGTTTTGCAAATATATGCCAACCAAGTACGCAAAACTATTATGTATGACCAGAGCAATCTTTCCTACGTGTCCATATCTCTCCGTATTATGGTTTGTGACTTTGTTCCATACGCTGGTAACTTTTTCACAATATGCTAGTAACTTCTTCATGATTTGCTTGAAATTTTTCCAATTTATTAGTAACTTACTCAGACACTTACCAACTTTGAAGTTATTTGTTAACCTTGCAAACACATATCTCCCAAGTGCCCAAAATCATGATATATAATTAATGCAATCTTACCCAAGTGTCCTCATCCCTTTGTTTTATGGTTTGTGACTTTGTACCATACGATGATAACTTCTTCATGATTTGCAGGTAACTTTTCCAATTTGCTGGTAATTTTCTCAAATACTTGGCATCGTCCAAATTATTTTTGAGTTTTGTAAATACATGTCACCCAAGAGTCCAAAACTATGATATATGACTATAGCAGCCTTGCTTAAGTGTCCTCATCCCACTATATTATAGTTTGTGATTTTGCTTCATAAGCTGGTAACTTCTTAATAATATGCTGGTAACTTCTTCTTGATGCGTTGGTAACTTTTCCAAATACTTGGCAACATCCAAGTTATTCTAGATTTTTGCAAATACATGTCACCTAAGTGCCCAAAACCATGATATATGACTCGAGCAACTTTGTCTACAATTCCTTATCCTTTTGTTCAAAGGTTTGTAAATTTACTCCATACGCTGACAACTTCTTCATAATACGCTAGCAACTTTTTCATAGCTTGCTAGTATCTTTTCTATTTTGCTAGTAATTTTTTCAAGCACTTGCCAACTTCCAAGTTATTTTAAAGTTTTGCAAATATATATCTCCCAAGTGCTAAAAATTATGATATATGACTGCAATAACCTTACCTAAGTGTAAGTGTCTCCATTTCTTTGTTTTATGGTTTGTGAATTTGCTCTGTATGCTAGTAGCTTTTTCACAACACGTTGGTAATCTCCTCATGATTTGCTGATAACTTTTCAAAATTGTTGGTAACTTTCTCAAATACTCGATAACTTCTGTATTATTTTCGAGTTTTCCAATTTCATGCCACCCAAGCACCCAAAACCATGATATATAGCCAAAGCAATCATGTCTAAGTGTCCGTATCTATTTATTTTATGGTTTGTAACTTTGCTTTAAATGCTGGTAACTTCATCACAATATGCTGGTAATTTTTTCATAATTTGCTAGTTACTTTTCCAATTTGCTGGTAACTTTCTCAAATACTTACTTATTTCCAAGTTATTCTAGATTTTTGCAAATACATGTCTCCCAAGTGCCAAAAATCATGATATATGCCTAGAGAAACCTTGTCTAAGTGTATTCATCCCTTTGTTTTATAGTTTGTGACTTTGGTGCATATGCTGTTAACTTCTTCACAATTCGCTAATAACTTCTTCATAATTTACCGATAACTTTTCCAATTTGCTGGTAACTATTTCAAATACTTGACAATTTTTAAATTATTTTTAAGTTTTGCAAATTCATGCTACCCAAGTACCTACAACTGTGATATATGACTGGAGCAATCTTGGCAAAGTGTCAGTATCCGTTAGTTTTATGATTTATGACTTTGCTCCATATGCTAGCAACTTATTCATTATTTGTTCGTAACTTTTTCAATTTGCTGGTAACTTATTCAAATACTTTTCAACTTCCAAGTTATTTTTTAATGTTGCAATAACATATCTTGCAAGTTCCCAAAACCATGATATATGACTAAAGCACCTTACCTTAGTATCCTCATCCTTTTATTACATGGTTTGTGACTTTGCTCCTTGTGCTGATAACTTCATAATAATTTTCTAATGACTTTTTCAAGATCTGCTGGTAACTTTTCCAGTTTGTTGGTAACTTTATCAAATACTTGATAACATCTAAGTTATTATAGAGTTTTACAAATAAATGTCTCCCAAGTGCCCAAAACTATGATGTATGACTCGAGCAACATTGTCTAAGAGTCCTTATCCTTTTACTCAATGGTTTGTGAATTTGCTCCATACATTAGCGACTTCTTCATAATAAGCTGGTGACTTTTCCATTTTGCTGGTAATTTTCTTAAACACTTACCTACTTCGAATTTATTGTAGACTTTTGCAAATACATGTCTTCCAAGTGCCCAAAATCATGATATACAACTAGAGCAACCTTGCTTAAGTCTCTTCATCGCTTTGTATTATGGTTTGTGACTTTGCTTCATGCGCTGGTAACTTCTTCACAATATGTTAGTAATTTCTTCATGATTTGTTGGTAACTTTCTCAAATACTTGGCAACTTCCAAGTTATTCTATAGTTTTGCAAATACATGTACCCTACGTGCCTAAAACCATGATATATGACTAGAGTAACCTTGCCTAAGAGTCCCTATCTCTTTATTTTATGGTTTGTGAATTTACTTCATATGCTGCTAACTTCTTTACAACATGCTAGTAAGTTTTTCATAATTTGCTGGTAACTTTTCCTATTTACTGGTAACTTTCTCAAACACTTACCTACTTCCAAGTTATTCTAGAGTTTTGCAAATACATATTTTTCAAGTGTCCAAAACCATAATATATGACTAAAGTAACATTGCCTAAGTGTCCTTATTTCTTTATTTTATAGTTTGTGACTTTGCTCCATACACTGGTAATTTTTTTACGATTCGCTAGTAACTTCTTAATAATTTGCTAGTAACTTTCCAATTTGGTGGTAACTTTCTCAAATACTTAGCAATTTTCAAATCATTTTTGAGTTTTGCAAATTCATAACACCCAAGTATCCAAAACCATGGTATATGACTAGAGCAATCTTGCCAAAGTGTCAATATTCCTCTATTTTAAGGTTTGTGATTTTGCTCCATATGCCCGTAACCTCTTCATAATTTGCTAGTAACTTGTCCAATTTGCTTATTCAAACACTTACCAACTTCCAAGTTATTTTTTAATTTTGCAATTACATATCTCGCAAGTTCCCAAAACCATAATATATGATTAAAGCAACCTTGCCTAAGTGTCTTTATCCCTTTGTTTTATGGTTTGTGACTTTGCTCCTTACGCTGGTAATTTCTTCACAATTTGTTGGTAACTTCTTCTTGATTTACTAGTAACTTTTCCAATTTGTAGATAGCTTTCTCAAATATTTTCAATTTTCAAATTATTTTTGAGCTTTGCAAATACATGCCACCTAAGAGCTCAAAACCATGAAATATGACTAAAGCAATTTGCTTAAGTGTCCTCATCCCTTTTTATTATAGTTTGTGACTTTGCTCCATACACTGGTAACTTCTTCACAATACACTGGTAACTTTTTCATAATTTATTGGTAAATTTTCCAATTTACTGGTAACTTTCTCAAATATCTAACAACTTCCAAGTTAGTTGAGAGTTTTGCAAATGCATGTCTCCCAAGTGCCCAAAACCTTGATATACGACTAGGGCAATCTTGCCTAAGAGTCTTTATCCTTTTGTTCATTGGTTTGTCAATTTGATCCATATGCTAGTAACTTTTTCACAATATACTGTTAAATTTATCATAATTTGCTAGTAGCTTTTCGAATTTGCTGGTAACTTTCTCAAATACTTACCAACTTTCAAGTTATTTTAGAGTTTTGCAAATACATGTCTCCTAAGTCTCCAAAACTATGATATATGACTAGAGCAACCTTGTCTAAGTGTCATCATCCCTTTGTTTTATAGTTTGTGACTTTGCTCCATATGCTGGTAATTTATTTACCATATGTTAGTAATTTTTTTATAATTTGCTGGTAACTTTTCCAATTTAATGGTAACTTTCTCAAACACTTGGCAACTTCCAAATTATTTTTGAGTTTTTCAAATACATACCACCCAAGACCCAAAATCATGATAAATGATTAGAGAAACCTTGCCTAAATGTCCTCATTCCTTTGTATTATGGTTTGTGACATTGTTTTTTATGTTGATAACTTCTTCACAATATGCTGGTAACTTCTTTATAATTTGCTGGTAATTTCCTCAAATACTTGGCAACTTCCAAGTTATTTTTGAATTTTGCAAATATGTCTCCTAAGTGCCTAAAACCATGATGATATATGTCTAGAGCAACCTTACCAAAGTATCCCTATTCCTTTATTTTATGGTTTGTGACTTTGTTCTATATACTGGCATCTTTTTCACAATAAGTTGGTAACTTCTTTATAATTTGCTGATAACTTTTCCAATTTGCAGGTAACTTTCTCAAATACTGCCACCCAAGTGCCAAAACCATGATATGTGACCAGAGCTAGCTTGGCTAAGTGTCTTTATCCCTTTAGATTATGGTATATAACTTTGCTTCATATGTTGGTAACTTTTTCATAATATATTGGTAACTTTTTCATAATTTATTGGTAATTTTTCCAATTTGCTTATAACTTTTTCAAATATTTGGCAACTTCCAAGTTATTCTAGAGTTTTGGTAATACTTGTCTCCCAAGTGCCTAAAATCATGATATATGACAAGAGAAACATTGCCTAAATGTCCTCATCCTTTTGTATTTTAGTTTGTGACTTTACTCTATACGTTGGTAACTTCTTCATAATTTGTTGGTAACTTTCTCAAATACTTGGCAACTTCCAAGTTATTCTAGAGTTTTACAAGTACATATCTCCCAAGCGCCAAAAATCATGGTATATGACAAGAGCAACCTTGCCTAAGAGTCCTTATCTCTTCGCTTTATGGTTTGTGGATTTGTTTTATATGCTGGTAACTTCTTCATAATATGCTGATAACTTTTTCATAAGTTATTGGTAACTTTCCCAATTTGCTTGTAACTTTCTCAAACACTTACCAACTTCCAAGTTATTCTAGAGTTTTGTAAATATATGTCTCCTAAGTATCCAAAATCATGATATATGACTAAAGCAACCTTGCCTAAGTATCCTTTTTTCTAATTTGCTAGTAATTTTCTCAAATACTTTGCAACTTCCAAATTATTTTTGAGTTTTGCAAATATATGCCACCCAAGTGCCCAAAACCATGATATATGACTTGAGCAGCCTTGGCTAAGTGTCCTCATTCCTTTGTATTATGGTATTTAACTTTGCTCCATACGCTAGTAACTTCTTCATAGTACACTGGTAACTTCTTCATGATTTACTGGTAACTTTCTCAAATACTTAGTAACTTCTAAGTTATTTTTGACTTTTGCATATACATGTCTCCCAAGTGCCAAAAACCATGATATATGACTAAAGCAACCTTGCCTAAGTGACGTTATCCCTTTGTATTATGGTTTGTGACTTTGTTCTATATGCTAGTAACTTTTTCATAATATGCTGATAACTTCTTTATGATTTGCTAGTAATTTTTCCAATTTGCTGGTAAATTTCTCAAATACTTGGCAACTTCCAAATTATTTGGGAGTTTTGCAAATGCATTACACCCCAGTGCCTAAAACCATGGTATATAACCAAAGCAACCTTGCCTAAGTGTCCATATATCTTTATTTTATGGTTTGTTCCATAAACTGGTTACTTCTTCATAATACGCTAATAACTTCTCCATGATTTGCTAGTAACTTTTCCAATTTGTTGGTAATTTTCTTAAATACTTGATAACTTCTAAATTATTCTAGAGTTTTGCAAATATATATCTCCCAAGTACCCAAACCCATCATATATGACTAGAGCGACCTTGCCTAAGAGTCCTTATCTCGTTGTTCTATGGTTTGTGAATTTGCTCCATATGTTGGTAACTTCTTCACAATATGCTGATAACTTTTTTCATAATTTGTTGGTAACTTTTCCTATTTGCTAATAACTTTTTCAAATACTTATCAACTTCTAAGTTATTCTAGAGTTTTGTAATTATATGTCTCCCAAGTTTCCAAAACCATGATATATAACTAGAATAATGTTGCCTAAGTGTCTTTATCCCTTTATTTTATGGTTTGTGACTTTACTCCATACGCTGATAACTTCTTCACAATATGCTATAACTTCTTCATGATTTGTTGGTAACTTTTTCATTTTGCTAATAACTTTTTCAAATACTTGGTAACTTCCTAATTATTTTTTAGTTTTGAAAATATATTTCACCCAAGTACCCAAAACCATGCTATATGACTAGAGCATCCTTGCCTAAGTATCCTTATCCGTATGTATTATTGTTTGTAACTTTGCTCCATACATTGTAACTTTTTTACTATGCATTGGTAACTGCTTGATGACTTGCTGATAACTTTTCTAATTTGCTAGTAACTTTATCAAATATTTGGCACCTTCCAAGTTATTCTAGAGTTTTTACAAATATATGTCTCCCAAGTGTCCGAAACTATGATATATGACTAGAGTAACCTTGCCTAAGAGTCCTTATCCTTTTGTTCTATAGTTTGTGAATTTGCTCCATGTGCTGGTAACTTCTCCATAATTTGATAGTAACTTTTCCAATTTGCTAGTAACTTTCTCAAACACTTGGTGACTTCCAAGTTATTTTAGAAATTTGCAATTACATGTTGACCAAATGCCCAAAACCTGAATATATAACTAGTGCTACTTGGCTAAGTGCCCTCATCCTTTTATTTGATGGTCTGTGACTTTGATTCAAATGCTTGTAATTTCTTCATAATTTCCTGGTAACTTTGTCACAATTTGCTAGTAACTTTCTCAAACATTTTATAATTACTCGGTTATTTTACAATTTCGCAAATACATATTGATCAAGTGCACAAAACCTTACATTGACTAAGTATCTTCATCTTTTTATTCTATGGCTTGTGACTTTGCCCCAAACGTCACTAGTAACTTTCTCAGACCCTTGGTAACTTCTTAGTTATTGTAAAATTTTGCAAATACATGTTGACCAAGTACACAATACGTTGATATATATATATATATATATATATATATATATATATATATATATATATATATATATATATATATCTAGTGCTATATTGGCTAAGTATCTTCATCATCTTATTCTATAGTCAGTGGCTTTGATCCAAACTCTGGAAACTTGTTTAGAATTTGTTGGGTACTTCTTCATAATTTGCTGATAACTTTATCAAATACTTGGTAACTTCTCAATTATTTTAAAATTTTGCAAATATATATTGACCAAATGCACAAAACCTTAATGCGGGTTACTTCTATCAAAGTTGCTAGTGGTAACACAAAGTTCACATCATTAGTATCAGATGCCGATGGTATGACGCTTTTTGTTGGTTCCTCTAATTGAAAGATTCATGTTAGCCCTTATAATCATTATAGCAATCATGATATCATTAGAAAATTTTGCTATTTCTTTCTTTATTTTTTGGATAGAACTTACCTATTTTTTTCTGGGTAACTTCATTTTCTCCATGGAAATTAACCAAGATCTGAGAAGTTACCAGTTTCTTATCCCAGTTACCAACTTTTTGAACTAAAATTATCAATTCATTTAATAGAGTTACCAACCAGTTGTAGATAATAATTGCATAATAAACTGCAAAGGCGCATTAGTTTTCAAATTTTCCTTAGCTCTCACTGACCTTAGATCTTGTTCGAAAAGAATTATCAGAAGTTTCGTATTTCATAAAAATAACCATGACTATTATTCGTTAACTATTTATGCAACTCTAACATGTTATCAACAAAGCTAAAAAGCTACATGCAAATGGACTAAAAGTTACTAGCAATTTTGTACTAGTTACTAACACATATAGAACATGATTTAATGACACAAGCAAAAAAGCACTAGTTTTTAAATTTGAGTTATGGTTACAAATTATATCACATTTGTCTAGTTGTAGAAACTATCATAAAACACTTCTACTGCTACAAGGAAGTACACTTACAAAAAATCTTGACTCTTTGGCCTAGAATTTGAGGCTAGCATAAAGCTTCATGCAATCTTTATTTGATACCATTTCTTTGAATCTTTGCTCCATATCAGAGAATAAAACTCTTATGCAATCTTTACGTGACTGCCCGTTGTGGTCAATCCGAAATTGATTCTTCTGTAATATCATCTTCCACACCATAGAATAAAGTTATTCAGCAAAAATAAGTTAGTCGTGTCTGCAAATATTTAGAGTTTTAAAGTTAGCATATTAAATTATATGTGCGTACTATATTCAAAAGAAACTATCCATTTAATTAAACTCTAAACAAAACAGGTCATTCAAAGCCCATGATTATTTACGAGCCTTCATTTTAAGATTTTTTTTTCATGGGTAAAAATTGTAAGAATTCATTTAAAAAATTGTGATTAGCTTGTTAAAATGCAATAACTCGGTTACTGATAAATCTATATTGAACAAAAGGAAATCAAACAAAGGAAAAACATGTCTATTGATATGACTAATTGCTAATTTTGTGAAGTCAATCAATTGCAACTATGTAGGGATATCCAACTTAGACAACTTGTTCATAGAGATGAGTGTGCTTTAACATCATATACGAGGACAGGCACTATAATTTCAAAGAACCTAGCCCAAGAATAAGGTGCCAGTTTTTGGATAAAGAGGTCAAAATCATTATGGTTACTTTTGAATTCAAATCTTTAAACTAGGCCCTAGGATACTAATAAATGTATCAACATGAATAACACATAAATTTGCCATTTGGGTCTATTCCAATTAGAAAATTGGAACTTAATGGAAGGAAATGGCAAATCTCCCAATGAAGCTCTTTTTTTTTTTTTTTTTTTTCCTTTATTTCAAATCAAATACAACTTGTGAGAGGCATATGTGGTACTTACCCATGGCATCAATCTTTGTGGCTCACGATTCCACTCTTGGCTTCTCCTGTAAAAACTGGACATACTCAATGTACTACAAATAATTCAAATTAATCATTTCTAAGCATTAATACAAACAAATATAAAAAATTGTTCAAATCATACCAATATACCTCTAATAAAAAAGATGCTTTATTAGGGGTGTCAAAACCCAAGACTCATGATACTGCAGTAATACCGCAATGCGGTATGATGGAAGATTTTGCTCGCACGGATAATGGGGACGAGGATTTTAAATATCCACATGTTAAACGGGACTGGGCGGGGATCATTATCCCCATACCCGCGGGTATCCGCCATGAAATTACTATTTTACCCTTAAGTTATTAATTTAGTTAAACTAATATTATTGTTATTTAAATTGATTAGACTAAGGTTTAAATTTATAAGTTAGATTTATTTGTACTTATTATATATTAGACTAATGATTGGATTACTATTATCTGTTTATTTTTATTTTAAGTATTTTAAGTTGTTAGAATTTAGATTATAGAATTGGATTATTGTACTTATTTTTTTATTTATTTTATGTGTTTATTTTTATTTTAAGTATATTAAATTGTTAGAATTTTAATTGTTAAATTAGATTATTATTTATAGTTATTTTAAATATTTTATGATATTAGAATTTTTATATTTAATCTAAATTTTTAAAATTTTTAATATTCTAACGGACATCCATGGATATCCACAGATATGTAAACCCGCAGTAAGTAAAAAGCAGTGCACTTGATATGGGGCGGGGGACGGAGGCGGGTATTTACTCAATGGGCATGACAGACTGTGAAACCCGCATGTAAGTAAAAAGCAGTCACGCACGAATATGGGGCGGGGGACGGAGGCAGGTATTTACTCGCGGGGCGGGGGATGGGGGCCTATCCCCCGCCCCATTGACATCCCTATGCTTTAGTAATCTTTAAGGCTCATCACCTTCTTCTCTTCTTAGATAATTCTCATCAAAACTATATCAGACCATTCCTAAATCATACTATATAATCACTATTATTAGGTAAGAAGATATACACTTTTGCAGATACCAAACTTAAATAAACCCCTAATTAAATCTAAAATCTATCTCCTAATCTGTCTTAAATGCCAAAATAATGGAACATTAAGTAGCATCTCCCTTCTGCAACCAATCCATTCTTGAAGACTAAACATTATTCAAAAGCAAAAATCACTCTAATATATGCAAGTGCCTTTAGACTCCCATAATCAATCCCATGCCCCAGCTTTTATGATCTTCTCCCAAGAGCCATAATTGAATTCCAAAATTCAGTTTTGACTTTATGCACACATCACGATTAGGCTCTCTTAACTTCTCCTTGACTTTCGCCTTACCACTGTTGACACATACCCCACTAAAATGACAAAGAAATCAGACCCCTATGTCTCCAATATCCATCTTAGATTATTTAAAAATATTCCCTCTCATCTAACCCTCATTCCACGTAACCAACACAACATCACATCAAACATCCCTTTCAACATCTATGCAATACTAAATAAATTGAGCTCTATTATTTAAGGAATTAATCCTAATGTTATACTTCTTAATTTACTAAATTCACTGTATCAAAAAGCTAATTACACAATTCAAATTAAGAAACTTTAAAAAACCCACAACAACTAGCAACCAGTGCTGATTATCCTTATCATCTACCACAAACCAAAATAACATGAACAAAAAGGGATCTCATTTGAAGAATCAAATTGCAAGAACGAAAAATAATCATAGCAGGTACAATCCACAAAAATTCACTCCAATAATTCGAGCCTCAACAAAATGGAAGAATGTGAAAGCAAAAATAAAAGAGGAAAGAAAAAGGGGAGGAAGAAGGAGTTTTCGATGCTTCTTATTGTTTTGAAATTCAAAAAAGGTAATCCCACACTCAAATGAACAGAGTAAGTGGTTTTCTTGTTGGTTTTCCTAATCACTATAGATAGTTTACATAGTGAAAAAAAAATAAAACAAAATAAAATAGAACAAGACAAACTTGGAAGAGAGCTCAATGTGTTTTTGGGTGATTTTCTAGCTTTTGGTTCAGACAGCAAGATAGCTTACATGTAAATCGACCTTGAGGCTCTGAAGGTGATGATGCTTCTTCTCTTGCAAGGCTATGGATTTCAGTGCCAGAGTTTTGAGTGAGGAGGAACTCAAGCTTATAGAGGATATTGGGTGGGGAGGGGATCATGGGTTTTTGCTTTTCATTTTTCTGCTTTTGCAGAAGTGGAAAAATACTTGGAATTTGTACACGTTTTATTGTAGCCGAGTGCCTTTTCATTTTTTGTTCATTTTTTACTCCCACTAGTCCACCATAGACCAATGAATTGATAGTCCACATTAAGCCGCTCCTTTTCAATATAAGTTCACTACTCAGCGTGGTTTTGGCGTAATGCGTCCATTTTGCAAGTTCATATAACATTTCTCGGGTTAAACACAAGTAAGTGACAAGTATAATATTCCTTTTGCCACATGTAGATGAATTATTTATGAGTTTTTCCTATTATGGTCCCTTATCATCATAAAACATGTAGGGTATATTTGTTTGGAATTTTTTAAGCAAAAATTTAATTTTTTATTAAAAAAATTAATTTTTGTATGTTTGGATAATTTTTTAAAAATAATTAATTTTCAAAAAAATTTATTTTTAATTTTTTATAAAAACTGAAAAAGTAACTTATAAAAAAATTAATTTTCAAATTCTTTAATTATATATAAAATTTAAACTTTAAAATCTTTTTTTTTAGGTTGAAACAAACACATTCATAATTCAAAAGAGTTTTATGGTCTATGTCAATTTCACAATTTTTTGAAATAAAAAAATTTGAAAGGAACTTTTAATCCCACCACATAACTGCTGTTGGTCCATGTGCTATGATGTCCGGTTCGTGTAGAACGCTCACAGTGGAAAAGACAGGCAATCTTTTTTTTTTTTTTCAATGAAAACTATTTTATGGGTAATTGTCCATTACAGCTAGAGTTTAATTTGGATGTTATGAAAGTATAAATTTTTTTTACATAAATAATTAATTATATTTTTTATTTATATGATTATTTAAATAATGAAATTAAGATTTAATTATATTTATTAATGTGATAAAATTTGATCGGATAATAATATAAATTTTTTTTATATTATCAATATATATAAATTAAATCATTAATGCTATAATGAGACATTAGGATTATTCATTGGAAAAACCATGGTTACAAGGATAAAAAAACATAAAAGAAAATATAGTATAATTATAATTTTTTCAAAAAAAACTTCAATATAAATGGTGAATAAAATTTATTACATACCATAGTCATATCAAAATTTATTACTTTAAAATTTATTTTTTATTAATTAATATAAATTATTTTTTTTTATCCAAGTGTTGTGTCATGAAATTAGATAGATTATTACTTTATATTGTAAACGTAAATTATTCTTATAAAATTATATGGGAAGATTTAAAAATTTATCTAATTTAATATAATTTAAACTAAAATAATAAAAGATAAAGATATAACTAAATAATAAATAGATGTATTTTATAAACAAATATATAAATTTAGAATTTAGTAATATAAAAATAAAACATTCATTGATAATAATTTATTGCAGGTGAGTAGGGTATGATAGAAATTAATTAAATTTATATTGTATTGTATTTGATTTTTTTGTTTGAACTTTATAAGATGTTAATTACATATATCAAAAATATTTTTATTTACAAACACAAACATAAAAATCTTAACAAAAATAAATATAATTAATTTAAACATAATTATTATAAAATTAAATTATTATCTTAAATATTCTGCAAAGTTATTTGAGGAAGACTCACATGTTTTTTTTTTCTAAATTATATATTGCACTTTGTGGGATTTAAATTTTGCATGAAATATAATTAAGCTAAACAATAATATGTATGAGAAGGGAATCAATTTTTTTCTTTTAACTATATATTTTTTGGATTAGGTGTAGGATACTTCTTAGACCAAGAAGGGGGTGTTTTATTGTTCATAAATTCACACTAAAACCTTTCAAGCATATCCCATTAATTATACTTATGAACTCAGACATTCCTTTATTTTAAATTTATTTTATTTTATTTTATTTGAACTTTCAACCACATTTCCTTACTCAAGAAGAAAGGGGAAAAATGAGGGAAGAAGTGAGGGATTTCTTTTTCATTTTTTTTTTTGTTTGGTTCATAAATTCTCACTATAACCTTTAATGGATGTCCTACAAGTAAATTATTATATGAATCCATACATTTCTTTACTTTCAATTTTTTTATTTTATTTAATATGAATTTTCAGTCATTTTCCTTTATCCAAGAAGAAGAGAGAGGGAAGAAGGAAGAGGGAAAGGTGATGGTTTTTTTTTATTATAATTATTTTATTCATAAATTCACCCTAAAACCTTTGAAGGATATTCCCTCAAGTGAATTATGGTGATTGGTTATGTTTATATTTTAGAGTACTTGAATATTTTTTACCTTATAAGAAGTTATTTACGCCCGTGAAATGTATTTATATCTGCAACTACAAACATAAAAATCATAACAAAAATATATAGTTAATAAAAATATAATTATTACAAAGTTAAATATTATCTTAAATATTTTACAAAATTATTTTGCAAAGACTTACATGTTTTTTTGGACAAAACTGTCTATTACATTATGTGGGATTTAAAATTTTGCATGAAATATAATTAAACTAAAAAAAATGCATATGGGGAGTGAATAGACCTTTTTTTTCTATTGGGTGGAGGGGATTTGAGTTCTTGTGAAATAATCTATATATATTTTCAAGTTAAATACATGATCCTTACTACAAGGCTAAGAAAAAGGTGGTGATTACTTTTTTTTTTTTTTGGATAAATTCATTCTAAAATCTTTTAAGTGTCTCTCACCAAAGTTAATTATGCTTATGAGTCCACACTTTTCCTTATTTTGAATTTTTATTTAATGTGAATTCTCTGCCACTTTTCATACTCAAGAATAAAAGGAGGAGAAGGAGTGATGGATTTCTTTCTTATTTTTGTTTGTTTTGTTGATAAATTCTCATTAACAAAATTGCACTTAAATGAATTATGTTTATGAATTTAGTTTATTTAGTACAAATTTTTAGTCTTCTTAATCAAGAAGATGGAAGGGGAATAAGGGGGAGGACACATGGATAATCTTATGTATCGACACACGATTATATTCTCGTGCATCGCATGAGTTCCACACTAGAGGATATACCGTTATCTAATATAGTGTATTGTTTGATTAAATAACTCAATTCTATTATATTTTCCATTTTTTTTTAGTATATTCTAGCAATTTTCTCTACTATAGATGATGAGGAGACGGTTACCATGAAGGAAGAGCATGTAGATGGAATCTAATATATTTCCCAGGTAGGCTAAGCCAATGTTTAGTTGGCAAAGGCAGGTACCAATTATGTATTGACCATAAGCTAAATGAGAGTGATATCTTTCATGTTGATTATGACAAAGATGAGGATGTCTGTAACCTTGATGTTCAAAGGCGAGATTAGGTATGTTGAAATAATATGTATTTTTTATTTTTATTTTTCGTTTGTGTACACATGTTTGTTAGATATTCATCTTTTAATTTTTTTAAAGCATATTTGTTGGATAGTGAAATTGATGTCATCAATTATGAGAAAACTTAAATTGTCAATAAAAAAATTGAGTTTTCAACTGATCTAATGTTTTTCACTTCTCTCTTTTTTTTTTCTCCCAGAATGATTATCATGTAAAAGTGAAACGTGTTATATATTCTAGGATAAATTAAACTGACCTCTTTTTAAATTAAGTAATATTATATATGATATCTTTTGGTTTGGAGAAATATATACAAACCTCTTTTGAGATGTAAGTGATATTATAATTGATACTTTTATATTTTATGAAATGTGATACTAAGTATCCCTTAGAGGGTGTATCAAGAGGTGATATATGTAATACCATTTAATATCAAGAAAGGTTAGTGTAAGTTACTCTATAATCTACGTTAATTGTTATGTTGTTTTGGGTACTCTTTTTTTATGAAATACAAAGAATATAATGATGTACATAATTTTCTGTGTTACCAATTATTTTTTATATTTGGGGTGAAAAATCATTTCGTTTTATTAATTACGGAAAAGAACTCTTTATGCTATATTACTTACAGTGTTATTTAGAATTATAGTGCATCGGTAACATTTGTAAGTTGCGTTTTATCAATTAATATAAAGAACTCTTTATGTTATAATATTTACGATGTTATTTACGCTTCATTATTATTGTTAATGTTTGTAATACTATTAAAAATTCCTTCAAAATGTATATCAATAAAAACCTATTTTATCCTCCAATCATACCTTTTCCTATTATTCACTTAGTCTATTTATGATCTCATCTTTTTGATAGGGGAAGTCATTTTCCAAAGAACCGTGAATTTGCAAAGCATGTCATATTTATCATGTAACTATGTGTTTTAACAAAAGTGAATGTGCGCAACTCCTCCTAACCATGACAACTTCTATCTAGATACCGTTTGTATTAATGAATATTGAATTAAATAGTGTTTGTAACTTATATTGATACCTTTCCGGCCATCTTCTGGTATACATTTAGATAATTCTATCCTTCTTGTGCTATTGTTGTGGAGATCATGGAGATTAAGATTCATCGTTTCATAATATTATGATATGCCACAGCCAATTATTGTTGTTGCACGAAGGCTTAAGTTGGCACTCCATGTCTCCAAGACGTAACTCTTATCAAGTCCTGTGCATAGCACGGGTTCCATGCTAGTAGATCTTACAGGAATTCATTCGTTGAAAGTATTCTTCATCATCTAATATTCTTTGTTGAAGGTTTATGGAGCATGCGCAAAATGAGTTGTAGTATGTGGGATAAACCCTCAACTTGCACAAGCATCACGTAGTTGTTAATCCACTTTGAAATGAAAATAAGACAACTTTGAATGGAAAATTTAATAGAAGATCTATGTTTGCTCCACCGCAACTCCGTTTCATTCATAAATGAACCATTCGTACAACGAAAATTTCCTATTCAACTGCATTAATACAACGGGCCCGTATAGAGCATATTATTCTTACGTATGATATTTATTTGTGGGTTTGAACTCACGTTGTTTGCGAGACACATGCAAGTTTTAGGGTTTGGAGATGGAGACCACCTTAGATAATGGGTAGTTGTCCCATCAAGGGTTACATGAACCTCACCTAACCACTATCTATGCATTATAAATAGTAAAATTATCCACTTCATGCAAAGAATTAGACACCTTCACCTAAATACTCTTGCCGCCTACATAGGACAGCAACAATTTGTGATTGATTTGGTTACATTACATTCATTATACAAAAAATCTAATAGGAAAAAAGGCTGAAAATAAGTACATCATTATTAGATTTTGAACCTAATCGATCAAATCCCCAACCTTGCATCGGTTGTTATTATTATTTATAAGCAGGAAATACTTGAGAATTTAACTTTGATTTTTCCCACCATTACTCAAGAATGCATTTTTAATGTAACTAAGAATTGACAAACAGTAGCTGGAGGTTCTCTCCATATCATCTACAATAAAAGACCAGGATTGTGCACAAATCTTGAAAGCATGCTTAATGAAAACATGATGTCATGCGTTGTCGCTATGCAGACAAAACAAGAATTGAATGGGGAGCAATGAGAAGAAAATGGGAAAAGATGAACTAGATCGATGTGATTTCCACGAAAATGGCCATCCTTATTACGCTTTTTGGAGAAAAATCGCCAAACGAGTGTTAACTTTAAAATCCAAGGACTGAGGAATGTGTCATACGTTTTCAATTGCTAATACTATGCACCGCTCTTCATAAATTAACTGATGTTAAAAGCAAGACCGCTCCCTGATTTTTTTTTTAATTAAATTTTATTTTGCCATTTTGCAGCTTGCTTAACAAGATGTACCAATACCATCCAAAACACAAGTGATCAATGATCATTCAGTAGACGCAGAAAATATGTTATCAATTTATCATCATCACAATTTGTGACTCTTCAATTAATGGATGTTGAAAAAGTAGCCCTGAGAGGCAACTTAACTACACAGAAAGGCCTCTCCAAATAATAGTATCAACAGAAGAAATGAATCTGGGTGTGCTTATTGTGAATTTGTGATGAATATAGTATAGATCAAAATATTATATCAGAAAGAAGAGAGCCCTGCAATTTTTCTGAACTTCTCATAGGAAACCCAGAACACAAATTGCCAAGGACCAAGCCTCGCCCATGTTGGGAAGAATCCTTTCCACAGTGCTCTTATTCCTTCAAGTTTAACTGTCTTTACCAAGCAATCATCAGAGCTAATATATAAGACCTTCCCTTCCTTTTTAGCTGCCTGATTCATCATCCTAGTCTTCACGACGTCAGCAGGACAACTCAAAGAAGTTGCAGCGAGACCTGACATGATGGAAGCTAATGTGTGGGCGTAAATATTATCATCAGCTATCCTACTTCTAATAACAAGTTGTTTAGCATGATCATAACAGGCTAATTCTCCCATGTTCACTAAGAAGGCTCTTTGGATATTAGGAACAACACCCTTCCACAGTCCTTTAAACCCTTCAGCGCGAACAATCTTATTGAAAGCATCAAATGGCCCTGAATATCGAGGTTGAAGACCTTGGCTCGCCATACAACCATCAGCTTGCATCCTCACCTTGACTAGATCAGCCGGGCTTGCTACAACCTGTATTACTAAGAGTAAATAACAGAACACTGTAATTTTCCAACAAAAATATAATTAAAGGTGATCAGTTAATTAAAATCTTATGGCTAAAACAAGGAATCTTCCCAAAAAAATTTTGTATGTTACTGTTTGTCAGAACTTGGAAATTTCATCACTGTAAAATTGCATTTTATCACAATGCTCAACAGATATTTCTTCATTGTTTTATGAGCTTCGTTTATCCTTTATAATCTGCTGACTCCTGTTGCATCTAACTGGTAAAACCACCAACCTATTCTTCTACTGCTATCTCTTTACTCTGCAGCAAGAGGCAGAGTGGGAAAATTCGGAAGATTAGCTATAGTTCAGTTCCCTACAGGCTATTAGTTGCCTAAGTTCTTCATGGAAATGGGCTGCATTATTTGTCTTATGTTTGTGGGTTTGCTAGTTATAGCAGGCTTAAAGTTTAACAGGCTTAAGCTTGAAAGGGAGTGCTAGGAAATTATAACAAAGGCAAACCAGAAGCAAATACGAAGCCCCTTCCTATAGGTTGAATCACCTAGGCCAGGACCAAGACAAGGCAGCTGTTGTGTATAAGACTGACTGGTCTCCTAGACGAGTACTTCTAGGCTAACCCTTCTAGTAACTACGATGAACATTACTCAAAACAACAGAAGCTAGGCTACAAGAGACAATATCAGTCAATTGCCAAAAACAGAGAATTGACGTACAAAGACCAAATATTCTTTATCATAACATATTCATAAGATCTTGCAGATGGAGTTCACGGAAGGCATAAAATTCCATTCTTGTCTTCTTGAACCTCTTTAGTCTTAACAATAGAATTCAAAATCAAGAGGCCGTAATTGTCTACTTTTAGAAGTCTTAGAACTCTTATCCTTCAATTATATAAACTTGATGCTCAACATTTTCAATTGAAAAGCTACAATAGTTCCCGAGTACAGAAGTTCCCTCTGAGAAATGATTAGATTGACAAGGATGCTGCAGAAATACACAACACATGCCCAGCCCATGTATTTCTCACCTGAGCCATGCTACCAGAGATCCCACCAGCAACAGCCTTGCCAATAATAGAGAGTGAACCATTATCAGCCGAAACCACACTCCTCAGATGCTCATACCCCACAATTCGAATAGGTGTGTAGAATAGGTGTCTTATAATTGCTGGAGACAAGCCTTTGTAAAGGCCAAGAGGACCTTGTTCACGTGTAATGTCCAATGCTACTCGAACTGCACCAGTGGGCTGGCTTGAGGAAAGAGACTCGCCATGGAGTTGGAGCCTAGTCTTGATCAGGTCTATGGGGAAAGTTGTGGTCTCAGCCACCATTGCTGACAGTGATGTAAGTAAAATCTTTGTGTGAGCATTATCAACTCCACCATGTTGATTGCCCATTTTCATGGTAGACTACAAAAGATATGTACAAGGCTGTTCTGAAACAATTGAAGAACCCAGGAACTGGTGACAGTCATGCATCATATGATATCTTTTGGCTTTAATGATTCCTACAGATTGAGAGGTCTTCTACCCATCATAAACACAGTCATCTACAAAATTCATGTTGCTATTCTACAGCACATAGAATAGTTATTTTGAAGCTTTTTCAGGCAAGCAGAAACATGTAGGTAACAATTGATATATGTATAGAAGATAATACATACAGAAAAAGGAGGAGGTTCAGTAACAGGAAAAATAAAAACTACATGCCAAAGATTTTGCATTGTGTTATTATAAAAATGAGTGTTACTTTGGCACTTCAAGGGTGAAAAGTATTATCAGTTGAGAAATATGAACTAAGCAACTGTTCATTGCTGGCCACATTGATTTGGAAAATATTGAAGGTGTTGCCAAATTTTGCTCCAGGACAATAACAAAATGAGATAAAAAAAGGGGGGGTTTTCTAACCAGTGCCAAAAAAAAAAATGCGCTTCCCTTTTCTGATATACTTTCAAATTGAATGTTCCTGGACTTTTGGTTTGATTGATCCTCCAAGCTGAATTATTTAATTTAAGCTTTGAAAAGTTCAGAGTTAGATGACAAATGCAGCTAAAAATCTCCACCCAAATCCCAATATCATATAAACAATCAATGTTAGGCTTTTATCTACTCCTCAATCATCAACAACAGCGGCCCAGAAACAAAGGCACAAGCTTCAATCACCAAAACCACAGCACAAATTCAACAATCACAACATACCCATCAAATGGTACAAGGGATCCAGGCATGATGGGTTCCATCTATAGACGGAAAATTACCTCAAACTTTTGGAGCAGTTGATGATGACACAATTCAACTCAAGCGTACTCGTTATACTGTAGGAGCGCTGAGAACAATCATAGATAATTAAAGGGATTTATATACCAGAATAAAAATAATGCATCAAATTTTGATGTTGAAATAATGCATAAGGAGCAATTGAGCAAAGAATGATGGAGAAGGGGGCTACCGAAACCCTAATTTGCTTTACCAATTCAAATTTATTTTAACATATCTCTTGAATCAAATTAGGTGAAAGAAAGAGAAAAAAGGGGGTTTATTAAAAAAAAAGGAAAGAAAAATAAAAAAGGAAAGACTGAGAAAATTCGCCTACTCATTTCTTTTCTACTTTTTTTTATTGATAAATTAAACACAGTTTACCTTTGTGGTTAGACTTTTATAAGCTTAATTAATTAATCTCTTAAATAGTTCGAACTCAAAACGGTACAAAGTAAAATAAATAAATTAAATCCCTTTTCTTTGACGTCGTGAACCAACATAAAATATTATAATACTACAAGGACAAACGCAAGTTTTGTCAATAAAAGCAGAAAATCAAAATTAAGTGAGAAAAAAACAGTGGTGTACTACTCCCTCTTTTCTCTGGACCACTCATCGAGAAAATTCGTCGAAAATATAAAGACAAAAACAGACGAAACCAGTGTCATTTTCAATTTCCAATATTTCATTTCATTTCCATATCCCCCCCCCCCCCCAAAAAAAAAAGAAGAGTATTTTCCTTTATTTTATTCTCTCTCTTTCCCTCTCTTTCCCTCTCTCCCCTTCTCTCTCTCTCTCTCTCTCTGTGTTTGCTGTTAAAACCCTAATTTGCTCTCTGTGCACTTTCTCTCTTGCTCTTTGGAGCTTCGAGCGAACAAACTCTCCCTCTGTCACTGTTCCTCTCTCTCTCTCTCTCTCCCCCTCTCTATCTATCTCTCGTTGTTGTGATGGCGACGGAAGAAGAGAAGGAGAAGAACAACCCTTACGAAGGTGGAGCCGGCGGCAAGTTCCGCAAACGCCCCTTCCGCAGGCCCCATACGACGCCGTATGATCGTCCCCCGAACACCCTCAGAAACTCTACCATCAATAGGAACAACAACCATGGATGGTTCTCGAAGCTTGTGGTTGATCCCGCTCAAAGGCTCATCGCTTACAGCGCCAACTCTCTCTTCTCCTCTCTCTTCCGCAAGCGCCTTCCCCCTCCTCCTCCTCCTTCGCACCCATCTTCTTCAGGTTCGTATTTTTTCTTAATTATTGTAATTTTGTTAATTGTTTTTAATTAAAAGGGTTTTTTTTTTTTTAAAAAATTATATAATTTGTTCGTGAATTGGTTGCTCTGTTGTGTAGTTTTTCCCTCCTTGAATGAAATTTTGTAAATTTGGGGGGTTTGTCGTTTTTGGGTTTTTGAATTTTTGGTTATTTGCATTGGTTTTGGGGTTTAATTTTAATTATTATGAGGGAATTGTTCGCTGCGAGCTTCGGTTGTTGGCATTGGTATTAATTATTATTTCTTATTAATTGATTAATGTCGTTTTCGTGGATGTCTTCATTTGTAAAAAGCGGTTGAGGCGGGTGTTATGTTATTGTTATTATGCTTTTGTGAACTAATTGATTCATTGTTCATTTGAGCTTGATGTGTTGATGATATTTTGCTTAAAAAGGATGGAACTCAGTTTTAACATATATGAAAATCTCATATTATTGTTATCTTAATTTTATACTTCATACGAATTAGGAAATGCTAATTTAGTGAGAAAAATGAGCATGTATGGCTTCTGCTGTCTCTAATCATAACCTTCTTGTCAAAGTGAACTGCGTCACTGAAGAGCAGTGCCTGTAATCTCAATGCCCTTCTTGGCTTCAGGTTTGACTAAATATTGTCCAACTTCCACATCTGATGCAAGACCAAAATGGATTGTGGAAAGTAGACTGGTTCCCCTCCCGTTTTATATAGTACCATTTTCTAAATAATATCCTTAAGAACATGATAAACATGGCACAATTGTAACTGAAATGTAATGTTCCTCATCCATAAGGTTTTTGATGTGCATATTTAATTTCTAAGCTGAGATTAGGACATGATGAATATGAAGAATCAGGTCCAATGGTCGAGGATTTTTCTGAGTGTTTGGTGCTGGTTATGTTGTTTTCTTCTATAAAAAAAAATATTGGTAGACTCTCATGGTGGTTTGTGATATGGCTAATGTTATAAAAACTTGTATTTGGGCTTGGCCTGAACTGTGATTTGACCTGAGATTCTGAAAAGCATGTCGTGTGGCCTGAAAAAGGAAAAAAAAAATTTCGAACGGTGATTTGATGTGAGGTTCTGAAAAGCACGGTGTGCGGCCTGAAAAAGGAAAAAAAAAAAAAATTCATCTTTTTCAATGTAGCAGAAGCAGGGGGACTGGGATGATTGGTTGTAGTGCATTGTACTCGTGGTAATATTTATTGATCGTAGTGAATTTTCTCTCTATTTTGCCTGTGGATGTAGGCCTATGGCTGGCTGTAGGCCTGAACATGTTAAATTGTATCTGTTTTTTCATCTTGTTTTGCTGTTTGTGCCCCTGGCTACAGCAGGTAAGTTTTTGGTGTAACTTTTCTGTGATTTTTCCAATTTATTTTCATGTTTTGTGTTGCTCTTGACTGATGGACGTTAATTGCATGATTCCATGATTTTATTAACTTACATTTTATGGATATTCGTTTTGGCACAGAAACAAAACAGGAATTGGGGGACAATCATCAGGAAGAAAATGCAAAACAGGAATTGAGGGACAATCATAAGGAAGAGGCTGCCTTTGTAAGTATGCATGCTTCTTGTATATTATAACACCATTTGCATAGTGGAATGCAATGATTTTGAAAGTAACATCCATTAGCACATGCTTTTCTTTCTAACAATATACTGGATTTTGAAGGCATCTGAATTTGATATTTATGCTAAAATGATATATTTGGATTATGTAAGTTATGGTTGGGTGGATAACTAATTTTGAAGTTGTAAAACATCTCTTTTCTCTCTCTATTTACTAAATAAATATAATTTGGAAGATTGTCATTAGCAAATCGTTATTTAAAGATGCAGAACACTTAATATTTTTATTTTTTCAAGTAACTAAATTTAAATGTGTATGCCATGATACTAGTATTTATAAATTATAGCTAAATGGATGGTTTATAGTATTCATAAGTTCATGAACTGTTACTTTATTATTTAATAAAAGAAAAAAATTATTAAGACGAAGAGGAAAAATTATAAAGAGGAAGGAGGATAAGGAATCCTCCTAAACAAACAAAAGAACAAGACAGAAAACAATCAGGAAAAAATGAGAAATTAGTGAACTGTTACTTTGATTTGGTTTTAGAAATTTTATCATTATTATTGGTCGAAACTGTCAATGGCATTACTGTGCTTGATTCTTCTCTACTTTTCTACAGTTTGGTGACGGTTGTGAGTTATAGTGTGACTGAGAATTGACCTGCATTGTGAATATAAGTTTTGTCCTTTGTTTTATGAGAAACAGGTTACAAACAATTCATCTGGCAAGCAACAAGGAGCAGTTGGTGAAAGTGATGTTCAAATTAATTGTTCTGATGGACGTGGATTATCTGAACTTGAGAAACTATTAAGGCAGAAGACTTTCACCAGGCATGTTTATCAGCATGTGCTTGAGGAATCATTGCTTTTGGTCGTTAGTTGTGGAATTTTTATTTACTTGAGACCTTTGAATAATCAATATTCTTATTTTCAAAAAAGCCTTAAACATGATTTCTTCTTTGAATTTTGAAAATGCCTTTGAATAATTAATAATTTTATTTTTAGGGAAAAGCCTTAACATAATTTTTACTTTGAATTTTGAAAATCAATGTACATATATAAAATATAAAATATAATCTCCAGTGCTTTGATAATAATATACGTCTTAGTATAAGTATTTTGTTGATTCTGTATGTGATAATTCTCTATTATTCCACAGATCTGAGATTGATCATTTGACAGCACTTATATGGTCAAGAACTGTGGATGCATCTACCCGGGAAGAAGAGGAGAGGACAGAGGTGGTTGCCTCAGAACCAATGCTGCCTTGTGAACCAAAGGAAGAATATCCCAAAATGCCTGCACTACAAAACGGTGAAAACCGTCTTGCTGTAACCCCATATGTTGCTTCAAGTGTATGATAACTTACCTTCATACTATCGTTTGGCATATGTTATAATTGTACTTGTGGTGATAAATTACAGATTTCTCAATTGTGCTCCCTCTCACATGTATTGCTATGTAATGTCACTAGGTTCCTATTGAGGATGTTGCTTCACCTGCAGAGCTTGCAAAGGCATACATGGGGAGCAGGCCTTCCAAGGTATCCTCAACAATGTTAGGCATGCGAAATCCTGCGCTCAAGGATGATCCAACCTTTCTAAAAAGTGAAAATTTCCCTCTTAAATCCTCTATTACATCAATTGTGCCAAGGGCTACTAGACATGCTGGGGTTCATGAAAATGGTTTTGTGACCCCAAGATCTCGTGGCCGATCTGCAATATATAGTATGGCTCGAACACCTTATGCCAGAGTTTATCTAACCTCGACCCCAAAGGTTCACCTTTTCCCTAATGATACTTTGGATTATGACATTACTTTGGTCAATTGTTATATCCAGTTTATCTGACTTTTCAGGGTGGTCAGCCTCCTGTTGAGGGTGAGCCGTCATCTTCAACTCAGTCTGCATTGGATCACGGCATGCTTTCTGGATATAAACAAGGGGTATAAGTACTTGTAATTATAAGTCCTGCTTTTCCTTGTATATTTTAGACATGTTACTAGATTTCATTTTGTTTTTGTCTCCTAATTTTTGCAGGCAGTAAAGCGTAGTAGTTTAGCGTTGGATAATGATATAGGATCTGTGGGTCCTATACGCCGAGTCCGTCAGAAGTCTAATCTTCTACATTCTAAAGGTAGCTCTCTATCTATTGGTAGGAGTGGAGTTGGTATTGATTCTACTCAGCAACCATCATCTTCAATTCGGAAGCCTTCTCTGCTGGATGAAGTTAAGCATAGCCATATGAAATTGTCAGAAGAAAATGTGAATGACACTGAACCTAGGATGAGCTTCCCCTCCTTACCCTCAAAATCAAGTGAGATGGCTTCAAAAATACTGCAGCAACTTGATAAGTTGGTTTCCCCTAAAGAAAAATCATCCGAATCAAGGCTACCAACTGCAAACGACATATCACCAATGAAGTTGTCACCTTCCATGTTACGAGGACAGGCTCTTCGTAGTATGGAAACGGTAGATTCATCGAAATTGCTGGATAATATTATACAAGATAATAAATTAGATGGAACACTTGGAAATTTGTCTGCTTGTGCTCATAAGTTAACTTCACAGATAGACAAGGTTGAAAATGGTCCATTGAAGCTTAATGCTCCTTCTGATGGATTAGTTCCAGTTGTTACTGATGCAGGTGCTACAAACCCGAGGACTCAAGTCATGTCTGGTGCAAAATCTGTGGATTCTAGTACAATAAAATCTGTTTCTTACCCTCCACAAAAGAAGAGGGCATTTCATATGAGTGCACATGAGGTATGAGATTTAGTATGCTTGTTGATTACTTATTTGACTTTTTTCTGTTGTTCTTGCAGTTTAAAGTGATTTTTAATATTTTAATATGTGGCTTTATGTTAATTGTTTGACATTAGCTTAGTGGGAATAACTGGTATTACTGACCTTGTTGGCTTGTTGCTTATAGCGATTCGTTGCTTCCATCCATTCACTGCCAAATAATGATTAGTAAAGCAAATGGCAGGATATTTTGTTTCTTTGATCTTTGTCTGGATAGTAGCGTTTATAGTTTATTTGATTCCAAACAGAATAAGTTGTGAGTTGAGTTTTCATACGAAAGATATGGTTCGACCTCAGGTCATAATTATTCACTGTTCTTTCGTCCTTTTCTCGTTCTCAAAGGATTTTCTGGACCTGGATGATGATGCTTATCCTAATGGGACTGTGTCTTCTTTTCCTGCTGTTGAGAAAGAGACAAGAAGCTCAATTGCCTTGGCAGAGAAAACTAACTCTGGTACTGGAGCCATTGCATCGGAGAATCCTCCAATATCATCTGTAGTAACGCCATCCAAAGATTTTACAATAGATGGTGAAGCTCATGTTGGGATTGTTGATGGGTCTAGGGTTGGTGAGAAGGTTTATGTATCAACCACTATAACATCATCTATCCCTGCTCCAACCCTTAATCCAGTTACAGTTGGAGTTACAGCAACTACAAAGACAAGTTTTGGTTCTGACAAGCCTGCTTCACCAAATGGATCGGTTGCGAATCCTCCCCTGTTTAATTTTGGCAATAAGGTGGTTTCGTCAGCTACTGGCGCTCCATCAGACGAGATAACCAAATCAGGTCCAATATTTGGTATGGAAAAGGTTCCACAAATGCCATTTACTTCATCATCAGTTGGTGGTGAATCTAGTTTTCTGAAATTTGGTGCTTCTTCTAACTCCGTGCCTGGAAGCACAGACTCAGTCAGGTTAGTATATGTAATTTGTTGCTAGCATTCGAAAAACTGCTTACAACACAATTCTTTACTCATCTAGGTTATTTTTGTAGAGGTTTGCTAGAAATTATTGGGTGCTTTTAGAGAATGATGTAAGATGGTGGTGCTCATTTCACTCATTGTGTTGGAACCCACCATTAAATTTTACATTTATTATGTTACTCATAATTTTTACTTAAAAAAAAGAAAGAAACATAAATGTATAAGTTAGTGATAGGTCCCACCACCAACTAAAGCTGAAATGGCAGCCAGTGAGTGGAATTAGAACATTCTAGATCATCCAATAATTTCTCAGGTTTGTGTCTGTTTTACCTTCTTTTATGTTTTTTACTATATTGTAATTTCTGTCAGATAACTTTTGCAAAGAGATAAGAACTTTGTGTCACTGTAGGCATGACTTAATGAAAAATATTGTAGCAAATTTACTGCCATTATTTGGTTTTTCTTGAAGGAGTATTACTGGGGTACTTCTGTTACTTTTGCTATTTTGTTGGTGAAAAAAAATAAAGCCTCTGAATGAGTGATCTGATTGGCAGTATATCTTTCCTTTCATTACTAACTTTTCCTTCTATTCCATGTTTTCCCCTATATTTACTTTTTGTATGGTTTGCACCTGCCGTCACTGTTATTGACTTATGGAATTTATCATTTGGTGTTTTATTATTTTCTTGAAAGGGTAGTGTACTGTCTGATTTATGTGATGTGTGTGATAATTATTATTGTTCTTTTTCTTAGGAACTGAGATGTTTGGTATCTCTTGTTATGTTCAGTAAATTGTTATAATAACTCATGTACTTCTCTTCATCTGCAGTTCAACTATTGTTGCTGGTGCAACTGATTCTGTGTCAAAAGTTCGTGAGTCTGATAAAGCTGATACTGAGACTAATACAGACACAGGATTTTCTGTAAGATCATCTGAAGCTGCTGTTTCTTCTGCAGCATCAACAACATTGGTGACATCACCCACAAGCGTATTCACTTTTGGCCATAGTTCAACTTCAAATCAAAATAATGGGTCAATTGCTTCAGGCCCTGCATTTTCTTCTCCCTTTTCTTCTGTGTCAAATAATTTTACCAGTCAGAATATATTCAGTAGATCATCCCTTGCAGCAAGCAGCAGCATTAGTGCTACTGCAGCTTCTGCTGGCTCCAGCATGACATCCAGCACTCCTGCCATTATTGCATCGAGTGATAGCAGTTCCTCCACCCCAGTGTTGGCGTCTTCATCTTCAACAACAACTATTTTCAAATTTGGAACCTCTCCTGCCCTATCAACAGGTTTACCTGTATCATCTGGCTCACAACCACTGGAAACCAAGAGCAGTCAGGATGCAGGAGTTGGTAATCTAAGCAGTATTGCCTTTGGTAGCTCATCCACTGCTGTTGAAAGCACAGGGAGTGGCATTTTTGGGTTCAGCTCCTCATCAATGAAAACTCCAAATAGCCAGTCTCAGGGTTCTGACATTGTTGCTACTGTTAGCAGTGGTTCTGGGCTTGGCACCCAGGTATCTCCTGCTACTAGTGGGTTTTCAGCTTCTACTCAGTCCCAGTCAGTTTCATTTGGCTCGTCTGCATCATTCCCATCCTTTGGTTTAACTGGGAGTACAGCCGCCTCGGGAAGCTCTTTGTTTACTTCTTCCAGTCCTGCCACAAGTACATCTTTTTCTTCTGGGTGTTTGTTTGGTTCATCTGCATCGTCCCCATCCTTTGGGTTGTCTGGGAGTACAACCTCTTCAGGGAGTTCCTTGTTTACTTCTTCCAGTTCTGCCACAAATACAGCTTTTTCTTCTGGGAGTTCATTGTTTGCTTCCTCAAGTCCTGCCACAAATATTTTCAGTTCTGGTTCAACTTTTGGATTCGGTGCCTCTGCTTCTGCTTCAGCAGCCAACTCTGTTAGTGCCAATAGTGGTACAAGTTCTTCTTTGTTTGGGCCTTCTAGTTGGCAGCCCAGCAAGTCTCCATCTGGTTCCGCATTCAGTTCATCATCTTCATCTGGGTTTGCCTTTGGAGCATCCACTGCCTCTGTTGCTTCTAGCAGTTCACCCTTTGGAACATCCACTACTTCTGTTTCTTCTACCAGTTCACCTGCGATGTTTTTATCTACCAACAGTTCATCGACTCCTCAATTCTCATTCAATTCAGCATCAGCCACTACCTCCTCACAGCCTGCTTTTGGAAGTCCTAGTCCTGCCTTCGCATTTGGTTCAGCTCCTGTTAATAATAATGATCAGATGAGTATGGAGGACAGTATGGCTGAGGACACAGTTCAAGCAACTCCACCAGCGCCAGCGGCTCCTGTATTTGGTCAGCAACCTGCTCCAGCTCAATCAAATTTTGTATTTGGTGCCTCAGCTCCATCAGGAGCCAGTCCTTTCCAGTTTGGTAGTCAACAGAATACTGCTCCACAGAACCCGTCTCCATTTCAGGCTTCTGGCAGTCAAGAATTTCCTGCTGGAGGAAGTTTCTCATTGGGCACTGGTGGCGGCGACAAGTCTGGTCGAAGATTTTTGAGAGTTAAACATAAGCAGCGGAAGAAGTAAGACTATTTTGTTTGAGAATGGTTATTGTCTATCGCTGCTGCGGGCTGCGCTTCCCAAATAAATAAGCTTTGAAGAGTGATTGCGGGATATTGTTGTTCACTTAGCAATCTGGACAAGTGCTTGAAAGCTAATCGGCATTTGCAAGCTTGTCGGTCTTCTTTCTCCTTCCTTCCTTATTCTTATAGAAATGAAAGGCTTAAGTTTTCCCAATTTTGTAACAGTATAATATGATGGAACATAATGTGCTGTACTTGTTTTAGGTCAGAGTTCATGATTTGGTCAGTTATGGTGTTCACAAGGATCAGTGTATTCTCGTTATTTGTAACATAATTAGAATTAGGTATGAATTTATGGCTTGGCTGCTAGTAACTTTACAGTTCCAAGTGAGGCACCTGTGAAATGATCATAACTGGTAGGCCGTCTGTTTTTTTGTTTTGCCATTTATTCTAACAAGAACTTTGTGTTGTTTTATTTATTTATTTATATTTTGGTCGACAAGAACTATTGTTTAGAGACTGACAAAATGTTTATTTTAGAGCCAAGAACTCTTGCATTTTACTATGGATTTGATTTTATCCACCATTGCGAGTTTTCTTATGTATTCCTACTAAAATGGCTGTAGCGACCATTTTGAAAGCTAAATTCTTTTAATGTAAATGCGAAATTTTATGGTGTCAAAATCCTGATCTAATATATAAGTCAAGGCATCAACCGTTTTAGTACTTTGCAAGATTTTTTTATTTGGACTATAGATAAAATCAACAAAACTTCGATAAAAGATAAGCGGTAACTAAATGTTGTAAATGGCCTACGTGTTTGAGATCAGCGATCTTTCTCATTGCACTCAACTTTTAATGATGTGTTTTGTTTTTCTACGGACCATGAGACTTCATTTTCCAATGTCTTGGTCATATTTTTCTTGAAAAAACTCAATCATATTATTTACCTTAATTGAGCTGGATAATAATTATAAGACTAGTGATACTAAATGTTAGATAACAAAAAGTCAACAAGAAAATAAGTTTAGATAAAATAAAATTAAGCATGAATGCCCTAAAGAGAAAGTTAAACTAGCATGTAACTTAATAAAAATTTTTTTGCTCCTCCTATAGCAACAAAAATAGGTTCGACATAATAGGGGTGCATAAAGTCACCTTCCTCAGACTATTTGACTAGTAAGCATTGCATAATAACACTGTACGGGAAATATGCAAACTAATTTAAAAGATAGAACGGGATATTATTAACTGCTCTCGTAACAGTACAATTGATATTACAAAGAATGAATAAGGTAAATCCAACACAATCTCTAAGCGTTGTATTTACGTGCTTAAAGGTAAATAAAATATTTTCTGACTATGCCACGCATGACACAAATTTCAATCATACAGTAAAGGCAATGTTTACCTGTATCAATTTTTTTTTATTTTCTCGATGAGGTTAATGAATGTTCAAGTTGGTTCTTTCTTTGTCAAATGACAAAGCGTGCATGGAAGAAGAGAATGTACAGCCAACAACTCAAGCACAATTTGTTACCCCATCACAGGGATATATGATTATCACTCCAACTGTAAGTTTCAGCCTTCTTAGTGATATACAGCACTGTTATTGTAAACACGACCGGGGGGCAATGGAACCCTTGCCTCACTTCCTTGACTTCCTCCACTGGATAAAGACAGGGTTCTTTCTCCATCATGCTTATACTCAGTAGCACCATGAAACCTGCTATTTGCTTCTCCTGCAGTGAATGTTGAAGGACTTGTATAACCATGTGCATCTGACACCTTCACACTGGGGCTGTAGTTTCTTTTACTTTCGTGATGCTCATTCAGTCTTCCCTGTAATTCCTCACGGAGAAACTCTTCTCTTTGAGTTGCTTGTAGAGCTCTAAGCGCAGATAACTTCTCCTGGTACTCCTTGTTTATGTCAAGTATTCTCTGATCAGATAATATGCCAAGACAATCTTATCAACAAGCATAAGAATAATAGCAAAGGTTGATTTGGATTAATTATATTTATATTTTATATCCGCTTTAACCTCAGTTCATTTCATCAACTAATTCTATAAACATGACAATCTTTTCACAAAAGCTCTACAGATTCTTACTTGTATCTTTGTTTTTATGGGGGAGATGGAAAAAAAAAAAAAAGGTTACTGTAATCTATCAAGGCTCATAAATGTTCTTTCTTTCCCCTTTTTTTTTTTCGGATAGAAAAGAGGAATTATAAATGGTTTTATATCTAACAAAATCCAACAAGCTCTTTGATCCCAACTTTGTCTATACTGAATTGCAAAGAAACGTCAACTATTTATTTACTTTCAAAAGAATCATGCTACAAATCCCCTGAACATGGTCTTCCTACAAAGCCCCATTCATGCAAAATATATCCTTATTGTTTTCCAATTAAATTTTACCACTTATTGAGTATAATTTAAATTTATATTTTTACATATATCCTTATTCTAATCTACTCTAAATTAGAGTTGTAATATGCATCTATAATGCTAATCTTATTTTAAAATCTAAAAGTTACAAGAAATCATAATATTTCTATGAACTTAATATACATTATTCTATGCATTGCATGGGATAATAAACTTGTTCTATTAAATACTGACCTCCTTGTGCCTAGCAAATTCTGCATCCTCTGCATCACTTCGCTCCCTGGCTAATTTCGTGATTTCATCGATAAATCTTTGTTCAAGACTCTCATAAGTTGGTAGTTGTGGTGACCTGTCTTCATACCCAATTTCCATGTCTTGCTCATGAATCTGGTCCATTTCTTGGGTGGCTTGGTTAAGTTGACTAAATTTGGGGTCAATTGTTTCATCCTGGATGAAGGATCTTATCTCATTGTTCCCTTGAACTGCAACATAGAAATTGTAATAAATATTTGTATGGCATTTATGTTCCAATCTTTTGTCCACAAATTCCTATAACTATACCACATTGAAACATAATAGTAAATGCTGAAATAAGAATCAGAAACACATGATCCATAAATGAAACTGAGAAATTACAGAGTGAAAAATACAAATATTATGTAGAACTAGATCGTGAAGAATATCATCTTACAGTTCAAACCAGTTCTAGTACAATATTCTAGCAGCATATGGCCAATGCTTGCCAAGCCAACATAACAGAGTTAAACAGTCTTATAAGTAGGCATTGAAAAGCATTTTTGAACCATGACTGCTAATCAATTGCTAGTGCACAACAATGTCCATGCCCAAAGCTAGTAAGTTCACTCAATCAATTCACACACAGATTATGATATCGTGGATTCCTCAAAAAATTAGTCTATTGAATATACCACATAAAGGAAGTCATGATGAAGTACCTCCACATGACAAACCCAACTTCCAGATATCTTAGTGGTGAGGTGTTACCATTCAAGGAAACTTCCAGTTTCTGCATATTTTAAATGAATTCTGAACTAAAAATCATTTTCTGGCAAAGAAACACATAGTGCATACCTTAATTGTTCCTTAATTAACCATAGTATGTCTGGTTAATTCATCATCACAACACAAGCTCATAACCCTCATTAATTATTCTATCACTACCTTAAGTTTTTGCAAGCTGTCTATGACCTTAATTGTTTATAGCCCATTCCTTCAAAGTTTATTACGTCCAAAATATATCATACCTCAGTTACACATCAACAGGTATTTCATGCCCACAAGGATGTAGATAAACAGCACTAGCTAATCATAGCATGCTTTAACTAACATCAGAATCTATACTTGCCTTCGTCATATGGATGAATTGGCAAACCATATACACTTGATCTATATCTATCCCTCTGCAAATGCGCCTCTATACTTGAAGTCTTATTCTCAGTAGAAAACAAATTGGACTGTGCTGTAAGATAATTTCGTACAGAATTGTTCAGCATTCTTCGTACACATGTGCTGCATTTGAATTTGGAGCAACTTATGGATTGGATTGAGAATCAACACAAGGTGCTCATCGTTTCATTCCCTCTTCTCGACTACGCATGCTTGTTCAAGTCCAGAAACATAATAGACTGAAAAGACAGCAGTCAAATGAAAGAAATATCAAAGCAAGAAATGCTGAAGTTTCAAAAGCAATCAACCAGCGATTAAAAAAAAAAAAGCGATTTTAGTAAGAAATGTATTTGATGTTGGAAAATATGGGATTGGCTCCAAGTATTGACTTGTCCAAAAATCTGAACAAAATTACAAAGATGATTTTCATTGTTCCAGTGTTTCAACTCTAGTGTTGTACATAATGTACAACGCTACCAAATGCGAATACAAATATTTATTATCTTAAAAATGCACATCTTAAAACCATGAAAAGTACAGTGAATTCTCGCAGGCATAATCTCTCAACCTTGGGGTCAACTTGTTCCAAATTTTGAGTAAAGACGCCCAAAATCAGCATCTACAATGGGCCACCCTGAGTCAATTGCTTCCCAAGAGGTACAAAAGTGATTATAAAAAGGGCCACCTAGTGCATAGGACCCCCACTTGGTGGGGTCTAGAGATGGTTAATGTACGCATCCTTACCCCGGCAAACGGAGAGGCTGTTTCCAATATTTGAACCCATGACCTCCAGGTCACAAGGTAGCAGCAACCTTACTATCACACCAAGGCTCACCCTCTTACAAAAGTGATTATAAGTTGGAAAAAATTCTAATGCTAGTAGTATTAATACAATGGTGGGATCAACGATGAGAATATATTACAAGGACTAAATATAATTGCACATAAGTCATGGCTGTACTACAGATCAAATAAAAAAAGTGAGAACCAAAACTTCAGATTTTCTTATAGTAAATAAAAACTAAATTAAAAAAGATAGTCAATGACAACTACTACTACTATTCCTTTTCCCTCCAGATGAGATTGGCTACATGAACCAAACAATGCTATTGCATCCTATCATAAATCGTGTCTATAGACAAGCCATTAAAATCTAAGTCCTTTTTAATGGTTTCGTCTATAGTATTTCTAGCCTCCCTCTACTCTACTTATTGAGCTCTCTTCACATTAACAAACTACCTAAGGCAAAATTTTACCATATTTTCCACAATAGGTACTACCCAAACTTTCGCTAGATCGGAATCTTTACAAAAGGCTTTATAAAGCTTTCGTCTCAATGCATATTTAGCCTGAAGCATCCTACTTTTGTAATCTCATATCTCAAGCTCAAGCATTTAGTTTTCTAGTTAGAGACCAACGTCTTGGGGCTAGTGTAGGATCTGCTCAGGGACCTACTGGTAGTTGTATGTAAATGTAGAGCAATAGCATGATGAACCAAGATGGCAAGAAGTCTTTTGCTATATCCTAAGATGGATAGAATTCAAATTTATCAAACAGTTATGAATTAGACCAATCGAATTCTGTCTTATGCGTTCATTCTTAATCTGACATTGTTTAGTGTGTCCACTCATCCAATGCAACATCCTCATCTTTGTAACATTAAGTTTATTCTCTTGTTGGCTTTTTACCACCCAGTATTCAGTTTCATACAATACAATATTGTAGGTCTTCAAGCTATGCACTAAAATTTTCCCTGCTGAGTGATTCTTTCCTTTCACAATTAAAAATTGAGCTATTTCATAGAATGGGCTACCCTAAAGGTACCAAACAACAAGGTAGGCAACACTGATGTGTCTCTTACAACAGTTATCCAATCTTGGGCATACATGATTTATGACTCCAATCCCTCAACATGGGCTAAAACATAGTTCTTTTTTATAAAGTTTTATGCTTTCTTATCCTCAACTTTCTCACTAACCAAACAGAGGTGAAGAAGAAGTGGCTCAATCAGCTTGGATCAGTGACAAGTAGCAGAATCCCACAAATAAATAGCATATTGATATGTCAGATTTTAATAACAAAAATAAAAACAAAGAATATAGAAAATAGAAAAAGAACCTTAAAATGACACCATGAAGTCAAAAAAACAAAAAAAATTTAGATAAAAATGCTAATGTGGAGAATAAAATGAAGCTTGCCTGGGTGGTAACGTTTATCTAATCTTCGAATTCAGGGCAGAATGGAACTCAAGAGAGAACGAAGGAAAGCGTTTGTGCGAAGAAAAACGTGAGGAACAAACAACGAAAGTGTGTAACCAGACAACTGATACAGGGGACAGGAGCAGGGTTCTAGGTTTGTTTGTACTTACTAACCTCTTTAACATTTGACGCACAATCCAAAAATATTCATAAGATTAAATTTAAAATTAATGCAAAGTTAATTTAATATGTGAGTTTTATTTTTAAAAAAAAAATTGGTATTCAAAAAATACTGGTGGGAGCTATCCCCATTTTGGCACCTAATTGTATATGGGGAAATTAGTTTTTCAAGGAGGAGATACTCTAATCAAATTAATTATATATTTTTATGTTAAAAAAATATTTAACTTATATGAGTTTTATATATAATAATATATAATCAATTTATATTATGAACGATACTACATTAATAATGTATTAAAATTAAATTTATTAATATATTAAACTTATTAATTTTTAATATATTATCATTTTTAACATAAGTATGTTTTTGATATCATACACTAGCTTGCTAAAAATATTTCAATGGAATTGCTGTCTAGATCAGTGATGTTGATTTAATTTACTTTTAAGTATATAATATAATCATATCAAATGTCTAATATGAATCACTCAAAGTTAGGGTGTCTTATCATAGTTCAAATCTAATTTAAATGGAATAAAAATCGAAATTTAATTTGAAAAATAAAAAAAATTAATTTAGTTCGGTTTTTTTTTTTTTAAAAAATCGATTAGTTTAGTTCAATTTTTATTTTTTAAAATATATCTAAATTAAATTAAACTAATAGTATAATACATATATATTATCAAAAGTAGTATTATATATAAATTGTTCTATTCTGTCCTATGTTGGTGAGAAGAATTTTCCTTTGAGTTCTAGGAATAAGAGTATGAGACAAGAGAATGTAATTCCTTTTTTTGGGTGTATCTTGTTCTTTGTATAAGGTTCCATGTTGCTAAGACCACCCTTTATGATTAAGGATGATTTCTTGTAGCTGGCATTCTTTAAGGAACATGGCTGTGCTTTTGTCCTCTTATATGTTATTTTGGAATTTCCTAAAAAAAAAACTTCTCATTATAAGGTAAGCCAAGCCATTTCGACCAAAAATCCAAAATCATATTAGGCTCGATATTCTTTATCTGGTATGGTATAATGAAATAATCATGTTCATCATTAATCTAGAACCTAGATTTAATTTTTTTTGTTAATTAATTAAAACTTTTCTACATAATAATTTTCTTGTTTTTACAACAACACGAAAACTTGTCTAGAGGTGGACTAGTTATTCACCAAAGGTATGGCCTGCCCATTTGAATGAGTGTCTGCAACCCTGCATGAAGTTTCTTTCATGTTTTGTAGTAGAAGGTACCTCGTGAACTTTTCAGCCATGCACTATAGCAAACATCTAATTTCACTTTCTATCGAGTTTCTTTTGCTTCATTGCCTGACAGGAAGAAAGACTTCACAAGTACACCCCAATTTTTCAAGTACACACTAGTATTTTATTTTTTTAGGTACACAAAAGTTTAGGTGGATTTGGTACCGGTCATCCTAGCAAGACCAAGGCATGACCCCTTGGTTTAGAGAGCATTTACAAGGAACTTACGAGATCGTATGCCAATGGGGTTCTTACATCGGTAAACACTAGTTTTTATTTAAATATCTTATAGTCACGAATGATGCCACACTACCAAAAAAGAGTGCTTTTTCCACGTGAGAGAATATTGCTACATTTTGTTTAATGGCAAAAGGGTGATGCACTGATGGTTCAATACTACGTTGGATAATAGCTATTAGCTACATATAAGAAAGGGAGTCAGATATAGAGCAAGTAACAGTTTCAACAAGAATTTGCCTCCTTGGAATAGGAATGGGCTAAAATTCATAAGTGATGTTAAAGATAAATTTTCCACATCATTACTTTTGTCCTAGGATGGTTTGAAAGGCCATGAGTGTATTAACATAGTTCAATGGTTTGGATATTCCAAAAATATTCAATAAACCGAAGAACTTTATGATGACATGAAATGGTTAATAATACATGTTGTGTCTCTTTTTATTGAAAAGTGGGTGATGGGGTGTTTAAGCACAAAAAAGCTTGCTCAGCTATTGGTACGTTTCAATGTTTCATTGTTGGTCGTCCCTTTTTCTAAAGGTGATTATATATAGCTCTCATTCTTCTTCCCATTTTCGTTAGTGTTAGTGCATTACAAAATTGAATACTAACTGGTGTGCGCCTTTCTGCTATCAATTTGGAGAGAATTTTGAACTCTTCAGATGAAAACTAGTGCTGCAAATGTCGATGTCTTGAATGTTGATTCTGCTATTTGGTGCAGAACAGCTGAACACAAGTTGTGGTGGATTGGAGGCTTTCGCCCTTCTGAGCTTTTGCAGGTAATGCTTGTTTGACATTAGGAGAGAAAATGAGCTAAGGAATGAGATATTTATAGATTTATACTGTGTCCAAATATCTTGCTGATTTTCGTTCCATCATTTTGGAAACATTCTTATGTAAATGGTTCTATTTTTTATTGTAAAATCATACCTAACTGGTCCATTGTCACTCACTCATCAATTTCCTCCCAGTTCAATTTCTTGACTAGTGTAAAAAAAAGGGTATACTAAGGGCAATCATTACAATTTATCAAATATATACAACAATTTGACATTTTATTTGAGAAATTCTGTGCTTTGAAAGCAGGTTATTCTGCCTCAACTTCAACATTTATGTTCCCAGCAACAGCTGTCTGATATTCTCAAGTTTCGACAGTCATGTGAACAAGCAGAAGATTCTCTTTCACAAGGCATGGAAAAACTCCAGCAAGTCCATGTTGAAGCAACTGCAGCAGGTGACAAAGGATTACAAGTGATGTATGTCTCCCAACTAGTGAGCTTTTTAAAGCAGGTAATGCATACACTCTTGAAGCCTGTTCTCTACTATGTTAAGATTTATGGCCTAGAAGTCATATGATGTCCATTGTTATCAAGTCAATAGATTCTATTATGAACTCCTGTCTTAAACTTGTAATACTTATTTCAGATTTACTCCTGTTTAGCATCTGCTGCATAATTTGGTGGCAGCTATTGCGCACCCTTCACAGATGATTGAATAGTAAAAACCAAGTTAGGTTGATTTTTCACCTACTTAAGCTTATACTATATATATATATATATATATATGTATATATATTATATATATATAAGAATAGTAAACACTTCTTAAATAACTCTAATTCTTTCAAAATGTTTGATGTACTTAATTATAGGCTTAGTTTGATGTATCTTGATCTGCTTTACAGAAGCAGTTGTAAGAAGCTGGTTTTGAAAGTTTATGAACTATTGTGAGAGGTTGTGTTTCAATTTTGGTACACAAATAATGTGTGATAATTATGTACGGAAGCTAGTTTTGGAGATAATTTGGGCTGCTGGTACTTTATGATGTTAATTTTGGTTTCTTGTTACTACAGGCTGATCATCTTCGCCAGGAATTCTTGCATCAATTTTCTCGTCTCCTTACAATTTCTCAGCAAGCTCAAATCATACTTGCCTTGGGGGTTGAGCGTTCTCAAGATTAGCGAATGATACTATAATATCAATCAATAAATACTGAATCCAATTCAGAATCAATGTATATCCTTTGCTTAAGTTACTAACTTCATATATTTGTAATTTTATACCAAATTTAAGGTTTGCTGTCATTTCCTTCTTTTGAAATTATCTCTCAAGCTTGTGTTGTGTACTTTACTATGTAAGTATATATTTTTTCTTCCAGCTGCAACACCTTTTTTTCTGCATTCGTTCTTGACCATACTAGTAAGAAATCTGCAAGCCCGTTACCCTCCATCAAAAGGTGAACAAAATTGATTGAGTGAATCTTTTTTTTATTTCTTATTTTTTATTTTGCCGTTAAGATGTTTAATGTATAAGATAGCCTAGCAGAAAGGATGAAAAAATTGCACATAACCGTAACAAAGAGATAAAGCTTCAGCAGAATTGGACTCAACAATGAGTATCCTCAATTATCCTTGTTGGTAGCTATGCACATAGAATTAATTGGAAAAGCCAAATACAAAAACCGCACAAGTTGTGCCAGATACACTTCACCCTTCATGTCACCATATAGAACAGCAATAATGTCCATTCGATCCAGCTGTAATGATAAATCAATGTAAAAGGGAAAAAATTGTTCAACAGATCACATAGATAACACCTTTGCCAACTTCAAAGTTTGGAAAAAATCATTTGTGCAATATTTTCTTCTTAATATTCATACATAACTAATGGATTTCGCACTAAGATGTAAATTAAATCAAGCCAGTGCTATATATTACGAATTACTCTGGCATTAAAATATGACGAATAAACGTGGCATGTAAGGTTTTGTTTCAATTAAATAAATGTATATGTAAAAATTAAAATGAAGCCTTTTACTTATAATCTAGAAAGGGTTATCTTTACCTCATTCATGAATCACCTCCAACTCCAAATTTAGGTGCCTTGCCGGAGTTGTTGGTCCTTTACTAATAGAACTTGTTGAGTCAAAAGGATTACGAGGTACCGTTAATTTATCGCCATCTTCTTCCAGCATATGTATGACAGTTTTGATGGATGGACGGTCTGATGGTTGCCATTGAATGCACCAAAGTCCCACAATAGCAATTTTCTTTGCAATTTTAATATCTTCCTCTTCCTCAATGTGTACATGTATATCTCCTCCATCAAGCAAATTGTGCACCCATTCCGGGTACAAAATTTGAAAAGGTCCCTCAATTGCCATCTCTACATTCTTCCTTCCTCCTACCATTTCAAGCAACAACATTCCATAGCTATAAATGTCTGATTTGTAGGACACATTCCCAAAGTTTCTTGAGACAACTTCAGGTGCAATGTATCCCAAGGTTCCCCTGGCTGCAGTCATTGACACTGCACTCTGATTTTTGGAACACAATTTGGCAAGCCCAAAATCAGTAATTTTGGGTGTGAATTTGTCATCTAGCAAGACATTGTGGGGATTGATGTCAAAATGAAGGATCTGTTGATCACAACCTAGGTGAAGATACTCAATGCCTCTAGCAACACCAAGAGCAATTTGGTGTAGCTTCTCCCAGCCAAGGAAAACGTCCTTGCTGTCCGGTGTTGAAATGAAGTTCTGCAGTGACCCTTTTGGGAAGAAATCATAGACTAGAGCACGGTGGAATCCTTGGGCACAGAAGCCAAGCAAGCGAACGACATTGACATGGTGAATTTTGCCCATGGTTCCAACCTCATTGGTGAAATCTTTCCCTTCACCCTCTGTGCTGTTGAGTATCTTCACAGCAACCATAATTTCTGAGGAGAGGATGCCTTTGAACACTGCACCATGGGCTCCTTCACCTAACTTCTCCTTGAAACCATTTGTGATCCTCTTAATATCGGCGTAAGAGAATCTAGTAGGCTTGAGAGCCTTGTAATCCTCCAAGAACTTCTCGATCCTTGCTCGATCTTCTCCTTTCATTCTGAAATAGTGACATATTTTAAAGGAAGCAGCGACCACCAGCAGCAGCAGAATTGAACCAACAGCAATGCCTATATACACATGCAGCAGGATGCAACATTAATATAATGAATTTAATATGAATGCACTATCAGTCTAAAAATATTCTACATGGATATTCAATCATGTATTGCTATATCAGCAATAATACTTGACTCTCACATCCACTATCTCAAAAATCTCACGTATAGTTGCATATGATTGAATGCTAGTATAAAAATATTTTACATTCTCAGTCTATCAAAACTAACATCTAATATAATTTTACTCGAATTCTGTAGTGGGAGTGAAATCAACTTAGGAACAAGACTACATATGATTAATTGGTTTCACCTGTAGCACCTAAGAGCACCTCATAGACTGGCATATGATGTCCCTCAAAGCATTCAACTTCGCCTTCAGTGCCATTGCTCTTGAGTTTGCATTGCTTGCCATTTGTTTCACACTCACTACAATTGGGTTTCGACCACCAGAATTCCAAAAGATTGAACTGCAGGCTCTCTGCATCACCGAAGGTTGAGGAAATGTCAAACATCTTGGTGCAGGATACGAGGTTGGAACTGAGGAGTGTTTCCTCGTCGTAAGCAGCATAAATGGGGCAGGAGAATTGATATTGCGCATCGGGTGAGCAATTGAAGAAAGATATGTCATATAGTTGCGTCTGATCATTTCCAAATAGAAAAGGAGCAATTGAAGTGTTGATTAGTTTGAGAAACTGGCTGGGAAGGCAATTTCCTGGGTCAGAGACTGCGAAATAGTTGGGTTCATATTCTATACGAATGACATGGAATTTAATTGGAACAGGAACAGTAGAAATCTCAAACAACGTATCATGATTATTACAAGTTAGATCAAAGCCAGGATAACCACAGTGTGCGGGCTCCTTGTCTTTAAGACGAAATGGAAACCGAATTGAGGGGCCATGAGGTCCACACTTGTGTCTGCCACACCCATCTTGGTTGTGGCACGCCCCCATGTTGCTAAGCAGAAGCAATACCATGCTAAACAATAAAATGGAATAACCAATCATCGTGACTAATGGGAGATGCCCTTTGAGGATGCAACAGAGCTCAAGTTCGCACACAAGTTTTCTGGTATAAATCGAGATAAATTATTTTGGTGGTTACTAGTTAGATATACAAGTTAGAAGGAATATTATAGAAATTTTTGGGTAGACTAAAAGTCATTCATGCTAGTGACAAACTAAGCAATAGAATTTGTGAGAGTCAAGCATGAAATAACCTGGCTGTTGCTGCTGCTGCTGCATCAGCAACAGCCTCTGCCGGCCAGCTGCAGAAATTTTATTTTAAAATGCTTTGCTATCGAGGAAATTTTCTAAAAGGCCTTAGATTACGAGATAAGTTGACAATTGATTCTGAATTATTGGAGAATTAATCTTGCAAAGATAGATTATTACCTACTACACAATTGAATAGACTCCGGGTATGTTCAACTATCTTTTTTTTTTTTTTTTGAAAAAAAATTATAAGTTCGGTCCATTTAAATTACATATAAATTACTTTTCGTTGAACAAGGAAACCGCGTGATTACGTATTGTGGTTTGCCTCTCTACTTCAGTGCACTTTCTTTGAGTCATGGAGAATTTTTGCGAAAAAAAAAAAAAACAGAGTGGATTTAAGGAGCTTCTTTCCATGTATTTGCAATTGAAATGCAATTCAATAGACTCTAGGTACGTTCAGCTATTTTTTCCAAGAAAAATTTATTAGTTCGGTCTATGTAATTTCGTTGAACAGGGAAATGATCTTTTTTGTGAATGAAGGAAACAAACAAGTCAAACACAAAACTAAATACGAATGGAGACAACACCAGTAGCGTCAGCCGCTAGCAGGTCATGAAACCGCGTGATTACGTATTTTGGTTTGCCTCTTTGCTTCTGCGCACTTTCTTTGAGTCATGGAGAATTTTTGTGGAAAAAAAAAATAGAGTGGATTTAAGGAGCTTCTTTCCATGTACTTGCAATTGAAATGCAGTTGAATAGACTCCGGGTATGTTCAACTACTTTTTCAAAGAAAAATATATTAGTTCGGTCCATGTAATTTCGTTGAACAGGGAAATGATCTTTTTGGTGAATGAAGGAAACAAACAAGTCAAACACAAAACTAAATACGAATGGAGACAACACCAGTAGCGTCAGCTGCTAGCAGGTCATGAAACCGCGTGATTACGTATTCTGGTTTGCCTCTTTGCTTCTGCGCACTTTCTTTGAACCATAGAGGATTATAAAAAAAAAAAAAAAAGAGTCGATTTAAGGAGCTTCTTTTCATGTATTTGCAATTGCAAATGTCAATGAAGATGGTTTCAACGTCCATCTACTCCGCAGCGAAATTATGGGTAGCTCTTCTGATCTTGATTACAGTGGCCCAGCAAGGTTGGGCTGCTATTGCTAGACAGACCCAGACATGCGTTTCATCATGCGGCAAAATTACCAACATAACCCATCCCTTCAGATTGAAAGGCGACCCACCCAACTGCGGCGACAGCAGGTACGAACTCGAATGCGTGAACGACGACGTCGCATTGCTACGCTTGTCGTACGCAGCAGAGTACCGCGTGCAAGCCATCAATTACAACAACTACACAGTCAGGCTGGTGGATCCCAACATTGAAGAGGCCAATTGCTCCTCCATCCCTCGCTACTTCTTATACAAGTTCAATTTCAGCGATGTCCTCGACTACATGCCCCGCGTTGCTTCTACCCATCGAGACGTGGACCTGTATCATGCCACCCAAATGCAGGACCCGAACGAGGAGGACTTTGTGCCTCTATTTGAGCATATAATGTACATGAGATGTGAGAGTCCTGTGAGGGACAGCAACACTTCCACTTCCACTTCCACTTCCACCTGCTTGGATTTGCATACGTACGTTGTCGCTGAGGACTTGAAAGCCACGGGATGGAGATGGAAGCCAGGTTGCCACGTCAAGCTGATTGCTGCCACGTCTGGCTTGTTTCAGCTCCAACAGAATCGCTACTTGGGTTGGGATATGAGCAGGTATTCCAGCAATTGGGATCCGACACCCGATGTTTCGTACGGTGATGTTCACAGGGCGCTGGCTTACGGATTTGAGCTGTCGTGGTTGCATGCTACTTGTCGTGACCGCGGGTGTGGATCCAGACCTTGCTACTTCAGCCACACCACTCAAAAGGTTCTCTGTTACTCCATCTGTTCCTACCCATTGCGATACCGTTCACTCCGCCACTGCGGTAAGATAATTTATATTCGGATTCTGATATTTTCAACTTTTTCAGTTTTTTATTCACTTAAATTTTTTTAAATAGATTATGTATTTTTAAAAAAATTATTCAAAGTATTTGAGTCAAATAATAATTACTTTAAAAATAGCACATTTGATGATGTAATTGATTGATTGTTAATGAAATAAAAAATTATATTACTATTAATTTTAAAAAAAATATTTTTGATATATTGTCAATATAAAATTATTATTATTATTATTATTATCGAATAAATTATTAACATTAACACTAATTTGTAATACTTATTTTAAAAATAAGAGTTACATAATTTTTTTAATATTTTTAGACTATAATATGTGTGATAATGAATGTTAATAATATATTTTTTGTGTTAATTAATTGAAATAAAAGTAAAATGTTAGTTTTATATCAAATTTTATATTTTAAAAAATTATTAAACAAGATTCAAATAATCTTAATAAATATAGTCTCATTTATATTAGATACCAATTTTTGAAAATTTACAAAGATATGAATAATCTTAATAATATTAAATAAAGAATAATTAAAATAACAATAAACATATTGAAGAACATGTTGACATTAAGTACTTTGTAAATTAGTAATTTAGTAAATTTATATATATTTTGATGAATAAATATTGAAACATTTTTTAGAAAATACTATAATTGATTGATTGCTAATGAAATGAAAAAAATTATATTAATAATAATTTAAAGAATTTAATTTTGATACATTGTTAATATAAAAAAGTTTTGTGCATAATTCAATCAATATATTGCCATATTATCAAAAATATTTAACTAAGTCATCTATTATTTTAAAAATTTTATAAATAAGAATAAGTGATTAAATGATAATATAAATTTTTTTTATACTCATAATGTATCAAATTTGTCTCAAATTTAAAATTAAATTCATATTATTTATTAATTCTTTTCTCTTATGTTTTAGGGATTTGGAGCCGAATTCGCAGTTACATTATAGGTATGTACAAAATTTCTTTCATATATATTTTTTCATAATTATCTATGGGGCAGTTGGGTGAGTAGGATTTGAAGAAAAAGTAAAATACATTTTAACATATTTGAAATATCAAGAAATAGCATTCTACTTCACTTGTTTATAAAATATATATTTCATCCCAATTCTCTAAAAGTAAGGTTGAATATTTTTAGAATGAAAAAAAGCACTTTTTTAAAAAAAAATCCCTAAAAAAAGTGCTTTTAGAAAAAAAAATACTTATAAAAGATGGTTAATTTACCATTGTTTAAAAAATTAGCAATACCCAATTTCTAAAAAATCTAGAAATAAAAGTAATTTTTAATAAAACGCTTACTTGATAAAGATTTTAGAATAAAGTGCTTCTTCACAATTAGAAGTAGAATAGAAGCAAAACAATATTTTTGCATTTATATATATAGAATTGTGCAAGTAACTTTTTTTTAATTAAAATTAGAAGTTATTAAACTATTTGAATGTAATAAATAAAGAAGTAATTTTTTATGATAAAATTATAATTAAAGGCATAGGAAAAGAGAAAAAGTAAGAATAACAGTAAAATGGGAGTGATATTTTTTGGAAAAAAAATTTAAAGGCAAAATCATAATAGAATAAAAATATAATACTTCCTAAATTTAAAAAACAAAATTATCTCTCTTCAAGTGTATTTTATTCTTGAAGAAATCTAGTGTTGTCCGAGATGCAGCTCTCAATGAGTTGTTGTTACATAATTCTTTTAGAATAAATTTTCAATTTGGTTCCTAAAACTTTTATATCTAAAATTAGGAAATTAACGATTTAATATCGAAAGTTGCAAAAAATTAATTTAAAAACTAACTTGAATCATATTTTGTAACTTCAATTATTAAAACATTAATTTCTTAATTTTAGGACTAAAGTGAAGTAAATATACAACTTCAAGAACTAAAATAAATATTTACTAACTTGGTTTATTAGACTAAATTTGATAAATTATAAGTGTAAAAAAGTTTTCATAAAAGAGTTTTACACACATGTGAGTCTTTTAAGATGGTAGATGTGAGAATCAAATACTTTTATACAATGATGTTTATATGGCTTTAGATTTTATTTTTTTAATATTATTAAAAATATATTCTACTATATATAAGAAATTATTTTTTAGTTACAATTTGTTATTTTTACATTATAATAACAATAGTATTTATTACTATTATGGTTATTATTTTTTAATTACTAATTCAATAAATTCAAAATAAAAACTATATTTTTAAATATTATTACAATTTGTTATTCTTGTATATATTTTTGAGTATTAATCAATACTACATGCTTACTTTTTAACTTTTATTTTTTTTAATATTATTAAAAATATATTCTAATATATATAAGAAATTGTTTTTTAGTTACAATTTGTTATTCTTACATTACAATAACAATAATATTTATTACTATTATGGTTATTATTTTTTATTACTAATTCAATAAATTCAAAATAAAAACTATATTTTTTAATTTTGTTACAATTTGTTATCATTTATATATTTTTGAGTATTAATCAATACTACATGTTTAATTTTTAACTTTTATTTTTTTAATATTATTAAATATATATTCTACTATATATAAGAAATTGTTTTTTAGTTACAATTTGTTATTCTTACATTATAATAACAATAATATTTATTACTATTATGGTTATTATTTTAACTACTAATTCAATAAATTCAAAATGAAAACTATATTTTTTAATATTATTACAATTTATTATTCTTCTACATATATTTTTGAGTATTAATCGATACTACATGTTTAATTTTTAACTTTTATTTTTTAAATATTATTAAATATATATTCTACTATATATAAAAAATTGTTTTTTAGTTACAATTTGTTATTCTTACATTATAATAACAATAATATTTTTTACTATTATGGTTATTATTTTTAATTACTAATTCAATAAATTCAAAATAAAAACTATATTTTATTATTATTTAAATATTTAAACAATAAATAAAAGAAAACAGTAACCTTCTAGTCATTAAATGAAAATTAAAGATACAAAATCTATTAAATTTTTTAATTATTCAATTATAGTTCTATCTGAATATTTTAAATTTTTTACTTTAAAAATAATCTTTATTGTATTTAGTTATCTTGAAAATAAAAAAATATAAAACAAATAAGCAGGCACATACAATGACTATCTACTTGTTAAAAATTATAATAAAAAGAGTATTCAAGTTAATTATAACTATATAATATGAAGTCAAGAAGTATTTAAACTTAATTTAAAGATAACTATTCTCATAAAAAATTAAACATAACTATAATTAAATATAAAAATATTTATAATGTATATTTTTATATTTATTTTAGAACTTTTGAAAGATTTTTTATTTCATTGACAATTAACAATTTCTTATATTTCTTAAAATTAAATATGCAATGTTATATTTAAATAATCACTTAATGAGCTATTATATTCAAACGCATTATTTGAGAATAATTAGAGTAAATTACACTCTTTCCCCTAATAGATTCCTTTATTACACGACACCTCTCTAATCTATTTCGAAATTTACATTTTCTTCCCTTGAAAAATGAAAATATGTTACACTTTAAACCATTTTTATATTTTCCATTAGATCTCTATTAAACTTTGTTATTTTATGTTTATTACTTTTTTAAAAAACCAAATAGCCTTATTGAATTTTTTTTAACGAAATAAAAGATATATGACTAATAATATAAAGACACTAATATATTTATATTAATCTTTTTTTGTTAAAATTTCTTTTGTTATTATTATTATTATTATTATAGAATAAATTATTAATATTAATAATAACTTGCAATAATTATTTAAAAAATAAGATTTACATAATTTTAGACTATAATATGTGTGATAACGAATGTTGATATATGAATTTTAATAGTATATTTTTTTGTATTAATTAATAGAAATAAAAGTAAAATGTCAACTTTATATCAAATTTTACATTTTATAAAAGTATTAAACAAGATCTAAATAATCTTAATAAATATAGTGTCATTTATATTAGCATACCAATTTTAAAAAATTTACAAAGATATGAAATAATCATAATAATATTAAATAAAGAATAGTTAAAATAATAATAAACATATTGAAGAACATGTTGACGCTAAGTACGTTGTAAATTGGTAATTTAGTAGATTTACATACATATTTAAACTTCTTTTAGGGAATAATGTGTATATTTTAAAAATAAAAAGAAATGTTATGTAATAAATGCATCCATCGAAAAAAAAGTGTTTTAATATACTCAAATTATTATAAAGATATTTTCAATTGAAATTACGTTCAAATTAGGCCTTTTGTTCTTGTACCTTTTTTTTTTTTTTTTGTGGTCAGTTAAATGAGTGGACAGTGAAGTTTGTTAAATGCTACTTTTTATTCATCATCTTCATTTTCTTTTCCTTTTATCTTTTTTTACTCGTTGTCCTGAGTGCATAACTACATCTAAATTGTGAATTAATTTGACGTTTGCCTTTTTTTTTTTTTTTCCAAATTCCATTTTCAGATTATCTGTATCCCTTTTTATACGGTAAGATCCCAATCCTTTCTTCTTCTTCTTCTTCTTCTTTTCCCTTTTTTGGTTCCCACTTTTCATCATAGTCCTCTGTTTTCGTTTCTTTTCAGTAAGACATATTTTCATGGTTAGATAAGTTATAATAGTTTAACTTGGACCATTTAGTTGACGCGATAGCTTACGACTCTTGCTATACCTTTACAGGAATGTATAGTCTAATAAGGTTTCATAATAAAAATGATATCTGGGACGAAAATTGGAACCATTTTAATACAGCAATGGGAGGATGGTATGCTCTACTATCATTTATGGCGGCTAGGGTTCTGTTTGGGGTTACATTGGTAGTTGTGCTATTGATCTATAAATGGCGAAGAAGACATTTATCGACATACGTGAACATTGAGAGCTTTTTGCAAGGTAATAACCTCATGCCCATTCGGTACTCCTATAAAGAAATTAAGAAGATGACCAAAAATTTCAAGGTCAAGTTGGGCCAAGGTGGCTTCGGCTCTGTATATAAGGGAAAACTATGCAGTGGCCCTCATGTAGCAATAAAGATATTGGAAAAGTCCAAAGCTAATGGACAGGAATTTATTAATGAGGTGGCAACCATAGGAAGAATACATCATATGAATGTAGTTCGACTTATTGGATTTTGTGTTGAAGGATCAAAGCATGCTCTTGTGTATGATTTCATGCCTAATGGTTCGCTTGATAAATATCTTTTCTCGAAAGAAGGAAATATTTCGTTAAGTTATGAGAAAATATATGAGATATCTCTAGGTGTAGCTGGTGGGATTTCTTATCTTCATCACGGTTGTGATATGCAAATTTTACATTTTGATATCAAGCCCCATAATATTCTTCTTGATGAAAACTTCATTCCTAAGGTTTCTGATTTTGGACTAGCAAAATTGTATCCCATAGACCATAGCATTGTCACTTTGAGTGATAAAAGAGGAACAATTGGATACATCGCTCCTGAATTGTTTTATAATAACCTTGGGGGAATCTCTTACAAAGCTGATGTTTATAGCTTTGGAATGTTGTTGATGGAAATGGCAGGTAGACGAAAGAATTTGAACCCACGAGCTGAAAAGTCTAGTCAAATATTCTTTCCAACTTGGGTTTATGATCAATTTAGCAAAGACAAAGAAAATGAATTGGATACCGGCACGGAAGATGAAAAGAATATAGCAAAGAAGATGGTCATGGTTGCACTGTGGTGCATACAACTCAAGCCTTTTGATCGTCCTTCAATGAAGCGTGTAGTAGAGATGCTTGAAGGAGAACTTGAAAAACTAACAATGCCTCCAAAGCCTTTGTTGTATCCAAATGAAACACCTAGTGATGAAAGCCTGAATTATGAACAACAAACATCAGATCAATCAACAAATGCCACAAGTGAGTTTGGTGAAACTATCCCCTGTAATATTATATTGGAGAATAGCTTATCTGGTTAGAGAAGTTACCTTAATTAAGGAGTTAAGTACTTTGATTCATCATTGTTGTAAAGTTTAGAAAATTTGGTTACTCGTTGCATTATAATTCCAGCTATTATATTGTGACAGACTAATTTTTCTTTGTTATTTTTTAGTACTTAAATGTTACTCTCCTAAATTATATTTTCTTATTTTTTTTCTTGTAATTAATTTGTTAAGTAAATATTAGAGTGTATTTAATTTTTTTCAGAAAAAAATGTACGCTACCCATAAATCTCATCCGTAAAAGTTCTTCCCCATTTTTAATCTGATACCAAACTTACCCTAAGTAGAAGACTCTTTCATGAATCCCAATAAAAAGGAGTCCAAAATTCAAAAAGGAATGTTAGGATAGACAAATGAAATCTTGAGTAGGACGATGACAAATGTGATGAGCTTCAAGATTTCTTTAGTGTTAGTATTTTTTTTTTATAATTGAAAAAATGCTCAAAACTCTCCACAAGGGAGAGGAGTAGAGCAACAACAAAACCAAGGAATAAAGCAAAAAACAGGCAAAACAAAATGGGCAATAACCAAATCACAAAACGCTTAAATAACCAACAAAAGCACACAGAAGAAAACACCCCAAGAAAAAACCAACTCCAGAGAAATAGCAACACCAACAGCACTACACAAGCATAGCACCAACAGCCACCAAAAAGGAACTGAAGAGCAGACCAAAAGAACTAGCTACGAAGAATAAGAAAGCACCCAAACACCAAAACAACACCACCCCAAACCAAACCAGGGCCAAAGCACCAAAACAAACACAAAAACACCCAAATTTATTGTTAGTATAAAAGTTCTTTTAAAGAAATAGAATAAAAAAAGGTCAAATTTTATTTTTTTTAAGGAGTAAATAAGAAATTGTTTTTACTTCTACTTCTCATTATTTTCATAAAAGTATATTCTTAAAAGCTTATCTACTAAACACATCTTTGTGGAGGATATAATTTGTAGATGAAAATAAAAAAACCCTTATCCAAAAGTCAATGTATATATGTAAGTGAGTTAATTCTTATGGTAGTATCTATTGACTCCCCCCCCTCTCTCTCTCTCTCTCTCTCTCTCTCTCTCTATATATATATATATATGTATATTTGTGTGTGTTAATAGTTTTTTATACAATATTTTAATTATATAGGTAAGTATCATAAACCTCCTTGAGGTTTTTCAAAATGGCATTTAATCCCATTCTTGATTAAAAATTGCACTTTACTCCCTTATGAGAATATTCTAACGAAATATTTTAATAAAATATTCTTACTTATTTAATCATAGTTAACTCAAAATAATTAAAAAAAAAAACTTAACCAATCTTAATTCAAATAGTTTCATTCTTCGATCGCTATTTATCCTTACTAGTCTTTATTATATCTCTTATTAAAGACTCGTAAGCCATAAGGTGAAATTCTTCTATTTTACAATTTTCTCTATATTCTTATTGTTTAAAATATGTTAAAATATGGAATTCCAACTAGTTGTATAGATAATTTACTCTCTCACAAAAAAAAAAAAAAGATAATCCTCTCATTCCCTCTCTCTATTTTTAATTTTTTTCAAAACTAAACTAAACTTTCAAAATTTACTATATCGATATCATAATTTTTCAATTTTTTCAATCAAATCATGAATATTAAAATTTCTCTCCAAAGATTATTTGTATTATAAAAATTATTTTAGCCTTGTTTATATGTTAAAATCATGAAATGTATCATTTTTATTTAAGAAATTTTAGAACATTAGAAAACTATCTTCTAAGGTGTTCAACAATCATTCATTGAATCTCCTATTTTTTTAACAAATTTCATGTATTTGAAAGGTAAAAAAATTTAGAAAATAAAAGGCATGTAAATTGTTTTTTCAAAAATAGAAAGAGATTACTAAAAAAATGAGAGTATAAAGAAATTTAAAATAGAAGAGTTTCACCTTATTTCTTGTGATAATAGCTAGTGAGGGTAAGTGGTGATTGAAGAATAAGACTACGTGAGTTAAGGTTGGTTAAGTTATTTATTTTTTTAGTTTTTTAAACATTTTGGATTAATTATAATTAAATAAGTGAAAATATTCTGTTAGAATATTATCATAATAGGTGGATTGCAATTTTCAACGAAGAATGGAGTTAAGTGCTATTTTGAGAAATCTCAAGTGAGATTTGTGCTATTTAACCTAATTATATATTACCACATTAATTACATAAAATTAACATTTATACATACAATGAAATATATCTCTGTATATTAATTAATTTTGATATACACTGGTAGTATAAAGAGTTTTATACTATTATTTAATTATATGTTGATATATATATATGTGACTTTTATTTAATTTTTGTAAGAGAAGTAAAAAAAAGAAGGCAAAGACAAGTTCGCAAGAATAAAAAATTTGTTTCACGGCCTGGATAATCTCCGATGAAAGAAAGATATAGGGCGGATCTCATATTTGTCTCGGTCACTCGAAATGGCTTCAAAGCTACATATCACAACTCTTTTCCAATTCGTGGATTATATGTAGAGTTATTATTATTATTATTCAATTAATCGACTAATGGTAATGAAAAATGCAAGTTATACAATTTTTTTGCTTTTCAGAAAAATTAAAGTATAGATATATAAAGCCCACTAGAGCTGGCTTACTGAATTGATAATTGATCTTGCCCTGATATTTTATTATGATTTTTTGAGTTTAATTCTATCAATTGAGTAATGATACTATTTTTGAGAAGTACTGCTTAAAATCCATTTCCATCCAACCTGTAGTATCCCTTTGATTTGCCACAAACGATGATTCGAAGATGTGAATAAAAGAGGTTAAAGAAACATTAAAGGATGAGTTGTAGCACTGAAATATAAATTGCAATTTGCAAGGACACTATGCAAGTGTCCTGTGTCCTTTTGCTTTTGGGATCTTACACAGCAAGAGTGATATGTAAATTGAGGAAAAAATCAAAAAAAGCAGCTACTAGCTAGTACTACGTTCGAACATAGGTGGACTATGTTTGTGAGGCCGGCCCGGCACACTCTACATCAACCTCACAATCCAATTTCCAACTGTAACATGAACATGTCTAGTGTCCACCTTGGATTTTCAGAATCTTGTAGATGTCGCTGTGACTGTCCGGTGTCCACCAAAAAAATCTTTCATATCATATTACAAATTCCAATTCCAAAACCCCATCATTGTTTGTACCTTCAAATTTTTCACCCCTTTAAAAGGTTTTTCAACTGGCTTTCGAAACACTGCAAGTTCTCTCTCTCTCTCATATCCTGTTTGATAACCCCGTCACATTTACTCAATCCCTCGCTCCCATTTTGCTAAAAAATGGCATAGACTTTTTGGTTCCATCCCATAATATCATTGCCATCGGTTTCCACATCTCTTTCTTGTTGGTCTGAATAGCTAGTATTAAGACTTTATTAACTAATCTGGTTGGAGCCGAATTCTACGTTCCTTTCTTAGTGCCTTGGTTTTAAAGGTTACTTCACAGCCAATGGTGGTGGTGAAGATGATGAGATGGCCTCCATGGCCACCTCTATGTTCTAGGAAGTTTGAAGCAGTTGTCATTGTCCACAAGCTTGAAGGCACAACAAGTATGGTGAAGCCTGACGAGGAGGTGAGGTCCTTGGTGGTTGAGATCAAGTGGAAGGGCCAGAAGGGTGTGTCCTTGAGGTCCCTCAGGCGCTCCATGAAGAGAAATTTCACCAGAGTGGTGGGTTTTGCAGGTGAAGGGGTGGTTGAATGGAACCAGGAGCTTAGAAATGTGTGCACCCTCACTGGGTTCAAGGACAACATGTTTTATCCATGGGAAGTCAAGTTCACTGTCTCCAATGTGAGTCTCTATAAATTTATCACAATATCAATTCTATTATCTGTTTTGATTTTCCATTATAATATTAGTTCACTGTTTTGTTTTCTTTTTTTTTTTTTTTCTGTTTTTCACATTGAACTTCAAAGTAGCGCTGGATATCGAAATTTCTTCATTATTGAAGATATGCACTATAGTACCAAAAAGAAAAAGACATCCTTGAAGTTTTCGAGGTGAACATTTTCAATTGTATTGGGTAAAGAACAAGAAGGCTCAGAAAGATATAATTATGACATAGTTAGATGGAGATGTTAATTAATAGAATTTTCTTGGTATGGAAGTTTCCAGATTACCTCTTCTTGTCAATTAATTTATCTCACATGTGGATCACTTTCTTAAAATAGTATCATGGAGATAGAGATTTCTGTGTTTGGAACTTCAGTGATCTGCTTATCATCGTTCCTTTGAAATTCACTGTTTTGAGTTTGGACTTATTGAAATTACCACCACAGTGGGACATGTAGCAAAGACTCCTAACATTTATTTGAAACCAAAGAAACTTTATTGTTTAGCACACTATAATACTATTTGTTTGTTTTGAATTTCTTTTTTCAGAGGAAAAGAAGTATCTTTAGTTTATTACCTGTATGGGTTCATGCACATGTATGTTTGACTAGGATTTTACAACATTTGCACTAAGAGTTGTGTTCATGCTGGAATTTTATTTTGATAGTGAGTAACTGAGGTTCAACCTTTGTTTTTTTTTCTTGCTCTTATGATAGGTTGATTTTTTCTTTTGTGCTGAATTAGGTATCTAACAAAGGGCCCAAAACAATGGCCTCTGTAGCTGGAGTTACATCAATAAACTTAGCCAAATATGTGCCTGCAGCTGTGGATAAAGAGACTAAAATAGTAGTTCCTTTGAATGTCCCTGACACCAATGATACTAGTCTCTCACTTTGTGTAAGTTCCTATTTATTCGTTCCTTTTCTTTCCACGTCATTTAATTACCTTTGAGAATGATAAGAATATGATAATGATTCAAAAAGAGAACATATGTATGGGATTATTCATTTTGCCTTGTGGTGTTTCACACTGCATCAAAATTCACTCGTGTTACAGTTATCTCTTACTTTACGGAAACTGGAGACCCTTCAAGAGTATTTGGATGCCGTGCAACGATCAACGGTGTGTGTTCCTTCATCACCCTCTTCTCCAGAAGCTCCCTCGATGAACAAAAGTGAATTTTCTACACTTAAAACAAGTCTGAGAAGGGTAAAAATCTTTACTGATTATGTATCAACTAGAAGAGCAAAGAAGGCAAGTTCAAAGGATGAAGGCAGTGATGGCAGGAGCTCCAGTAGAAGCGAAGATTCCGAGTATAGGGATGCATCTGACACGGATTCAGTAGACAATGATGTTGCAATTGAATCAGAGGAGAATAAGGAGGTTCCTTATGTGAGACGTTCGTTGAGTTATGGAACACTGTCCTCTTTAAACTATGTAGGAGGATCACCTTATACAAGTCCATTTTTCAATGGTGAAGATCAGTGTTGGGTCTACTTCAGCACCCAAAAGTATGATTTTGGGGGAGTACATGTTGAGAATTACAATACACATGATCATATAGAGCATCACAGTTCAAAAAACCGAATCCTTCCTTGGAGGAAGAGGAAACTGAACTTCAGATCTCTCAAGGCCAAAGGGGAGCTACTTCTGAAAAGGCATTATGGAGAAGAGGGTGGAGATGATATTGATTATGATCGTAGGCAACTAAGCTCTTCTGATGATTACACTTGTGTGAAGGTATGTGTCATATGCACAGTTTGACACTGTTCCAAAACTATTGTTTCCATGGTTACTTTTAGTCCTCTGTATTAGAGCAACCTTTGAAGATCATTTTTAGTGTGCATGTTTTCTGCAGTGGCATAAAACAGAAAAAACTACCACCACTAGGCAATCATTTGTATCCGAATTCGAGGAGAACAGTTTTACAGTAGGCAGTTGGGAGTGCAAGGAAGTCACTAGCCGCGATGGACGGATGAAGCTCCACACCCAAGTCTTTTTTGCTTCCATTGATCAGAGGAGTGAGCGTGTTGCTGGGGGGGGTGCATGTGCAGTCCTGGTTGCCATGATTGCTGATTGGTTAAAAGTGAACCAAGTTGAGATTCCCATCAAGTGTGAATTTGATACCCTGATTAAAGATGGATCATCAGAATGGAGAATTCTATGTGAGGACAAGAACTACATGAAGATGTTTCCTGATAAACACTTTGATCTTGATACTGTTCTGCAAGCCAAAATCCATTCAATATCTGTACTCCCTGAAAAGTCCTTTGTCGGATTTTTCATTCCAGAAGAACTTGAGGGTGGTGGTTTTGATTTCCTTCAAGGTGCAATGTCATTTGATAGAATGTGGGAAGAAATAAGCAATTCTGCATCAGAATTACACGTGGGTGGTGAGCCTTTGGTGTACATAGTAGGTTGGAATGACCATTTTTTTGTCCTAAAGGTTGAGCAAGATGCATACTACATTATTGAAACTTTAGGGGAGAGACTATATGAGGGATGCAATAAAGCCTACATTTTGAAATTTGATGCTGGCACAACAATTGAGAAACTGCCTAATCAAAATCAAGTGGTGGATGAGAAACATGTGAGTGTCACATTGCAGATAAATGATTCAAAGGAAAATGTAGTTGAAGGCAGTGATAAAAGGGAGGAGATTGTATGCAGAGGGAAGGATTCATGCAAAGAATATATCAAAAGCTTCTTGGCTGCCATCCCTGTCAGGGAACTACAGGTTGAGGTCAAGAAAGGCTTGAAAGCATCAAAGCCTCTTCACCGCCGGTTACAAATTGAATTCTACTACACCCAACTCAAGCAACCCATGATGCAATATTCAACACAAGAAGCAACAACAATAGATGATACATCAAGAATGGCAGCGGTATGGGAAGTTTCTTAGTGCAATTCCAGAGAGTTTCATAGTTTGTAATTATTGTTTTTCCCTTGAGTTTGTTTTGCACAAATTAGTATTAGAAATCCAATTGAGTTGCTTAAGCTGAGCTGAAATTCAGTTTTTTGAATTTTCATGGCTTGGTCTTCTAATCAATAATGTTGTTGATCATGTTAAGTACTTTAATTTGGAATTTAACACCAATTGTCTAACAGATCACATTTCATTTTGATGAGTATGTAATCCTTTCAATGTACAGTTGTTTCCAACTGAGAGGGACTAAAAGATATTAAATGACATAATATCACTAAGAGCCAAGCAAGTTTGGGGAAAGGTGCAGGTGGAGATGAGTAGAAGTGTGTATACTTTTTTCTAGTGCTGAAATGCCTTCATTGTTCATTTTTTCCTAGTATAATATATTCAAATTCTATATAAATAAGAGAGCTGTTATTTGGGCATAGTAATATTGACATAGCCATGACATTCACCAAAGATGTAACGATCTGGGCACTATCTCTGAGAGAGGCTAGGTAAAATAGACATATCTATGAAGATGCAGACTACCTTCACCTAAATAGAAAAAACCTTATAAAGCTTCAATGTTCTCTAGAATTGGCTTTAAGCTTTTCCTGCACAACCTAGTGCAGGCAAAGAAGGCCTCCTTCTGGTGGGCTCGAGCCAATAGTGAGATACTAGTCTGGAAGAGTTAGAATTTTGACCTTAAGGTAGGACCTACGAGCCAAGGGATCGTATCAAGTAGACAATTTCTATGGGATGTAAACCTCCCAAAAGGTAAACAGGTGTGCTTAAATAATGAGTACAATGACATAGTACTCTTGAACTCTTGACTTATGTATTACCGTTGACAAGTGATATAAATCCTAAATTTTAATACAAATAGGCTCCATATTCAGATTAATATGCATTGTGTATTCAATCTTTATGCCAATGGACATTGGTGTTGACACAAAAACCTAAACAAATATATTTGTGTATGCTTAGTTTTAAATAATTTTTGCTGAAAAAATTTAGAATTTTGTTAACATGTTTCCTCATTAAGTGTTTTTTTTTTAAATATTTAATATTTTTTATAATTTAGATAGATAATAAATATTTTTTTTAGCTTATGCCCTAAAGAGATATGTTGGAAAAAAATTAAATTATATTATTTTTAAAATTGTAAAATTTTAATTTAATTTAAATACAAAATAAATTAATTGAAATTTATTGCTGAAGTTGCTATGAAAAACATTTTTAGGGAACAAAAATATGGAAAGAACAAATTAAAATCATGAAGGTGGTGAAAAGAACGGTAGGAAAGGGAAAAAATTTATTAATCTCAACCATTTATTTAATTTTTAATTTGATAGCCAAAAATTGATGGTTCATCAATGGACAAGAACATAAAGAGTACATGTTAAAACTAGCTGACAAAACCGGTCCTGTAAGTTTTTTTTTTGGGTCAAAAGGTCGTGTAATTAATAGTTGAGAAGGCTCTATTAATTAGTGTACCTAGCAACCATCCTATTTTAAAATTTCATTTACATATATTAAATAGTTCTTGGATATTATATAAATTACAACTCATATTATTATGAGTGGAATTTTGAATGAGGAGGATATTTTTGTTGATTCTTAGGAGAATATATTGACACTCCTGTTACTAATACTAATGTACAACATTAGGCCCACATTCTTCTTGGGCGCAGGATGTTTGAATAGTGCAGACTGATTTGTTATGATATATACCATTTGGTGAGTTTCTTTGATAGTTATGATATTCATATTGTGTGATTTGTATATCTCACAATAGTTGATGCTTCAAACTATATCGAAAGGGTATACTTGGGATTGGTGACCTATTTAGCACTGACATCTCGAGTTATGGCTGTGTCCGTGTCCGTGTCCAAGACGGATATGACACGGTCTAGTTTTGGAGCATTCTACAAAAATGTACTCATTTGTGTGAAATGCTATCTAGAGAAGTGAAAGTGGTGGGACACACAAAAATACACTCAGAAATGTCGAATGTTATGCAGAGAAGCAGGAAATTAGTGTGGATCCAAAAGTGATGTGTTGTAGGATAAGTGGGGCATAGGGAAACACAACATGGGAGGAAAGGATACTGAAGAAAAAAAGTGGGTCTTTAAGGTAGTTTGAGTTTTAGATGAAGTGTTATAAGAATATGAGAATAAAAACATCACCATATTATGCAACAATGCCAAGGAAATATATACATATATAAAAAGTATCGGTATCTTGTATTTCTAAGATTTTGCTATATCATCGTATCAGTGTCATACCATATTGATCTTGTATTTTGTTTATGTGCTTCATAGCTGGTGATAAATCCATGACGGTTGTTTGTGGTAGATGGTTGGATTGTGATCTTTTGTTTTGTGTCTATATGTGTTAGCACATTTTCTAAAGTGCTAGGCCTCTATTTTAGGAGGTTTAATTATGGTCTATGGTTGTTGGTGTTTAGATATGTAACATAGGGTTAACTTATATATAGCTCAGAATTGACATAGTGCCCTATTTTGGTACTTTTGACTCATAGAATGTGTAATTATTTCTCATATATAAGTGGCATTAAAAAGTTATATCAGGATCCAAATAAGAGATATGTGACAAGTTCACTTATGTCTTTATGTTTATCTAATGTATGATGCAGAATCATCTATGGTTTGATGTGTATTGTTAAGAATTATCTAGAGTTTATTAATTATAGTCTTTGGCTTAAAGGTGCTTCATCAAGTTATGTTGTCAATTTCTCTATTATAAATAGGCTTGGTCTTTAATTATAAGTCAATGAAATTTGTCGATGTTGATCGAAAAAAACCTAGCTCATTATCAATCAATGATAATTGAGCCTGAGATCATTAATTTTCAGGTTGTGTTTGTATACAAACGCATAAAAAGGCATAAAATAGAGACTGGACTGATCTAACGAAAGCAAAACAATGCAGTTTGAGTGCAATATTAGAGTTGACCTAAAAAACAAAAATTAGAGAACTATGGTCTAGCATCACTAATCACCAGCCCAAATATCAAGGAAAGAAAAAAAATATTTGATGGTTGTTACCATGTTTTGACTAGAGGATACACTCTGTTAAGTAAATTATAACGAGGAGCCATGGAATATGCAAGACACAAAAAATGAGGCTGCTAATATTCAAAGGAAATAAGTTTTTACGAAATTAAAAAGAAAAAACTCACCAATTACAAAAGCCATAAGCCATATTAGGATGGCTTGTTTTACGCTAGTTGTCCATTGCTGTACTTGCCCTTGCAATTGTAGGATCAATCATGAAACATTTTGTTCTCTCTTCTTTTAGCCTTAAGATCACAATGTGATTTGTGTGGCTGAGCTTCTATATATATAGTAGTGATCTTCGTGAATAGAAGATGAATTACCTTAGAAATATCGCCGCCTTCTCAAATGCAAGCGATCACTTTCTTCATTCATCAATTTGTGACATGCTACCTACATGTTATTGCTTGTGGACTTACAATAATAATTGTAATAATCTCGAAATAGGCTCTCTAACCACATAAAATTTATAATACCCAAAAATTCTGCAAGGGATAACGCAAGTGTCACGACCCTCACTAGCTGAGACCGATGCATAGGAAATTCTCATTTCTTAACAAGCCTAACACACAAACTTTATAGAGAAATGGAGAGAGTTTTCCGTAAAGCTAGGACATTTCCCAAAATAAGCAAAACTTGTCAATTTCTAGCCAAATGTTTCAGCATAATTCAGAATATAATTTGATTTAGCTTGGTAATTATATTATATGTCAAATAACTCGATTCAAAAGACTATGCAAGTGTAGTCTACCATCCATAACTAACAAGGAAAACAAGAGATATAATACAACCCGTAATATATATTCGAATCCTGCTTGTGTTCCATGGAGCTCTACACCAAAAATAAGCCATCTTTTGCTATACAATTTACTTCATACCGAATAGATAGGGCCCCTCAAAGGGACTCACCCAAAAGAAGATTAATAGGAGTCCTATAGGACAAGAGGAACAGGACTCATTTCTACCGCTAAATCTAAAATAGAGAAAGAGTCATAGGGTGAGTTATACAACTTAGTGAGGAACAACATGCTTACGGTTAGCATGAGACAAATTTTAAACTCAAACTATGTTTAAAATTTATACATAGGATATAAGATAATCTTCTCACCAATAAAGACTAAAATCATGGGTTTAATATCATAAATAAACTAAGGGGGGATTCTATTCCAGAAGTAACTTCCTAACTGGGCAGCCCTAATAACCTCACCCCATCAGTATTTAATCAATCCCATGACTAAGTGACTCCGACAACCTGACCTAAGTGTGCTAAATCGTTCCGGTCATGTTGGCCACACATGCCGGGCTAGCAACCCTACTAGCTGGGCTTTCCAAGGTACACCAAGACCAATACTTACTGCCATTAGTGAGCAGTTTTTGTCATAGATTCCTTTCCTCATGAACCCTTATCCCTTTCTAAAACCATTTGCCTTATTACCAATCGTATACATTTTTATTCATAGCATCAAGAACATACTAAAGTTTTAAAAGAAGTTTCATATATTCAACAAATAAGATAAAATATAGATATTAAGTCTTGTCTCATGCTCATAATGCTTAATATCAATATAATACTGGTTGCAAACTAGTAAATATGAGTTTTAAACATAAACGTGTGAAGCAATTTTACTAAATCTTGGAAAAGAAAATCAACTTAAGCAATTCTTCAAGCCATGTGGCAATATAAACACATATACACATATATTTATGAAAATTCACTTCAAAATTAACCATAAGCACATCATTCACTCACAGTTCAAACTCTGGAACTGAAACTCAGTGGAAAGGAGCCTCTGAGCCAATAGAAAGATCCTTGGGAGCGTCTGAAGCTACAAAGGGTACAAATTCAATGTCAATATTTTAGAAGAAACTAAATTCAATTCCACGCATTCGTAAACTCCAAATCCCTAAACTTTACAACCTCTATCTCTTCCCTTGACATCCCAAGCTCTAAATCCGTGGAGGGGATTAACTAATCCATGGTAGGAAATGATAATAAACTTAAGAAGTTATCTTGGAATGCTAAGGAGGAGTTTGGGGGCAAGAGGAAGGTGATGTCCCTCTCCATCTTTACCTTCTCTCACTTAAAAAGGAGAGAACACACCTAGGTGGTGATGGAGATGATGATAAGAGAGTAGAAGAAGGTGTTTTGTGATGGATTTGGAGGAGAAAATGGATAAGCATAAGAGTTAAGTGGAGGGAAGGAAAACCTAGGGAAATATTTTGTGGTGGGGGGGGGGGGCTTTCCCTTGTTTTGGGAGAAGCCCCTCTTGTTTTATTTTTCTCCACTATCTTTGCCATGCTCGAGTGCGGTCGAGGCCCAGAAACTTCCTCAGCTCTGGAGGGTGACACACTCGAACGTGGATCACTACGGTCGAGCGTGGCCAGATATGCTCGAGCTCAAAATGCTGCTCTCGAGCATAGCATACAATCAGAAATTCCCTACTGCTCTGTTTGACAGCACGCTCTAGCATGGGTCTCCGAGCTTGAGTGTGCCTCCCTTGTATCCACACCAATCGAATCCACAATCTACACAAATCTTAACCCAGATATTACAACAAGCATAAGCATGATGGCCGCCATAGAGTAAAGAAGTATAGCTTCAGCTAGGTCCACATCCATTGGTCAATAAATTTTTTTTTCGATAGTTTTATTGAAAACAAAACTCACAGATGAACTGACTCTAAGGACCAAAATACAAGAGTCCAAAGCCTTAAAGTACACATCATAATCCCCTACACTCAAAACCTCATATTGTTTCACCTATACATGCTTTATCACAAGCAGAGAAGTATAGATATTAATACATCTTTTATCAATATCACTCCCCATATTGCATACACTTGTGACCCAATCACAGCAACAACTAAAGCACCGACCTCCCACAGTACATGATATTTGCATCTGACACGCTTCTTTAATGAGGTATTAAATGGCAACACAATAGTTTCAATCATACCCAATCAACCATTGATCAAATTCTGCACCAATCTGTTTATATGCTTCGAGGTCCTGAGTTCTAATGCTGATGGCAGACCGAGTTTTCTGCGCTGACTACCCTAGAGCACCAATTTGTAAGTTGAAACTACTTTCTAAACTAAAGTCTCTCCTGACTCCAATTCTACACAAAATAATAGCAGCAGTGTATGACATCAATCTAAACCGGGAGAAGCAGTTGAGCTCTTATCCATTCTGACTTAGATTTATGTCCAACACCTCTATATCAAAAAAGACCACAACTATAGATCAAATAAATACCTGAGGCCTTAGCGAGATTTTAATGTTGCAACACAATAGAAGAAAACAAAGGAGAAGAGCTGCAGAAAGAAACAAAGAATAACAAATCCTTCCAAGTTAAAAGAAAATTAACGATTTAGAGGCCTTTATAAAATTATATGGTATCTATTAGTACCCGAAAAATTTGTTACAAAGTTTCTATGGAAAATAAGAATGCATCATAAGATTGGTCACAGAAAACGAGAGAACCACTCATTGTTACAAACGTATCTTTGAGTTGGCTTCCCTTGATTGATTATATACCGGTTCTACCATGAATTAAGGTAGGTTATTTGAACTGCTTTCCTCTCACTTCATACTTTTTAATGCCTTGTATTCTAATTCTTTACAAGGTGTTTGAATTTGACTCTTTCAAATTGAAGGTGCATTTTAAAAAGTAAATGTATAATTTAATCTAGTAATAAAAAAATTAAGAGAACAACTATACATATATGATTGCTTTCTTTAAGATAGAATTAAATTTTATTTCTCTTTATACCAAAGCAGCTCACTTATCCTTATACTCACTTGTTGTTAATAAAAAAAAAAATATTCAAGACTTTTAATTTATATTTTATATTGATAGTACATCAAAATTAAATACTTATACTAATAATATGTTAAAATTAAACTATAAAGATAATGCTAGTAAACTATGAAGATGATGGTTATTCAACAATTCCATGAGTGCAAAAAAAGTTAGATTATATTTAGAATGATTAAAAATTAAATCTATTGATTTGATTTCATTGAAAATCAATTTTCATGTTTAGAATTCATTTTAAAAACTCATAAAATATTTAATTCAAAACGTACTGCTTCTTAGCAGTGAGAAACTCACAAATTGATGAATTAAATTAAGGGTAGTACTTAATGGCTCGAAAGCAACTTAGTGAAATTGTCAGGAATGCATCTATAACCTTTCATCAGGCTCCATGGATCAAGGCGAGAGAGAGAGAGAATGAACTTCGGTAAATGGCCAATCATGTTGGTTCGCAGTGGTTCTATGTAACTAATTTTCATAATTTTCCTTAAATTAATCGTTTGCGAGCCAAGTAATTTGGTCAACCTCATGGAATTATGATGCGATTGATTACCCTTTTCGATAGGTGATGAAAAAGAAATGGGATTCTTATTGTAAAATTATCATTCAAATATGCTTATTAAAATCTCATCATACTTCGATTGAGATAGCATATGGCACACACGCAAGGCTTCCAACATTGTTTCATCGATTAACAACGTCAATGTTCCATTTATTTGAAGAATAAGAATATCAATGTATTGAACCTTATTGAGTTTCTAATTACATTATTCAACTGATGATGATGTAATAGTTGAACTTATAGTCTAGTAATTATTTCTTGTATCTCTCATTAAACCTAGGATATCATGTATTCGACTCATATTCCCCTTCTTCCCTATCTTTGTGAAAAACTGAGGATGATGTACGACTACCAAGTGCGTTACAATAATTACACAGCCCAACCATGAGATGCTGGTGCTGGTGAGTGTAATATGTCACTTGTCGCAAGCTAGCAGCAAAAGATGATACTGTGCATGGATCGATCAATGTCCTTAATTAATGAGGTGACATAAGCAATAAAAGACGAACATGCGCAAGAAATGTTGATAGTATTGGTCTCGGGTAGCTCAGGCTGCTGTATCGAGTTTCGAGTATAGAGTTTTGTGCATTTGTGCTGTGTGTTTAGGGAACTGTCTCGTGTTTTATATTTTCTTTTTGGAATGTATTATATTTGCTCCTCTCTCTCTTTTGAAAGTTGAGTCTTATCCAATTATCAAAAAACAAAAAAGGAATATGTTACTTTTGTAGTTGAAAGGAAATTAGTGATTTTTGGAAGAATATAAATGAAGTACACTTCAAATCAGATGATATCCCAAAACCCGTGATTGGCTATATTCTCACGAATAACCGAATTTATGTATGTAAACTTTGAGGATAAATACACAAATTGCATACATACAACGACACAAAGCCCGTAAGTTGGCAAGAAATAACCCACTAACACCAACTATAGCTCTGCAAGTACTCCGCATGACCAAAAAGAAAACACTCCATGTTAATATAATTGAACTAGTGGATTGATAGAACATTTTTTTTATTTTATTATAAATTTATTTTTATTTATCTTTTACAAATTAGATTGAAGTGAATAGTTTTTTTTTAAAAAAATTGGTTTCCAAATTTTATTATTCATAAAATACCCATAAAGTTAAAAAAAAATTAAAAGAAGTTATAAAAAGTTGAGAGAAGTTAAAAGAAAATTGAGAGAAGTTAAGAAAAATTAAAATATAAAAGATATAAATAAAAAGATAATAAGTAGAAAGTGAAATGTGATCAAGAAGAAAGTTAAAATAGTTTAACCTTTTTTTTGGTGTTTAAGGCCTAATCCTTTATATAGTAATATAGATAATAAAATAGAAAATATGAATCACAAGCCCAAGAGTCTATTTTCTCAATTCTTTTCGGGTAAAGTGGCCCAAGCCCAACCCTTATTATTATTTTTTGTATTCATATCATAAAAGCTTTTCACACTCTTCTATCAAAAAAAAAAAAAAAAGGTCTTCCATACCTATACTATAAAAATTTGATTAGATCTTAAAATTGGGAGTAGTTCCTTAAATTCTTAAACAATACTTGTTTATTAACTTATAATCAATATGACAAACTCGTATTAATACTACAGGTGGTGGAAAAAATCAGACATTGCGACAAAGGTCCCTTACACTGGAGATAGGGTGGTTGAGGCATACTTTTGCCTGCTAGCCTTGTACTTTGAGCCTAAATATAATACTGTGAGAAGGATAGTGGGCAAATTGATTGCGCGTATCTCTCTTCTAGATAATACTTATGATAACTATGGCATAGTTGAAGAACTTGAGCTTTTTACCGGAGCAATCCAAAGGTTTATTTATTTATTTTTTTGACATAATCCAAAGGTTGATTTGATTAAGTTAAAAAGAATTGACAAATTTTATATTATGTTATCTCAATGGAAGAATGACTCAAAAATCTTTACATGATTTGTTTTAATTTATTATAGCCATTCTTCTAATTCAATCTTGTGATTCTTTCACTTTTATAGTTTTCATCTATATATAATTCTCTCTTCTCTCTCTCTCTCTCTCACACACACACACAGATAGGATATTAGTCCCATTAAATCTCTTCCAGAGTGCATTAAGGTGGTATTTAACGCAATTGTAGAACTGTGGGATGAAATAGAGTTGGTGATTGCTAAAGGTGGAAATTTGAGCTTGGTGTTGCAGCATGTTAAACAAGCTGTAGGCTTCTAATTCCTTAATATTCAAACATAACATTTTGCTTTGCAACCTCCACTTAGTTAATTAATTAGTATTTTGATTATTTTACCTTTATTTTTTTCAACTTGGCGCAAGCTTACTTGGTTGAAGCAAAATGGTGCCATGAGGGCTACACTCCAACATATGATGAGCACAAGGTTAATGGAGTTGCAACTTCTACATGTCCACTTCAGATTGCAACGTTTATTGGTCTGGGAGAATTTGCAACCAAAGAGATCTTTGATTGGATTTTCAACGATCCAACAATGGTAATAAAAGATGTATCACTTATTGGCAGACTCACGGATGACCTGGGTTCACATAAGGTAAATCATTTCTGACAAACTTTTTGTTTTGGTTCAGTGTGGTATAAACACTGGGGAAGAGATCAAACTTTTATCCTTTTCTAAACTATCATTATAATTCTAAAAAGATTAGTTAGTTCACAAATTTTTACTAATTACTAATAGATCATTCTAATAGAGATTGGATAACTCAAATTTTAATGACTCTCACGAATATCTTATCCTTATATTAGTTTAATTTTTTTAAAAAAAATTTACATTAAATGGTATTGGACTACTAATATTTTTTTTATCAATATATATATTATTGTAACGACTTTTATATTTTAATTTAACTATTTAAAATTCCTTAAAATGTGAATCTAACAAATAAATTAATCAATAGTTAAATTTATTTTAAAATATATGAATAAGATATTTTCACTTAACCCATAAGGAAAAAAGATATTTTCACTTAATATTATGATTAGTAAGTTGACACACTTAAAATAAAATAATTGTTTAAGTTATTAATCAAAGTTTAGAGACTCGTAAAGAAGGTTTTACAAATTATTGTGATATCTTATAGAAGGATAAAAATTTAAGATGGTTCATACTCTTTCCCTAAATATTTTCGACCAATATTAGTTCAATAAAGTCCTTGATAAGATATATGACATGAGCTAGCTTCGGCTTAATTCAATAAATATTGACAATTAGACGACTTATCTAATTAGCTTTTGGATATGAATTACTTGTAGTTTGAGCAGCAAAAGGAGCATATTGCTTCCGCAATTGAATGTTGCATGAAGCAATATGGCATTTCATAAGAGGAGACCCATAAACTCATTTTTAAGGAAATAAGTGATTGTTGGGAGGATATAAGGTAGTGTTTGGTATGGGATAATCCATCTGGATTACTGATAATGTTTGATTAAATTACTTCGACCTAGAACATTGCCTTATTTGATTAGGTAACATTACTGGTAATCCAAATTTTCAAGGTAATGTAAATTACCACCAATATGACAATCCTCCCATTATTATTATTATTATTAAAAATAATATTAATTATTATTATTTAATAATAATTATTAATAAAATTAACTATTATAATCATAATTAATAATTAAATTTTCTTATTCTTATTAATTAATTATTAATTATTAATATTATAATAATATTATTATAGCTAATAATTAATAACAATAATAATACTAATAATAAACTATTTCTTATTATTATTATTATATTGATTTATACATATACTACTTAGTAATCTTTTTGATATACTAAACAAGATAATGTGAATTGCCACTTAGATCACCTATGCATACCAAACACTGTATTTAACATTACCAGTAATTTTAAAGGTGGCAATCTTTTTAAGTGGTAATCTATATTACTGATAATCTTAATAGGTAATATAGCAAATGCTAATGTGCCTCAAGTCAAATGACATCCCATGCTTGATTGTATTCTTAATTTGGCACGTATAAGTGAGTTTACATATGGAAACTTTGTGGATAAATATACGAATGGTGAACTTTTAAAAGATTAGGTTGTTGCACTGGTTTTGGATCCCATTGTCCTCTAGCCATTCTATAGAGAAATGTGGAAGATTCGTAAAGAGTTGGTGTGCAATTATAGCTGTCCTAAATCTAGTGCACAAGTTGGCTTTCTCTATTGTTTCTTGTTGTATGGTCTTTTATGGAAGCGGCGAAATCAAATAGTCTTTGAAGGGTTGAACTGGGATTGGGATTTTGAAGTGTGTTAGGTGAGATTGGGTTAATGGATTAACGGGTGGTGCTTAGAATTTCGTTTTTCGCCTGATCTTGTGAAATCTGATATTTGAGCAAAGCAAGACATGCAGTCGTGTGGGTGCCAAAAAGGAGAGGAGAAATTCTGCATAAGTGCTAAAAGCTTAGATATATAATGTTAATTTCCAAGGTCTCTCTGTTGATTGTGTTGTGGGTGTCCCTTCTAGGCGTTAATCTTTATGTGTGTTGTTTCTCTGATGATCGCTTGTATTGTATGTCCTATAAGGACCTGGCTTGGTGTTTGCCAGTTACCTTCTTTTAATTATAAAAAGAAAAAGAAAAGGTTTGTGACATGCTGTTAGTCTTGAATTAATTAATGATTACCCATTAGTTTAATTTTTTTTCTTTGCTATTTTCTTACATTTTGTCACAAGAAATTCTTAATGAAGTGTTTTTGAGACAAGAAAATATTCATATGTTGTATATATATATATATATATATATATATATATGTTGCTTTAATTATAACACTGTTATTCATATTAATTTGTATAACTTAAACCTTTCTTTTTCTATTTTATTATTTAATTTTGAGCTTGTGTACCATTTTAAGCTCAACCTTTGCAAAAGCCAAAAAAAAGGGGAAAAAAAAAAAGCCTAGTACTATATAGTCATGAAAATAAATTCAAAATTTTTGATAAAAATTATGATAGTTATTGTACAAAATGAAATAGTATGATTTATTTAATTATGCAATATAATTAGTAATTATGCTACATCTTTTTTACAACTAAATTTTGGCAAAATTTCTGGCTCTCTCATATTTTTAAAAAACAACAAAGGTTTTCTATTCCTCTTTCATAATTAGTTAACATCCTAACCAATAATTTGTTGGGAGCTCAAAGATTTACTTCAACTATATATGAAGAAATACTCGATTTCTCAGTGCATTTGTTGAAGAGGCATCTCAACACCAAGGTATCTCGACACTCGAGTTTCAGTTTCGCAAATGCATTATTCTTGATGGGTGATTCCCCCAACTGATAGTTAGCTAGTTCAGTTGCTAGTTAATTCAGTTATTGTCACAGTAAATTAGTAATGACAGTTGTCATCATCGCTTAGTTAGTTATAGCTCAGCACTACGTAATCTTCATGTATATATTACCTTGATCCAGTGTAAATCACTTCAGTTAATACAATCTGATACAAGATCAAGTACAGAGCAGCATATTATGGAACAAACAAAGTGTCGAACAATATGGGTTCGGGTATAATCTGATAACACTATCAACAATTTGAAAAATAAAAGAGAGTCAGTCACAGCAGTACAAGACGGAGTCTCTGCATTGATGCTCCAAGGGAATTCACTTGAGAATAGAAATTGACATTAGGAATAGGATAGAGAAATGACCAAATGAGAAAGGAAAGACCAGAGGGAGGGAATTCTCACATTACTCGCTTAGCCTCCTAATGCAAAGCTAGGGGGTATAATCCTTGACCCACATCGGCTCCTTGCGGCTTCTGTCACTCCTCACGCCCTGAATTATGGGATCCTTGGCCACGTGTCCTTGTTGATCAATGGCTCCCATTTTTCTGATATTTATATCAATACCCCCGCCTTTGAAAATGGCCTCCGTCCCCAAGGCTAAGGCAGGGATAAAGTTGCTGAATATCAGCTGCACTCTCCCAAGATGCCTCCTCTCTTGGTAATGCCTGCCATTGAACAAGTACCTTTGAGATCCATTCACCATTTCTAAATACTCGGCACTGATCTAAGATGGCCTCATGTTGCAACAATGGGTCTGTATCAAGGCGCAGATTGCGATGCACTTCGTAGTCAAATGTACACTATGCATCTTGTGGCTGTAGTACATTTAATGAATTAGATTTGTGAGATGTGTCGGTATATCAATCACTTATGATGCATTGTAGTAATATACTAATTTTACGAAAATTAAAAAATATAATTAAATATATTTTAGAAATTAATTTTCATATATTAATAGTATAAAATTACACTAACAATATAAATAATTTTACACTATCAGTATAAAATTACATTGATAAAATTTTTTTACCTTTTAGAAATTAATTTTTATATATTAATAATATAAAATTATACTAATAATATAAAATAATTTTATACTATCAGTGTAAAATTATACTAACAAAGTAAAATTACGAAAAATTACATTCACAAAGTAAAATTACACAGATAGAATTTTTCTGATTATACTAAGTGTAAAATTATTTTATACTGTCAATATAATTTTATATTATTAATATAATAATAATTAATTTTTAAAATATTTTAAATTATATTTTTAGATTTTTTTAAAAATTAGATATTATTACTGTGTATCATAAGTGATTAGTGTATCGATTCACCTCACAATCTCACCATCAGATTGTAAAGTGCACCACGCTCCTTGACCAGCGAAGTGCATCATATAACGTGCCCTGTATCAATAGTCAATGAAGGTTCTGGTATAACTTGTTTGCTGTGATCTCCCTCACATTTCTTAAGTAGTGAAATGTAAAAAATCGGATGAATTCTGGCAGTTCCAGGCAATTCCAGTTTATAGGCAACTAGACCAATGCGTTCGAGAGTTTTGAATGGACCAAAATATCACATACTAAGCTTCTGGCTTTTGCGTAGGACTACTGAATTCTGACGATATGGCTGGAGTTTCACAAGCACATAATCTCCCACTTGAAGAGTTATGTCATGCCGCTTGCCATCATCAGCTTTGAGTTTCACGTGATGCTATGCTCTTGAAAGATTAAGCTTCAACTGAGCTAATATCTCATCCCGCTCCTCTAACCACTGCTGAACTGAGGGATTGTCAGTAGCAGTAGGCTCATAGCTAATTATCTCTGGAGGGTCTCGCCCAAACACCGCTTTATAAGGCGTCATGCCAATGGTAGATTGAAAGGTTGTGTTATACCAGGAGGCTGCCCATGGTAATAACTTGTACCGATCCTTGGGATTTTGTTGGGTATAGCAGCGCAAATACATCTCAAGGCACCTGTTGAGAACTTCGGTTTGGTCGTTTGTTTGCGGATGATAAGAAGAGCTCATTTTCCATGTTGTGCCCTGTTTCTGGAAAAGTTGTTGCCAAAACTGACCAGTAAAGAGTTTGCCCTGCATTATATGATAAATGATGAGGTTGGTCCTCCACTCCCTCCTCTTCTTTTTCAACCTGCTCTGAGGTGGCTTCAGTATCTACTAGAATTTCTTCATCAAATTGGATAACATGATAATGATTGGCAGTACATTTATGTGTAGGTGAATATCTTTCATCGCGAGTAAAAGGTCTAACATTAATGTACCATACTCAATAGTTCCCAACTTCTAATAGTTCCTTTCTCTCCCAACATATATATATATATAAAGAAGGTTTTATGAAAGTAGGGTTGATGAGGTCTCACCATAACATTCATTTGGTTTCCCTCCAAAATATTTCACCACTCATTATGGCTATTTTTTAACCTATGATGCTTGCAGACATGGCATGATCATATTGATTTTTATATTTATTAACTTTTAGCCATCCATACTAACCAATCATATATCTTTTTATTATAATGACAAATGTTATAAATCAAAACTTTTTTCTTTCCCAAAGTGACAAATAAAAAGTAATAGAGTGAGTATAAAAGAAGGTTCTTATGAAATCGGAGTTGATGAGGTGTCACCATGACATTCATTTGGTTTCCCTCCAAAATATTCTGTCACTCATTATGGCCAATCAAATTTATTTGCTTTAATTTATTTTTTGACATCTCTAAAATTTCATGAATTAATTAGTTTTTTCTATTGGATTTTGATATTTTTTTAACCTATGATGCTTGCTAACATGGCATAATCACGTTGGTTTTTATATTTCTTATCTTTTAGCCACCCATATTGACCAATCATATGTCCTTTTGCTATAATGACAAATACTATGAACCAAAACATTTTTCCCAAAGTGACAAATAAAAAGTAATAATACTTAAATGATAGAAGATATTAGTAACATAAATATTTCTTACAAAAATTGATCCCTCAAATAGGTAATACTAAGCATTTACATTACACAGGTGATACCATGCATTATTCAATATATGAGTAGTAATTTACCTATCATATATTTTAGTCATATGAACCTTCATAAATTCAAATTGTGTAACTTTTCCATGGATCACATATATATACTTTGCATGGGAGATACCTAACATATATTACTAAACAAATACATAACATGGGTGATACTAAACATGTGCATTAGGTGGATAATGATTTACATATAACTTTTAATTATTAACTTATATTAAATTTAAATTAATAAAATATATTTATATATTTTGTATCTTATAATAAATTTGTCACGACTCTCCTCAAGCCGTGACCGGCGCATAGGGCATTCTCATTTCCTAGCAAGCCTAAGACCCCAATAAATTTTTTTTTGTAAAAAAAAACTGACAAAATTTCCCCTAAAACTAAGTCATTCCCAATTATTTAAAACCTGCAAAGATTATCCAGACAACTCAGCACAATTCAAACATAAGTACATATGCGTACATATAAAGTTTTGAAACTTTTGCATACACAAGGCTACCAAAAAGAGTTGTGTAGCTAAAGTAAATCCAACAAAATTATACACATTTGCTTTACTAAGCCAAAATGAAAGAACTAGCTTGATACAACACAATTAATAACCCAACCTCAGACCCTGACTATAATTCATGGAGTCATATACAATCATATGCCATACTTGGCTATGCAAAAGATAATCCAAAAGAAATGCCAAGGCCCTTCAAGTGGGCTCACCAGAACGAAATAAGAAGAAATCCTATTACATAGGAGGGGTAAAACCCACCTCAATAGCTGAATCTGAAATAGATAAGGAAACCATAGGGTGAGTTATAAACTCAGTGAGGAACAATATATTTATAGATCACATGAGACAAGCTTAATAATTCCAAAACCATACTTTAAATTAGGTATAATGATGAAATACTCTCATAACATAAAAGATAAATAATTATTATCATATTCAAATAAAACTCTAGGGAGGATTCTATTCCAGAAATAATTTCCTGATTTGGATGGCCATCACGACCTGACCTTATCAGTAACTAATCTGTCTCACGTCTAGGCTTACCCAGCATGGCTATAACTTCCTGACATGTCAGCTAAACATGCCGGACTAGCGATCACCCGGCTAGCTGGGTTATTCGAGGTACACCAAGGCTAATACTACTGTCATTAACAAGCAATTTTTTGTTATAGCTTCCTCCTTTCAGGAAAACTTTACTTCTTTCTAAATAACTTGTCCATATAACTTCTCTTATCTCATTCAAATGCTTCTTGCTTATAACTTCATGCATATGCTTAAATCTTCATGAAATTTCATATAAATATCATAAGTACAACAGTATATTCATTGTATCTTGTCTCATGCCCAACACGCCTAATATCAGTTATAACATAACTTAATAACTAGAAAACAGGATTTCCAAACATGAATATATGAAAATTTTCTCTAAATCTTGGAATTAAATTGATTTACAATCTTTCAAGGTAATCAACACTATAATTACATCTATACATATAATTTCACCTACATGCCCATCTATAAATATATTATTCACTCACCACCAAGACCTCAAGGCATGAGCTCAAGTGGGCGGTGCCCCGATCCAATTGGAAACTCCCGGAAAGAGTTCAAAGCTACAAAACATATCAAACTAATAGAAATAAACTTCTAAGAACCAAAACTAACTTCAATCAATACCCAAACTCCAAAATCCCTAATCTATGAACCCCACACCCACACCATAAGAACCCAAACTCCACCCTATGGAATAGAAAATCAATCTATAGCTAAATGGAAACATAAAAATCATCTAACCTTTACCTCAAAGCTTTAGAAGAAAGACTGGAGCAAGGGTGAGTCGTGGGTCTCCTCCACTCTTCACTTTCTCTCACTACTAGAGGAGAGAGAAAGAAACTCAAGGAAGAGGATGATGGTGGGGATGATGAAGAGGAAGTAAAAGGATGGATTTTTGTGAGTAAAATTAGAGGGAAAAGAAGATAGGATGAGGGAAATTATGAGGATTGAAAAACCCTAGAGGAATATCAAAAAAAGAGAGAGCTTTGGACCAATATAAGGGTAGGCGTTGAATTTCATCTCATAAAATCGGACAGTTGGTGCCTGGGCGGCCATTTTCTGGCCCATGGGTGCCCAACAGCCTAAAACACTCAATTCTAAACCCACAACGAGCACCTGGGCGGTCCCTTCTGGCGCTTGGGCGTCCAAACCCCTGAAACCCAGTTGTTATTAACACTGCTGGCATCCTGAAAATTTTTTTTTAATGTTTCACACATATTTCTAAGCATATATCTAATCCAATGATTTCTAAATACACAAAAATATTAATCTAAAAGATCATACAAAATCGTAAGGCATGACGAAATTTTTTTTAACTTTGATAAGAAATTGTAAACTATTTAAATTATTAATTATTTTTTAATCTTGCAACACTCCAAATGTAAATCTGTATCTTATAATTATATATATATTAGTTTAGATACTTTAAGTTTTAATAAGCAATTTGCTTCTTTATTAATAAAGTATCCTCAATTTAATCTTGAAGAAGTAGCGAATGAAGAATTTTAGAAGGCCTTTACAATTTATGTACAAGTTATTATTAAAATTTTATTTAAGATAATGATGCTTACATGATCCCCTAAAAAAAAAGCGCCATAGAACATTTTTCTTAAAAATATTAATACCTCACACAAGAGTGATATTAAACATATATATTGCATGAATGATTCCAAATATGTACATTAAACATGTTATTAGCTTACCTTATAAATATTATCAATCGATACTAATTAGAATAGAAAATTATACTTATATATATACTTTTAATCTTATAATAAAGACTTTTTTTACTTTATATAAAATATGAACAATTTAAATTATAATTAATTAATTCTTTTGATCTTATAACACTCCAATTGGATATTAATATCTAACTATATCCAAGATTATATACTTTAAACTTTAATAAAATGTTGACTACTTTTTATTAAGAGTTCTGTTATTTGGCCCATGAATTGGGCAACACATACAGTGGACACCGTATGAAAAAAGGAAAACGACAAAGGGTCATGTATTATGATACGACTCACGTATTGTAGGTGAAAAAAATGAAAATAAACATTTTGACAAGAGAGAGACAAGAAAAAGAGATCCGCTTCTTGGTTCCCTCCCTCTACCCCATCCCGGCCCACCCAAACGCTCACCTTGCTCTAGATAAAGGAGTTGCAGCTTGGTCAAAATGTAAGAAGACAAAATGAGGGACCTTAAAGGAGAAAGCTACTTGTTGTTATCTTCTTTCTGCTGCTTTGTTTGATTTTTGTTGCCAAGTCTATCAGTTGTCATGCTCCTCCTTCTTCCCTGTGGCTATAGCTTTGAAGGCAAAAGCAAAAGCTCACACATTGGCTTTGAGTTTCCAGTTGTAACTCCACAAAATGAAACCCTTCTCACTATATGTTCCCTTTGGTAAGCTTTGGCTACTATTTCCTCTTCTCTTTGGTTTATGGCTTGTCTTTCCCTTATGGCTTGTCTTACTACACCATACTATCACGTGTTCTTTTTTTTATTTTCTGTTAATGAATTTGACTAAAAGAATGAAAACCTATTTTGACTTTTGGTGAAAAACCTACACCGTCCAGCAAACCCATTTGGGTTGATGATTCTTGTTCTCTTTGGTGTGGGTTCTATTTTGGGGATTATGCAAGATATGAGAACTTGGTTGATTATTGGTAGTTTGAAATTAACCAGTCATCAATGAGTTAATTTTTTTTTTCTCCTTATTTTGTGTAGGTTGGTCTGTCGTCTGCAACAAAACTCCATGATGATGATGTGGACCGGGTTGTTGGATCCGTAATAGAAGTTGATAACTTTAAGGGTAATACTGAAATAGTTGAGCCAAGTGTTTGGATGAGATTTTATTCGACTGAGGAAATAAAATCATTTTACCAGAAGTATGCAAATGTGATGGGTTTTGGGTGGAAGATAAGGAATTCAAAAAAAGGAAATGATGTGGAGCTGAATTATTTGATGCTTGCTTGCACATGAGAGGGAAGCTGGCTGTCAAAAGTTCTAGCAACATTGAAGACACTACCTATAGGAGGTTTAACCACTGATGCTACTAATATGGAGGTTCTAGGCAGCTTTTTTGATCTTATTGTATGTTGGGATTAACATGTTGATTTTGGATCTTTGAGGCTCATTGAGTGTTGGAACCGTATTTGACAAATGTGTGGGTTGATGGTCCTTAGAATCAAGCATAATTGGTCTCTTTGAGGAACAAAATTTGCTGCCAGGAACAACACATTATGTGTAGTAAAGCATGTCAAGGACAAGCTCTCTTTTTTGGATCATTATGTGGCTGAATTAGTATTCTTAATTTTATTAGCTCTGCTTTTGTTGGTTGCTGTTAGGTCCTTTTTGCTTACAATTCTAGCTTGTATTTTATCAAACTTTGTTTGGTATCCTTTTAGTTTTAGGCTTCCCTCCATTTGGAGTGGTGTGAGCTCTGTCACATATTGAAAAAAAAAAAAAAAACAGAGGAGTGAAAGTGAGTGGTCAGCATTATGAGCTAGTTTAATTATCCTTAATAGTTGGTTATTGTTCTCTTGTTATACATTGAATTGGTTCATTGTATACTCTTTTATTACCATTTTGAGTTTGATTATTACTAGTGACAACTTAGTTAAGTTAACTAATAAATTATGAGTTGTTACTTTTAGTTAAAAGGAAGTCTAGTTAGTTATAAGCTGGTTACTTTTAATTGTTTATTGTACACATTTTTGCTCATTCACTAAATTTTAACATTTCCATTTTCATTTTCTCTGAACTATTATTTTGACTCTTGCCATCTCTCTCAACATGGGTGCCACGTTTGAAGACACATGCTTTGTAAAGTTTATTCAAAAATTGGATTTTCCTTTCATCAATCTATTATTATTATTATTTTAGGTGGAGTAAGAGGACAAGTTCCAATGACCACCAAGCGCATCTTAAAGCCAAACAAATGGAATGTTATTGTAACTTTTGTGTTTTATTGAGGGTTGACATGTTATATTCTAAAGGGGGACCAAGTAGAAAATGGCTTTAGTGATCAATATTAGTACTTTGTCTCTCTTTCATTTTTTATTAAGTCTTTTCTATTTCTTTCCTAATTTTCCTTTTTCAGAAAATGTAGTGATGTATTAGCATTAAACAAATCATGGAATTATAAGATTAATTGACTATGAAGCATGATTTTCTTTTTGTACATTTGGGTTGGTAACTCAGGCAGGAAAGCCTCATCCCCACATGGGGAGTGACTTGCATAGCCAAAGTGAGGAACTGCACTTGGTTGGTAACTACACCCAAAAAACTGGTAACTTTAGTTTAATAAGTTGGTAACTTTTTCAAAAAGCTGATAACTTATCAGTTAATTGTTATTTTGGTTCTATTGGCCTTTCGGAATGAATTGTGTATCCAAACAACTTACTACCACACTCCTTTATGTTATATTACTGAATGGAGCCTTAACCCCACGTGACTTTTGGAAAGGAGTCAGAGGCTTTTTTTCGGTCTTCTGTGCCTTATTATGTTCATTGCATAAGTTTTATAATGATCCGGAGTGAAACTTACTTTGTGAGTGATCCTTGAACCTTCTTGTAGATAATTAATAAATTATGTCAAAGTTTTAATAGGGATGTATTACAAATGTTATTTCATTCAGCAGAAGGACTTGCAAGAAGCACCCAGAAATGGAAAGTATGAGATTCTGGATTTGGAGATTTATTCCTGACCAAGTTTTAGCTATTGTCACTTCAAATATCCTTTTCCTTTGGGATGATAATATTTTTCGCATTAATTTGTGTGATTATTTTATCTATTGAAGGCAAAAGGAAAAACAAAAATGGTGGTTAGTTTCCTTGACTAGTTGTACTTGTTCATTATTGTATCTTGTTAATTCAGGTAATCACTTTATTGACATGTATGGTTGCCCACAACAATGCACTGCCAGCCCTGCTCATGTCAAATAATTTTGCTAAGATCAAAAGTTATGTGTTCAAGGGATATAATAAGGATAATGTTCGTAGTTTGGTGTACTTTGGTGAGCTATCTTTCCTACAATATTTCCTTTTCTTTCATTAATTGCAGCTTGTTTGGGATATCATTTTGTTTCATTTCAAACTTAGAAAAGGACATTAATGTTTGTACTTATACCTCAATATAAAGGATATGACTAATGCCTGCTCTAAGGCTAAAGATGAGCTCAAACATGAGCTGAAGTCCTCAAAATTTATAAGCAGGTCAACTTTTCAGGTCCTCGCCCTAGTCTTTACTTTCAAATTTTTCATCATGTTTGATATGTTAATGGGATTCTCCCTTTGTAGATATTGTATGGTGTGAACAAGATGGAGGATAGTCTAGAGGATATCGATGATATTTATAACGAGGCTTTAGCTGAGTATTGCGTTACTTATGGCTATGCCATTCAAACAAATTCAGTTGGAAGATGCGGCCTTGCATGGAAGGTTGCAAGTTCAGCTCTCATGAGTCTCTAGACCATTAAACAAAATCGAAGGGCTTTGACATGTGTCACATGTGTATTGCGCGAGATTTTTGGATCATGAAATACTATTAAAATGTTTCAAATGTTGTGGCTATATGTATGTCTAGTGTAGCCTAGTCATATCGAGACAAGTGTATCATAACCTTTGATAATATTTACGGTTGATTAAATCTTGCTAAAGTGTACTATAGTTGTGTTGAACTTTCCTATCTTGCTGTCATAAATTAGTGATAACTTTGTTAGATAAGGTGGTAACTTATAAATTACCTCTCAATTCTGCACTTGGTTAGTAACTTAGGCCAAAAAATTGGTAACTTCAATTCAATAAATTGGTAATTTTTTCAAAAAGTTGGTAACTTATCAGAAAATTTGGATGTTGATTTTATTAGTCTTTGGAAATAGATTGGTCCAACCAAATACGTTAAGATCACACCCTAGGATATTAGAACACATGGGGAGAAACTTCCAAAGCCAAAGTGAGCACCTCTCAATTCTGCACTTGGTTGGTAACTTGAGCTAAAAAACTGGTAATTTCAGTTCAATAAACTGGTAACATTTTCAAAAAACTAGTAACTTATCAGAAAATTTGGATTTTGATTTTATTGGTCTTTGAGAATAGACTAGTTCAACCAAACACGTTAAGATCACATCCTAGGATATACTTCCAAAGTCAAAGTGAGCATTTCTCGATTCTGCACTTGGTTGGTAACTTGGGTAAAAAAGCTGGTAACTTCAGTTCAATAAGCTGGTAACTTTTTCAAAAAGCCGGTAACATATCAGAAAATTTGGATGTGATTTTATTAGTCTTTGGGAATAGATTAGTCCAACCAAATACGTTAAGATCACACCCTAGAATATTAGACCACATGGGGAGAAACTTGCAAAGCCAAAGTGAGCACCTCTCGATTCTGCACTTGGTTGGTAATCTGGGCCAAAAAGCTGGTAACTTTAGTTCAATAAACTGGTAACTTTTTCAAAAAGCTGGTAACTTATCAGAAAATTTGGATGTTGATTTTATTAGTTTTTGGAAATAGATTGGTCCAACCAAACACGTTAAGATCACACCTTAGGGTGTTAGACCACATGGGGAGAAACTTCCAAAGCCAAAGTGAGCACCTCTCGATTCTGCACTTGGTTGGTAACCTGGGCCAAAAAACTAGTAACTTCAGTTCAAAAGCTAATAACTTTTTCAAAAAGCTGGTAATTTATCAGAAAATTTGGATGTTGATTTTATTAGTCTTTGGGAATAGATTGGTCCAACCAAATACGTCAAGATCACACCCTAGGATATTAGACCACATGCGGAGAAACTTGAAAAGCCAAAGTGAGCACCTCTCGATTCTGCACTTGATTGGTAATTTGGGTCAAAAAGTTGGTAACTTCAGTTCAGTAAGCTGATAACTTTTTCAAAAAGCTGGTAACTTATCAAAAAATTTGAATGTTGATTTTATTAGTCTTTGGAAATAGATTGGTCCAACCAAATACGTTAAGATCACACCTTAGGGTGTTAGACCACATGGGGAGAAACTTCCAAAGATAAAGTGAGCATCTCTCGATTCTGCACTTGGTTGGTAACCTAGACCAAAAAGCTAGTAACTTCAGTTCAAAAAGTTAATAACTTTTTCAAAAAGCTGGTAACTTATCAGAAAATTTGGATGTTGATTTTATTAGTCTTTGGGAATAGATTGGTCCAACCAAATACGTCAAGATCACACCCTAGGATATTAGACTACATGGGGAGAAACTTGCAAAACCAAAGTGAGCACTTCTCGATTCTACACTTGGTTGGTAATCTGGGTCAAAAAGCTGGTAACTTCAGTTCAATAAGCTGATAACTTTTTCAAAAAGCTGGTAAGTTATCAGAAAATTTGGATGTTGATTTTATTAGTCTTTAGAAATAGATTAGCTCAACCAAATACGTTAAGATCACACCCTAGGGTGTTAGACCACATGGGGAGAAACTTCCAAAGACAAAGTGAGCACCTCTCGATTCTGCACTTGGTTGATAACCTGGGCCAAAAAACTAGTAACTTCAATTCAAAAAATTAGTAACTTTTTCAAAAAGCTGGTAACTTATCAAAAAATTTGGATGTTGATTTTATTAGTCTTTGGGAATAGATTGATCCAACTAAACACATTAAGATCACATCATAGGATATTAAATCACATGGGAGAGACTTTCAATGCAAAAAATTTTCAATTTTTTAAACTGAATTTACCAGCTTTTTAGCCCAAGTTACCAACCCAATATAGGGAAAAAAAATTATACTTCTTAATCTTTGCACCTCTATTTCTATGCTGCGTTTAGGCTCCTTTTATCAATCTATAATCACAGGGAGTCCTATTAACTTGTTCGGTAACACAAAATTTATCGAGAATCCCAATACTTCCAAATTTCCACTTACTTGAAAAGTTACCAGATTTTGGGCCTAAGTTACTAACCCAATGTAGGAAAAAATTATGCTTCTATGTCATTCCACCTCTAATTCTATAGTGTTCAATCTGCCTTTGTCAATCTATAATCAATAAGGATTCCATTGTACCTCCAATTTCATGTTGTATTTAGAGTCATTTTATCAATATATAGTGCCAACAGGTCCTATTAACTTATACCGTGACATAAATTTATTTAATAATCTTAATACTTTCAAAATTTTCCAAAACCTGAAAAGTTACTAGGATAATTTGAAAAATTACCATTATTTTAAACTAAAATTACTAGCTTTTGGTACCAAGTTATAAATCTAATGCAGAAAATATGAAGTTACTTAGATATTATACCTCTAATTTCATGGGGTATTTAGGCTCACTTCATCCATTAGTAGTGCTAAGAATTCTATTAACTTGCTCCATAACCTAAGTTTACTTAATAATCTTAAGACTTCTAATATTTTCAAAACTTGAAAAGTTACTAGCATAATTAAAATGTTATGAGTATTTTAAACTAAAGTTACTAGTTTTTGGTACTAAGTTACTAATTTAGTGCAAAAAAAATATGATGTTACTTAGTCACTGTACCTCTAATTCCATATTAAAGGAAAAAAAAATAAAATAAAATAAAAAACTTATGGGGTAATGCTAGTTGGTACTCTAGCTTTTAACTAAGTCACTTGCACATGGCCTCAACGAGAAAACAAATTTCTGCAAGAAAACTGCAAAAAGTCCCATGCACCATTACAATGTCATCATTCTAGCTGATATTAACACTTAGCTATTTTAGTGTTCACACATGAGAACTGAAACTTGAGAAGGATAAATTTCTTGAAAACTTGAATAACAAATGATTTCCTGAGATAGCAAAACCACCTACATTGACAAATTTAAATTTCTGAAATGCATTAGTGGCAAATTAATGAAAGAGAAGGAACAAGGACTGTAATTCCATACAGAGAAACACCAAACTCATTCCTCGTGCAAATTCACAATCATATTTGCCAAGAAAAAATTGGATTACAAATTTTAATTTAATACAAAATGTAAACTTTAGTTAAAATTAGCTAAGGAATTAACTGTTTCTAACAAAAAAAAAATTGAAGTTAACGTGATATCAATTAGCATCTTCCCTCCGTATTATCTCATCAGTGTTTTTTCTATTAGATAAGGCTTCTGTTCTCCCATCCTTAATGTAGCCTTTTTGTTGTAATTTACCTTTTAGTCGCTGGCTCTCCTGACCTTTCTCTTCTAGTTTCTCTTGCAACATCAAAACCTGCAGGTCTAGTGAAGCTAAAAATTATAATCATTTTTACCAAACATACCAGATTATATTGATTATTGAAAACAGTAAGAAAGAAAGCTATTTTTGGGAAATAATCAAGATTCTCATGCATGCACACAAAATCATATTTCATAGTAATCTCTGTTCCAAATTGTGTGGCATGGTAGAAACATAAGCAAATATAAAATCATATCCAATAGTTCTTCCAAGGGGAAAGAAAATGTACAACATACAAAAATCATATGAAATCAGAAGACCAACAATTAGACAAACGAGAACATACCATTGAATCAATTCCTACACGTCTATGATAGCAATATGTGTTACTTGAATTGAATAAGTGCATAAGAAGTTACACTGAACTCGGTGTCCATCTGGAAGCTGAATACTAACTCTGCACAGGAGATTTCTTTCAGCTTTAGTTTCCTCAGGAAGGGCTAGATATGTAGGCCACTTAGGCAAGGCTATTTCTTGCTACCTGACAGCAAAACTGCATCCTTATCACTTCCACTCGCTGCACTTGATCCTTTCATGCCTTCCATGGATGCTGCCAGAGCTCTATGAACTTCCTTATCCTCATCTTTACTCTCATCTCAATCCACCATGGCTGTAACATCGAACAAGTTATCATTATGATGTGAAAAATATGCCAGTGATAGCATGATTAGAAGTTGAATACAAGGAGTGAATAACTTCCATCTCAATTAATTTAGAGTGTTGATAAATAGGAAGAAGTAAATAAGTAATTATTGTGATAAAGATACCTTAAATATCAAGTCATCCTAACACTAACAGAATGTGATGCAGATAGAAACTAGCAACAAACCTTTAGTTTTAGGTGGGTTAGAAATGTCTCTAAGACACTTGTAGATAAGGACCATAAGATCTTGTGATGATCCTTGGGGCCTGCATTAAGAAATGTTAATAGATGATAAAGCAAAGCACAAGACTCTTCAAATCAGTAATTATAACAAGACAACCGGGTTCAAGGTTAATAATTTGAATAATGTTTCAGAGTTTCCCTAATAAAAGCTACCATCATTGTAAGGTATAAGGTTCTATCACATAATACTAATAAGCTTTTAGGTTGAACCATTCCAAACTAAAATCACATCTTTTGACTAGTGATGGGATCTATGATAAGCACTACAGGAATTGATGCCAGTTTGTAGTAGGTGCAGACTTTTCTTCTTTTAGTTGTATCATCATGTACCTATATGTGTAGAAAACAGCATATAAACTAGAAATCGTTTTATAAACTATAAACTAGAAACCCCAAAAGAAGTCGTTTTAGTGTTTTTTTCATAAACTAGAAACAATGAGTTCTAAAAAGAATACTCTCATAAAAGCTATATCATAACAGCATATTTTTGTAACTTATACAAACACAACTAACTATCAAATGAAAATGCCTCAATGATGGCAATTTAAAGCATAAGAAATTACCACAAAATAAAACTAATTCTAAAAAAAAAAAAAGCAAAAGGACACAGAACAGCAACTAGACTCTTACCTTGTCATCTACGTAAGTGAAATTGCGAACATAACAGACTTCATCTCCCAAATGCTTAAGATATCAGCCTAATTGCCAAAGAAGTAGACAACGAAAACTAGTTAGCATTAAAATCGAAAGAAGGGTAAGCTTCAAATTGCTTCAAAACCCAATCACCAGAAAAAGGACACAATCAAAAACACTTTTTTTATTTTGGATGTTTGGGGTTTTCTGTGTGAGAGAAAGAGAAAGAGGAACCCGTAGAGAAAGTCGAAATTGATGTAGACGTGACAATGCCTAATATGACTGAGATCATAAGCGGTTACACTGCACATGTACATTCCAACCTTCGATCGTGTCTTGAACGTGGTCGGGTTCTCGCCTCTGCCCACCCAACTCGTGCTCAGCCTTGCAGTGGCAATGGAGTGAAAGGGCAAGAATGGATTAAGGGAGGTAAATGGGAGGGAAGCATTGGATTTTGGGCAAAATGAAGAGGGAAGATGAAAAAAAATTAAAATGATGGAAGATGAAAAACGACAAAGAAGGAAGATGGAAAAAATAACATTAGTCATCGTATGATCCACCATACAGCCACTGTATGCTAAACCACCATAAATCACTCCTTTTTTGTCATTTTGTGTCTTTTATACGCTTGACACTGTATGTGTCCCTAAAATCGTGGTCAAGATAACATTTCTGTTTTATTAACAAAAATACCATGAGTTTAAAGGCTTGAAGAGTAGGGGATGAAGAATATTATAAGGTCTTTACAATTTATACTATAAATTCTTATTAAAATTTTATTTGAGATAATGATACTTGAATGATAGAAAAAATTAGTAACATAAATGTTTTCTTACAAAAATTGATCCCTCAAATAGGTAATACTAAGAATTTATATTGCATGGGCAATACCATGCATATTCATTACATGAGTAATAATTTACCTATCATATATTTTAGTCATATAAACCTTCTTAAATTCAAATTGTGTAACCTTCCCATGTGTCGCATATACTTTGCATGGGAGATGCCTAGCATATATATTACACATGTAACAATCTACATACCTTAAAATTATTATCAATTTTCATCGATTTTTAATTAATAAATTACGTTATATGGTTTAAATCTTATAATAAATAATTTTCTAACTTTGATAAGAAAATATAAATAATTTAAATTATTATTAATTAGTTTTTTAATCTTCTAGATTCTTTAACCTTTAATAAGCAATGTTTCTTATATTTTGATTAATAAAAATACCATGGATTAATAATTTTTTTTCATGGATTTAATAAGTTGAAAAAGCAATATGGATGAACACTTTTATAAGATATTTACAACTCATGTCACAAATTCATATTATTTTAGAGAACAATGTTCGCATAATAAAAGTAATTAGTCATAGCCAATTTTCTTACTAATATTTTATCTCAAATAGATGATATATATATATATATATATATGTCTAATATGCACATTATACAGGTAATAATTTATGTATCTTATAATTATTATTAATTTATATTAAATTTAAATTAATAAATTATATTTATTATCCAACTTATTAATCCTTCTTAGATACTACTAAAAATTTAATTTTTTATTTTTATTTTATATTATTCCTATGCATCACATGGGTTACTATACTAGTTTATAATAAAGAAACTGTTCATTTTTAATATTTGTTGTTGTAAGCTTTGATACCAATCTATATCTATATCCTATCTATTCTATAAAAGAGGATTTAATAATAGCGGATTTAATGGTGTGGCATCACGAGGGGAATTTGGTTTCCCTCCAAAATTAAGTCATTCCCATTGACCAATCATAAATAACTATTGATGCTTATTTAAGAAGTTTAATTAATTAGAAACTTTCATGAGAAGCTATATCTACATCACTACCAAATACTGGTTTCTTTTCACATCCAATATATATATATATCTTTTACTATTTTATTCATCTTCATAATGTTTTTTTTTAATTTTACATTAATATTACTTAAATAAAGACTTTTCATAAACATGTATTGCACAAGTGACAAACATAAAAATTGCAGTTTGAAATGATACTAATAAATATATATTATACGCATGATGCAAACATATAAATATAAATTGTACAGATAATGATTAATATACATTATAATTATTAATAGTTAAAACAAAATTTTAAATTAAATATTTGAACTCTAAAGCTTATAGCACACTATTAAATTATATCAATTTAGTTTTTTAATTAGTGATTTAAATTAATATTAATTAATTATTATATTGATATCTCAAATAAGTGATATTAAATATATATTACATATGTGATGCAAACATAAAACTTGCACTTTGAGGTGATAATATATATTAAATGAGTTATGCAAAGATATATTGATATTCTAAATAGGTGATATTTAACATATATTGCACGAGTGATGCAAATATAAAAATTACACTTTCAACTGATACTAAACATATATTATACGGATAATACAAACATAAGCTGCATGGATAATGATTGATATACATTATAATTATTAACAGTTAAAATCAAATTTAAAATTAAATATTTGAACTCTAAAGCTTGTTGCACACCATTAAGTTATATTAATTTAATTTTTTAATTAGTGATTTAAATTACTATTAATTAATTGTTCTAATCTTACAATACTCAAATTACAAATCTATATTATAAATTTATATATATAAGATTAGATATTTGAGGTTTTAATATGCAATATTATTTACTTTTTTATTCATAAAATGCCATAGATTTGATAGGTCGAAAAGTAGAGGATGAAGAGTTTTACAATTTTTTAAAAAAACTTACTTATAGATTGAAATTTTATAAGATCGTTAAATAACTTAAGAAATTTTAATGACAAATGAATAACCATAGATTGGTTTTCTAGCAAATATTAATATCTCTAATAGGTAATAGTAAACATATATTGCATGCGTAACGCAATCATAAAAACTACACTTTGATCAATATATCACTTTAATAATTTATCTCCAATATTAAATTTCAATTATCTATTTTAAGCAAATTCATAACACGAAATATATTAATCAATATATATTTGGATGCAAATATTTTTATTATATTTAAATATTTGACATTTTAAACTGATAATGTAATACCTGAGTCGAGAATTACACAAATGGTGATACTCTGTCCTATTGAATCTCATGGAAGTTCTAAGTCAAATCCCCATGCCTCCTTGAAGGACTATATAATTTGGACATTTTTATGAAAGCAAAAACCCCCGTAATTATTCCTTAGATATCCAATGATCGAAAGTGATTTTTAACGAATTTTAGTAAGTCATTAACCTTTTTATTTTTGGCCCTGAAATTTAAGAAAAAATATGATTTCTTATCCTTGCCAGTTACGTTAAATGATTTCCACATATATTAAATGTATAGGAGAGCTATAACTCCAATGATTTTGCAAGCTTAAAATGATATTACTTTAAATATGTTACCAGATGCCTTGTACAGCAAGCCTATTTTCAATTGTTCAAAAAGAGGTTTATAATTTTAACGATGATTTCTCCGGTGGTTTTCAAGATTAAAGAGGGGATTATTTTCCCCAAGTATTTTATATGAAAAACATATTTTTAATGACTCTTTAATTTCAAGGATATTTTTCTTATAAGTATTAAGTTGAATAATTATGTTTTGGCTTTGTCTCATACTAGCTATAGATAAATTATCTTTCACGGAGTTGTTTAACTCACCTAAATGCCTCCCCATACTTCAGGTGCTAGGTTAAGTTAAAGTTCGGCTACCAATTATCTTCCAGTAAGCCCAACACTTGAGTGGCCCCTCTCTTGTCATCACAGGGATTATAGTTCATGACATGGTATAGTTCTCCATTGAACAATAGGCAGTATTCTAAACTGTGGTAGTTAGAGCCTATTTATGTTGAAAGACTATTATGTATATATATTTTGTGTATACTTGATTAAATATATAGGAATTATGTAGGGAAAAATGTCCAATTTTTCAGTAATATTTTAGTTGAGGCTTGCTAAGGAACCAGGGCTCCCTATACACCGATCACAGCCTGATTGGGTTGTGATAAATAATCACCTGTGCAAAGCACGGATAAATACACTGGTTCATTATGTATAAATTACAATTCATGATCATGGGTGCCAAGGGATCTTGAGCTCCTTTCACTTTTGGGTACATGTATAAAGACAATAGCTCAAAAGCAAGTTTTGTTTAGACACAATTTTAATATTTGTACACATGTAATAGTAAGATGACAGCTCATTAAAATTGAGTCCTGCAAATATCCAGAAAAAAGAAAAAGAAAAATTGGGTCCTATAAATTAACTAAACCAGTAAAGAACCTCTTTGCTTAAATTTTGTCAATGTTTTTTGCTCTGAAATTAAAGTGTAATTATACTAATTGTAAAATAAAGGGAGAGACATTATTTGATGTTTTCCTCCTGCATCAATGTGAGTTTATAGCTGAATTTCTCCTAATTTTGAAGAGTACTATAGCCATTTTCTTTGTCAACCATTTAGGTTGCTTTTGTTTCAACTTTTAAAAAAAATAATTATGAAATTAAAATTTTTATATATAGTTTAAAAAATTAAAAATTATTTTTTTTTCATAAATTACTTTTTTCAACTTCTACAAAAAAATTAAAAATAAATTTTTTTGATATTCTAATTATTTTCAAAAAATTATTTTAATATATAAAAATAATTTTTTTAATAAAAAAAGTGATTTTTGACCCAAAAAAAATCTCAAACAAATGCAGGCTTATTATTACAAATGCTCTAATTGTAAATCAAATACTTGTCAATTTTAATTTAGTTTCATAATACATTTATTGTCAAATCACCTCAATTTCTGCAATTCAAAAGAACTGTTAATACCCTTACAAGTATATTCTCCCTCCAGTTCACAATAGCTGTCAATTTGTCCATTTTCATATAGATTAAGAAATCTAAAATCAATGCATAAGTATAATATAAATTTATTAAAATACCCCTATTAAATTTTATTGTATGGTAAAAAATATGACTTTATTATGTGATGGAAAGTAACTACCTCTTTCAACTAATGAAGATGAAAGGTAAAATTAAAAAATCAACAATAAATGTTATATTGATATGTGAGAATGATAACTATTGTGAACTAAAAAATTTTATTCAAATTGACAATTATTGTAAACCAGAGAGAGTATCTTAAATACATTTAGTCTAAGAGCATGTTTGGTATAGGTAACTGGCAATGTTGAATTAAATTACCTGGATCCACAATATTATCTTATTTGGTTGAGCCACACTACTGACAATTCAAATTTCTAACATAATCTACATTACGATTAAAGTGGCAATGTGGATTGCCTCCATGGGGTGTCTATGTCGATTACTATCCATGTGATAATCCCCATTGTTATTATTATTATTATTATTATTATACTATCTCTATTTTGAAATAATTGTCTACTTTTGAAATTTTACTTTTTCACAAATAATTGCCCATTTAAGAAATCTATACAATATTAATTATTTTTTGTTAAAACTAGTTTTTAGTCCTTATATGTGTTCTAGATTTTGGTTTTAATCGTTACACTAAAAAAAATTTTGGTTAGGTCCCTAGTCCTTGTATTAAAAAAATTATTAGACAATGCTAGTTTTTACTGATATGGTTAATAAAAACTAATATGAGACATGGTAAAACTCGGTTGAAGTTGAGATTTGACTTAAAAAAAAATCTTTTCAATATTATTTCAGTCACTTTTCTATTTTTGCAAAAAAATCATTTCAAACTTAAAGAAGGCCTAAAATAGGTCGTTTTAGAACTACATTAATAGCATATGATATCTATATCAAATTCTATTAGCCATGTCGACAAAAAATAAAACCATCTAATAATTTTCTAATGATAGAACAAACTCCTTAATGGAGTACAACTATAGCGACTAACACCAAAATTTTTTTAGTCTAGGAACTAAAATCAAAATCTAGAACACGTGTAAGGATTAAAAATTAGTTTTAACTATTATTTATTTCGTTATATCCTCTATTAAATAAAGGAGAGAGAATAAGTGGAAAGAGATAATTAAGAAAGAAAGAGAATTAAATAAGGATAATTTCGTAAAATATACCTAAATTTTTCTAATATTGAGATCTTTTCAATTATTTTCTTAATTCATATACATATTGAAAATTGGATAATTATTTCTAAACAGAGGTTGTAATTATTATATAATAGTTAATATTATTATTAATTATTATTATAATAATAAATAATTATTAATAATAATTATTATTATTAATTCTTATTATTAATAATAACTATTATTAATGATTATTAATAATAATATTTATTATTATTATAACAAAAGACATATATTATCTAGTAACTTTTTTATATATCAAATAAAAAAATATAAATATCCAATTAAATTATCTGTGCATACCAAAAATTATATTGTAGCATTATCAATAATTTAAAAAATAATAATATTTTTGAGTAATAATCTGAATTACCAATAATCTTGTTAGATAATATGCCAAATATCATCCAAGATACTTGTGTCTTAAGGTTGTTGGTGTTGGAATAGTGTCGTGCAAACTGCAGGGCAGGGGCTTTATCAACTTGCAATTGCATTGTCGCAGAACTGGTACTAATAGGAAAATAGTCGGGGACATGGAGGATAGCCCTGCCAAAATTAATAACATTACAAGCTTACGGTGATATACGAAATATGGAAGTCTCTATTCGCTATTCGCCTCAAGCACACGATAGAGATTTATCTTTGGTATACAGGGTGGGAGAGAGATTTATTTCACCATCATTATTGAGAAAGTTGAGATAGTATTTTTCGCAGAAAAATGATAAAAATTTCGCGTTAAATGATTTAATCATATGTGGATGCAGAGAAGATATCAATGAACAGGAAGGGGTGGAATTTAAATCGTTTTGACGCTGCTCAATTTCTGCAATAATTTTGGCGAATTATATGGAGTCTATGAGAAGCATTGTCAGGTCGTGCAGTTTGATTGACGTGGTGGCAGCTAAATTTGCGGAGGATTGTTGTTTTGAGTTTGTTCTGGTTTTTGTTTTATGAACTACTAGATTTTGCGCCCGTACGATGGACGGTGACTATATTTCTTTTTTTCTTAAAAAATAATTATTATTATTAAATTTTAATTTTTGGTTATTAATTATTTATAAGTGATTAGATGTTAGTATTAAATTCAAAATATACTCTAATATTTATTATTATTTATCATTATAATTATTATTAGTATGAGTTACTATTACTATACAATATATTTATATTATATATAAGGATTAATAATATATTTCATATATTATTTATAAATTTATAAATGCACACATGCATGTGTAAGTTACACATGTGCTTATATTTATATTTAATAACTAACAAATTAAAAGATTTGTGGTATTAAGTAAATCTATAAATCTATAACAAATTAGCATGATTTTAATACAAGATGAAACCAAAAGCTACAATTAAAGTATGTCTATAATAAGCATTAGTTTGCATATTTAAAAATCCAAAAAATATGTAAGAGCATAATTTCTGCAACAATAAGACTAAAATTTTGCATAACAGATTAGAATTAATTTCACAAAATACTCATAAAGAAGAAAAGCAATATAAACAATATGATCAATCTCTAGCTGTGTTCAAAAACTCTAAAGTGCAGAATATATCAACAAACATGGACAACCTTAGAAAGAACTAAAGCAATAAAAAGAATGACAAAATATAGCCTGCTATTTATATTAATCGACAAATAGTTCTAAGTCTAATGAAAAAACAACTATATTTGTCCAGCATTTGGAATAGTAAGATGATGTTTAAAATGCTCACCCACAAAAAATGAATATTCAATATTCATCTGATTTTTAACCATTGATCAAGTTAAAAAATAAATCTAACGGTTGATGTTAAAGGATAACTCATACTCTAAATATTATGTAGAGCATCATAATTAATTTTTGTGTAATATCAACCATTAGATTTTCTTTTTTAACTTGATCAATAATTAAAAATCAAGTAAATATTGAATGTTCACTTTTATGGGTGAACATTTTAAATATCACTGAATAGTAAATATAAATATCATAAGTGCCATATGTACGTTAGTTCAACAGTAGCACATGTTAAAGTTGAAGTGCTATTAGTTTCAAACCATTCCCGCAGTTTCAACTGAAGTTACATTACACAATATGAGTCATAGAAAACTTTGCTGATAACAAATCAAGTGGTTAGATAGCTAAAGCTTCTCCGATTTAGGCTTCTTCAAAGGTTGCTTTGCAAAAGAAGTTGCAGTAGTCTTAGACAGTTCAGTAGTTGCTTCGACTAAGATAGTATATGATGTTTTCACGTCTTATAACACTACTCTCAGGTACTCCAATTGGATGGCATAGTGTCACATGCAGGGTTTTTTGCATGTGATATTGTGTTATCAATTATCAATGTAGTACACATAACTTTTCCCAATAATTAACAAAACAAAATAGAACTTTTGGAAATTATTGGGGAAAAAAAATCCTTTTGGGTTCTACCTTAGTTATGTTGACAACATTTGCTCATTTGTTTAGTTTCCTAAACAATATGTAAAAGTGTTTCATCATCATCATCATCATCCTTCTCCTCCTTAAATGACATCAAATTAATATTAGTCTAATTATTATATCTACATATTATACGACCAAACCAAGTCAGATTAAAATAAAAACAGTTAGTATGCATAATCAACCATTAAATTGATTGAGCAAAACTTTGCAAATAAAGTTACACCTACTGACTCAGTAGAATCATTTGTAGATGCACGACATAGGCCCGAACGATACATAAGATTGCTAATACATACCAAAGAAGCAAATGAAACAGATTGTAACAGCAGCTAACATTAGATAGTATTCATAAAAGTATAACAGAATAAGATCAACCAAATGAAACAGATTGTAAAGAGAGCAAAAGCAACCAAATGCTAGAGTGAAAGATAATAAAGAACAATCAAAGAAGAAGAATAAGAAGAAAAGATAGAGTCAAAAGTCAGAACCTGTTTATGGATCCACTTAATCTCTCCTTCCGCCATTGTTGTTCTTGTTGCATCAAAATCATATCTCCTTCTTCAACTTTGAGTTGAAAAACAAACAACACATTAAATCATACACAAAGAGACGACAAAAAACCTCATGAAACCCAAAAATAAAATAAAATATATGTTTAATTTATTTGATGATTAAAGATGAGAGAACAATGCATACATTATAGGTCTCATCTAGCGCAAGAGCCTGAACGCCACCACCAGTCCGCGGCACCACCTGTGCAAGACCGCCGAAGAATAGCATCGCCTCTGATGTGTTATGGAGAGGGAGACAAAGAGGGAAAAACAAAAGAAGAAGAAGAAGATGTCGCCAACTTGCAATAGTCGGGTATTGAGAAAAAAAATTCGAATTTGAAATTCAAAAAGAAGATGAAGCATGGAGTATATAGCAGAGAAGAAGACTGAGTCATGTCTCAACGCATGAGCGACGGAGGGGAAAGATGGATGAACGCTAAACGTCTGAAGCAGTGGCGGAGGGGAAAGATAAAGGGGAGAGAGAATCGTATAGAGAATATGAATGAAGCAGTGGCGGAGGAAAGAGACAGCTAGCGGTGGGGGTGGGGGATGGTTCAGAGGCGGATGGATGAAAGCGAAGCAAAGATAGGGGGGAGACAGTGGCGTATAGAAGAAGGAAGAGAAGAAAGACAATGTCTGGGCAAAAGCAGAGCATGAAATGACCAAATAGCCCCGCAAAAATGAGCGGGAAAGCCATCCTCCACCAACACTCTGCTTTTACAATAAAAGATAAGACGTAGCTATCTTGGGGGGAGTTATATGTGTGGGGTTTGTATATTTGTTTCGCCTTTGCTCTGATCTTGCTTTGTTTGCTACTTTTTGCTCCACTCTCCACTGAAGCCTTTGATCAATAAATTATCAAAAAAAAAAAAAACAGGAATTTAGGGTGTTTGCGGTTTAATTTGACTAGATTTTGAGACAAAAATTCAACCGATTTAAATAAAAAATTTTAATTTACTTCGATTTGATTCAGTTTGATTTGATTATATGTAAAAGTCCGAACCAAATTGAACCGATTTGTATTAGTTTAGTTTCCAGTTTTTTATTAAATATTTATAAAATATAAAAAAGTATCTTTTAATTTTGTTAAATTAGATTAACCATTAGTCTTTTTTAATAAAAACAGGCAATTATAAATTCTAAATTAATTATCAAAATTTATACTAATATCTTATATTAACAAGTTAAGCAAATAATAAAAGATTTTTAAAAAGTCATGGTATATTTATATAAATATCGATATGAATAAATAATATATGTAATGTTTAAAATATCTCATAAATATATATAACTATTAATGTGTAACATATTATTGGTTCGATTTGGTTTAATTCAATTTTAGAAACTAAAATAAAAAACTAAACCGAACCCATTGACTTTCATAACATAAGAACTAATCCAAATCGATTTATTTCAGTTTTGATTGTTTTTATTTTTTAGATTAGTTTTCAATTTTAATTCGATTTAAATCGATTTTGAATACCACTAGAGAGAATAAGATACTATACATTACACCTTTATTCGTTATTTGGTGCAAATAATGTATTATATAAATTTATTCATAATAATCTTTCTTATATGTTAAAATGATAAATAACTTAATCAAGTATAGGGAGATCGGATCAGGCTTAATTAGCTTTTAATGCATAGGATCCGTTTCACAATTTGATTTTTTTTAATATATTATCAAACTAAAAGGTAACTATTTAAAAAAATTGTCTAAAGAATTAAAAATAAATTTTTAATTAACAAATTTAATAATAGATATTTTTAAATGAACAATATCTAATACATAAATAAACATTTAGAATAATATAAAAATATATAAATAAATAGTAATTAATTATTAAAAATAAATAATACATGATAAATAGTATTAAGTAATAAATAATATTTAATGTAAAATATAATTATATATAATAAAAATAAAAAATATTTAAAATAACCGTAATAAGATTAACATAGGTAGATCTTGTAGGGACTCCATCCAATGCTGAGGTCTAACTGAAGAAGCGTTTTGCAATGCTCTTGTGAATTGTGGCATCGCTTTTGTAACATCATGAGTTATATGCTCTATAATTTTTCATGTGCGAAATTAATTACCCTAACTACAAGGTACTTGAAGTGAGATTGAAATTCCTAGATTACAAATAATGTTGACGTAAATATTTGGACCATATGCCATCTTAAGAAAGCTTGGATATTCTTGTCTTCAACAATAAAAATTTTTATACTCAAACAATTTACATAGCCACACAACATTTAGGTGGCGTTTGGTATGGGGTAATTCATCTGGATTACTGATAATATATGATTAAATTATTTGAGCCTACAATATTACCCTGTTTGACTAGGCAGCATTACTGGCAATCCAAATTTTTAAGGTAATATAGATTATCACCAATGTGGTAATCTGTAATGTGGTAATGTGAATTACCACCAATATAACAATTCTTCCATTATCATTATTATTATTATTATTATTATTATTATTGAAGGAACCAAGAGGGGGTGAATTGATTCAATAATAAAAATTTAAAAATTAAAATAGAATTAAAGCTTTGAATAATTAAACGCAATAGTGCATAGAGTAAAAAAGATAAGAGAAGAGAAAATAACACAAGCTATTTTTATACTGGTTTAGCCATAATGTGTGACCTACATCCAATCCCTAATTGTTTGGAATTTTTTCTTCACTCTCAAATTTTTGCTTACAAGGATTTGATAAACCTTCCTTTACCCAATTTTCTAGTAGAGTATATGGTGGTTTGTTTCTCACAAGGATATCACTAAACCTCCCCCTATCTCGACCAAAGTAGGGTAATTACACAAGGCACGAATGCTCTTATACTTGAGCTACAATGGGTTTCAAAGACTCTCAAGAGAATATGAGCAAGTTAAGGTGCAAAGCCTATGAGATATAATAAACAAGATAGAGCTAAGGAATTCTCTCAATTTTCTCGGTTGAGGTTCATCTTTTCTTCTTTATTCTTCAAAGCTTTATATAGATGATGAACCATTGACGTCTACTAGCTATTAGAGAATATTTTGGCTTCAGTTTAGCCCAAAGGATTTGCCCAATCAATTTTCACACGATTCTTTGTTTACGACCAGGTAGTTCTTTGGTTCACGACTGTAATTACTGGTTTAATTGCTATTTCTCTCATACTTCAAAATTAAACTTGATTCTTGCTATATGATCGTTGGAACTTTAATTGCACTCCCTCAAATTGATTTTTTTGAGTAAAGATCAGATTAAATAATATCCAAAAATCAATCATATTTTATAGAGATTTTAGACATTAAGAGTGGAGTAATTTCAATATGATAAAAACGAAAATAATTGAACATGATATTTTCCTTTAACAAAAATATAATCAATCATCAAATTTTTTCAAATTAATAAGATACTCATTATCAAAAGATTAAATCAAACATTCTCCCCCTTTTTTATGATGACCCAATTATAAAATATTATAAACAATTTGAGCAATATGGGAAGATTTAGAAAACAAGCAACTATCAAGTCATATGTCCTATGTTCAATAATAATCAGAGTTGGCAGCATTGTCATCATAATCAAATATATTTAAAGAAATTAAAGGTTAAAAGTTTAAAGAAGGCTCCTCCTTAATTCATGAGTTCTTTAATTTTTGAGAACTTGCTATGCTCCCCCTCAATTCATGACTCCATTCTTGATCTTTGACAAGTAACTATACTCCCCTTGATCCATGAGTCTCTTCTTGTTGCTATGCTGCCCCTTAACCCATGAAGACTTGCAAATTTCTTTATGTTCATGCTCCAAATTGATAGACACCTATTCTTTCTCCCCCTTCAGCATCAAAAAGGTCAACTGCAATATACCAATAATTTATAATAACATGATCATGATAATATAACAACTTAAGAAAATTATAAATCTCAAAACATATTTAAGGAGAAAAAAATATTATTTCAAATTCTTGTAAATAATTTTTATTTTCCATGAAACCCTCCAAAACTTGTCCAAATCTTATCTTTTGTAATTCATCATCAAAACCACTCTTGAAAACATACTTCTAATTTTCTTATCACATAAAATCTTAACGAATCTTTCTTATCAACCAAAGAATGAACAAGAAATTAGAGCCATATGTTTTGTTGTACCAAAGCCACTACTAAAACAATTTCAAAAGCTCCAACAAAGAAAATTTAGATCTACAATAGAAGAATAACCCAAGAATTTTAGCTTGTCTTAAATCATTAATACAAGTCCTCGTGACAACTTAACAATATCTTGGAGTCTAGTTTATGAAATGCCCAGAAAATCAAAGAATAACAACATATTACTGCACAAGGTAGAAACAAAAATAAATCAACATTCAAAGAGAAATCAACAATTAATTTCCACATATAGTACTCAGTCAAGCATAGCACAATACTTTAACCACAGTACTAGTTGTCAGGTCAAACAGAATATTCAATTACCATTAACAACCTACGTTTGTCATAGTAACACAATAGGCCCACGATTAAATATTAATTTCCCGGTCAAAGGCACTAAACAGAGTATATTTTAGCAAACCCACTTAAACTTAGACACATACACCTCATGCAACAGATAGAATTTATATTTCAGCAATATATCCAGAGCATAGATGTCTCATATTAACACCACAAATAGCAAGACCAAGAAATGTTCTTCCATATTCTCAAACACAAAAAATTTAGAGCCTTTAGCTCAAGTGACCAGACAACTCACAAATCATGGAGAAATGCTGGTGACAACGGAGGAGACGCTTGCAGTGGTGATGGGCTGGGATGAACGCTGGTGAGACCGATGGCGGTGAAGCAAATGGCGTCGTACGTAGTCATAGATGTGGATGGTGTGACGTGGTCGCTGCTGCTCGCCAGAGATGGAGACACCGCCGTTGATGATGGGGCAGAGCTGGTGACAGGAATGGTAGTGGCTTGAGGTATGTTTCCTTGTTTTGGGGATTAGGGCCAGAAATTTAGAAACTTAGAAAGAGAAGAGAGAGATTGAGGTATGAGGGTTTAGAAATTTAGGAAGAAGAGAAAGGTAAAGAGTGAGAGATTAGAGAGCGTATGTTTATCATCCCCTATTCCTCCCCTTTTTTTTAATAAATAATAAAAAGACAAATTTGCCCTTATTAGTGTTGTGCAACATCAGCCAAAACAATCGAGAAGAGCATCAACTATAGAGTAGTTGCTGGTTTACCCAACGAGAAGGAACTAGTTGCTGTTTTTGATAGCAAAGCATAAATGTGAAAACTGCATATATAATACTTCATGGAGTCTTAGATATGGTTCCAATCAGTAGGTATTTGCATAAATATCACAAAAATTAATCATTTCATATAGTTTAACACATAAAACAGGAATTAATAAATTATGCATAAAAAGCACATAATTTTGGAATATGATATTATATACTAATGTTACCAACTCCAAAGCTTATCCTTCACAATTATCTCCAAATGTGATATTTCGTTCTCATTGAGCTTGTGTAAGATGAAACTGACTAGCTCCTTTCATGTGAGCGTACAATTATTAGGGAGCCATTTTCTTTGACACCTACAAAACATATTTTCCTTTTGGTACCCAAATTCTTTTGGGTCCTTGGGGGTTAGAGCTTAGAGATAATTCCTTAGTAGTCTTAGGAACTCATATCATATTAGAACCATTTTTCTTAATAGCACATGTGTGTGATATGTGTCCCTTTTGTCCACAATAATTACATGTCATATAAGAGGTTGTAGAAGCACTTGATTTCACAAAAAAATTCTTATAATATTTTTGCCTTTTAGATTGATTAAAACTAAGTCCAGCCTTGTCAAGTGAGCATTTTTGTGATCCCAAAAGAGTATCCAAATTCTCTTTTCCTTTCACAAATTTTACAAAGTCTTTAGTTAGCTCATCAACCTTTTCTTTTAAAGAGACATTCTCATAAAACAATTTTTGTTCATTTTCTTTTGAAGCATTTTCTAATTTTAAAAGATCAACTTCCTTTCTCAATTCATCAATTGCAACTAAAGCATCATTATATTTGGATTTTAGAGCAAAATATGATTTGGACAACTTCATAGAATCATTAAGTAATTGTTGAAAATCCTCATACAACCCATCATATGAAGTGTCAAGATTACTTACCTCATCATCTTCTTGCTCACTTTTTGTCATGAAGCACATGTTGACTATCTCCTCCTTTTCTTCTTCTTCACTTTCTGATGTGGATTCATCACTATCACTCCAAGTGGAGTTTGCAACCATAACTTTCTTTTTCTTTTTGAATTTTTGTCTCCTCTTTGGCCTATATTTTTTTTTGTTGAGCTCATAAAGTCTTTTGGTTAGGAAGGCTATCTCTTCATCTCTACTCATGTGACCTCCTTCATCATCTTCTTCCTCTTGGTTGGAGCTTATGGTGGCTTTTAGTGCAACTCCTTTTATGTTCCTGTTTTCATTATGCAATTTGTTAAAAAAAGTAGTTTCATAAGTAATGAGGTTACCTCTTAAGTCATCATATGACATGGAGTTGAGGTCACATATAACACCCTCCCAAGTACAGTACTATACTTAAGTCATAGTACCACACCCTGAAGTTGTTACTGTTACTTGAGCGGACCTTGTCTAACAACAACTTCAGCCGTCTTCGGAAACTTCTGAAACTATCTGGAGACAACACGGAAATAGGAGTGAGAATTATAAATTCTCAGTAGGATTCTCTAATTATCATATATAATGTCATTGTTGTCATCTTCAGTTTGCTTCGGTTTATTATGAAAAATGTGAACATGCTATGTAAACTGTTTAATTTTACAGTTCGAAAATATACTATCCGAAGCAAAGTTCAGTTTTACTCATGGACTTGTCATTTGGGAGAGTCCATACAACACCAATTTATGAACTATACTATAAATAATAACTGCACATATTAAAATACATATAGTATCAATATATTGGGAACATAACTTCTGCATATAACTTTACTTGTACTTGAACTTATGCATATACATAAAATTTACTTCTCTTTCTTTATCTTCCGCTTATCATGCCATATTTCAGAGTATGATCGCCATGTCTTACCCCATCGGAATACGATTGCCATGTCACGTTCCTTAGGAATATGGGATCTCCATTCAGCACTTACACTAGCTGAGTCATGCCATACCTCATGTAAGTCCTATCCCCTATACTCACACTAACTGGGTCGATGCCATGCCTCATATGAGTGGGGTGCTTGCATATGTCTTAATCTTTAGTCTTTAGTCTTTAGCCTTTACTGCCCTTAGATAGCCTGGCCTTGGAGTGAGCTCATCAGCTTCACCCGTGACCATCGTCACACCGACTCACCCACAAGGGGATCTACGTGCCTCTAGGTTTGGAGGGATCTCATTCTAGCCACGTGCCTCTAATTGAAGGGATCTCTTCTGGTCACGTGCCTCAAAATTGAGAGATCTCTTCTGACCACGTGCCTCCAAGATAGAGGGATCTCATAGTTTTAGCTGCCTTCACAGGGAGGGATTCAAAGTGCAACTGCTTCCAGGTGAAGAAACCCATATCTTATCTTATTTAACTGCCTCTGAGTGAAAGGATTCACATTTAATATATTCATGGCCTTTCATTCTCATACATGGTCATGCATAGGCATGCTGAATATGCTCATACATATGCTTCATCATTTATTTTCATACACATCATAATTCATATCATACTTAAATTCATCCTTGCATACAAACATTCCTAGTTTCTTACACTTCTGCCGTAAATCTGGCAGCATAATGGATTAGTTCCGTTTCCTCATGAATAGTGCTAGTTTTCACGGACAAACCAGTCATAGTAATATAATCAACTTAACATATCTATCAATATAAAACTTGTAATCCTCAACTCAAACCTTATATGTCTACTAACACTTGTGAAACTATCAATTTGGCCATTCTACCAATCTTACTCAGTTCTGCCCGAATTTTGTATAATCCACCTTTACCTCTATTCAACTCATTTAAAACTGAATTTCGGATATGTCATAGCTCTATGTGTCTACTTTCTAACCTCTTTAGTCCCATATCATTTTGGTCTATATAACTCAAGATATTCAAATTTTCCTTCAGCCTATTCAGTCACTGGCCTGAATTACACTCCTAGAAGTATAAATTCGCTAAAAATCGAAACTGAGCTCAAATCATACGAAATTGGTCTCATATTGAAGCTAACAGGACAACCTTTCATTTGCAATAAGTTTCATTCCATTTTCTTTTGTGTAGCTCGAGTTATAAGTCCTGAAATTTCACCTTTTTGAACTACTCTATTTTGGCTCGATTTGGACATAGGGTAATTTCTTCGAATCACTGGGAATAACTGGAGTCATCACAAATTTGGAATTTCATATTGGATGTTCCTCTATGTGTAAATTTTCTAACAAAGTTAGTTTCACTCAATTTAGAGTTGTATAGGGTGAGTTATACCCTCCTCAAGTCACCCTGCCCGGATGAAAGTCCTGATTTCTAGGTCAAATTTCAAAAATTCATATCTCTCTCAATACTAATCCAATGTCCTTATATGATATATATATGGAAAGCTCTGGATGTCTACTTTCATCTAAAAATGGTTTCATCAAATTTAACTGGCTGTAGGTGGAGCTGTACACTCCGCCATACGGACTGCCGAGGACTCTTTACCAAGACAACATCCTAATCCATCCATTTTTCCTAGTTTTCTTCTTCTAATTCTAATTTCAACTCAACATTTTATATTAATCCTATCATAATCCATCATAATATATAAAAAAGAGTACAATTTTATGCAATCACAGTGCAAGTAATTTAAGAACGGAATAGAATCCTACCTCTTTGAAGTGTGATTTGAGCTAAGTGTTGAAACTTGAGTTGATAGAACCTTGCTAAGCTTGAAGGAATGATGGAGTTGAATGAGAGAAGGGAAAAATGAGGCTGGAACAAGGGGAAAGGGAGACGTAAATCAGATCACAATGGATAGGAGAGTCTGATTTAAATACATGAGGGTAGTTGGAGTTGTGGTATTGATTAGTTGAAATTTTGTAGTTGAAGTTCGGCCATATCTTTCACTTCTGTGGTCAAATTGCTCTCCACGTTGTCCCACAAACTGCTCTCCACGTCGTCCCAAAATTGGGATATGCTTCCGTTCTACCTGAAATCGGAACTCATCCCTATTATGCTCGAAGTCGGAACTCATGCCATTTTACTTGAGCTTGGAGCTGAAGTTGGATGTCGGAACTCGTCCCATCTTGTTTGTGACTTGAGGAAATCCTGTCTGGTTTATTCGAAACTTGGAAGCGAGATCGGATATCAGAAGTCATATAGCTTACAATCACCTAATCTCAAAACTCCCAATTCAAACTCGAAAATGCCAGCAGAAATGGAAGGCTCCTGGGAATAAGCTCGGAAATCGGAACTCGTGTATGACTTGGAAATTATCTTAAAGATATGAACTTGTGTCTATTCTAATTGAGTTCAACTCCAAGGCTGGAACTCGTTACATTAAACTCGGAGTTTAGTACTTGTAACCATTGTGCTAAAATATAACTTCTGAGGTCGGAAACTACGTACATCATGTTGAAACATGAGGTTTGAGGTCGTAACTCGGGTACATTTTCATGAGGTCGAATATCGGTAATCACGTCCGTGTTGTTTGCACTTGAAGGTTAAGTCGGAAATCAGGAAATGAGGAAATGCTGTGTATGGTTAAGGTCGGTAGTCGGAAATTATACTGAAAATCGAAGATGAACTCGGAAATCGGAAATTATCCATTTTATATTAAATTCGAGGATGAAGTCGGAACTCGGAAATCGGGATGTTACATCACGTCCTTCTTGGATTGCAGCTACTTTTGATTGCCATTCTTTGGTGAGACTTTGTAAAATTTTTCTTGCCAATTCTCTATCCGTGTACATCTTCCCAAGAGTATCAAGTGTGTTGACAATGTTTGAGAACCTCTCAAACATCTCATCAACGTCTTCCTCCTCTTTCATGGTGAATAATTCATACTCATATACTAGCATATCAATTTTTGCCTTTTTTACTTGGCTAGTACCTTCATAGGTAACTTCCAATTTGTCCCATATTTGTTTGGCAGTTTGGCACCTTGAGATTTTTCTAAAGTCATTCGGGTTTATAGCACAATAGAAGATGTTCTTTACTTTTGCATTTTGTTCCATCTTCTTCATATCTTAATCATTGAATTCCTCTTCTAGTTTCTCCACCTCTTTGCCATCAACTACTTTCTTTGGAATGCTTGGTCTATTCTTAATCACGAGCCAAAGCTTGTAGTCTACGGATTGAATGAATATCTTCATCCTCTCCTTCCAATAGGTGTAGTTGCTCCCATCAAAATATGGTGGCCTTACGATAGATTGTCCTTCAATGATGGTTGAGTTCATCAAATTTCCTGTCATTGAACCTACAAATATCGTCTTCTCAAACGGTTAAGCCTTAAAGAGAATTAGGCTCGAATACCAAATGAAGGAACCACGAAGGGGGTGAATTAGTTCAATAACAAAAATTTAAAAATTAAAATAGAATTAAAGCTTTGAATAATTAAACGCAATAGTGCATAAAGTAAAAAAGATAAGAGAAGAGAAAATAACACAAGCTATTTTTATACTGGTTCAGCCACAATATGTGACCTACATCCAGTCCCTAATTGCTTGGGATTTTTTCTTCACTCTCAAATTTTTGCTTACAAAGATTTGATAAACCTTCCGCTACCAAATTCCCTAGTAGAGTATATGGTGGTTTGTTTCTCACAAAGACACCACTAAATCTCCCCCTATCTCAACCAAAGTAGGATAATTACACAAGGTACGAATGCTCTTGTAGCTGAGCTACAATGGGTTTCAAAAACTCTCAAGAGAAAATGAGTAAGTTAAAGTGCAAAGCCTATGAGATATAATAAACAAGATAGAGCTAAGGAATTCTCTCAATTTTCTTGGTGGAGGTTCATCCTTTCTTCTTTATTCTTCTAAGCTTTATATAGATGATGAACCATTGGCGTCTACTAGCCGTTAGAGAATATTTTGGCTTCAGTTTGGTCCAAAGGATTTGGCCAATCAATTTTTGCACAGTTGCTGTTTCTGAGACATAGTTGCTAGTTCTTGACCTGTAATTACTGGTTTAATTGTTATTTCTCTTAGACTTCAAAATTAAGCTTGATTCTTGCTATATGACCATTGGAACTTTAATTGCACTCCCTCAAATTGATTTTTTTGAGTAAAGACCAGATTAAATAATATCCAGAAATCAATCATATTTTATAGAGATTTTAAACATTAAGAGTGAAGTAATTTCAATATGATAAAAAAGGAAACAATTGAACATGATATTTTCCTTTAACAAAAATGTAATCAATCATCAGATTTTTTCAAAATAATAAGATACTCATCATCAAAAGATTAAACCCAACAATTATTATTATTATTATTATTATTATCATTATTATTATTGTTGTTGTTGTTATTGTTATTGTTATTGTTATTATTAATTATTAAAAATAAATATTATTATTATTAATATTATCATGATTAATTATATTAATAATTAATTATTATTAAATAATATTAATTTTTTAATAATTATTATTAATAAAATTAACTATTATAATTATAATTAATAATTAAATTTTCTTATTCTTATTAATTAATAATTATTATTAATTATTATTATTATTATTATAACTACTAATAATAATAATAATTAACTATTTTATTATTATTATTATTATGTTAATTTAATGCATATATTATCTAGTAACTTTTTTGATATATCAAATAGGATAATGTAAATTATCACTTAGATTACCTATGCATACTAAAAACTATATTTAATATTACCAGCAATTTAAAATGTGACAATATTTCTAAGTGATAATTTATATTACTAGCAATCTTAATAGGTAATCTATCAAACGTCACCTTAATCTAGGAGGTAACAGCTGTCCTCTACCTAACATATACTTTTGTCAAATAATTGCTCTAATTTGGGGAATATGCCACCCAAATTTTGCTTTCAATCATCAAATTCAATTAATGGAATCAGACTCATCACACATTGGAGAAATTTTTCCATTGTATTGCGTAGGCCTCTGCCTCAGTTCAAAATCACTCTGCCTAGGAGCAGTATAGAAGATTCAACATGGAAAGTGATCGTTGCAGACTAATGTTGTACATTGATCTTTTTCCACACTAATTTTGTGTGCATTATTTTTTTTTGTAGTATTTTGTTTGGGACAATAAAAAAAATTGTGAGAAATTAGAATTGTATTTCTCTTATTTTATTATTGAAAAAGAAAGTAATATAAATGTTGTCTAAATATAACTATTGTTTTGGGATTTAATTTATATATATTATCAGTGTAAAAAATTTTTGTATAAATATTTAATCATATATTGTCATATCAACAAAATTGTTTGACTCAATTATCCACTATCTTAAAAGTCATACAAATATAAATATTTAATTAATTGATAGTATAAGACTCTTTTATACTGTTAATTTATAATAATTAAACTCATTGTTTTAACTTTTAAAAATCTCTCTATAATTTTTTATGTGTGAAATTAATTACGCTAACTACAAGGTACTTTGAAGTGAGATTCAAATTCCTGCATTACACATAAAGTCCAGGTACAGAGTTGGACCATATGGCATCTTAAGAAAGCTTGGAACAATCTTTATCCACAGATAAAATCCTGATGCTCCTACAATTTACATGCGACAACACTGATCTCTACTACCCAGTAGATAACGACTCCTCTGCCTAACATAAACTTTTTCAAATAATTGTTCTAAGTGGGCGGCTATGCGGCCATGCATATCTTACTTTCATTCATCAAAGTCAATTAATGGAATCGTGCTCATCGCACATTGGAGAAATTTCTCCACTGTATTGTGTAAGCCTCTGCTTCAACTCAAAATCACTCGGCGTCTCCGCCTTGGAGCAATATGAAAAATTTCAACATGAAAATTGATTGTTGCAGACTAATGTTGTACACTGATCTTTTTTCACACCAATCTTGTATGAGACAAGTTATTTGTACTCCAAAAAAATAGAGCGTCGATGTACATAGAAAGCAATCCACCGTTAAAATTTAATTTTATTTACTTTTAATTTTTTTAAACAATTTTTATATCAAATCCGTATCGGTTGCCAGCGACTTTGTCGCGACAACCGATGTACAATTAAAGTTTCCGATCTTGTACACCTTTTTTTTTAATATTATTTTATTTATAAAAAAACAAAATAATTTTAGAAGTATAAAATTTTATAATATAATTTATATGCACTAACAATTTTATATTATCAACCAATTATATTTTTTTATTTATATGATTTTTAAAATAGTAGAGGTGAGAATCATGCATATTTATTTATATGATAGTATATGATAGATAACAGTGTAAAAAATTTTTATACTGTCAATATATATAAATTAATGCACCGTCAGTGTAAAAAACTTTTACACAGACATCCAATTATATATTGCCACATCAGTAAAAGTATTTAACATAACCATCCACTATTTGAATGGTTATGCAAATAGAAGGTTTTGATTGGATGACAGTGTAAAAAAAATTTATACTGTCAGTACACTCCAATTAAACTCATATTTTATTATTGAAAAAGAAGATATAGTATAAATATTGCATATTAGAAATCGTGTGCAAATATAACTGTTGTGTTAACAATATCTCCCTTGCCGTCGGTCTTATACTCCAACGTCTCATCAGGTTACGTTCGTGCGAAAATTTTGGCGCGTTCTATGGCACACCCTATAGTCAAAGGTGTATTACGCACCCTATCATTTTACGGTGATAATGTAATGGTCTATTAGTGAGTCAAATCATTTGCGATACATTGTAACTTTTATTACTCTCCTTCTTCCCCACCTTCCTCCACTTCCAGTCCCTTTGAACACTCCGGAGTCTTGCTCCAACCTCTCCACCACTCTCGACCGACGCACCACCACCTCCACAGCCGGCGCCACTGCCGCTACCATCACCCTCGACGCCTCCTCCACTGCACGTCCCCCGAAGCCACCGCCACCAACGAATTTCTCTGTCAAAGAACCATAACATATTTGGGGCTATCTTTTTCTCCCTCTCCACTGCCATTCACTACCCCTCCACATCATACCAACAATTCTAATTCTATTCTTTTGTTTTGCACTCAAAGCAAAACAGAAGCTGAAAGAAGAAGAGGATCCAACAAGAATCACCTTGCTCTTGATGGGCTTCGCTGCCTCTGATGGTGGCAATCAATGACTGAACCTTATACTATGATGGTTTCATGAAAATAGACTTATATAGTGATTTTTCTTGTTCACTTTATATTTTTTTTTTTTCAAAAGCAAGCTCCAAATCAGATTTGCCAAGTTGATGCCCTCAAAATTAAGAAAAACAAGGGTTGTAATTGTGCTAAGATTAGAGACTAGAGTTGAAGTACCCGGGATTTCTTCTTGAAAATTACTTTAATAATGAGAAGTTCATGCACAAAATTAAGGATTGAAGTTGTTTGTGCAGTACAAATTTTGACAGTGTCTTTCTTCCAGCTCATTATTAGTTAAATGCACAATTGTGCTTCATAAATATGAAGACACGACAACGAAGGAGTGAATTTTTGGATGCTAACTGCTAAGAAAATAGAAAGGAATTCAGTGGTAGTTGCGATGGCTGTTGTGGTGGTAGGGGGTGGCTTGGCGGTGAGGAGGGAGAGGATGGCCAAAATGTTGATTCTGGAGCTGAGAGGGAGGGGCTGGGAGAAGAGAGTTGAGGGAATAATTAGGTGGAGTTGGATTATGAATGGTCTCTAAATCCAATAACTCTGATTCAAGGTGTATAATGCACTTTGACCCCCGAAATGCATGTTAGACATCACCGAAAATTCCATATCACTTACATATATATCGTGGGTAGCATCTAAGATGCTCCTGGAGGGTCAAAGGTGCGTGATGCACCGTGTCATTTAGCCGTGAGATTATGATAGTGTATCGGTGAAACCAATATATGTGATGCATTATAAATATTTTTATAATCTCCTTCCCATCTTCCCTAATTCCAAGTCTTGCTCCAACCGCTACCCACTCTCTGCCAAAGGACTCACAGCCACCGCCGACCACCACCTTCGCCAATGATGCCACCGCTACCGTCTATCTCCACACACTCTCTCCCTGCCCCCACCCCAACTCCAGCGTCTTGCATTTTCTAATACCTAATTCCCAAACGAATCAAGATTCGATTTTTCTTTCAAATCAGCAACTACCAGCTCGCTCCTTGACGAGCAAGGATTACTTTTTGAGCTTTGTTTACACAACCCTGCCTCCACTTCACCACCACCAAGGGCTGTCAATGATTTGGTGTTCGGTGATTCGGCAACATGGTTGGTGTTTCAGTGATTTAGTGCTTTAGCAATGATTTTCTAGCTAGTTTTGCTTATTCCAACGCCAAAATTAAAGGCTTTGCCAAGTTTGTAGAGCAAACAATGTTCTCTTTTTTATTTTTCCAATTTTTTATGTAGACCCTTTTCCAAATTTTTTTCCCAAATCAAAGCTTGGGTTGTGAGGTTTTTGTTCTTGTGCATTGAAACAAATAACTTGGATGTAATGGTTGGTTCTCCTGAAATATTTTACAAGGCATAAACTAATAGTAAGGATCAATTTTTCTTTTCAGAAAAGAATTTACCATTTTCTTATGTTTTAGGTTGTTAGATAGCAACAACATCATGTAAAGTATATTGTTTGAATCTCTTCATTAAGTCTGTAATTGATGAGAGTTGTTGTCTTAGTGCGCTTAGAGGAGTGGCATTATTTGCGGTGGTTGCAGGAGAGAAAATGGAGAATGGAGGGGAAAGGGTGGAGAGAAAAGGGACTAAAGATTTTCTAAAATGCATTATCAATCATTGATTTCATCGAGTACCATCACATCCTCCCCACCTATAATAGGGGAGAAATACTTACATAGTCCGGGAGCACCATGTGTTCTATATAAAATACACTTATATAATTGGTTCAAAAGTACAACCACGTGATACTCTCGGATCATACAAGTATTTCTCATAATAAGATGCGTGATAGACCTTCACTTTCAAGATGCATTGTAGAACATGCCTATTCATATTTTAAAACATTAAAAGAGTACCAGACTCTTAAAAGTAATTAGGGATAGCAACGGAGAGTGTTAGATGGAGATATTTGTAGGAATATCCATAGATGAGGATTTGGATGAGATTTCTTTTTTCTATAGGGATAGGGATAAAGGTAAAATTCTCTCTATAGTGACTTTGAGAATGGAGATGGGGATTACTCCTCCCGCCGTGTGGGAATATCGGTCCTAAGGGTATATTGATAATTTTATATATAAAATTGATATTTATTATATTTCTAATGCAAAAATAAAGAAAATATAACTTTTAACTTATTAACTTTCTCATAATCTCACATATTTATTATTATTTATTATGATATTCTTATAATAAACTGATAGTTGTGACTTAATTTAAAATTTAAAAATTTGGTAGTAATAATGTTAGATAATGAGTCTAAAACTTGGATCAACTTAGTATCATTATTTTTATTTTTATTTTTCAAGCTAATTAAATTGTTTAACTTTTTTAAATTTTAAAAAAAATTTTTGGGATATCTATGGATTCCTTAAGGGGGGTGGAGATCCATAGAGAATGGGAATAAGGAGGAATTTTCCTCCATCACATAGAGTGGGGGGAACTTTAGAAGCGTGAGGTAAAAATTGGGGGACTATTCCCCGCTCCAGCTTTGCTCTGTTGCCATCCCTAAAAATAATGTTAGATTTAACAATATGCTCAAATTTAATAGTGTGAATCCATAAAAAATTTTATTATCTTTATGTGTCATATATGTTTAGTATGAAAGTAAAAATGGAGGTGATAATTTTTTGGATTATTACTCATGAATTTAATCTATAAAATTTTTACATTTATTCATGAATCTAATACATGAAACTTTCATGTTTATTTTTACGTCTTTTCCAAACACAAATGAAAGACAAACTAAATTGCACGCTAATCCATAAAATTTATCCTATTTTACGCCATGACGCACCCTTGGGTAAAACAACCATTGCCTCATCCCATGCTCATAAATTTCAGCACATCACATGCACAGCAAACTCCTCCAGTCACACGTTGAAATCACATTATTCCAACACGGCGGCTTGCCTACTTTCTACAATCATGTCTGCATCAACTCCTCTCCCGTTACATGAGTCACATTTATATATAGGCTACCCAATAACAAAGATTTCATCCCACCACTAAACACCCATTGGCATTTGGCCCTCTAAACACTCATTGGCATTTGGCCCTTACTATCTCCATTCATTATTAAGATCCACCATTTTCATTACCATATATCTCGAAGCCACTGATTATGTCTCTCTCAGCTTCTGTTCCAGTTGCTTCTACCCAACGTGCACTGCCTGATTTCAGGCGACCTTGTGTAAATTTTCGTCCTAATATATGGGGGGATGTTTTCCTTCAGTATGATTCAGAAACATTGGTATGGTGTTTAATTATATATGCAGTTTTCTACATACATAGCTATGATCAGCATTGCTATTTTCATATCGAAATTATCACTCCCCAAATCAAGTCTCTTTTTTTTTCTAATAATCACTTTTGATCACGTAGAAGATAATAATATATATGTTTTTGTAACTGCTTTAAGGTTTTTCGTTTTTTTTTCTTTTCAAAAGCTTATCTCTTCCATGTGGCAAAGGGTAATCGATAAGATAGGGAATTATATTAAACATGATACGGATAATTTTCATATGTTATTTTCGTAGTATTTTTATGAAATATTAGATACTTTAAATTTTGGATTAGTATCTAATTTTACGCAGGAGACTCACCATAAGTAGAAATTTGTATAAAAGACTATAAATGCTCAGCCATTGAGGTAAGCATAAAAGTAAAGATTGTATAAATTATAAATAGTTTTTATATGATGAAATGATCTTTTTAATTAATAAAATGTTTTTATAAATTGTAAAACATAGAAATTAAGATCATTGTGCTTGTTCTTCACCAAAATTATATTTAAGAGTCAAGAACAGTCTTGTCATTTTGTACAAACACTTTTTTGAGCTAAAATTGGGAGACATAATAAGAAACCAAATTAATTGGGAGGTATATAATGACTTGGGAGTTGTTTCCAGTTCCGATATATTAGCACTTTGTTTATGATTTTTTTTATTTGACCATTATCATCTTTAAGATTCAATGGATTTAAGCTCGATTTGGTTTTACTGTAGCTTTTTTAAAGATGTTGAGCTTTCTGAGCTCTTTAAGAGTCGTTCTCAAAAAGTTATAGTAATACTATTTAAAAAAATAATATAAAAATTGCTCTTAATAAGTAGAAGTTATAAGAGTAGTATTCAGTAAAATTACTCTTAAAATTTAAAATAACTATAATGGAATATTAAAGAAAGTAATTTCTATTTTCACTGTCATTAAAGAGAATAAGATTATATTATTCTTTTAAATTTTAGAGAGTATAAATCAGTTTTGAAAAACACTCTATGAGGCCTTTTAAGATCACCCCTACCTTTTAAAAGTTAGGAATAAAAGCACCTCAATTTTTTTATTTACCAAACAAAAAAAAATTGACTTATATTTTTTATAAGAAGAAACACCCCCAAAAAAGGTCCTACCAAACTAGGTCCTAATATTTTAGCTCATAGTGTTTGCAATGAGAGTAATTATTTGTATTTGATGCAGTTCCAAAAAATTTTGAAGAAATAAAATTGTATCTTTGTTATTGGATCAAACACTTACCACTAATCCAAAATCTATAGTGATTAGCGCAACTTTGATTTCTTAAGAATGTGTTTATGAGTTAAGGTTTTAAAAAATAAAGGAAGGGTTTAAAGAATAATTATAAATCCATTTTACTCTTCAAACCCTTCCATTCTTTTATTTTTCCTTCAAAATCTCAACTCACAAACACATCTTAAAGTTTTTCAAAACTATTTCAAGTATAAAGGAGTATATTCATTATAGGCATCATGGGTTGAGATATTAAACCCATTAAATTCTAAGGGTGACGCTAGTCAAATAAATCTAACGCTTGTTATTATTTTTACCTTTTGGCCTAGTAGTACACTCTTGATCCAACAAGAATGTTATCTTTCTTTTGTGGATTGGGGGAAATTTTCCTGTAACTTTTCTTGTATGGTTTTGTCATAATGGATTCAACTTAATGCTTCCTTTTTATGGTGGTATTTCCTAATTCGACTTAGCCTAAGGGAGTTAAAAAGATAAAAATAAAATTAAAAAAAAAAAGGGCTCCATAGTTATAAAAGTATTGCAGCAACACTTTTCTCATACATTCTAGGCGTAGTAATTATTTGGAAAAGTTGCTTAAAACTAATGAACATTCTTCATGACATTAAGTGAAGCTGATTAATGATTCATTATTTGTGTAACCTTTTAGATTCAATTTTTTTCAGAAAGAAAATAAAAATTAAAACGTAAAGGTGGCTAATTTTTCTTTCAAATATTCATGTAAAAGTCAAGATGAGTACTAAACTTAACAGTCAAAAATATTCAAAAAGCCAACAACTGAATTGCTCAATAACTTCTTAACTTCATAATGTGCTTCAATAATATGATCCCCTAAACCATTCATAGTAAAATATTCAAACATCTAAAATTTACACACGGGTAGTTAATCATTCGAGTATTCTAATAGAAACGATTTTTTTTTTTTTATCATAACAACTATATATTTAGAAATTTAAATGCTCAATGAACATTACATTCCCTATAACTATTTGCAGGAAGTCGATGAAAATATGAAGCTAGAAGTTCAAATACACAGAGAAGAAGTGAAGAAGACGTATCTATCTTCAAGTGATAATGTCTTAAAAAAACTACACTTCATTGATTCAATCCAACGTTTGGGTATATCTTATCATTTTGAACGTGAAATTGATGAAGCATTAGAACAAATCCACAATGATTTTACCAATAATAGCCTCGGCACAGAAGAATGTGGCCTTCACTTTCTTGCATTACTCTTTCGTTTGCTCAGGCTACAAGGATATCACATTACATCAGGTATGTAGAAATCTGCCAGTGTCCTATTTACAATAGCAAGAAAATGCACTACCAATTAGTTATAGACTAAATGTTATAGATTCATGATAATTAGTATGTGGGTGAAATATAACAGATATATTTAACAAATTCAAGAACAACAAAGGAAAGTTCAATGAAATAATTGCCCAAGATGTTCAAGGAATGTGGAGCTTGTATGAAGCTGCACAATTAAGGGTTCATGGGGAAGATATACTAGATGAAGCACTTGATTTCACATACACTAATCTTAAGTCCATGACCAATCAATTGAGCCCATCTCTTGCTGTGCAAATCAATCAAAGCTTGAGACAACCTCTTCACAAGGAAGTTCCAAGGATAGAGGCCAGGCGTTACCTGTCTTTCTATGAAGAAGATCCTTCCCATAGCAAAGTTCTTCTAAACTTTGCAAAATTAGATTTCAATATGCTACAGAAACTGCATCAAAAAGAAGTTGGCAGTATCACCAAGTAAGTTGCTATAACTTCTTTTTTTTTTTTTTTCGGTCAGGAGTTACTATAACAATATAACCAAGTGCCATGCTCCCTGTTAATGCTAAGTAAGAAAATATGAAGACCACGTCCAAGAGTCTAATTTTCTCAATTGCTTTCGGGTAAAGAATGACAAGCCCAACCCAGACTTTCATATCTGTACTCTAAAAATTTTATTACATCATAAAAATGGGAGTAGTTCCTTAAATTCTTAAACAATATTTGTTTATTAACTAATAGTCAATATGATCTAACTTTTAATGTATTACAGATGGTGGAAAATATCAGACTTTGCAACAAAGGTCCCTTATGCTAGAGAAAGGCTGGTTGAGGCATACTTTTGGCCATTAGCCATGTCCTCTGAGCCTAAATATAGCACTGCGAGAAAGATAGTGGGCAAATTGATTGCATGTGCCTCTCTTTTAGATGATACCTTTGATGCCTATGGCACATTTGAAGAACTTGGGCTCTTCACAGAGGCAATCCAAAGGTTGATTTAAGTAACAAAGAATTAACCAATTTTATATCATGCTATTCTTCAAAGATCATTACATAATGATTTTAGTTTGTTATAGCAATTCTCCTATACCAACACCAACCTCATGATTCTTTCACTTTTATAGTTTTTATCTATATAATTTTCTTCTTCTTCTTCTTCTTCTTCTTCTTACAGATGGGATATTAGTCCTATTGAATCTCTTCCAGAGTGCATGAAAGCGGTATTTAATGCAATTGTAAAACTGGGGGATGAAGTAGAGTTGGTGACTGCAAAGGATGGAAAATCGAGCTTGGTGTTGCATCATGTTAAACAAGCTGTAGGCTTCTAATTCCTATATATTCAAATGAAATATTCTGCTTTGCAACCTCCACTTAGTGTATGTTTGGAAAAATTGTAAGATTAAAATTATTTTAAAAACCGATTTTAAGTATAATTGATTATGTGAAAATTAATTTATGTTTGGATATATTAATTTAAAAGTAATTTTAAAATAGTGTATTTTATTTGAATTGTTTGAAAAAAATTCTTTTTTATGATAAACTACTAAAAAGGATATGAAATGATTCATTTATATTATATAATATTTAGTATTTAGAGTTAATTTGGTTAAAACATCATAATTCTAAAATAAGCAGCTCTTACTTATAATCAAAAGTTTCAAATAATCACTTATGATAATTATAAGCTATTTTTCAGTTTTAAATTATTAACTTTTGATTATAATCCATTTTCATTTTTACCCAAACATGATTGATTTTTTCATAACAGCCTCGTTAATTAATCAGAATTTTGATTATTCTACTTACAGTTTTTTAACTTGGCACAAGCTTACTTGGTTGAAGCAAAATGGTGCCATGAGGGCTACATTCCAACATATGATGAGTACAAGTTTAATGGAGTTGTATCTTCCACATTGCCACTTCAAATAACAGGATTTTTTAGTTTCGGAGAATTTGCAACCAAAGAGGTGTTTGATTGGATTTTCAACGATCCAACAATTGTACAAGCTGTCTCAATTGTTGGCAGACTCATGGATGACCTGGCCTCGCACAAGGTAGAGAGTCATTTCTAACAATTTTTTTTCTTTTCGTTGAGTTTGATATAAATATTATTGAGAAAAAGAACTGAACTTTTATCCTTTCCTAAAAAATCACTATAATTTCTTTAAAAAATTAATTAGTTCATAAATTTTACCGAGATTAGATAACTCATTAGTTGTAATGACTCTTGAGAATATTTTATCTGTGTATTTGTTGAAATTATTTTTTAATTTTTACATTATTTAAATGGTATAGAATTATTAATATTTTTGTTAATATATTTTTTGCTTTTTTATTTTAAGGATTTTGACATATTAATTTAACTGTTTGAAATTGCTTAAAATGCGAATCTAACAACTGAATTAATCAATATTCAGGTTTACTTTAAAATATAAATAAGATATTTGCACGGAATATTATGATTATTAAGTTGACACATTTAAATTAAATTTATTTATTGACTTATTAATTAAATTTTAGGGATTATTAAAGAAGATTTTATAGGTGATAACTTGTAGAAGGACAAAACTTTATGTTGGCTCATACTCTTTTCCTTAAATATTTTGGACCAATATTAATTTAATAAAGCCATATTACATATATGAGATGAGCTTGCTTTGGTTTAATTCAATAAAATATTAACAATGACAGCACTTATCTAATTCAGCTCTTGGATTTGAATTATGCTGATTTTTATGGTACCATTTTAAATTTAAAAGGTTTGAAACCTTTATTGTGTAGCCTAATTAAATTTAAGCATGTGGTAAGTAATTGATCATATAGACAATAATGTGTCATTATTTTAAAATTTAGATTTAGGTCCCTTTAAATTTTTTAATTACAATTTTTTCTTTTTATCTCTTTGGGGGAATTAAATTTTTTCCATCTCAAACATTAAACTGATTTGATTTGATTTTTTTAATTCTAAACATCTGAACATTATTTTTATCCCAAAATTTCAAGAACCTTAATTCTAAATTTTTCAATCTTAAGAAATTCAGCCAGCCCTCCCTCTACGTCCTCTACATTCACGTGGCCCCTTTTCCCACTGCCACCACAAAGCCCCAGCACTCCTCTCACAAACCAAATTCCAATCTGTCTATGCAGGGATGGATTTAAGTAGAGGACTTTGGGGGCATATAGCCCCACTAAAATTTAAGGATTCTTTTAGAAGTATATGGGTATTGTACACATTTTACCTCCATTATTTATTAAACCCAACTTTAAGATAAAATTTATGTAAAATTTTTTGTCATGCATATATATTATTTTGCCCCATTACCTAAAATTTCTAAATCCGTCACTGCCTCTGTGTGCGGCAGAGAACATCACTGAATTGGGGGGTCAGCACCTTTTATTCGTTGAGGCACTGTCCGATGCATGCTTTGAATGCGTTAAAGGACGGCCATCTAACTTGTAATGGCATGTTGAAGGGCAAAAGATAGTCATAATATTTTTCAAAAAATACTAATTACCGATTTTTGGGACTGAGTTTTATGACTTGAAACATTTTAAGATTTTATCTTTATTACGAATGTTGTACTTGATGACTTAATTCATCTGTCAGTTGTCCAACTAATGCAAAACAGTTATGGTGATTTCTATTTGTGGTGATGATGTTCTTTGTCACACACAAGAGATTGGAATTTGGTTTGTGCGGGGAGAAGCCAAAGGCTTTGCGGTAGTAGCGGGAAAGGGGCCAATTGAAAGCGGAGGAGGTTGAGTGAAGGTTGGCTGAATTTCTTAAGATTGAAAAATTTAGGATTAGGGTTCTTGAGATTTCAAGATAAAAAGAATATTTAGATCTTTTGAGTCACGAAAATCAAATAGAATTTGATATTTGAGATTGAAAATTTTTTAATTTCCTAAAGAGATAAAAAGAAAAAACTGTAATAAAAAAATTAAATGGACCTAAATCTAAATTTTAAAATCATGATACATCATCTTCTATATGAACAATTACTTACCACTTGTTTAAATTTAATTGGGCCACATAGAAGGATTTCAAACCCTTTAAATTTGGAAGGATACCATAAAAATCACCTTGATTATTTGTAGTTTGAGCAGCAAAGGGAGCATGTTGCTTCTGCAGTTGAATGTTGCATGAAGCAATATGGCATTTCACAAGAGGAGGCCTACAAACTCATTCAAAAGGAAATCAGTGATTGTTGGAAGGATATAAATGAAGCGTGCCTCAAGTCAGACAATATCCCAAAGCCCGTGCTTGATTGCATTCGTAATTTGGCACGTATAAGCGAGTTTACGTATGAAAACTTTCAGGATAAATACACAAATAGCGAACTTTTAAAAGATTGCGTTGATGGACTGCTTTTGGATCCCATTGTCATCTAGCAATTTTATAGAGAAAAGTGGAAGATGTGTGAAGAGTTGGTGTGCAATTATAGTTGTCCTAAATCTAGTGCAAAGTTGGCTTTCTCTGTTGTTTCTTGTTGTATGATCTTTATCGCAGCTACAAAACCGTATATAGTGTTTGAAGGGTTCAACCCAGATTGGGATTCTGAAGTTTGTCAAATAAAATTGAGATTGGGTTACTGGATTAATGGATGGTGCTCAGAATTCCCATTTTCACCTGCTATTGTGGAATCTGATAATATTTGAGCAGGGCAAGACACGCGGTGGTGTGGTACCAAAAAGTAGAGGAGAAATTCTGCAAAAGTGCTGAAAGCTTTGATATATAATGTTTTCAAGTCTCTATGTTGATTGTGTTGTGATTGTCCCTTCTAGACCTTAGTCTTTATGTTGTTTCTCTGTTGATTGCTTGTATTGTATGTCTTTGTTGTCTAGTTTGCATGCTACAAGGGCCTAGCTTGGTGTTTGCTAGTTACCTTCTTTTATTTACCAATAAAAAAAAAAAAAGGTTTGTGACATACTGTCTTATATTGATTAATGATTATCCGTTACTTTAATTAGTTTCTTTGGTATTTTCTTATATTTTGTGACTAGAAATTCTTAATAAAGTGTTTTTGAAGCAAAGTCAGGATCAGGGAATACAAATATGATAACTTTAAACAAAATTACACCGCATAATAACTCTCTATAAAATATATTTCTTATTGATTCAACTATTGAACTATAATTATATATCATAAAAATTATTTGTGTCAAATTTTGTAAAAAAAGAACATTAATAAGAATGTGATTAAATAACTCGTATTCATGAAGATTTTAACTATATGTATTACATTGATTTTAATATATATAAAAAGTACATCAAATGATTTTAAATTACATGAAATCTTATAAAGATAATCTGTAAAGTATAAACTTCTAATACAATGTTGAGTTTTGTAAAAGGTTATACCAATAAAAAGTTAGTTAATGATGTAACAATTGCTTATACTCATTGGGATAACTTGATCATATATATATCTATTAATATTTGTGTAAGATTTGATATACTTACACTTTAAATAACTTTTTATATAATATAATTTTTATTAATCCAATCATTGAATTATAATTACATATTATATAGATCATTTTGTTTCAAATTTTAAAAAAATCAAACATCATTAAGGACGTGATCAAATAGTTATTTTTTACATATTTTTAAGAAGTATTTATGATGTTGATTTACATGTATATAAAAAATGTATTAAACAATTTTAGATTAATGTAAAAGTTTATAGATATGATTTATGACATATGAACTTTCAATCCAATGATTAGTTTTGTATAAAATTTCTTCAATAAAAAGTTATTCAGTGATATAAGAAGTGAGTTTAATTTATACCAAATAATTTATAGGGAGATGATCAACTTACATCAGTATAACTTAAACTCACTTCTTACACCATTGAATAACTTTTTATTGAAAAATTTTTATACAAAACTAATCATTGGATTGAATGTTTATATGTAATAGATCATATCTATAAAATTTCATATTAATCCGAAATTATTTAATATACTTTTTATATATATTTAAATCAACATAATAAATACTTTTTAGATATATGTAAAAAAAAATTATTTAATTATATATAATTATCATTTAACTATTGAATTAATAAGAATTATATTCTATAAAAAATTATTAAAAGTGTAAGTATGCTAAATTTTATACCGATATCAACATATTCCTTCTCAACTTTAATTATAATATTAAAATATTATTTAAATATAATATTATAATGACTTATTAAAGATACCTTAAATGAGAAAATATTTTTTCTCTTATTCCAATAACACATAAATTCACCTTTTGTGACATGTACGTATCGAGAATTGGCGGTCGCAAAATCCAGGTTATGTCCAATGCTAATGTGGTGTTTCAAACTTTCAATTAATCAATTCAATGTGGTGCAGTTTAGGGCAGATACTGCAAATAAACTAGTAGGATGTGTTTGTGAGTTAGAATTTTTGAGGAAAGGGGAGAAAATGGAAAGGCTTGAAGAATACATAGCAGGAGGATAGCAAAGTTAAAAGGCAGTGCTACCCATCTTCCCATCAGAATTTAGCCGCAAAGAATAATATTCATAAGTCCTTTGCATAGGTAAATGGTAAAAATACCCGAAAATTCTCTTCTTCTTTTTTTCCAATTAAAAAAAGAGAGATAACGATGTGTGTTGTATGGTTTTCAACTTTCATAATAAACACTGTTAGAATCCAAGACCAATCTGATCAAAGAGATGACAAGCAATTCTGATGTGAAAGAAAACTATGTAGAGAAACTGAATTTTACTTTGAAGAATTGGTAAGCGATCAATGATACATGAGCGTCTTATATAGAGGCTGACCTATCACTAGTATCAGCATACAAAAAGAAAGGATAAGCACTAAAAACGAACTAAACAAATCCTAACAGGTACAATTAACCATATCCCTTCATAACAGAACTAACAGAATTGATATTATTCTTATCATCCCCCTGAAAACTCGGGGTGGAAGAAGATGAAACCTTGAGTTTGAGCCTGAAGTGATTGAAGGAGTTGGCAGAGAGGGGTTTGGTGAGGATGGATGTCTGCAATTTGCTCAGAAGAAGGGATATGAACCACAAAGACCTTCTTTTGGTTGACTTGATCACTGGCAAAATATAAGTCTAACTCGAAGTGTTTTGATCTATTGGGGAGAATAGGATTTGCTGTCAATAAGACAGCACGCAAGTTATCACAGAAAATTGTGGGTGGAGCTGGACTAGGACATGAAGTTATGATAGGAGAGATCTTAGCCATGAATGTTCTACAAGAGTTGCGGCAATGCTTTTGAACTCAGCCTCTGCACTGGACCTACTAACCACCTGCTGCTTCTTATTGGACCATGATATAAGGTTTGAACCTAGATAGACACAAATACCTGATGTTGATTTCCTGTCATCAACAACAATCTGAATTACAAAAAGCTAGCAACCTTAAATCAGAACATTTATAAAAACATCAAACCATGATCAATTGAACCAGATAAGTATCTTATTAGAATTCGTTTGGCTACTTTCCAGTGGCTCACAAGAGGCCTATGCATAAATTGACAAACTTTATTTGCAGAAAAAGAGATGTTAGGTCTTGTTATAGTTGCATATTGGAGGCGTCTGCAACAGTAGACCTGTATAATGTTGGATCCTCAAAATCAGAATCACCTTGGGCAGACAACTTTAAGGAAGTTAACATTGGCGTAGGCCTTTTATATATTTTGTTTGTGTGAGCACAATCTGACCATTAGGTGTATAATTGACTTCACTGCCCAAAAAATAGTGCATAGGGCCTAAATCTTTCAAAGAGAAAATATGATTTAGTTATCAATGCAGAGATTTCCGAGGAATTATTGCCTGTGATCAGAATGTCATCTATATATGCTAAGATATACACAAATCCCTTGCTTGCGCATAAAAAATAAAATTCACATAACATCATTTGATATCTGCAAGCAAAGGAGTCGCTTCAGTTACAACCAGCGTTAAGAACAGGAAGATCAGATCAAACCAGCCAGTTTGACTGACTAAACCTGGAACTGGGGTAACCTCTATTCAGTTCTTATCTAATAACCATTAAAAAATGTTATTAGGCAATACATTTTTGTGTGCCAGCTGGCTACTAGTAACTCATTTACAAATAAGTGGATAATTCACGTACAAAACTATAGAATCAAGTGACATTATCGTACTCGCCCAATTCCCTATAAATATGTGGGTGAATTCCTCCTTTATTTGTACATAATTGGCAGTAGTCTATTAACATACAAAAATATATGCCAAATAACATGACTCTAATCATAACTGGTCATACCTGATCAAAACCGTGGAAGCTAGCTAGCTGATTTTGTGAGAACCAGTCAAACAATGAAAACGTTGAATCCTTCATCACCTTCCTATATATATATATATACCTGGCGGCTGGCCTATATACTCACGCACAATCACGTCAGCATTACGCGCATCAACTCCTCTCCCGTTACATGAATCATATTTGTATGTAGACCCAATAACAAAGATTTCATCCCACCACTTAACACCCATTGACCCTTATATTACTATCTCCATTGATCATTAAAGCATACCATTACCATATCTCAAAGCCAATGACTATGTCTCTCGCTGCTTCTGATCCAGTTACTTCGACCCGGCATGCACCATTTGATTTCAAGCGACCTTGTGTAAATTTCCGTCCTAGCATTTGCGGGGACATTTTCCTTCTATATGATTCAGAATCATCGGTATGGTTTTTATATGCATAGATATGAATATTGCTATATATTCTCGCAGTATTTTTATGAAATATTACATAATTTAAAATTTGGATTAGTGTATTATTCCTATGCAAGAGACTCACCATAAGTAGAATATATTCAAAAGACCGTAGAAAGCTTAGCGTAAATTGATTAAATTGTAAGTAGTTTTTGTACGAGGAAATTATCTTTTTAATAAAATATAAATTTAATTAATATGCATTAATAGTGTAAAAGAATTTTATACTGTCATTCAATTATATATTATTAAATATTTTAAAGTAGTGGCTGGTTGAGTCAAACACCTTCACGGATGTGGCAATATATTATTAGATGTTTGTTTAAAAAAATTTTATACTAACAGTATATATAAATTAAATTTATAAAATATTATATGAACTGTAAAACAGAGAAATTAAGATCATTTTGCTTGTTCTTAACCGAAAATATATTCAAAGAGTTCAGAACAAGTCTTATTGTTTGGTACAAACACCTTTTGAAACCAAAATTAGGAGATGGTAAGTGTTTACCTATAAAATCAAATAATTGTGTTTCTTTAGCTTCTTTTCATTACTGGCTCTCAACATATTATCATTTTGTTTTTTGTTTTTGTTAGTTTTATCTTACTAGCATCACCATCAAGATTAGATAGGCTTAATACTTCAGTCTATAACATCTGTCTTAGGTGCAATCTCTTATGGAAGATGCAGCTTTAAGAAACTTCAAAAGGTTGCTGCTTTTGTGGTATTGCTTTTGGTCTATAACATCTCTTATGCACTAGATAAGTGGTATTGCTTTCGTGGATTGTGGTATCCCTTTTGGAATACCCTTTGGGCTTTTGTCCAAAGGTTATTTAGAAGGCGATTCTTTCCTTGCCCTTTAACCAGTTCGGCATTCAGCATGGCTGTGGGCCAAGGCGCCGCCTGCAATGCGCCTTCAGTCAAAGGTGTACAGTATATCATGTGAGGATAACGTATCTAATGGTTTAGATTTATAAAATGTATTGATATATTAATTATTTATGATGTATTATAGTAATATATTAATTTTAAAAAAATTAAAAAATATGAATAAATATATTTTAGAAATTAAATTTTATATACTAATAATATAAAATTATATTGATAATATAAAATAATTTTATATTGTTAATATAAAATTATATTGATAAAATAAAATTATAAATAAAATTATATTGATATAATTTTTTTGATTATATTGATGGTGTAAAATTATTTTATATTACTAATATAATTTTATACTATCAATATATATCAATTAATTTCTAAAATATATTTAATTATATTTTTAAATTTTTTTAAAATTAAATATTATTATAATATATTATAGGTAATTGGTGTATCAACATATCTTACCATCTGACAATCAGATTGTAAGATGTACCACGCTCCTTGACCAACAAAGTGCACCGTAAATGCGTCGTGGACCAAAACAAAAAAATCATTCAGTATGATCGTTCTGATTTACTCGGTCAATGCAAGAACGCAGCCTAAATATCCTAATGATTTTATTATTACCTGTTTTTTAGCGTCATGAGTTATATGCTCTATAGTTTTTTATGTGTGAACGAAATTAATTACCCTAACTACAAGGTACTTGAAGTGAGATTTGGACCATATATCATCTTAAGAGAGCTTGGAATAATTTTATCTACAACAATAAAATACATGATAACAGCCTACGCAGCGACAACATTGATTCATTGAACTCTACTACCATATACAGGCTCCTCTACCTAACATAAGCTTTGTCAAATAAGTGTTGTCGGTTGGCAGCTATGGCACCCAAGTTTTACGTTCAATCATCAAATTCAATTAATGGAAGCAAACTCATCGCATATTGGAGAAATTTCTACATTGTATCGTGTAAGCCTCTGCCTCATTAACAAATCACTCTGCCTAGGAGCAGTGTTAAAATTTTCAATATGGAAAATGATTGTTGCAGACTAATTTTTCTACATTGTTCTTTTTTTCACACTAATTTTGTATACCATATCTTGATTAGGAAAAAAATATGTTAGAAATTAGAATTATATTTCTCTTATTTTATTATTGAAAAAGAAAGCAGTATAAAGATTGTGTATTACAAATATATAGCGTGCAATTTTAACTGTTATTTAAACTTTAAGCTATGTTATTTGAATATATCTATAAAAATACCAATCTGGGGCACTATATGGGATATGAGTTCAAAAAAAGAAATCCCATATGTTAAAAAATACTCATGCTTTTCTTTTTAAATTTTTATATTGTATTTTTTTTTTCGCCTAATGCATAGAGTGTTTAAGAGTTTAAAAATGTCTAAAGATGATATATAAAACTTATTCCCCGTCAAATTTTAACAATATCGCTTGTGCCACCAACCTTATCCTTCGGAGTCTCAACAGCCTAGAGATGTCAATTTTACCCGTCCCGTGGGTAATACCCGTGATAAAACAGGTATCGACAGAAAATTTTGTTCCCACGAGTAATAGAAGTGGATATTTCAAATACTCACTTAGTAAATGAGATGGGGGCAAGGATTACTATGCCAATATCCACGGGTGACATACTAGTTGAATGTTGCTATTTAGTTTGACTTAATGTTATTCTTGTTATTTAAATTAGTTAGAATAAGGATTGTTAGCATTTCAATTTGTTATTTTTTTTAAGTGTTTTAAGTTATTGGATCCTTTTTATTTTTTGGGTCAACAGTTGTTGGATCTATTATCTACTTGGATTTTGCAATATGTACTTAGACAATTTTAATTGTATTCAAAAAAGTTATCTTTGTTTATTTTATTTTTTAGAATTTCTTTTGAATTTCTAATGCTATATTAGGTACCTAAAGATATCCACGAATACCCATTTATCCATGGAGAAAATTAAGGGCAGGTGAGGTCAAGGTGGGGTGGCGGAGGGCGGAAATAAAGGAAGGTGAAAGTGTGTGATGGTGGGGGTTGTAGATAACAATAAAACTTAGGGCTCTTTTTTATATAAAGTTAAAAAATTAGCGACCGATTTAGTGATCGATTTTACTATATAAAAAAAAAAAATCATTTGTCCACAAAATCAATCACTAAATGCAAATTTAGTAACCAATTTAGTGACCGATTTCCATAATAGATCACTTCACATACTCGCACAATTGAATTTAGTGATCAATTGTGAGGCGTGCTTCTTCTCTAATAAAATCGGTCACTAAATGCGAGATTTTGTGTGAGTATGTGAAGTGATCTATAGTGAAATCGGTTACTAAATTTGTATTTAGTGATCGATTTAGAAATAAGAAGTCTTCTATAAAAAAAAAAAAATGGTACACTAAATCCAATTTTAATGACTGATTTACAGTATAAGACGATCTTGCATACTCTAATGGAAATCGGTCACTAAAATTAAATTTAGTGACCGATTATGAGGACAAAGTTTTTCTCCTTCTCCAAAAAAATTGGTCAATAAATACAAATTAGTGATTGATTTAATGATTGATTTCCCTAATAAATCATTTGACATATTCACACAAAATCAGTCACTAAATTTGCATTTAGTAACTGATTTTATTATAGAAGAAGAAAAGCTTTGTTCTCATAATCTGTCACTAAATCGTTCACTAAATTTAATATTAGTGACCAATTTCTATAATAGACCATTTCTTATACTCACACAAAATCGGTCACTAAAATTATTAAAGACCGATTTAGCGACCGATTTTTTCTAGTAAAAATCAACTCCGTAACTCCTTAAATCGGTAACTAAATCAGTCACTAATTTCCAATTATAGCAACCGAAAATTTTCGGTTGCTAATTCGGTCATTTTTCCAATAAATTCAAGTAGTGGAGGTTGTATTTTTTTCAATTGGACTTAGCCTAAAGTAATTAAAAAGATAAAAAAAGGTTCCGTAAGTATAAAAGTGTTCTAGCAACACCCTTCTCATACTCTACAGGGTATAGTAATCGTTTAGAAGTTCCTTAAATATAGTTAACATTACTCATGACATTATGGCAGAGCAAAATACTATTTAGTACGAAGAGTTTGACGAACTTTTTTAACGAACAGTGTTAACAATACTATTTTTATCTTTGACCATCCCAATCCAAACCGTGATTTCCGCAAAAAACCTCATCTCATTGGTTAAACTGTTGTTCGTACAATTTTGTATCGATGCTATTTGTAACAAATAGCAAAAAAGTTGGAACTAATTAATGATGAATTATTCAGCGTCGCTATTGAGTACGAATTAAAATTCATACAATTGTAATGAAGGCATTAATAACCAAACATCGTTTTTGGTATATTAGTTGAGGAGAGAGAAAACTTGATTTGCTCAAAAACGAAAAACATTAATTAAGAATCTTTGTGATCAACCGCCAGCCACATATGTTATCAGGGAATTTCCAAGAAAATATACTTTCATGTGAAATTTCAAATGAGAAAGTTGTGTGAAAGGAGAAATAGAGACAAATATATTAACACAAGACACTAACATCTTACTATTTATCTCTCTTCACATAACAAATTTACATTTTCACCCATTCCTACATGCATCTACCAAAGTTTCAAGATTATTAAAGTTCTTTGGAACTGAAGATATATTATTACTACGAATCACTTGAGTTAGCTTTTCAATTCGGTCAAAATTCAAAGTTTAGTTTAATGACTGACCCCCCAATAAAAATACATGTGTAAAAATTTTAGCAAGACTAGCTATAATCAAATAGTGAAATGTGTAACTGTGAGGTGATGTGTGTGCGTGAGTAGCATTACTCAATTATTTCAAGTGTCATTACAGCTTCAAGTATTATCTATGCTTATTATAAAGCACTTGTACAGAAATTAAATTTCAAATTCTTATATATATATAAGTTAATGATAGTCTCAGATTAGATACAAATAATATTTTTGTGCTCCAATGTTTTAAGGAACCTGCTGAAGGGTTATTTATGTACACAAACGCAAATAAAAGCCATGAAGACTGGACTGATCCAATGAAAGCAAAACATTAAAAAAAAAAAAAAATGCAATTTTGAGTTCGTTGCAAAGATTACAGTCTGGTCTAGCATTCACCAGCCCAAGATATTAAGGGGGGAAAAAACTGACAGCAGACACCATGTTTTGACTAGAGGACACTGTTAATTATAAGGAAGAACCTTGGAATATGTAAGACAAAAGAATGAGGCCGCTAAGAATATATGATTCCTGGAAATAATCATCTCCCACTTGAACACATCTGAGAGACCAGCTTGATAACTCCCCACATGGGTGCATCATTCTGCAGCAAATAATTTGCAAGTTACAATTAGCAACTCAGACATCCCTTCTCCTACTAGAATGTTCACTTCAATTGGACATAAATGGTTAGAAATATGATGTCAGTGATATGCTATCAGTGAACAGCATCAAACACTACTGTACTAGTGAACAGTAATCACCTAAAATCAAATCACATGTGAACCATGTATAGGTTGAGCACCTTCGTTAGCTATTGCTTACAATTGATGTTATTGCTTACAATAAGGTTAATTTAGTTAAATACGATGTTATTGCTTACAATTGCATAGGCATTTGTAGAGATCAATAATAACAGGATGCTCTCATACAATTTGGAAGGAACCAAGAATCTAGAGAGATTTTACCACCAATAAAATCTCATCCACTTACCACTAAAACAACATCAAAAGCTTGTTGATAGATGCTAAGTGAGTTCTCAACGTTGTGGTTCCTGCAACAATAATTTCATATGGTTGAGCACCTTCATTAGTTACCAGCTTTTGATACCCTAAGGACTAGGAAAAGTGGAAAACATAACATACATTTCCACATACAGCACGTGAAAGTAAAAGAACTTAAGATCATATTAGATGATGCATGTAACTTCAGTTGTTACCCATGCAAGAGACAATGGAAGAAGAGTAAAGGGACAAAAAAGTACAACTGCCATAGCTGGAATCTGGATATTAATATACACAACAGTAGTTGTAATTGCAAATTTCCATTTCCCTTTTTACTTTTTGAGCTTTTCATTGTAGAATAAAAAGAAAAGAAAAACACACATCCAGACATATATGCTGGCAAACAGTAGATACTCATTAAGTAGAACAGTAAAAGCTAAATTTGAGACATATGTTCTGTTAAATTAACAAAAGTGAACCTTGCAAACAGAAATAAAGTTCAAAATGGGCTTGAATTGTCAACTTAGACCTCAGACAAAGATTCCAAATGAAACTAGAACAAATACGAGAAAACAAAATGGTGTGCCTCCAATCGCCAGCATAGCAGTTTAGTACACATATCTCAAAAGTTTCAACGGTAAAGCAGTTGCATTTTTCTTCCCCTGGAATTGTGTTAATGATTCATACAAGATACTTGAATGCAGTTTTTATTCTAGATGATTTATTATACATTAGAAACAGCAAAATTCTTTGTATCGGAGATATATTGTCGCTAGTTCAAAACACAGAAATGGTGGCTCCTCGTCCATAATCTATGTATACATTTTGATAAAAGAACAATGTTTTAGAAGATGGATTACAAAAGAGAAAGAGGATTAGTTATTCTCTTTAAACAAGACACGAAGAAATACAAACAGCAACAACAATAATAGCAAAGCCTTTTTCCACTAGGAGGAGTCGGCTATGGATCATAAACCATGTCAGTAGACACAAAGGGGAAAAAAAAATACACATCAAACAAAATGATACAAAAGAGCTTTTTGCATATTACTGAACCTTGCTTAAGAACCAAATCATAAAATAAAAATGAAGAATTTTTAACTTACAAGAATCCCACAGATATTCGAGTCTCATAACTCAAACCATCAGACATTCCCAAGTCTCCAAGGTGATCTCCGAGAAGGAGAACATTGGTCCTCTTCTTGAATGAAGCATTGTCATCAATTTGATCATCTCTATCACCCAATTGCTCATGAAGAGGCGCAGCCATGTCAAGAGCATGTTCATTTTTATTTAAGCTATGAATCAATTTTCCTGTAATTGAAATTTGTAGTAAAAAGTAAGAACTAATTTTACGAAGTAGATATGTTTAAAAAAAACATTTTATGTTATCCAAATCACTCCCTTTCATCATTCCAATGATCAGCAAGAACAGATTTATGAAATGTTTCTTTTCAATTCAGCCATAAGCTGAGAAGCTCTTACTCAGAATATGATTGTTGCAGCAAAATTAGCAAAAATAAAATGGAAGAGTAAGAACAAATGTGGTTCGGCTTATGGCCTACGTCCACAAACAAAGATAACTGTCAAATTGATATGAAAAATATGATGAAGAATACATAAGTTGTCTCACACTTCACTCATTCTCACATCCCAAATATACCCAAAATACCTTATAATATTTTCTCTCTGGTGTTTGCACTTGGCTTTCTCAACTAAATGCAACAAAGATAAAAGAAGAAAACATCTCTATAGAAAGACATTGTTATGTTTGAGATGATATTTACAAATGGAGAAACTCTGGATTTATAGGCTCGAACCATCTCTCACAACCATTCGTCAAACAATGGAAAACAGGTACTATCTCCTAGCCTCCCAAATAATAGTAACCCAAAAACTGAGGAGATGCTCTTCTCCTTAGGCCAAATAGAGCTTTCCACTTTCAAGCCATCAAACAACAAATTTCCATCTTGACTTGAACTTTCTTTGTTCTTCAAATATTTGGTGTCACCTTATCTGAAATGGCCTTTAAGATTTCCATATATTAGAAACACCAATTAAGTCTAAGCAATGCTTACACTTAGACATGTAGCTAGCTTCATTACCATGTCTATTGGATTATCATAAGTACCAAACATATTCACTACAATGATGCCTCAGAAATAGTTTCTCGTATAAAATAATATTTGACGTCAATATGTTTGGTTATTTCGTGATACATTTGACGTTTGGTCAAATGTATGTCTGTTTGGCTATTACAGTAAGCCATTGTAATATCTTCTTCCAAATCCCAATTGCCTATCAAACTTCAAAGCCAGATGACTTCCTTCACTACTTTTGCTGCTACCATATATTCAGCTTCCATTACTATAAAACAATTGTGGGCTATATATTTGCTTTCCAACTAATTGTACTACCCGAAAGTGTGAAGACACAACTTGTTAGAGATCTTTTTATCAATATCTCTAACATAACTAGAGTCAACGTAACCAATAATACCATCAGTATTATGACACCTATGAAGAATGCAAAGCCTGTGAGCACTCCATTGGCACCCCTATTTAAAAGTATCGGCTGCAATGTCACCACGAGTTGTTAAAGACAAGGAATATATGTCACATGTTTCTTATGCTAGTGCAATTGGAAGTACCATGTATGTTATGGTTTCCACTCAACCTGAGATTTCACAAACAGTTAGTGTCGTTAGTAGGCATATAGGACATCTTGGCAAGATGCATTGGCAAGCTATGAAATAGATACTTCGATCCCTTCAAGGTATCATAGATGTTGGCTTGGCATATCATAAGATTCATAACACCAATAATATTATCGGTTACATTAATTTTGATTATGGCATTATGCTGAAGATATTGATAAAAGATCCCTTATAGGTTATGTTTTCATGCTTTAGGGTAGTGCAATTAGTTGGAAAGCAAATATACAACTCACTATTGTTTTATCTACTATAGAAGTTGAATATATAGCAACAACACAAGCAATGAAGGAAGCTATCTGACTTAGAAGTTTGGTAGGCAATTTAGGTTTAAAACAATATATTACAATGGTTTAACATGACAGCCAAAGTGTAATACATTTGACCAAAAATCAAATGTACCACGAAAGAACCAAATATATTGATCTAAGATATCATTTTATATGAGAAATTTGTTTCTCAAAGTACCATTGCAATGTAAAAGTTTTGTACTACTAACAATCCAACAGACATGATGATGAAGCCAACAACAATACCTAAGTTCATACATTGCTTAGACATAATTGATATTTCTAATATGTGAAACTCTTACGGACATTTTGGATAAGGCGACACCAGATAAGGCATGAAGGAAATTCAAGCCAAGGTAGAGATTTGTTATTTAATGATTTGAAAGTGGGAAACTGTATTTGGATAAAAGAGAGACCCTCTCCTTAAGTTTTTGGGTTCCTATTATTTGGGAGGCTAGGAGAAAGTAACTCTCTTCCATTGTTTGACAAATAGTTACAAGAGATGGTTCAAACCTATAAAATATTGAGCTTCTCCATTGCAAATATCATCTCAAACAAAAGAATATCTCTCTATAGAGAAGTTTTATTCTTTTATCTTCTCTTTGTTCATTTCGTTCTCAAACATAACAACATCTATCTGTAGAGAAGTTTTGTTCTTTTATCTTCTCTTTGTTTCATTTAGCTGAGAGAGCTGAGTGCATGCACTGGTGAGAAAATACTATAAGGTATTTTGAGTCTATTTGGGGTTTGAGATTGCGTGAAGTGTGACAATTTCATATGTATTTTGAGTGCCTCAGAAGATTTATTTGACTATGAAAAGCAAGATGAAGAGCCAACAAATATGTAAAACCACCTTTAAAAGATACAAGGCAGCCATCATCATCAAATACCATCCTGTTGGATACTATCTTCACATTTTTGAAGGATCTGTGAAGTTTCTGCCTTAGAACCTGTTATTGTCGGGGGAAAAAAAGGGCAACACATTGCAATTGAGAGGCACAAACAGTAACAGACAGAGATAGTTAAGAGCACACGTTTAACAACCTTGCCATCATAAAACAAAATTGAGTGTTCAGACCTCTTCAATGATATCAGCAAGCCCTGCAGAGAATATTAACACTGGAATGTCTCTTTCCTGAAAATTATAAAACGGGAAAGGAACCAGTGTCAGCAATTGAGTTTTTCACATGTCTAAATTATATTTCATGAATATATAGAATAAACATATCAAAATGTAAGAATTTCACACAAGATATTTTCCCAAAAAAGGGTGGGAAGTATACCTCCAAAAACTCAAAAAGTTCAACAACACCTTCCCTGAAAGCAATGTTGGAATCAGCAACTGATTGTCTTATTGATTCATATGTAAGTCCTCCCTCAATAAGAAGACCATGCGTTTTTCCCCACCTGGTACACCAGATTTAGAGTTTCAGCAGCCGGCATTAATGTCAATACTGACTGTCATTCTTCATGTTAGAGCCTATATGTCCACCATTGAGAAACTGAGTGACATACCACTCTTCCATGAGTTTCGTTTTCTCTTCGAGTCCAATAGTCGGAGAAAATTCTAATGGATGGTAATATTCATACAACTGCTGCCTTTTGGCATCATATTCTGCATTACCTTGCTTCAAAAGGCCATGACTGCCTACAAATGATTCCATTAGACATAATACATAGCAAAAAAATCCTGATGAAATATTTTCTTTTCTTTTTTTGCATCATAGGTAACCAAAAAAAAAAAAAGGTGCAAAAAAATGTTCAGAGAACATACTTTGCCCACGAGTACCATTAACCCAAAATTTTGTTAATGTGGCATCAAAATCAGCAATCACCTGGCACCAGGAATCCGTGAATACAATCATAAAAGTAGAAACATATTGTGCTGGGAAAATATCAAAAAATAATAATAATTTCTTTGAATGGTACCAATTTTCTACGCCACTACAATGATCAATTCAATGAGCAAACAAAGATTATGGAATACCCAACATAAAATATGTGGCTCTTTGGTCAACTAAAATACTAAAGTAGAAACCTGAAGCTTCTGGGGACCAGCCAAACGAATTGCATCAATCTTCTTCTCCAGCAAACCAGGACCCCCCACCACCAGTTCTGAAGCTACCTTCACATCCTCCATTTCCAAATCTTTTCCACAACTAGGACCACAAAATGATACCCTTTGAAGAAAAACATAAGAATAATAAACAAACTAAGAAAGAAAAACCAAATATAAAAAACTTTAACAATTAGTCACGCAATACCAATATTGTTAAAACAAAAAAGAAGAAGAAGGAAAATGAGGTGTGAAGAAAATGAACCTTGTAGAGCTGTTGTAATGGGAAAAGCAAGGGAAGGGAAGGTGACGTGGGCGAAAGGTGCTAACAATGATGCCTTGGAGTTGGAGTTGGAGTTGGAGGCGATAACTCATTTGAGTGTGAGAGAAGTTCCACAAAAAGATACTAGCTTAGGGGGGCTTTAGTGGCCCTTTTGTTCAACATAACTACTGTTCCTGATGTTGTGCATCTTTGAACCGAGATTTCGGAGTGCTGTTATCTTACCAAACATCACTTGGGCCTATCTCTTTTGGGAGTATTATGGTAGATTGCAATTGCAATGTGTGTTTTATTAGGTCCATGTGTTGCCCTGCATAAACTCCACATGTCTATGGATTGTTGTGTGTGACGTGTTTTTGATCACATATTTTATTATCCAAGTAAATTATTGCATTTATTAAGAATTAATTTAAGATTAGAAACTTAATAACTTAACTTGACCAATAGTCGAATAAATATTTGACAAATTATTCCGAATATCAGTATTTAAAAAGTAAAAAATGGAATTGGATAAATCTTCTTTTTATTAAAGTTAACTATCTATTTAATGTTTGAATCATAAAAGCACATTTTTTTTAAACGGTAATTATATCATTAATAAAACTTCTGATTAAAGAATTATTATTTGTTATAATCATTTACATATCATAAGAAACTTAATCTGTTGCAATTCCCAAAAAAAAATATTATATGAAACGAAGTTCATGGTTCAAAAATTAACTTTCAATAAATTAAATTTATTTTTAAAAAAGTATAATAAAAAATTATGTTTAAGAATTGAGAACATTTGTACTTTTCTGAAAAAATAAATTACATAAGAGTCTGTCCCATACCATAATCTTCTTTGGTTTATATTTTCTTGTTTATATTATTTTACAATCCCATTTTTTTTTTAAAATAATGTCATTATTATTAGTTATAGGATCAATTCATATCTATTGATATGTCCCCTCTTCCCCCCTCCCCCCCCCCCCGCCTTTCTCTCTCTCTCTCTCTCTCTCTCTCTCCCCCTCTCTCATATTACTCTTTTGACTATTGTACATTGCATCCATAAAAAGTTCATAACAGAACGACAGAAAGTAGAAGGACCCAAAACGATGATAAAAGCGAACAAGGAAATTATGATATGCCAGAAAAGACTAGGTCCCTCATGAACCATGATGAACGTTATTCACGAACTTCCTCAGTCCCCATTAGCCGAAAATGACTGCTCCTCTGTCCGTGGATGCTCAAATTGTTAAAAAAATAAAAAATAACGCCGGCTAATGGGCACGTGGCACTCACTCATTGGTGAGAATTTCTTTGTAACATGCTTTTTGTTGTAGGCTAGAGTTGCTCTTGCATACACACTATAACGCTTTGAAATTTTAAAATGCACTTGCTAATTAACTAGCCGTTGGAACTTAGTCCCTACCATTCTCTCTCTCTCTCTCTCTCTCTCTCTCTCTCTGTCCGAGGAAGAATCCAAGACAAGAAGAAGAAGAAGAAAAAGAAAGTTTTAAGCTCTGTTTTCACAATCTTCAACCTATTTTTCAGACAACAAAATAAATTTCAATTTTTTGTTTTGGGGCAGATAATTTTTTTGTAAAAAAGCTCGTAGAGAAAAATGAAGGGGATGAAAGGAAAATTGCTGAAGAAGCTCAAATCAATCAAGCCAATTGCGTCTATGAAGCAGGATCGAATGCTTCAGGTGAAGGCCTCGGATGGGTACGTCGATTTTCTCCCAAAGATTCCAACTTTCAATCTCCATGCCCCTTTTGTTTCCCGAGAAAATGAGCCCAAGAAAGTTGCTCAGACCACCAGCCAGAAAGTGCAGGAGGAACCAGAGGTAATTGATGTATCAGAGCTCATGAGAGACCTTGAAGAAGAAGAAGAAGAAGAAGAGATGGATTTGGATGATTACAATGACAACAAAGAGAACATTGGTCCATGTTCGCTGAAATCAAATCATCAACTTGGCCACAAGGGAATTTCAGAGAAGAATGGGCTCAGAGAAGAAACAAAGCCAAAACAGAGCACAAAACAGAGTAGAGTTTTGGTGGAAACAAGATCATTGGAACCAAGAGCTGATGGTGATGGCCACAGGCAAACCCCTTTGTCCGAAATCGACGTGATGTCGTTCCGGCGGCCGAACTTGAACTCTGGCAGCCTATTCGACCCGAATCTTCTCGCCGCGTTCGAGGAAGCGGTGAAGGAACATAATAGAATGACAGAAGAACGGAGGAGAGCCAGAGCTGAAGCAGAGCCCTCGGAGAAATCTTGCAGCATTGAGGAAGATGAAGATGGTGATGGTGGTGACCCTTTGTTACTCTTTGAAGAGAAGTGTCCACCAGGGGGTGATGGCTGTGTGATCTTCTACACAACAACTCTCAGGGGAATCAGAAAGACATTTGAGGACTGCAACAAAATCCGGTTCCTTCTGGAGAGTTTCAAGGTTGTGTATTTTGAGAGGGACATATCAATGCACAAGGAGTTCAAAGATGAGCTTTGGGGCACTTTGGGTGGGAAAATAGTGCCTCCAAGGCTTTTTGTTAAGGGGAGGTACATAGGTGGAGCAGAAGAAGTTGTGAGCTTGCATGAGCAAGGGAGACTGAGGAAGCTCTTTGAAGGGATTCCAAAGGATTTGTCTAATGGTCCATGTGATGCATGTGGTGGGATAAGGTTTGTGATGTGCTTCAAGTGTAATGGCAGCCACAAGGTCATTGCAGAAGATGGAGAGGCCAGTGAGTGCCCAGAGTGTAATGAGAATGGCTTGATTACATGCCCCTATTGCTCCTCCTAGCTGAAGAATATCAGTTCACAATTCTGTGCTCTATGTTCAGCAATAGAGTTTTGTATGTAACTGAATTTGAGGGAACTGGGTGTTTTTATGTTTTTTTTCTATTGATCATTCTTTCAATATGTTTTGCTGGTGATTGGCACCTTGCATTGGCTATTTGTACTACTGGTTCTTGGACCAAATCTGAAATTGTTCAAATTTCAGATTCAGCGTGCTTTACAATGTATCTATCTTTATACTATTAATAAAAAGGATTTTACCAGTTGAAACGTATGAATATTCTTGAGAGCAATTGCTTAAATCAGAAGCCATTGGAATGCACTTATTTTCCTTTGCTTTGAGGATTAAACTTATTGAATTTAATCTTGATACATTCTTAGTTATATAAATATTTAATTATATATTTCATATTGTTAAAAATATTCTACTTTTAAAGTAATTTCCTAAAAAATCATATTTAATATATCATTAGTCAACAGTATAAAACACTTTTATTTACCTCTGTCATCCTTCTGTTATATAACAGTGTCAGCTTTATGCAGCAATTAAAGATAAGATGAGAAGCCTGAGAACCTTTTTACTCCTTATCAAGTAAATTAGTGAAGGAAACAGTTAGATATTGGATATCAGTTACTACATTAAAAATTGCAACCAAGTCCAAAATATGCAACACTCCATCCCTGGTTTCGGATTCATTTTTATTACAGCAAATAAATTCATAATTCATTTTGGAATTAATAAAAACATTAATTCATTAAACGCAGTAACAGTTGTAAATGAAACATCTCTTTAAATATTGTGCTAAATGTACCCCAAAAAATATATAATGCTGGAATTCTTATTACTAATCCGTTAAAGTCTATCAAGAATTTTGCATTTTACTTAAAAAAAATTCATTAAATGAATTTGGCATAGAGTTGTCTTTCTTAAAAGTTATTCTAGTTTTAAAAAATGAGTAAAAAAGCTACGTCGGTGTGGAATTAATTTAATGCAGTCGCAATTATAAATTCATCATGTTTTATTTTATAAAATTTTGCATTTTAAACAAAACAATTGGGAAAAAAATGATAGAACAGGAGAATATGAAGAAAAAAGGAATACAAGACAGTGAATATGTTTTGTGCAAATAAATTAGCAAATTGGATTTTTATGCTTAACCCGATGCCCTAAAATTGTTTAGAGCTATATTGGACTTGGTTATGAATTCGGTTGATGATAAGTGATATATAAGTATTACTATAATTTTATGGTGGGGCAAACTTTCCTTCCCTAAACATTTAGCGCATGCACAGATTTAAAATGAATTAATCTGAACCAAAAAAATTAATCGAACAATATAAAAAATTTTATGAATTTTTAGTATACATATTTTTATATGCAGTGTTATTACTATTACTATCAAATATATTTCTCACTGTATAGTCTCATTGTGTCTATAACGTCAAAATCATAAATAAATGTTAATAATTCCCTCTCGTATTAAGCACACGGTTACACTTGTGGATGGTTTAATTTGCATTCCTACATTTTCCATCTACCTCTTTCTCTTGCTCCTCAATTTTTACATTAGGCTCTCTGTCTGTGCTCAAAGGTTCAACATGTTGCAGCATCAAAATGCTTTTGTTCTCTCATTTTCAGCATTGCTTTTAGCATTCATTTGTCACTGTTCTGCTAATACGCAATTCAAAGTGGGAGATTCAGCAGGATGGGTTATTCCACCGTATCCAACATACTACAGTAATTGGTCTCACTCCCATTTCATGAGAGAAGGCGATTCTCTAGGTAAAATCCAATGCAATTTTCTTAAATTTTGAGGATTTTGACTCTTACTTTTGCTTTGATATATTACCTGTGGTCCTGTGCTATATCTATTTAGGAACACAATGTGAATTCCTTCCTTCCATCCATAAGATCTGCTGTATATTTCTCATGGCTAAATGAGGCTTCTGAAATAGTTTTATCTTTGAATCTTTTTATGCTTTAGCTTCATCAAGAAAACAATGCCAGGTAAGTAAGTAGTTGTTGAATATGCATTCTAGTTTATCGAGTCATTAATTTGACTAATTAAAAATTTGAAGATAATTATTATATTTTGTTATTAAGCATATATGATATGTTTGACATCATATCCTCCCGTATTTTATATTTGATGAGTGACAATTTTTCTTTTCCAAATTATACTTATAGAGTAAAGGTAAGTTTGATGATAAAAAGTTAATTTGGGGTATTGAACACATGAATTAATTTTAGACCTTTAAAATGTAAGAAACAGTATGTCTATGAAGTGTATATACAACTGTATAAGACTTAAAAAAAGGGTATATGTGTACAACTATATATATAAATAAATTTTGATGACAAAGTCAAGGTTATGAGATTCTATGGACTCATATATATTGCGATTGAGCTACTTTTATTTACTTTTCTTTACCCTCAATCGTTCCAGTGATCAAAGGTTTAGCCGAATGGTAATCGGTAGTATTCACAAGAAACATGCACACTACTTTTATATTGCAAAATTTATCATAAAACTTCCCATGAAATTTGAACTATGTACACAGAATTCGACTTCGACCCAAGATTCTACAACCTAATTCAGGTATCACAGTATGAGTACGAGCACTGCACATCAATTGAGCCTCTAAAGGTCTTCAACAGCAGCCCGGCAATTATTCCACTGAAGGAGAGGGGTGTCCTCTTCTTCATGTGCAGCATCTCAAACTACTGTTGTCTAGGCCAGAAGATAGCCATCTCAGTCCATGAAAGTTCCCCGAAGAACCCTCCATCACCATCACCTTCACAAGCACCAACCCCTCCACCATTATCACCAAATGGAACAGCCCCTCAACCTAATGGCACTGTTGATCATCCTCCACCATCATCTAGCCCTAAGGCTTCTACTACCACTCCAGGAGGCAGTGGTGGGAATTCTCCTGTGCCATCTTCCACTACTCATGGGGACAAGTCTAATGCAGTGGCATTGGTATGTGGGAGAAGTTTCAGTGTGTATCTGGGGCCAGTCTTGTCTGTGTTTGCCTGTTTGGTGCTTTATTGGGGTTTGGGGTGATGTACGGGCCTTGACATGGAGGGTGCACTTTAATTAGGCTAGATTTGATTTGATTTGATTTCTATAGTCTTTTTACATTTGGTTGGGTTTTGGTTTCAGTAGTATTTTGACGGGATGTGTTTGGATTTTCTTGCTTGCATTTTAATATTGTTTGAGGACTTACTAGTATTATCTTGAGTTTGAATTCAAGCAATAGAGATATAGGTTCTTTTTCAGCATACATGTCTACTTCTGATTAATATGAGGTTCTGTGTGTGTATGTTCGACGACGCAAATCAATAACACCCTCGGTAATATTAGTCAAAAGTTGTTTTTCATTGTAAAAGAAGTATGCACGAATTTTATTTTTTTTCACTCCCTTTTTTTGAGTGAGCATCGTCTGAGTCGAGATCGGTATGTACGAATAACAGTTTTCAATTTTCAATACAACAATGCTAAACAATGCAAAAAATATTTTACGAATTATTGTGCGAAACATGTGACTAATGATAAGCGGAGATAAATTATAACCTTTACCTAACATAACAATACACTAGTGGGTAAAAGTATAAAACACAGAATTTATGTACCGTTTATACTGAAGCAATTCGTAGCATATATCATTTTCCTTTTCAATAAATGTGGGATTGTATCCTTTTTTTTTTTTGTGTGTGTCTTTTTGGGGTGATGAGGGCAACGAATTTTCTTTTCTATTTTTTCCCTCAAGGGGCTTAGAGATATTTTTCTCATCTTTTAATATAGGAATAGGTGAAACTAATTTGAAGCAGTTGTTGATATACAATTATATATATTGTCAAGTACTTTAAACAAAATTGAGACAAAAATTTAACGAGGCATGTAGCATTGCTTGAACAAATGATAAAATGGTGTGTATATATATATGTTATAGGTCATATTTTATTTTCAATTCATAATATGGTAAAATTTTATTACTATCTATCTAGGATGTTAATTTCGATAAAATATTTCATCATAGAAGATGATTCTTAAGGAAAAAAAATTACAAAAGTACAAAGGGAAAAAAGAAAAAGAATAATTGATTTAGGAGACAAAAAATTGAGTTAATTAGAACTGACCTTTGTATAGTGTCCAAAACGAAAATTAAAAGAAAATACAAGTATTATTGGTAGAGTATTTTTCTAAAACAAAAATAAAAAAAAATTACAAAAAAATAAATTAAACTAATAAATAGACAGGAAAAAAAAAAGGGAAGCTCTACGGCTACAACGGCCATGAAGCTTTATAGCTTTCAAAGCAGTTTTAAACTGCCATTTTTCAGGCTTCGGTTTCCGGTTATGATGTCTTCTTTTTCAACATTAACACACAGCCAAACTGCAATTCGTTCAAGGTCCTAATAATAAAACAGATTGTTATAATGATATTTATGCGGTGTATTTCATGGATTTGAAACCGTTGTTTTCAATGACAAAATTAGAGGACTGATTTATTATGAGAATGAAATGAGTAATTTTGTGTTGTATAATAGTATATGAATAATTAAGATTAAAAATTATTTAAAGATCATATTATTATTAAAAAAATTATATGATTTTATATTTTAATTTTGACCATTCATGTAAAATTTAATGATTAAGATTTACTTTTCTTACTTTTATAATTAATCACTCCTCTTACTTGATTATTTTCCTCTTAAGAATTAGCCTGTTTATTTTAAATTAGGAAGACGTGTGTCTTACCACACAAACACAATAACTATATAAGAAGTATTAGATATTGATATGTCTTCAGACACAAGGGCTCAATCACTTGAGTTAAATAAGCGATGATCTACAAGGTTTGGGAAGCTAAAACCCCCTCACTCTCTTCCCATAAATCAATTAGAATGATAGTTGAGAGACTCATGAAAATTGCTACAGCTATAGTTTTTTGTGTACTTAAGGTCTTAAGGACAGTGTCCTTTGAGCTTTCTAATTATACAAATGATTCATATTTATTAATTTTTAATTCATTTCATCTGACAAAAGATTGTTATTGGAACAAAATAAATTGCACTCTATTTTTAAGCATCCTATTTTTTTTTATATTTTTGTTGTCCCAATTAAATATGAAATAATTTTTATTAAAATTCTTTAAATTCTAATTCTTCCACTACTCAAACAAAACACAAAACCTTGTAAGTTACCAGAGGAGAGTTAATAGGGAGAGACTTGGCTAATTTGTATAAAATTATTGGTTCAAACCCATTCGTGTCGATGTATCCAAAAAAAAAAAATTCAAAACAAAACACAGCCTTAATTTGCATGGGTTTCAGGTCTCTTCCTACAAATTGGGCAGGTCAAATTCATTCTTAACCAAGGATCTACACAATTGACATGGAAGAAATGATCACATCCAGGTAGCATTCTTACCAAATCAGATTCTTTATAATCCATCATGCATATGGAGCAACATGAACAACTAGAGCTGCTACTACCACCCAATTTGGTCTTGGAGTATAGGAGACTTGGACAGCTGCACCATGTAGCACTCTGATCCAAGCGTGGCTCAGGAGGTTCCACAGTGATTGTCATGTGGTTGGGTTCTGTGACTGTAACAGTGTCACCACCACCAACAGGGTTAGATATTGGAGTGGAAGAAGCAAAGGGCAAAATAGTGCACAGATAAGAGGCAAGTGTTAGGATGACTAGGCAGAGGAAGAATAAGAGGACAAAGACAGCTCTTCCAAACAGTTCATCACGGTTCATATCTCCCTTGGCAGTAGAAAGATAGCATAAGAAAATGGTTTCAGAGAGAATTAGATTGTGCATATGTCTGTGTTTGTGCGCTAATATATTTATGTATCATATAGTTGATGTTTTCCGTAATGGGAAATCTGTTTTGGTGAGTGTTGAACATTATTTTGTGTTTGCGCTTTGTCTTCTAGTAGCAGAATTCTATGAAGCTGTTGCGTACCGTTATGTATGTATCATATATAAGTTCAATAGTTTAGCTGATATACCAGTGAGAATTGATTCACTTAGTCAGCATTCTGCTCATATATTGCCATGATTTTGGTTCAATTTCTATATTCCTTTATTGGTAAGTGATTTACAAATACATATGTAAACATTTGATGAACTCAAATATATGCTCTAACCCTGACCGATGAAGCGAGTTTTTTACTCAATCTAAACTTTTTTTTTTTGAAAAAGAAAATAGTTTAACTTACCTTCAATACATCTCGTGATCGTTTCATCTATCTTATACCAATCTTCGCCCAAATCTTAATATGCGATGTTCATATTAAAAAAAAAATTGTGCATAACAATTAGGAAATGTATTAAAACAATTCAATTTTTTTAAAAATTTTTCATTTATTTATGCATAATTTATTTTTCACATTTATGTGTTGCAAGTATGACTTGCAAGTTGCAACATGAAGAGTTATCTTCAAGGAAAATCAATAGTTAAGCATTTTATTTTCATTTTGATTACGTTTTTTGCCATGGCCTAAGCCGTTTTTAATTTTGGAGAAAAAAATTATTTTATTAGACAAATGCATTACAGTCTAGTAGTTAATTATAAATCTTTTGGATTATAATATTTTGTCTTCTCTTATATTTTCTTCCCCGATCAATCAATTAAATTATAATGTTTTATAATTCTTTTGTCTTAAGATTTGTTCACGTAATTTTAGATTAGGGATAATTAAGCAAAACTTTTCTCAATATGGTGGCTCCAGAGTTCAAACCCTAATATTGCGAGTAAAATTTGTCAAGAGTCACAATCCACTTCTATTGCGATCAGCTACTTTTGAGTAATTTAATAAACTTCTTTTTGATTTAGGCCACTAATATGTGGAGCTCATTAGTCTCCAACTGAGCTTATTTAAGGAACAAGTGTCTACCACTTGACCAAATAAGCATTGGTAATTTAATAAATTTCTTAAATGATAATAAGTTATTTCTTAGTTATTAATTTTTTTAAAAGAATTTCTCATAATTTAATTAGTGAGACGAATATTAGAGCACTAGTTGATGAAGATTTAAGAAGTGCGGCAGAAGACCTTTGAAGTTTCTTATCAAAGAATATTCTCAAAGATGCTATTTGTGTAGTTTGTTAATTGAGAGAATTAGAGCCTCATTCCAATATATATATAGGGAGATAATCAAGTGAGAAGATTAGTTAATTGTGAAAATGAGAAAAGTAAATTTTGATCATTAAATCTCATATAAATAGTTAAAATTAAAATATAAAATTATATGACTTCTCTAAAAAACCTTCTCATTTTAGAATAAGCAACAATTTTACTTTCTCTTTATATTTTTCTCAATTTCTTGGCTCTAGCCATGTTTCTCAACAATGAGAAAAAAAGGGATAAAAATTCTGAGTCCTTTTAGAAATGCAACCAAACAAATTTTGAATCCTTTTTTTTTTTTGTCCTAGTTTTGGCGAGGGGGACAGACAGACAAATCTATGTTATAGACATGTCCCCACCAAATTTTGGAATTTTCTTTTAAAGTATATAGGTCTATGTATATTTTTGCCTCCATTATTTATTAAATTTGATTCCATATTATAATAAAGAAAAACGTAATTAAAAAATTAATATATTTTTTTAAGGGATTTCTCCAATACTCTCAACTTTTTTAAGAGTATCAATACCTTGTAAGAGTTCGTGGCTAATATTAAGTCCTACATGCTATTTTTTAAAAAAATAAAATTTTAAAAAAATATATTTCAAAATAGTAGATTTATGATTAAATAATGATCACTCATTTATAAAGGATACTGGTACCCTTAAAACTATCATGGATAGAGGGTCAACATAAAGGATAAAGCCATCTGTGCTATGCCTCCAAATGCTTTTGTTCATTACTCTTACCGTATGCAGCATTTTCCATCATGCCACAGGCGCATCCGCTTACTCTTAAGCCTCTCAAACGTCCTACGTCTCTTTTTTTTGGGTCCTGGTCCAAGGCGGGCGAGCAAGGGCAATGGGGCTTTGCCCCGCGGCTCTAACTTGAGCCTTCGAGGGTGTGGCTACTTAACAAGCCTATAAATCACCATTGAGCCTCAGGCCGCGGCCACCTCAAAAGTTCTACTTCTAACCAATGTGTAGTGTAGCGAGCTTCCAGGCCCAATAACACCTAGTTAACATCAGGCCCATCAACTGTGATAACCTTGGCCGAAAGGTCGCATGTCCTGCCGTGAACCCAGGCTCCCACCATAGCTTTACCATACCCATTGGCCCACAAAAACAAATAATGATAACACCGTATCCCATGTCGTTGAAATTAAAACCATCATTTGACCTTAAAAAAAAAAAAAAAAACATCATTGCATCCATAGCCTGCACTCTCTCGGCCAGCAACACACGCAAAGGAACATGGCACTTGACCGCGTGTAAAGAACTCTGACGCGCTAGTCGCTAAGTAGGTAAGCGCCAAAATAGTCAGCCAAGTAATTGTCTCATTTTTTTCCCCCCTACACTTAGGTTACATTAATACATATTTACAAGAAAACATATATATATTAAAAAGTTTTTTTTTTTTTGGTGTTATTATCATAAAGAAGTGATATGAAAAAGATATAATATCAATGGTTTGAGAATTCCATAATACTAAAATACTAAGCTGCAATTCATCTCTATCACTTGCTGAATTAATTATCAAATCAAATTGTATTTGTAGGTACCTATCAGTTAACCAGTGGACCAACGCCCACAGACTCGTTGTGCCGGACAAGATCACCTAACTTGTTTTTTATTAGATTGAAAGACCGAAAAAAAAAACAAAAAACAATCTAACAATAAAACAAGCATACACAAAATGAGTTTTGTTACATAATAAGATTATTTTAACATCAAAAGTAAATATCAAAAGTACCAAACATTATATAAAAATAAACGTAAAGTCTTGATATAATCTACTGTATATCTCTCTATATTATATTCACTTTTTGTTAAATATATATCCTAAATGCATAAAATCACTTATATATACTAAAAACAAAAGGTTCGAATAGAGCTCACCTAATAGTGTATGTATCCAAGAGACTGGACCATATAACTGTGATCAAAAATACAAAAGTAAGTAGAAAAGATTTTGGACAAACATAAGTCTAATAACTCATATTTAGATATGTTCATAATAAAATTGATGGAATTTATGAATAAATGAGTATATATTGAATAAAGTTGATGGGATTCATATTTATTATAAGTATACTTAATTATGAAGTGTTAGAATTGTATTTATGCAAGAATATCTTGTTAAAGTAACATATGGTAAAATAGGGAGTAGTGCATTTGGTTGTGGCTTAAACAGAAACTTAGGATTTGATTTAACCTCTTATCATCGTCTAAACAACAAGGAAAGGTTACTCCCCAACATTGAAGGCACTAGGCTGCGGAGCTTGAACCGATGATTTTTCGACATATGGGGCAGGTGGAGTGTAACATGAGCCATGGATCGACACAGGCTTGGTGGAAGATGTGGCCACAATCAGGAAGCACCCTCAACATGTCCCTTTCTTTGTAATCCCCTAAGCATATGGTGCAGACAGATAAAATGGTTGAGCCACCTTTGCTCTTTAGTTCTTCAGAGTATGGCATCTTCGGGTATCTCTCATAACTTCTGTCAATTTGAACATTAACATGATGGCCTTGTTCCCTGGCCTCAGGTATGTATCGTTCTACAATTTGAGGTGGTGGAACACCAGCAACAATGTTGAGTATATTGGGGGTTTGAGACATGCGAAGGCGTATACATGCAATAGCTATTGCGGCAAGCAAGAAGATCAAGCCAATTACGAATGCTACGCCGTATGTTAACCCACTGGCATCAAAGCCATCGTTGCTGCTCTCGATCTCGGGTGGTGAGTGGGGAACGGAAGTAGACATCTTCAATGAAAAATTGAAGTGGGATTTGGAGGATGGAAGGTTAATTTGTGTGTGCTAGCTCATTGACTAGGCAACAAGGATTAACAAATTTGCTAATAAGGCATTATATATTTGGAGGTCAACGTTTATGTCATTTTCACATTCCATACATTAATCAACCTTGTTCTCTTAGTTTAATGTTATCTGTTGTTTTGTTTGGCTCTTATTGCTGCGAGGAGTTTCTATGTGGTGTAGCCGTGTAGGAAAACATATGACAATGACTTTATGCAAAGCAAAATTCTCGATGTATATTCTAGTGACAGCTATATATATTCAATTGTTTTGTGAATTATTTATGCTGGAGAAAATGAAAGGGCATACATTAATTAGAACAGCCAAGTTTCAAAATTAAAAAAATTAAACTAATTAACCACTAACGAGCTACACACTTGACATGTAAAAAATGGTCTTATCCAGGTAGCACTCTTAGCAAATCAGATTCTTTGTAATCCATCAAGCATATGGAGCAACAAGAACAACTTGATGTGCTGCTAACACCCAATTTGCTCTTGGAGTATGGGAGACTTGGATAGCTGCACCATGTAGCACTCTGATCCAGGCGTGGCTCGGGAGGTTCTACAGGGATTGCCATGTGGTTGGGGTCTGTGACAGTGTCACCACCAACAGGGTTAGATATCGGAGTGGAAAAATCAAAGGGCATAATAGTGCACAAATAAGTGGCAAGGGTTAGGATGATTAGGCTGAGGGAAGAATAAGAGGACAAAGACAGCTCTTCCAAACAATTCATCATGGTTCTATCTCCCTTAGCAGTAAACAGATAGCATAAGAAAATGGTTTCAAAGTGACTCAGATTGTGTATATGTTTATTGATGTATGTGCACTAATATATTTATATTTGATTTAACTAGTTGATGTTTCACGTAATTGGAACTCTGTTTTGGTAGTGTTGAATATCATTTTGTGTTTGTGCTTTGTCTTCTAGTAGCAGAATTCTGTAGCTGTTGGGTACCGTTAGATATATATGTATCATATATGAGTTCAATAGTTTAGCTGACGTGTCAATGGAGATTGGCTCACCTAATCAGTCGTTCGCTTGTACATCGTCATGATTTGAGTTCAATTTCTAGGTTCTTCATTAGTGGATGATCTATAAGTACTTCTGTAAATTTTTTGATTAAATTTCTTTTTAATTTAGACCACCAATATTTAGAGCCAATTATAATCTTCTATCTACCTTATTTAAGAAGAAGAAATGCCGAATCACTTAATCAATCAAATGTTGGTAATTTAATAAATTTCTTAATTGATAATAACTTATTTCTTAGTTATTAGTTTTATAATAACCAGTGATTTAATTAGTGAGACGAGTATTAGAGCACTCGTTGATAAAGATTCTAGAAGTGCAGCACAAGATCTTTGAAGTTTGTTGTCAAAGAATATATATTATCAGGGATGCTATTTGTGTAATTTGTTACTAACAGAATTAGAGCCTCATTCCAATGCATTGAGGCATAGGAAAGCAAATATAGGCGGTCATCTCACCCTATATAATAGATCATAAGTAATCACTCATAATGATATCAATAAAAATTTTTCTCATTTCAACAAAAGCAGCAATTTTACTTCTCTCTATATTTTCCTCAATTTCTTGGCTCAGGCCATGTTTTTCAACAACGAGAAAAAAAAATGGAAAATATTTTTGAATCCTTTTTTGGTACATAAAGAAAGTATTTTGACTTCGATTCAACACTAGTGCAAACTCAAGTCCTTAAATATATATTTTTTTCTAATCAGTTTAATAATCCGTTCCATATTTTAAACATTGTCCAACGTCCACCAATTATCAACGTACCAACAACATTAGAATGAAAAATTGGCATAAGAAGTCTGTAAAACCATGGCCAAGAGCGCAACAAATGAGTAACTATATGGCATAGAAGAATAAACAGATCATCTAGACACAACCATAGAATGGAACACCAATCGCATCCTCAAGTAAAAAGGCATCCTACATCCAAGAGGATCCTTTCATACAAAGGTTGTACTTATTTTATGGACTCATTATAAATACATAATGAGAGAGAAAGTTATGTGGTGATGGATGTTAAAAATAAAAAAGTGATAAACCTATTACTTTTATATTTTTTTCTCTTCTTATATGTTTACAATATGTCCATAAAATAAGTATAAATAATATTATAACAAGACAAGTAATTGTCTCATTTTTTTTTTTTTTTTACACTTGGGTTACATTAATATTTATTTACAAGAAAAATATATATATTAATTTTTTTTTTGGTTAAATTATTTTAAAGAACTGATATGAAAAAGTTATAATATCAATACTCCTTGAGCCAGACAAGATCACCTACCTTGTTTTTTATAAGATTAAAAAAAAAATACAATCTAACAATACAACATGCATATGCAAAAATAATTTTGTTATATAATAATATTATTTTGACATAAAAAATAATATTAAAAGTACTAAAATTATATAAAAAGAGACATAAAGTCTTAACACTATTACTAGACGCCTTATACCTCTTGCTAATTGTATTCAATTTTTTATGTTCAAATAACCTTTTTTTGTGACATGCACATCCTAGTGCATAAAATCACTTATACGCTAGAGACAAAAGGTTCAAATAGAACTCATCTGATAATATATTCAGGTGAGTGAACCATATAACTGCTAATCTGCTATCAAAGTAAGAGTAACATATGGTAAAGTGGGGTGTAATGCATTTTGTTGTGGCTTAAACAGAAAATACGGATTTGAATTTAACCTCTGATCATCATCTAAACAACATGGAAAGCCGACTCCCCAACATTGAAGGCACTAGACTGTGGAGCTTGAGCCGATGGTTTTCGACATATGGGGCAGAAGGAATGTGACATGAGCATTGGATCAACACAGGCTTGGTGGAAGATATGGCCACAATCAGGAAGCACCTTCAACATGTCACTTTCTTTGTAATGCCCTAAGCATATGGTGCAGACAGAAAAAAAAATGGTTGAGCCACCTTTGTTCTTTAGTTCTTCAGAGTAGGGCATCTTTGGGTAGTTTTCATTACTTGTGTCATTTTTAACATTAACATGATGGCCTTGTTCACTAGCCTCAGGTGTGTATAGTTCTACCATTTGAGGTGGTGGAACACCGGCAACAATGTTGAGTATATTACCGTGGGTTCGAGACATGCGATAGCGCATACACGCAAAAGCTATTATGGGAAGGAAGATGATTAAGCCAACTGCGATTTCCATGCCATATTTTAACCAACTGGCATCAAATCCATGGCTGCTGCTCTCCATAAAAATGGAAGCAGAAATCTTCAATGAAAAATTGAATAGGGATTTGGAGGATGGGAGGTTAATTTGTGTGTGCTAGCTCGTTACCAGCTAGGTGACAAGGGTTAATAAATTTGCTAAGGCATTATATATATATTTGGTGGTCAACGTTTATATGTCTTTTTCACATTCCATATATTAATGAAAAATATTTTTTGTATATCCTATCAATTGACATATTTTGACATCCTATATCTATCTTTCTTCTTTCTCCTCTTGCTTTTTTATTTTTTCTTTTTCTTTTATAATTTTCTTTTTTAAATCTTGTCTCTGGGTATCTGGATGTCTACAATAAAGAGTGGTACAAATAACACTCCTCTATATTAATTAACCTTGTTCTGTTTGTTTAATATTATTTGTTGTTTTGTTTGGCTTTTATTGCTCGGAGGAGTTTCCATGTGGTGTAGGACAACATATATATGACAACGACTTTTATGCAACGCCGAATTCTCAATGTATAATGACAACTACATATATTCAATTGTTTTGTGAATTATATATGAGTTTAATTTATATATATTGAAAATATAAAATAATTTTATATTATTAATATATAAAAATATTAAAAAATATTAATTTATGTAAAGAATTATCTATTATAATTTATTATTTTTTATATTTTTATTAATTGATAATATAAAATTATTTGATATTGTTAATATATATAAATTAATCTCATTATATATATTGGAGAAAATGAAAAGGTGTACATTAGCACAGCCAAGTTTCAAAATTAAAAAAAAATTAAACTAATTAATCACTAACGACTACTAAAAGTTGAGCTATTGAAATATTTCAAAATACCAACATTGCGTGTACGGGACCGCGGGCCACGTGTGGAAACATTCAAAGTCAGCTTTTGATGCCATATTTGATTGTGTGCATTAATAATCGTCAAGGGAAGTGAATTAGCATTTTTTTTATACCCAGGTAAATGTATTATTAATCGAAGAATAGTTTATTGATGTTAATGGAATCCTTTTAACCTATATCAAGATAAATATTTTAGCCAAACATGCAGTTGAAGAGAGTACTCCATCCGTTTTGTCATCGTCAAAACTATTTTCATGAGTTCTGTTCACAAGTTATTTTATGGATTAAAACAACACCAAAACTATAACATAAATTTTACTATATAATTTTGTCTAATATGTTATGCATGATATATATATATATATATAAGTTGAAAACTACATAATGAATGCTTGAATGCGGATGATAAGCTTATTGCTATGAAAACATATCCGGTTTCATGCATGAATAAAACTAAGAAGCATCGAAGTTCAAAGTTGTATGTATGTATCTGGGTAAAGTACATGCTATGTTGGGAATAAATCAATCTCATTGGAGAAGAATTCGTACACAATTTTGAATATATGAAAATAGATTTTTTTTTTCAATATAGTTTTTAGATATCTAAATCAACATATGTGTATTGTGTACAAATTAATAAATTTCAGTTATGTAAATATTGAATATTATGATTTAATAAATATATGGTTATATCACTACTAGAATTTTGGCTTATTACGACCGATTTTTTGGTCGCAAAATGAGTGAATTCGATCGCAGCGCCATTCATGACCGATTTTGCGATCGATTTTTCATTTGCGACCGATTTTGCGATCGATTTTTTCAGTTGCATTTAGGCAGGTTGCAAATATATTTGCGATCAATTTAATTGGTCGCAAATTTGCGACCGATTTAGAGCAATCATGTATCATGTCTGAATTGGTCGTTTGTTGACTATTTTGCGACCGATTTTCCAGTTGCAAATTTGCGACTGAAAAATCAGTGGCAAATTCAAGATTTTGCAACCGAAAAATCGGTTGCAAATACGAAGTTCGATATCAGTCGTAAACATTAATCAATCACAAAATCGGTTGCAAAGTTACAAACAAAAAAAAAATAAATCACTAGAATATTATAAATTCAAATTAAATACACTTAAATTCAACAACAGTCCAGAAAACAATATCCAACAATCCATAAAACATCTTTTTGTCTAAATAATATTCAACAACAAAAAGTTTTCCAACATACACAATATTATCAATACTACTATCAACTACATATATTCTAAACACAATATGCATAAACTAAAAAATATAACAACATACATTGTTGACCAAACTATAAAAATCTTCTTAATAAAACTTTGAAAGATAAATTTTTAGCATACTTCTAACTAGTTCTTGTTTCCATAGTTCTTTAATTCTTTCCATTGAGTCTTCAACTTTCATTGATTTCTCTTCAACTTTTATTTTATCTTCAACATTTTCCATTGAGTCTTCAACAATTTCTATTGAGTCTTCCATTTTATCTAATGAGTCTTCAACTATTGAGTCTTCCACCAACTCTATTGAGTCTTTAACTTGTTCAGTTGAGCTTCCACAACCTCTATGTCATCTTCTGGTCTATCCATTTAGTCTTCAGCAAATTAAGTAGATATTGAATAATTATTAATATAAACAAATAATATAATAATATGAGGAATTAAAACACAAAGAATAGATATGAGGAATTAAAAAGATTAGAACAACCCCATACTCTCACTTTCACCTGACAATATAATTAAACTAAATTCCAAATAAAACAATAACCTATTAACAATAATAATCAACCAATAAAATAAAAAATCAACAAACAGAATAGAAGATTTGTAAAAAAAAAAAAGCAAACTGCAATGAAACATAACAGCAAACTAACAACAACAAATAAACACTTCAAATTTATTTCAAAAAAAATAAACAAAAGAGTAAATTTGTGCAAAAAAAGAAAAAAGAAAAAATAAAGGCAAATAAGAGCACCACAATGGAGGAGTAGCAGCGGTGGATCTAACACGATGCCGGCGAATCTGGCATGGTGATGACGGTGGGACAGCAGTGACGGCATTGGGGTGGGGGGAGCGGCGGCGGGACAGCAACCTACAGCAGAGGCATCTTTACAAATTTCCTCTCTGGCGTAGGCGCGGCGGCAGCAGTGGCGTGGGCTTGTGGTGGGGGGAGTGTTGGGGTGGGGGGAGGGTTGGTGGTGGAGAGAAAGTGGGGAAGTAAAGGTAGAAGATAATAATAGAGAATGAGGGGAGAGACGGGTTCTATAGCTTTTTTATGTTAAAGCTTTTAAATTTGTAACCGAAAAATTGGTCGCAAATTTCAAGATCTGTTATTTTGAAAATTTTTAAATTTGCAACCGAAAATTTGTTAAAGTGTTAATTTTGTCGGTCGCAAATTTTGAGACTTTTTCTCAACGGGCAGTTCAATGCTTTGCAACTTTGCGATCAATTTTTCGGTCACAAATTTTGTTAAAGCGTTAATTTTGTGATTGATTTTTCGGTCACAAATCTTGTTAGAATGTTAATTTTGCGACCAAAAAATCAGTCATAAATTTCAACACTTTCCCCAACCTTTACCTTATTGTTTTGCAATTTTGTGACCGATTTTTCGGTCATAAAATTAAATATTTGCAACTAAATTTTTGGTCGCAAAATTCAATAATTCTTTTACGTTAACATGTTAAATTTTGCAACCATTTTTTTGGTCACAAAACTAATGTCTTTAGTCTATTATATTTGTGACTGATTTTTCAGTCACAAATTTCATTATTTGCTATTGTATTTTCGGTCGCAAAATTCGATAATACTATGTTAAATTTTGCAACCAATTTTTCGGTTGCAAAGTTAATGTATGTATTCATGATTTAATAACTTAAATTTTGTGACTGATTTTGTGACTAATTTAGTATTCTATATTTTACCCCTTTTATTCCCAAATCGGTCACAAAATCGGTCGCAAATTTCAGTTTTTGCGATTGAAAAAATTCAGTCACAAATTCGGTCGCAATACCGATAGTTTCTAGTAGTGTATGTCAATGCGACAAATTCACACTTATTTACATACCATTTCTCACATACTGATTCGGATATTTAAACGAGTATGTTCAAATAACAAAACTAATTTGAAAATTCAGGAGTTGAATACTATAAGTGAATGAAGTTTCACAACATGTTGCAAATTCTGAAATCTGAAAGGTTAATATTTCAGACTAGAAAATGCAACTGCCAGATGGAAGCTTGATGTAGTACTAAGCATTGTATTTTTACCAGGTCCTCATATCCCTCTCACATATTATTTTGTAAGATAAACTAGTATGCCAAGTATAATTCACTGGAAATGGATAAGTAGCTAGAGTCCCTGGATATCTTTTTTTTTTTTTGAAAAAAAAAATTGACTTTGATTTCTTGTTTAATAGTTTTCTTGGAATGCTTGATGGGTTACTGCAGTGCTAGTTAGAAAAATAATGTACTTGGGAAATAAAAATTCGACATCTAGATGAGATTTTTACTTTTGGTGAAGTAGCTGCTTTGTGGTCCTCTAAAAAATAGGAAATATTCATGTCTTTCCGGAGGAATGGTCGATCTTACACCATTAAAATGATTTCAGGAGTTGCAAAAGTGATAAACCCTTAAGTGAATCTGTAAATGATGATAATGTTTTGTAGAACAGGAAAATTCTTCCTCTAGAAGGAGGAAAGAATTTCGCAAAAGATAAGCATGTATCAATTTGTTGTTTTGGTAGTAGTAAACAGGGAGGCAGAACGACTGAAGAATTTATTGCTAGATAAAGGGTTGTCGCAACAAGTAAGACATATAAGCTATGAGGCATGATTATGTAAGAAAAGTTGATTAGTGATGCTATGATCATGGTTCAGCTCATGAGGATAGATGTTAACTTGGCGGACTCGTTTACAAAAGGACTCTCCAGTGAAAAGACGAAAGAAATTGCTACAAAAATCAGATTAAACTCCTTAATTAGCAAAAGTCACATGTAATGGAAACCTATTAAGGCCGATTAGATAACAACACTTATGGCATTTTTCAACTTTTTGAAGGTTATAACTTTTTGTTTGGTTTGACTATATAGCTTATTATTTTATAAAAAAATTATTTTTAGTGTTTTTTGAGAAGTTAAAATATCTAGCTTCTCAAAAAATATTTTTTAAAATACTTTAAGCAAGTATTTCTATTATTATGTATTTAGATACAAAATAATTTGTTTATAAATTATTTTTCAAAAATTACTTTCATATAAAAACTTAAATAAATTATTTACCTAAATGGACCTTACCTTTTTTTTTTTGGGGAGAGAATGTATGAATACAGTTCAAAAGGTATAGGTATAACCAGTTGGGGTGAAACTTCAGGGGGAATTTCGGCTTTATGAAGCACAATATATACTTCAGCTATTCGAATATTACCAGGGAGTGGCGTCGCTCCTAAGTCCTAACAAAGTTTATGGACTTCAACTTTAATGTTCATGAAAACCTAGATAGCACATGGCCAAATTAAGTACTATTATGCTGGCAAGCTAATTTTTAATCATAATAAAATCACGTGTGAGATATTTCCGGTTTTAGCAGTAATAAATTATGGGTCACGGTTTCAAGGATAACACGGCAAATAATTTTGTTTAGACTTTGAAATGCTTACACTAAAAGGGAATTCAAATCGAAATATGTACTTTCTTTCATGCATCATTTTATTGGATTATGGAAGTCACCTAATTTTCCTAAACTAAATGAGGGATTAATGGACAAATTATTTCGCAAAAGCTAAGTATGATTTTGTCGATTCATTTTTAAAAATACACCAATTCATGGGAACACAATGGTTTTATATATATTTATTGGATTCTACTAACCATAGCCCTAAGATTTTAAAAATGGGAAGTTTTGCTTGAAAAAAATAAAATTTTTATGCTTCCAATATATTCAATAATATTGAAAACTTCAAAATTTTCCGCTATTGAAACCTTAGGTCACTAGTTAGTAAAACCCGTGTTTATTTTAAATGAATGCGTCCACTTGACTACTTATAGATACACTATTTTTAAGAGCTGTATCTACATATTTTAAATGAACAGACATGTTTACATACTAGCCTTAAAAGTTGAGCCTATTTATTGTATATGAAAAGGCAAGTCTCCGTGGCTCTTTAAGGGATTTGCTTATTTGTTTTCAATTAATGATACATGTCTCCCAATGGATAGAGAGACACTGTTGTTCTTAAGAGCTGTGTCTATTTCGTAAGTGGTTGGAAACATCATCTCTGTACCTGAAAACACAAGTTTGTTAAATGAATGATCCAGAAAGTTTGTTCAATCAAAATTTCTCCATTACCTTTCCATATTGAGAAAAGTTCCTAAAGAGAGATCCATAAAAATTGTTGGCTACAGTTCTCTAGCTAGGAGGTTGGTCAGATCCTTGGGGCCTATTTGTCTGTATCATGTACCAACTAATGCAGACAAATAAGAACTTCATGAAAGTGTCCTTTACATATGTTTTTAATAATACAAGATTCAGATAACATTTGACAGTGTCATGTCTACCCGACTACCTTCTAACCAGACAAGATTCACTTTCCATTTTATTCTACTCTATAGCCCTCTCATAACAGTAACATTATTTGTACATCAAATGTGAACACTTTTGATGGACGCCATATAGAGAGAAAAAGAGAAAGACACAAAGCATATAGTGCTGATGGATAGCGCTTAAGACTTTGTGTCTTTCTCTGTCTATGTCTATCCAGGATATCCGCTTTTGATGTACAAATAATATTATTGTTCTAAACAACTAAAGCTCCACATTCTACTACTCAATCATGTCTTGTTGTAGCCAAGGGAGCAACTTCAGCAAGGGGAGTTGGAAGAGGGGTTGGTAATGGGGAGTTCCTACACATTGGACATGACAGGTTTAGCCTCAACCACATGTCAATGCACTCCCTATGAAAAAAGTGGCCACAATCAGGCAACAGCCTCAACCACTCTGAGTCCTTGTAATCTTGCAAGCATATTGAGCAGCTGAGTGTTGTTGAATCAGGCTTGTGAAGCTTGGCTTGGGAGAACAACAGCACAGGATAACGGTTCAGGATGGCTTCTTGTTGTTCCTCACCAAGTTGGATGGTTATAGAAGAATCTCTCTCCATGATCACCGTCCTGTGAGAACTGCTGCCGCTGCTGGCACTTGGTCTAGTTTGCCTGCTTTGAAACCTTCTTTGGCTACAGTAGTATGCTGTGAGAGCTATAAACATCATTAGGAGGAGAAAGCCAAGAGATAATCCAACAGAATAATATGCATATCCGTTCCAGTCCTCTGAAGGGTCATTAGAATTGGAAGTGTTGTTGTTCATGATCTTTCTATGAGATGAGGAGATCAATTTCCATGACAGAAAGAAGGATGAGAAAACTCACTTTTGTGGCAGCTATGCTTTGGGAATGTTTCTAAACTGTAGGAAAAGCTTGAAAGTGTTGCTCTATGAAGAAAACCGAATCTTAAGAATAGGCATTTACCATAAGGCTGCTATAGGAAAGGCTAAGGTAAAGGTGGCTGAGAATGTGCTTTCAGTTTTCTTCATTTACCCTTGGATCGGAGGAAGAGAGTGATATTGCGTGAGTCAAGTGATTAGATCCTGTGGGCTGTTAATGTAGCCAAAAGGAATAAAATGTCAACTTGTGGGGAGTTACTATGTGGTGGTGGTGGTTTGTGTATACACCTAACGTTGCTGAGTTCCTAGCTGGTGTCGGCCAAATACGTACGTCATAATCTAACAGTCTAAATTGTCTACTAAAAGCCAAGGTTTTATGGTCCCGGGTTGACAACTTATCTGGACAAGGTTTTAAGTGGGTTGGATTCAAATTGAACTGTATTTGTGAGTATGCATTTAACTAGAAGAAATTGCACCCCACTATGAACATAACTTTTGGCCTAATGATATGCTGCTTCATCCAATAAGGAGAGGTTGAGTCATGCTTGAAAAATAAAAAGTACTAAGTATGGTTCTTCTGTTAATACTTTAAAGATTCTTTGATTAATAAGAGTAACGCCATATGCATATTTTCCTCTGGCAATAAGTAGCATTATTCGAAGAATTAATATACGGTTCCACGCTTCATTGATTTGTGGATAGGTGCAAATTTGAAATTAGGAACCTCCAGAGTTTATAATGAAAGATGAGGAATTGAGGTTAAGAAAAATGGTTAACCTATATGAAGATTTCCCCATATGAACCTACGTTTTGATGATTTTTCTGGCATGACTGCCACTAGCCTCTTTTTAAGATGTTGAGAAGTTTGGATTCCTTTTTCTTTTTCTTTTTTTTTTTTTTTAATTTAAACAATGAAGGGTTCACTTTAAAGGGAAAAGTCAGTGATCTTCACCATTACGTGAATTTTTAAATAAATTTGTAATTTATTATACATGTACATGTATTTTATCATGATAACGAGGTTAATTTTTTTTTCGTCAATAATTAAAAACCTCACTTTTACTTTTGAAGCGAACCCTCATTTCAAAAAGAGTCTAATCCAAAATATGGCTTTGACTGATTTATTTGTAAACTATTTCAAGGTCAAAATTCCTGCTTCATCTAAAATCACAGTTTTCTTGAACTGCAAGGCACTACAAAATCAGGTGAGCAAGAAATGTGAGGCACACTTAATTATAGCGAAAACAAGGAACATCAATTGACCTCAGTAAAAATGTTTGCACACTTGACTTAATAAACTGTCCTTTACATGTTTTAAAATGGAAACAAACCTTCATATCATTTTAGATAATCATTTCATGATCAGAATCATATGTTTAAAAATTCAGTACGCTTTCAACCCAAACTGTCATGCAAAATCAGTCAACTCATTTTCATTTTTATTTTTTTGGTCACAATTCATGATACTTTTTACACATTTGTTTAGTTAATGCAAAATAAATTAAGAAATTTATTTTAATGGAGACAATGATATTCGGGTAACGAGGGTGTATACATAAAAAACCAGCCAGTTCAAAGCTTTTGCCAAACTCCAGTAATATATATATATTTTTTTTCCATTTTTTGCCGTATCATATTAGTATAGTACAAATATCAATTATGCTTCCACAAGGTTTATTACAAGAAACAAGTACTAAGTCAAATAATTCCAAACACCAGACCAATAAATGACTGTCAATCAACGTTCTCAAGTTCTCCACATCTCTACAGGGTCTTTGCTCATGTCTGCACCAGCTACGCCAATGACATACAAAGCATTCTTTAATCACGTATGGATGCCCGGGGGACAGCAGGTAAACCCAGTTCATCCTCATTCTATCAGTATGAAAGCAATCGATCAGCAATTAAGGCTACATAACACTAACAAAATAAGCAAAATAGATCAACATATTCTAGTCCAGAGACTCGTATTTTGCATCAAGAATCACTGGTCAGTAAGCAGCAGCCATACAATGCAAAGGTTGACACTAACAACGATAGTGAATCCTTTATATAATCACATAAAGATAATTTTAAGAGTATGGAACATAATGTTGCCACTGAAAAATTTAAGATGAGCCAAAATGAGGATACCAAGCAGTGATAAGGCACATTCTTTCCAGTTACATATCCAAACACAGGAATGCAACCTCAAACATCATCCATAGGTTTACCATACAACACAGTTGTCACAAAAAAGAATGGTAATAAGGATATAGGCTTCCCCTTAATGAAGAAAAACAGCAGATGCTGCATTATACAAGCCCACTATTTTCCACTTTCTTATAAATTATTTAATGCTCTCACCAATCCATTATGTTAATCTCTTCTCAAGAGAAAACAATAACCATCCATAATAACCAACATACAGAACCTTAACAACAAAGTTGCAGCCAAATAATTTTGTATGAAAGCACAACTCAGCTGTTTTAACACCAAATGTTTTGCAATGAGACTTCAAGTTTTTTTCCAGGATTTAGAGCCCCATTTCAGTACAGTTATAACTAAACTAAAATAAAAAGGCAAAAACACTAAATATGGAAGGAAATCATACTTGGGCATTGGATCTGCCGGCTGGCACTGCTGTTTGTCCTGTTGGAGCCGAAGGTAAGTTCATTTCTGCATCCAAATCAGGTTCTTTATCAGGTTGGAGATAGGAGGGAACTCCATCAGCTTCGGTTTCATTTCCCATGTCCGCTTCTAGCGCATCAAGTTCTGTTTTGCCCAAAAAAAGAAAAACAAAAAAGATTTTCTAAGACACTCGATGACAAAAAAGAAAATTCACTCCCCCAAACTTGGCGAAAGAGCATGTTCCTTTAAGAGTATTGTATATTATGATGCATCCAACCATAAAATGCATCTGATGACAAATTTTACAAGCTCTTAGAACATTGTAGATACATTTGATGAAATTTTTTTTACATTGCAACTATGAAGCCAAACATATACAACAACAGCCAATTTCCAATACACAGCTGCAAAATCCTGCCACCCTACCCAACCATGCAGCCCCATTATGCATGAGTTTTTGACAATGTTTCCAACATTTACTTCAAAAGCTTAAACAATTTCTTAACTTACCGCCCATAAGTTCATCCTCATCAATGTCATCAGGCACACTATAGCTTCTACCCAAAGTCTCTTGTATTTCATTACTTACATCCATCAGGTCCATCATCTCATCTTGCAAGTTCTACAGATAGCATGGATCAACAATTAAGACCCAAAGTTCTCAACGTTAGCTAGACAGAAGCTATAAGAGAAAAGGAAAGAGAATACAGACATCAATGTCTTGGATCTTCACAGTTTTCATCATTCCCTTCAATTCCTTGTTGGCAGACTTCAAAGCTGACATCTGAAAAAAGAAAAGGAGAGAAGAAAGTTGTAAACACTTGAATTCAAACTCTATATCTTCTTGGAAAAACATTCTTTGAGGTCATCTGATTTCTGAAAACTTAATACATACAAGAATTTGTTGTAAAAAAGACAAGGCATAATTAATAACAACTCTAGTAAGAGACCCCCTCCCGAATGACATACGATTCATCCCCTACCTCTCATGAGGTAGGCAGCAGGTTCCAAACAGGGTACAGACAAAGCTCCGCCTCGAACCATGCCCCTTAAAGCGCTATCAAGACAAACGAATGTTTTATAGTGAATACGATTACCCCAGGGAACTATACTTCATACAGCATACAATTGGCAGCTTCTAATTGGTAGAAATTTACAAGTAGTTATAGACATTCAAATAACTTGTCCTTTAAATTCAAAATAAATAAAAAAAAAAGGGCAGCCCAGTAGGGCACAAGACTCCCACCAATGTGGAGATTAAAGAGGGTCAAACAAACACAGCCTTACCCCACTAGTGGAGAGATGGTTTTCCTTTCTAAAATCTGTGACCACTAGGTCACAAGGGAGCCCCTTAGTTACCATTGCAGGAAGGCTCACACTCAAGATAAATCAAAAAATAGGAATCACAAAATTTATCAAGTATTGCCATTAGAAAAATCAAGTATCCCCATTAAATACAGAAACAGCCAATAGGCTTCACTGTTTAACAACCTTAAGCACAACTTCAATAATGCAACCAATATTTTTGTTTTTGATAGAAAAAATATTGCAACCAATCTTACCGCTTGCTTTCACAGAGGGGGTGCTATAAATTATTTGATTTAATCTGCAGACTTATCATGACATGTGTCTTCTATTATGAATTAAACCGTCCACATAAGATGGTATAGATCAAAGAAGTATGATCTACAGATAGATATAAAAGAAAAGAGAGGGGGGGGGGGAGTTCGATACCAGGATTACAAAGAATACTCTAAGCTATTGGATACATACAGTTTGTTGAGCATCTTTAATGCCCTCAGCAGCAAATTGAACTTGATCAAGATTGAATGTCTGATTATACAGCATGTCACGTTGTCCTTCATACCTGACCAAATGCGTAGTGCAATACTATATGAATACGGCTACGAATTATTCACTTTCCAAACTTATGATCAATGTGCCATTTCTTTAGTAGAAAACTATCTGAATCTTATATATGACAACAAATAAATCATTGCACTAAATTCCTATGTTTGACCTATGACTTTGGCTGAATTGAGCTGCTAACCAAACCGCAACAACTAAACTAAGCAAACAAAGAATGAGGAACTTACATTCGCTTTTGCTTAAGAACTCTCATGGCTCTAGCTTTGATAGCTTCCTGGGCAGGACCAGGTCTTGTTTTCTTGATCTGTTCTTTATATCTACTAAGCTCGGCATCAAGCTTCTTAATCTTTTCATCCACTGAATCTCCGCGTTTAGTAATCTGGAACAGCCGAACATATATATATATATATAATAGTTATACTTCAGCATCAATAACAACAAAGCCTTTTCCCATATGCAAAAACATCAACAAATGACCACAGTTGGAGTCAAACCCATGACCTTTTGAAATAGTTATACTTGAACAAACAGATAATATAAAATCTTGTACTATTAGGTGGAGTCAACTACATGGATCAGAAGACGCTATAGTGTCCCGTTACAAATCGTATTAACATCAAACGATCTCTGAACCATGTCATAAAGATTCAACAAAAGGCTATGTTAAACTTTGAAATAAAGCTTAATATAGGCAGAGTTAGGGGATGGCAAATACAAAGTGTTAAAATTCAAGCACAATGTCTGCATCAAAATAAGTTTTTATCCTACACAGAGAAAATATTTTAATTCCAAACACATGTACTCAACTACAAGCGTCCTAACTAAAAAAGTTAGCTAGCTATAAATTTCCTTGAGCCACCCAATCTTATCAAGTGCTCCACCTACCAGTACAGTAAGAGCACGAAAAGCACCACTATACCCATAAACCAGTTTATTTACTTCTTCAAAAGGATAAACGAAGAAAGAAAAAAGAACAAATGGAAGTAGAAAACTACTTCATTGGGTTATCAAATAAGGCATTACGAGTACTCCACAGAAAAGGGAAATAAGGAAAGTTAAGACATAAAACACGCATTCATCTCAAGCTATTAAACCCCAATTATGTCACTATTGTAAACAAATGCATATTCATCAAATTCAAAGTCCTTTTTTTCTTCCAATTTTTAGGGTTTGGACCAAAACCCTAGCTTCAAAACAAGGTTCCAAATGCAAAGTGCTACCTTAAAAATTTTAACAGATCTGCGACAGTATCAACAACCGTGGTGCCGATGCATCAAATACGCACTCCGACTCAACGAATTTGACAATTTCAAAGACAACCGCATGCAAATTCAAAAAAATAAAAATAAAAAATGGAACGGTATAAAATTCAAAGAGCGAGAGAGAGAGAGAGAGAGAGAGAGAGATGAACCGACACTATCGGAGGCATCTTGAATGGAAGGAGGGGGATCCTTGTTCTTCTTAACACCGAAGACCCTCTTCATCTTTCTTCTTCCTTCTTCTTCTTCTTCTTCTTCTTAGGATTGTTGGTGAATGGAAGGTGTTTTGAATGGAAGTTGTGACTTTGTTGTAAGCGAAGAGAGGCAAATGAAATGTAATGGAGACACGCAACAACGCAGCGTAAAGGGTTGATTTTTGCTTTGGTTTTCGCGATAAACGGACCGGAATTGGAATTGGGATTGGGATTGGGATTGTGACGCTTTCTCGATTTCCTTTACCGATCTAGCCTAGGGTAGAAACTTCCACGAAATGTTCTAAGACGTACGCGTTTTGTTTTGCATTTTCATTTTTTTCATTTAAATTATAAATTTAATTGGTATATACGGATAATATAAAATAATTTTATATTATTAATTAATAAAAATATAAAAATAAAAAATTATAGTAAATTCTTTATTATAATGAAGAATTATTTATATGAATTAATATTTTTTATTATTTTTATTAATTAATAATATAAAATTATTTTATATTATCAATATATTTAAATTAAATTTTTAAATTATATTAGAGTTTAATTTTAATGTATATTATCAGTCAATAAAAATATAAAAATTTACTAAATTATAATAGATAATTACATACTATAATAACTAGTCACTATATTTTGGGAAACCCTAAAATTTAATATAAATTTATTTTATATTATTAATATATAAAAATTAAATTTTTATTATTATTATGAAATTAATTTTTACACATTACATAGGTAGCCAATAAAATATAAAAAAAAATATTATAATAGATAATTATTATAATGATAGCACTTATCATAATTTGATTTTTTTTCACATTTTAATATTCTTCTACTTGGTAATATAAAATTATGTTATATTATAAATTAAATCCAATTATTATTGAAATGTAATAAAACTCTTCTTTTGCAAATATAGCCAAAAAATAATGAAATTATTCATTATTTGTTATGAATTTAATTTTTATATATTAATTATTTGATAATATAAAATAATTTTATATTATTAATTAATAAAATTATTAAAAAAATCAAATAATAATAAATTATTACCATTATCATAACCACCCAGACTGCAACTTTTATGCCATTTGCAAATGGCCACAAGGCCCTTCCAACTCCAATCCACCTTTTCGCGCGATAGATTTTTTGCACTTACTATCATCATATTTATTCCCTTCTCCATACACTCAAAAAATCAAACCTTCTCCTTCTCCACTCCCCCCCCCCCCCTAATTCTTTTATTTTGTCGCTTCACCGCATCATGGGTGGCAACTCTTCTCCCTTGTCATGACAATGACAATTGGGGGAGAAGGCGGTGAAGTCGTAGAACATGGTGAGGGGAGAAGGTGGAGTAGGTGAAGATGTCAAAGCCAAGGGAGGAGGAGGCAGAGAAGGACAAAGTTGGAGCCGCATAGAGGGATGGAGGCACGAAGCATTTCAAGGTATTTTGGAAAAAACAAAATGGGAGGATGGCTATATGGGGTAATCCACATAAACAACCTTGAAAGAGGCTAGGTACATTATTAGTACGAAGGTAAAGTGGATCACCTAAAAAATTTAGATTATAAGCAATAAAGCCTAATTAAATAAAGTAATATTGTGTGTTTAGATAATTTAAAATACATTATTAGTAATTCAAATGAATTATTCCATATCAAACGTTTTATAAAATCAATACATTCACAATCGATAGGTTAAATGAACATTGATTCTTATGAGGACGGACTTTAAATTACAAAAAAAAAATAGTTTCTCATATAGCTTCTATCTTTTAAAGAATACCAATACCTTGTGATATTTAGTGACTAATATTAAACAACATGTTCTATAATTTAAAATTAGCGGGTTAATGATTAAATTTAAACCACTTATTAATAAAAGATATTAGTAAACTTTATAATAATTAAGGGTACTAAAAAATATATAGTTCTTTATTTCAGCAATCAAATGAAAAGTAATTTTATGAAAATATTATATAAACCAAATTTGGGGAGGATACTCCTTAGTCTAAAAATAAGTAATCCATGCATGGTTTCTCGGTGTAGTTTTTAATTTTAAGTTATGTTAGGATGATAACTAATCTTTTTAGAAGGAAATCACACTTTTGAGAGATTTTAAAGTTGGATTTGAGAAATGATTATATTTTTTTCTCTTATGAGTAGTGAGACCATTTCAACACTTTGTAACAGAAATAAATAACTTATTTTTAGCATAATTGACAAATACATTTTCTTTAAAGATACACGAGCCTTGAGTAGTTAAGTAGCATTTGATACATTGTCTGACATAATTGTTGGTAATCTAGATTACTATTTAAAAAAATTGTTATTTTTAAAATTATTAATAATATTAAAATACAATATTTAATATATTAAAAAAATTATTAGATAATATATTTCTTTTACTATATTATCCTTGAAACAGAAAATAATAAAAAGGAAAAAAAAACACAAGACTCTTCAAACATAAAAATCCAAATTTTAATTTTAAAACTCTAATTTTATATTCAATCCCAAACAAAATGTTTCTAACCCAGAAAAAAGAAAAATCCCAAACAAGATGCAAGTGAAAACGTGACATGTTTATTTTCAATGTTTTGTATAAAAATTTTGAAAAAAGAAAGTGAATAGAAATTGTTTGAATTCTTTTTGTTAGAATTTTAAAAGTTAAAACAACATCCCTATTTCTTTTCTAATGCCCTCGCAGAGCTATGCCAACACTGTTCTATGCCACTAAATCTCTCTTCCGTTGCCATTAAGTTACCGTTTTTGTAGCTTGCTCTGCGAACTTCTTATCTTCTTGCTTCGTCAGGTATGCTCTTTCTCTCTTGTTCCCTGTACTTTTGTGGTGCGCGGCGGGGGTTTTTTAGAGAGAAGAGAGAGAGAGAGAAGGGTGGGTATTTCATGAATAAAAATTCATAAATTGTCATTTTAGTTGTAATCCAGATAAACACATTTCATGGAGGTAATATAAATTGCTAGTAGAAAAATAATGTGAATTGTCTTTAAAATATGAATTACTAGTAATTTAATCTAATCAAATAAGGTAATATTATGAATTTAGATAATTTAATTAAATATGGCCAATAATCCAGATGAATTACCTCATATCAAATGCTATCTTTGTTCTACCAAACTTTGTTTTTGACTAATTTGTGAATGAATAATATTTACGGTAGCATATTCTAATCTTCAACAGCTCTTTTTTTGTTTTTATATAAAAAAATTTAAAAACATCATTTTGTGCTCTATAATTTACCCAAAAAAACAAATTAGCGTATCAGGAAAGCTATAAATTCAATAAACTTAGAAACATAAAATCTTGAAGAAGTGACAACTTTGATTGGCATTCCAATAACATGTTGAGTTAGGTTGATTTACGAATTCATGGGTTTTAACTAGGGTCTTTGTTTTAGATATGGTATTTAGTTTATAAATATACCATAATATAGGATTTGGGAGAATTTTACACAAATATGGCTTCTGTATGAATCAAAAATTCTGATTTCAGTACAAATAGAAATCGAAATTTTCGATTTTATAATAAAAAATTCAAATAAATAGAAATCGAAATTTCTGATTTTATTGCACATTATATCCCTATAAATATTGCCAAAATCCCGTAATACTAAAAATACTACAATCAAATCCCATATTAAAAATAAAAAACCTTTTAACTCAAATAATGAGTTCGTTAGGTTAGTGTGCTAAAATTAAAAATACATAACCTGCATATAATTAGTTAGATCAACCTATATATTATTTAGAAAAAAATTAATGTGAACAACATTGCTTTGATTCCTTGTTCCCATTTCATTTTCAGTTTTTCATCACTTCATATGCACTATATTCAATTGACTTACTGTTTATATCTTTTGGGACTTGTTATGTTACCTTAATTCATTTGAAATTTATGTTTATTAACGAATTATATGTTAATTATAATCTGGTTGAAACTTGTGTATGTTAGATTAAGGCTTGCTATGCTACTTTCGTCTTTAATTTGGTCGAGAGTTGTGTGTTTTGGTTAAACCTTATTATTTTACCTTTTAGTTTTCTTGAAATTTATGTTGACTTTAGTTAAAATTATTATGCCTAGTGATTTTATTTATTATGTAGTTCAATATTGATTCCAGCATGTAATTGTTTTATGTATGTCAAATTCATGGGTTTTTTTTATATTTTTTTGGTCGGGGTCAAATTCATGGGTTGGACCCAACTTAACTCACACAAGTGTTATGAGGTTGGGTTTGATTGAAAATTTGAAAAAAAAAAAACCCAATCCAACCCATTTTTTCGGCAAACATGTAAGGTGCAAAAGTACAATCTAATCTAACCCAAAATACCCCAATAGTTTGGTGACAAGTACCAAATTAATGTGTTTGAGGCCTTAGCTCAACTGGTAAGATACAACCTCCTAAATCCACATCTGATTCGATCTCTAGTGTTCCCCCCCTTCCCCCCAAAAAAAAAGATAAAAATGAAAAGTAGCAAATTAGTAATTGAGATTCTTATTACAAGAAATTATTGAAAATAATATTCATGCTTGTGTTCTCAAACTGAAGATATTATTAATTATTGCAAATCTTCTCTCCACCTTTTGTGGAACCTGTGGAATATTATAAGCTTCAGTTTCATATAATAAACAACAGAGTTGTTGCTTGTTGAATTTTTCTGTACATATGGAGAGTTGCATTAACATTTCTTTTTAACTTCCACTTTATGACTCTGAAATGTCAAGCTCTAAGCAAGACAAAAGGAAATTCCTAGTGTGTCTTGCATATTTATCTGCTCTACTCCATGCCTCGAAAAGAATTGCTCCAGCAAAGGACCATTCCATATTTTGGGCCCCTGTAATATTAACTGAGATACATATATAAAAAGAGTATCATTGCTACACAGGCTATGTACTCTGAATTTTTCAATCGAGTTGCAATAACATATCCCTCAATCACATTCAAGCAAAACATATTTGGATTCTAAATGTTGGATTAAATGGAATGCAATGTGATGGGATGATATGAAGTGGGGAATGGATCATCTCTTGTAAAAATTTCACATGACTTTGTCATATATTGATATCCGCCATTCTATTTAATCATAGTCAATCCAAATTTGAGGCAAAGAAAAATAGGGATATTGAGTCCATTTGGATAAACTTTTAAAAAAAGGATTTTTTTCTCTAAACTTTTTTTAGTAGAGTTTTAATTTTTAGAAAAAGTTATTTTATATTTTGATAGACATATGAGAAGTACTTTTAATTATTAAAAGTACTTATAAATTTGTTTAGATACAAAAAAATAAAAGTACTTTTTTTATAACTAAATTATAAAAAACATTCAAAAAGAGGAAAGAAAAATAAGGTTTGATAAGGGATAAGAAAGAAAGGATATGCATTATAATTTTAATTAAAGATAAATGATACTTTTAGAAGATAATTTTATTAAAAATCACTTCTATTCTACTTTTTTTAGAATCTAGGTATTTCTAACTTTTTAAAAAAGTGGTAGATTGACTTTTTTTAATTGAAGTACTTTTTTTGAAAGCTATATCTAAACATCTATAAAAACTTATAAAAGCATTTTTTAAAAAAAATAAGTACTTTTTTTCTTAAAATAACCAATCCAAACGGGCTCAAATGTGATGAGTTTCATCTAATACATTATTTTGTTCTCTCCTATTTTAAAGTATCCAAACAATAGGCGTCAATATTATTTAATTTCATTTTACTTTATTCCTTCAAGCAAGCAAGCAAAGCAACACATGCAATTTTTTTTGTTTGTCTAAATTATCAATATTTAAAGTTTATTAGATTTTAACTAATCTAACTTAAATCAAGTTGATATATTATAAGAGTAAAACTTTTTTAGCATTAGTTTTTTTTTTTCATTCATAATATTTGAACCTGACCTTATATAAAGAGAATAAGTATTAAAATACTTGAACCAACTAAGCAACACTGGTATTTATCGCAATATTTTACCCCCCTTTTTTAAATAAAATAAAAAAAATGAACAAATGAAACTAGAGATTATCTATTTTCTTTTCTTCACTTGCCATATGATATGTTAAAATATTAGATTTTAAATTAATAATTGATATAAATTTGATATTAAGTGTTAAATTAATAATTAAGTAATAAAAGGAAAATGCTAGAGAATCCAAATTTTTTTATGAGAATCAAGTTGTCAGAATGATTAAATATTATTGATTCCTAGACAAATAAATATGCCCTATCATTTTATTTCAATCAATTACATCTTCCATGATTTATGTCAAAGATTATAGCAAAATTATTCTAGTTAAATAGCATTATTCATAATAAAATGCTTTAAATATTCTATTTTCTTAGCTATATAATCACATGTTAATACTACATGTTAGTAGCATTTTACTACTAAGCCTTTTTTTCCCTTAGAAAAAGCAGATGAAAATGATAAAATTAATAAATGATAGGAATTAAATATTATAGATAAAAAATAAATAATCTAATAAAATAAAATTGCACAACTTAAAAAAAAAATCACTTATCAAAATTATAGTTGAGAAGCAAAACACTATACAATATTTCACCACCCTAATTATTTACTTAATGCAGTTAGTTTTTAAAGTTAATGTATGTGTTGAGAAAGAGTTGTCCCGATTTTTTTCATCTGTGAAGAGGTGTCCCTTAGCTTGAAGAACTGCTACTACTTAAACAAGAGAGAAAACATTCCTCAGTCGAGAGGGCCGGAGAAGTTTTGACCACACTCCATCGTGCAGTACTTTGCAGAACAAGTCTTGGTCAATTATGTGTAGGTTTCTCTTTTTTTTTGGGGGGGGGCGGGGAGGGGGGGAATTATGTGCGGCAATTTGGACATATGACTCAAAGACCTCCCCACCACCACAGTAAGCACTTCGGCCAAAATAGTGAAACAAAACAAAGGTCAAACAAAGACATTAATTTTAAATGATTGATTTAATTTTGATATATGGTTTAGGATGTATTTAGCATGGGATAAAAATGGAATATAAAATTTTATAAAATAGTTTTATTTATAAAATTATATATGAAGCTATTCCATAAAATTTTATACCTTATTTTCACCTTTATATCAAACATATATTTAATATAAAAAATTTTTATATAATAATTTAATCATGTATTGCTAGAGTATCAAAAACTAAATTCTTACAACAATTAGCTTAAAAGTTACATATAATATAATATTTTATTAGTTAAAAGTATAAATCATCACTAATAATATATGAAAATTAATCTCTTAAATAATATAATATAAAAATTATAAATAAAATACCACATCTTTCAATTTGTATATATTCTACATATGGATATACAGATTTAAAACTCTTTTACTTTAGAAGTTATTATCATTTCTAAATAAAGAGATAAAAATATCAACAACGAATAAGAAACTTAATTGGTCACAAGAGTTAAACATTTATTTATGTATTTATTTATTGTCATTATCATTATTATTATTTTAAAAGAATCTGTCTATATTCTGCAATATATAAGAGGCATGTGAAAAAATATACGTAGAATGTTTATTTAATTATTTAATATATTAAAATGAAATTGAATTATCATATTTTTTTATAGATATTTACAAATATTGAATTAAATTACTATTAAATACTAAAATGTATTCGACATGTATTATCAGACTATTAGTCTAATAATCTAATATTACATCACTAAATAAGTGAAATAATAAAAAAAAATTGTATACTAAAATTTTATATTAATTAGATTTTAAATCCTTTTTTAATAATAATTTATTACCTCCTATAGTTACTTACCGTGCATTTCTTTGCAACTGCAAAGTGGCCAAGTGGGCACCCATAGTTTCTTTGGTAATAAAACTACGAGCACTTATATTATATTTATTACAAAATACACATTATTAATTAAAAGTTTATACATCTCATCGAAAAGAATTAAAAGTTTTTTTTAAAAAATACTGAAAGGAATTGAAAGTTTATACATTACTAATCAATATAAATTAATGTGACAACTGTAATATCCTTTTATTATAACATATTTAAGTAATTTAGTTAACCTGCTTGATCGAAATATTTTAATCGGTATATTTAAATTAATTTTGTGACAACAATCGATTGATCAAATATAATTAAAATAGAGACAGTAAATTTACGTAAGACTATAATTTGTACCAATAACTTCAAAACATATTAAGATAAGAGACAATATCAAATATTAATCTTAGAAGAGATAAAATAATATTAATAATAGATAAAAATGATAATATATTTATAAGTATAAAAAAAAAAAAAAGAGAGAGAGAAGAAAGAACTCCCATCAAACAACGCGAAGCAGGGGGCAAGCGCATTAAGTAGGAGAAGAAAAAATTGCATAGCCATAAGCTAAGTGTTATAAAAAGAAAGAAAGAAAGAAAGAGGGCGGATACTACCATGCATCTTATAAAGTGAGGTGTATCACATATCTTGTGAGATTAATAGTTAGATATGAGGGTGTACAAATATACCCTCATAGCTAATCATTAATTTTATTAGGTGTTTGATGTACCCTCATATCTGATCATTAATCTCGTAAAGTGTGTGATGTACTTCATTTTATGAGGTGCATGGTAGAATTCACCAAGAAATAGAAGTTCATGTAAGTAACGTAAAGACCTGGTTAACCAAGTCTATATTGAAAATTTGGCAAAAGCAAACCAAATTTACGTTGATAAATTGGCAACGATAGGTGGAAAATTGTCAAGGTAATAATGTTAGGATCAGAACACAATGAATTTTTTTAACTCAAAGCATACTGTTGTGACTCTATAAATTGAAGGGCAGGAATGAAGTATAGCACAGAGAGAAAATAAACGAAAGAGTGTTAAATTGTGAAATATAGGAGGAATAGCATGAAAGAATAAAGAGAAGTTACTGATAAAAGAGAACTAATGATTGACATGGAGCTTGGTGGACAACTAATTTCGAGATAAATAATAAAATTATTTGTGAAGTAAAACTATTACTATATCTACTCACAGCAAGATTATGTTATTACTCATTATTATCTATTCTCACCTTTTATTTTATGTTCTAAGTTATTTTATTTATTAGACTTGCTTCATATTATTATTGTTACAAATTATTCTATTTATCCTCCCAAGTTATTTTATTCAAGATTTTTTTATATCATTGCTTGCTATTATTACAATCTATTTTGCTGTTCCAAGTTATTGTCCTTTTATATTAAAGTCACTTATTATTAATTATTATTGCAGTTTATTTATTGTTTCAAGCTATTTTAATTATTATTATTTTTATATTAAAATTGCTCATTATTAGTTATATTACAATTTATCTTATATATTATTTCTTTATATTTGTGTTATCTATTATTTATTTCCAGTTACTCTATATCTTACTCCTTTATATTAAAGTCACTCCTTTATTTAATGTTAAAATTGATTTATTGCCCATTACTTAGCAAGTTATTTCACTATTCTTTTATTTTACGGTTGCTCATTATTATTATTATTATTATTATTATTATTATTATTATTAGTAAGATATTATTCATGTAATGATATATTATTTTGAGTTGTCACTTTTTATGATAATTTTTCTAAGGGACTAATATCAATAGTAAAATATTATATCTAACAATAAGTAAAATTTATTATACATGAATTTGAGCTATTAAATTATCAATATCTTTGCTTGGAATTTTATACTTGACTCATAGATAATATAATGACTCTTGACTTATGGACATTACTATGACCCTTGAAATAACAAAACCAATATGCACTAAATGCGCCATGATGACAAAGGATAGACTAAGGGCTACAATGAGAAAGTTTAAAAGAAATTAAATAAAATTGATTTTAAATATAGTCTATTTAGAAATTAACATTTACATCTGACAATTCTATATTTTGAAAAAAATTTATTGAGATATTATATTATTCAAGTTTATATTATTTTAGTCCTTACGCACTTCATTTATTTTAGGTTTATGAATTAATTTATAACTTTTACACTTTATTCCATTTATTGCTTAATTCTATGTTTTATTATTTAATTTATTATGAGATCAATTTACTTATATTATTGTTGTTTATTTTATGACTTAAGTTTATGCATCTATATATTAAGAATGCTTAGCTTTTGGCAAGCAGTCTTTTATCTTTACTTCTAAACTCTATACTATATCTATGTCTAACTTAGAACTTGTTATGTAAAATTGTGCCCTTAATTTTATTATGAACGGTGTTATAACAAAAGAAGCACGTGAAAACGATTTTCCAACGGGGAAGCAAGTGGGAGTATACTAGTTTGAAACATGCCACAATTACGTACTCATGAGTTTTTAAATAAACAAAAACTTACGTTAGGTTTTTCTATATTTTTATTATTTAATTTTCAAATTAAATAAGAATATGTTGACGTTTTTTCATTCTCTAAATACATCTCTAAACTTTAAAATAAATATCTCAAAAAAAATATTTACTTATCTTTATTTAATTAAAAAAATAGGTAATAAGAATAAAAGATTGAGATTTAGGATTTAGAATTTGAAAATTGCTCTATAGCCAAAATACTTCTTCATAAATTAAGTGACAGAATGATGTGACATAATTAGTGATCTTTAAATAAAAAAGTAGGCCTTATAATTTAAATACCATCATAATTTTTGTTAAAAATTTTGATTATATTATTCAGACTTTGTAGCATTATTGTCTAGAATTTAACAAGAATTTTATCATTTCTAAAATTATACAACTTGCTATTCTAGTAAGAAGATATAAGTAGTGAGTAGCAACTTATTTTATTTTATTTTATTTTATTTTGGTCGGGGGAGGGGGGATATTTTTCGCCCCGGGGGGGCCACTAGGCTCTGCCCTGCGACTCGAAGTCGCGCCCCTAGAGTCATGCACCTGCTTTGTTAAGGCCAACTGCTTTTGCCGGTCGTTCTACGACCTCGGGTGCTGTGGCAACTTATTTTGACTCGCTCCTTCTGGTGCAATACCCTTCTCCTTCTTCGAAATGAAGGTGTCCACGGACTTCTGGGTCTCAGCCATAGTATCCTTCTTCTTCAAAGTAAAGGTAGTGGAGCACTTCTGGATCGTTGAAAGGAATTAAAATCAATTTGAGTGGTGTTATTTGAACGTTAAATTTGACATCAAATGCAACATTCTTCCATGTAAGTATATAATACATGAATTTAATTTTGATGCACCATAAATATAAAAGTGTTTTATATTATCATCCAATCATATATTATTATATATGTGAGACTTTTGATAAAATAAATATAAAAATAACTATTTTTATTAATGTGTCAATACGTAACTGATAATACATCAAAATTTATCTCATTTTAATAAACATATTTTGATTTGATATTTATTTATAGTCACATTGGTATATGATATCGTGTTAGAAAAGAATTCTATCAATTTCAAAGAGACGTGGTACACTATATTATACTCAACTGGACAACTGTTAACCTTTCTTTTTTTTTTGGGGTACAGCTGAAATAAACAATTGTTAACTTTAAAATAAATAAATAAACAATGAATTTAATTTAAATACATGATAGTGTAAATGTCAATTAGTAAGCAAACGGTTTCTGTAAGACCGTGACTCTATCTTCTTCTTCTTCTTTTGTGGATTTATTCATGTATTATTCTCTGCTCTATTTATTCATGCTACCATTTTACATGAAGAATAAAGCCTCATCTAGTTTCAGCTTCTAACTGCTTTTCCTTTACACTGATGCTACTATTTGCTCACTCTCTTCTTTCTTCTTTGTTTGGAGAATCCACCGTTTCCATGCAACTTCAGCTCTCCATACTAAGCCTAAAGCCCAAAAATCAGCACCACCTTGCTTTGGTCTTCTTGCAAACTGCAAGAAGGTAAGGGCTTTTGCTCATAAAACTTGGCAAACATAGCATATATATTATTCTTTGTCTTTGTGATAACTTGGCTGTAGTTTCTCCTTCCTTAGTTTTCCATGGGGTGTCTCTTGTTGCTTCTATGCTTTTCTACCATGTTGCATGCATCTTCTGCTTTGAGGTCTGATGGGTTGACACTGCTGTCCCTCTTGAGGCACTGGACTACTGTGCCTGGTGACATAAACTCCACATGGAAGGCCTCTGATTCCACTCCATGCTAATGGGCAGGAGTTCAATGCAATCATGCCAACAATGTTGTTTCTCTCAACCTCAGTGAATACTTAATTTCTGGCCATTTGAGACCTGAAATTGGACACTTGAGTCGCTTGCAAACCATAGACTTGCTTGGTGCAAATTTCTCCGGAGAGATTCCCCCAGAACTAGGCAATTGTAGCATGCTTGAGTACTTGGAGCTTTCTCAAAACAACTTCAGCGGATGAATACCTGAAAGCTTCAGAGGATTGCAAAAGCTCAAGTTTATGAACCTGTGCTGTAATAGACTGAGTGGTGATATTCCTCAGTCCTTGTTTCAAATTCCTCACCTGGAAGAAGTTTCCCTCAACAACAACAGTTTAAGTGGTTCCATCCCCAAAAGCAATGGGAACCTGACAAAGCTTGTGATCCTTGATCTAAGTGCTAATAAATTGTCAGGGACAATTCCCATGTCCATTGGAAACTGTAGTAAATTAGAGTACCTCGGTTTGGATACCAATGACCTGCAAGGAGTTATTCCTGCTAGTCTAAACAATCTCAAAAATCTCGACACTTTGTATCTCTTTGGTAATCACCTTGGAGGTACCATTCCTTTGGGATCCGGAGATTGCAAGAAGTTATCTACTTTGAGTCTTTCTTACAATGTGTTTAGCTGAAGTATTCCACCAGGCTTGGGGAATTGTAGTGGTTTAGTAGAGTTTTATGCTGCAGAGAATAACTTAGTTGGAAGTATACCATCACCCTTTGGTCTCCTGCAGAACCTTTCTATTCTAATGCTTCCAGAGAACCATTTGTCTGGGAAAATACCTCCACAGATTGGTAATTGCAAGTCATTGGAAGAGTTAAATTTGTATTCCAATGGACTTGAGGGAGAAATTCCTAGTGAACTGGGAAAGCTGAGCAAATTGCGCGATCTTAGATTGTATTACAACTTTCTGACAGGGAACATTCCACTTAGCATATGGAAAATTCGAAGCCTTCAGCATGTCCTTGTGTACAATAATAACCTTTCAGGGGAGCTACTTCTAGAGATGACTGAGCTCACATCTCATTGTTTAACAACAAATTCTCTGGAGTCGTACCTCAAAGCTTAGGAATTAATAGCAGTTTGATGCAGTTGGACTTCATGTATAATAATTTTACTGGTACCCTTCCACCAAATCTTTGTTTTGGAAAGCAATTAGCGAAGCTGAATATGGGCTCCAATCAATTTCATGGTAGCATACCTCCTGATGTAGGAAGGTGCACAACTCTTGGAAGGGTGAGACTTGAATCAAATAATTTTACAGGACCTCTTCCTGATTTTGAAAGTAATCCAAATGTGACTTACATGAATGTCAGCAGGAACAACATAAGTGGAGCAATTCCATCAAGTTTGGGAAACTGCACAAATCTGAACTTTTTAGATTTCTCCATGAACAGCTTTACAGGTCTTCTACCCTCAGAGCTGGGAAACCTTGTGAATCTTCAGACTTTGGATCTTTCTCACAATAACTTGGTTGGTCCTTTGCCAGATCAGCTGTCAAACTGTGCCAAAATGGACAGGTTTGATGTTGGATTCAATTTCCTAAATGACTCATTTCCGTCAGGTTTTCGGAACTGGACAAGCCTAACTGCTTTAAGTCTGAGAGAGAATAATTTTACTGGGGGTATCCCAGATTTCTTGTCAGAATTTAAAAAGCTTAATGAGCTACAACTTGGCGGAAATATGCTTGGGGGAAACATTCCTGGATCAATTGGAAAATTGCAGAATCTGTTCTATTTAAACCTAACTGCTAATGGACTGACAGGTGGGCTTCCTAAGGAGATTGGAAACCTGAAGACTTTGGCAAGTCTGGATCTTTCTTGGAACAATTTGACAGGAAGCTTGCAAGTTCTTGATGGGCTCAGTTCATTAACTGAATTTAACATTTCATACAATTCTTTTGAAGGTCCTGTTCCAAAACATCTGATAATGAAGTTGGCAAATTCTTCTCTATTTTTGGGCAATCCTGGCCTATGTGTCATATTTTTATTATCAGATGGCTTGAATTTCACTAAGGTCAGCAATTTAAGGCAATGTGGCACAAAATCAGTTGGCCTCAGCAGAGTTGCAACTGTGATGATAGCACTAGGATGCTCAATATTTGTTGTTTGTGTGCTGCTGGGGCCAGTGTATATAGCTTTTATCAGAAAACCTGAGAGGGAATCCAAACACTCTGATGAAGAGGATTCTTCAGACCTCCTCAATAAAGTGATGGAAGCTACAGACAATCTAAATGATCAGTATATTATTGGCGAAGGAGCACATGGAGTTGTTTATAAAGCTGAACTAGGTCCAGACAAAGTTTTTGCTGCAAAGAAACTTGTGTTTGCTCAAAATGAAGGGAAAAGCTCAAGCATGATCAGAGAAATTCAGACCCTTGGAATGATCAGGCACCGAAATTTGCTCCGGTTGGAAGACTTCTGGTTGAGAAAGGACCATGGTCTGACCTTGTACAGGTACATGCCAAATGGAAGCCTTTATGATGCTTTGCATGTGAAGAATCCATCACAATCCTTGGAGTGGAACGTCCGGTATAAGATAGCTGCCGGAATTGCTCATGGATTGGCCTATCTTCATGATGACTGTGATCCTGTAATAGTTCACAGAGACATCAAAACAAGCAATATACTTCTAGATTCTGAATTGGAGCCCCATATTGCAGATTTTGGTGTTGCTTAGCTTTTGGATCAGCCTTCTACTTCATCAAAGTCAATACCTATTACTGGCACAATTAGTTATATTGTACCAGGTAAATTATTCTACACTCCCAATAAGATAGCTGCATCTTTTATATTCAAAGTCACCTAATTCACATCTTGATTAACATTTTTACTTTGGCTTGTGGCAGAAAATGCTTATAGAACATCAAAGGGCAAAGAATCTGATGTGTGGGGTAGTTTTGCTGGAGCTGATATCCAGAAAGAAGGCATTAGATTCATCATTTCTGGAAGGAACTGATATAGTGTATTGGGCTAGATCTGTCTGGGAGGAAACAGGAGCTGTTGATGGAATTGTTGATTCGGGGCTTGCTTATGAAATTTCAAATTCAATTGTAATGAGACAAGCTTCCAAGGTGCTTTTGTTGGCTTTGAGATGTACAGAAAAGGGTCCCAAAATGAGACCAACAATGAGGGATGTTGTCAAGCATCTACAGAAACCAACCTCCACATAAGAAAGAGCTAGTTAAGTTTTCTTAAGGCTTATGGCTTGTGTAATCATCATGATAAACTTTTTCTGTTTGTTTTGCCTCTTTGATTTTGGTTTCAATGTGCAAAGTTTACGTTCTATTCATCTATTGCCATAAATATATATTTTGGTTGCTGATACAGTATTGTGTACCAAAAAAGAAATTGGGTTTACTTTGAATATCAAAAGCAACACAGCTTGCAAGATAATTACAAATGACTCGTTGACAGATAACTTTAAAATCAAGTCTGAAGTTATGAAAAAATTATAAACAAAAAGATCAACCAAGTAAATCAATTGTTTTAACTTAAAGAAAGAAGGCTAATTCAAGGCTAAGTGAGTTAGATGGGAACCTAGTGGTGGAAATCTCCTACCATACAGAGGATAAGGGGAAGGGTCAATAGTCATTATGTGAATGTATGATCAGCAGCGTTACCTTGCCATTTACATTTGTAAGTGGCTGATTCAGTGATTCTGCTGCCGGAGCCTGCTCAACTCCAACCATTGCACCATGTCTCTCATTCAACGCTAAGTAAATTGGTCGAGTAAGAACTGAATTGTCATACTACACACTTGTTTAGGTTGGAGAGGAGACATTGCTTAAGTGTTTACTTCAAAGTTATTCAACTTCCTTTGACTATAATATGCATTAGAAATTGAAAAAATAAATAAATAAAGGAATAAAGCGAAAGAAATGAATAATTTAATGACTAAAATATACATTAATTTAAATTAGAAACTAAATTTTAAGGGAATTACATTTTTAAAGATCAAAATAACATTTAAACACTCCATACAAATAGTTAAAAAAAAAAATCTCAAATGCCATTTTCCTATCGACAGAATGAGAGAGGACCCCCAACCTTTGTTTTGTGTGTCTTGAATGCTTTGTGTTATTTTTAATTTCTGTGTGTATCCAATTCGACCGACTCCAGTGAGTCAGCAATATTTGGTGCGCGCAAAAGAGATCAAACAGTGCCAACACTAATTAGGTCTCTCTCTCTCTCTCTCTGGGTCTCCAGACTCTGCTACTTTGGGTTCTCCCAGCAGGTTTGTCATTCTCTGTCTTTCTCTAGATTTGGTATCATTTCTCTCTCTAGAACCATAGTATAATTCCTACAGAAGTATATGCTGTCATGAATTCCTCTGAATCAAACCAGCAACATGTTCATCCCAACCCTACAACAACAACAACAACACAGCCCATCAAATCAAAATTCAAAATTTTTGCATTTTACACAGTACCCTTATTGGTTCTCTTCTTAGCAATCTCATTGGGTTTCACAAGAACAAACCACTACAAAGTTCGCTACTTGAGATACTCCCTAACATCACCAACCCTCTTTCAAGCAATTGGGTCTCTATTTTCACCCTCAAAATCAGTTTTTGTGCCTTTCCATTGTGTGCTATGGATGGCTCCTTTTCTTTCAGGTGGTGGTTATAGCTCAGAAGGTTGGTCTTATGTTCTGGCCCTTCATAGACACAGGAAAATGCATGCTTTTAGGTTGGCAATTGACCACCATGGTGATCAAGAATCCTTGGATTTTTGGGAGGGTTTGCCACAGGACATGAAGAACTTGGCCTATGAGTTGTACCAAACACAGTGTAGAATGAATGAGACCATTGTGGTGTGCCATAGTGAACCTGGTGCTTGGTACCCTCCATTGTTTCAAACCTTTCCATGCCCTCCATCATCTTTTTACAATGATTTTAAGTCTGTGATTGGAAGGACCATGTTTGAGACTGATAGAGTGAATGGTGAACATGTTGAGAGATGTAACAAAATGGATTATGTTTGGGTTCCCACAGATTTTCATAAATCTACATTTGTAGGAAGTGGGGTTGATCCTTCCAAGGTGGTGAAGATTGTTCAGCCTATTGATGTGAAGTTCTTTGATCCTGCTAAGTACGAGCCATTGGATCTTGCTTCTAGAGCAAAACTGGTTTTAGGCTCTTCTAGTGTGAAGAAGAGTTTTGTGTTTTTGAGTATCTTCAAGTGGGAATATAGGAAAGGTTGGGATGTGTTGTTGAAATCATACTTGAAGGAATTCTCAAAGGATGATAGGGTTGCTTTGTATTTATTAACAAATCCATATCACACAGACAGGGATTTTGGGAACAAAATATTGGATTTTGTGGAGAGTTCTGATCTTGTAGAACCAGTTAGTGGTTTTGCTCCTGTCTATGTTATTGATAACCACATAGCACAAAGTGAGTTGCCAAGAGTTTACAAAGCAGCTAATGCTTTTGTTCTTCCTTCCAGAGGAGAAGGATGGGGGAGACCTATTGTGGAAGCCATGTCAATGTCATTGCCAGTGATTGCGACAAATTGGTCAGGACCAACTGAATATTTGACAGAGGATAATAGCTATCCACTGCCTGTGGATAGAATGAGTGAAGTAATGGAAGGGCCATTCAAGGGACATCTTTGGGCTGAACCTTCTGTGCATAAACTTCAGGCTCTTATGAGACAGGTGATGGATAATCACACTGAGGCTATGGCCAAAGGAAGAAGGGCAAGGGAGGACATGATTACAAGGTTCTCACCTGAGATTGTGGCAGACATTGTCACTGACCACATACAAAACATACTAAGGCAATAAGGACTAAAAGTTCCTGGTTCTGTCCCTTGACTCATAAGGAGACTGAGCTTGTAAGTGGGCATATTGTAGACTTATCAGGAATTGATTGAGGCACAGCAACTTAACCAAGGGAAAGTGGTTTCTTCTTCAATAGTTAATTTCTTTTTCTTTCTGAGAGTTGTTATTTGGAGGCATATTCATATTCATGGAAGAACACAAAACTGTCTCTCATGGAAAAGTCTCCATCATTTTGGAGCAATATTTTGCTGTTTTAGTAGGGGGTTTTGACCAGAGAACCAGCATCCTTTATGCTTCCTCTTTTGATCAACTATAAAGAAGAAAAAGAAAATACTGTTTTCTGCTTGTGCAAACTATCTGGTTTACGGAAGAGAAATGCTAGTGAAACGCAAGAAAGAAAGCATTTTGAAAATGTGCAATTGGTTTCATTGAACTGCATACTTGGGAACGAAAAAAAAATTACGTATGTTACCTAAAATGTTAAATAGCAGGGGAATTGTCAAGAATTAGTAAAGAAATCACAAGTAAAAAAGTAGAAAACTAAGGAATAAAAACATATTTTAACTTCTAACAGTACGAAAACAAATCATGTTCAAGTGGATAAAGCTCATAATTAATACCTCATTTGTAGATTTCCCGCTTTTTCTATTTTATTTATCGGTTTGCTTGCAACATGGTGTTTCTATCTTTTCCAGAGTGTGTAAATTTTCATGATAATTTGCACTCGAGCCTAATGACTAATTCGCATATAAGTCAAAACTGAAGCATGTAAGCTAAAATTTACCATTTTACATTTGAGGATACCAGCATGTACGAGGGGATCACTAGCAGCAATTTCGTGGACGTATGGGAAGTTGAGGTCTCAGTATATAGTGACAAATTTCAGAACTAGCTTTAATATGCAATCGGGCTCAATATTAATGACTCGAACCTATCAATCTAAATATCTGACTGCCTGCACTTATTTGAAAACACATCAACATTGTTCAGCACCACTTAAATGATTTTCTCCCAAGACAACTGTACACAGCAAAAGAGTGAACTTTTCCCGTACGATTTTTATCACCCCGGGGACAAGGCTTGGTTATTTTTTGTAATTTACTTCATCATAAAATCCACTCCCACACACATCAGGATACACAACAATCACGTATCAAATAGTTCATTCATGACAGCAAAAATTGACAGATGCCTAGAAATACAGCAAATGGCCCTCCCCGCCAGTCCCTATAGCTAAGAGAAGAGAACAAGAATAACCGTCTCTATAGTTATTTGTCTTGTAATACATTATTTTTTAAGCAGCCCACAAAATTATCCAAGGCTTCTGTCATTTGGAAGCCATAACAATGTCAACAAAGATTACTGGAGATGTGGAGCAAACACTGCTAGAACTTCCTTGTAGACAGGCTTCTTGAAATCCACTGCCTGCACAGAGAATATATAATATAAGCCAAGTCACATCGTCTACAGCGCCACATTCTAAATTAGTTTAGGACAGGTATGAAGTTATCACAATCACGAATACTGACAAGCTCAATTACTTTCTCTGGTGGCATCCACGACCATTCCCCAAACTCAGCTTTCTCAGTACCATCACCCAAAAGATTGATTTCTTGATCTTGCCCAGTGAACTTAAAGAGAAACCTGTGTATATCAAAGGGTCAGAAAATACTATTTAGCAGAGTCAAAACAAAATATCCCTCCTTCCCTGCTTTCCTAATAACTATACATTTTTGGTGTACTCACCCAAACTTATACACATAGCTACACAGGTGTCGATATAGATCTATAGCCTCATCATTGAAAAATGAAAAACAAAAACAATAACTAAGCCTTATCCCATTAGGTGAAATCAGTTACATAGATCACTTTTCATCATTGAAAAATGAAAAAAAAAAAAAAATCAGGTCAGAAATATGATCCATTGGTTTCAAAGTGCTCTCTGACGGGTTCTGGTTTGTTAGTATCATAATTTGGTTGTGTGCTGTTCTTGGGTTTTATTCCATCCAGACTGAGCATATCCAAATGTTTACCATTTCTGTGCTTGACCCTTCCAATCAGATCCCCACTGAATATTTAATTTCTCCCTCACTTGTGGTGGGAAGTCATATGTCAACCAATAAGGTACCTACAACCAAAAAGCCACCAGGATGAACATTTATAGATACAGAACCAAAAGAAGAAGAAGAAGAAGAAAGGAATGATTCAGTAGGTTCCATATTGTAAGATTCAATATTTGTAGGAAAACGTATTAAAAGCTTGTCCAGCGACTGTAATAGAAGGAAAACTTAGATTATCTAGTCACATCTCTATTAATTCATGAAAATTCAAAAGTGAAGAGTTTCAAGTTTTGATTATTAGGCTAGATTGTGACAGGTATGCTAGTTTTTCACGCTACCTTTTTCTTATATTCTTTCTTGTACTAATGTTCATGCTTGTGAGTGTCAGGTTACTTTCAACTTGTTACCTCAAGAATTGCTCCATCCTTTCACCAAATTCAAAGGCTATCAACTTATCAATCATAGTTCATTTCCTTTTCCCTCCACCAGATAACTTTTAGCCATCTGAATCCCTAGTCTTTCACTGTCAGAATAGTTCCTCCATTTGTTAGTTCAAACAACCAGCAGTTTCCCTATATGAATATTCTCTAACTGCAAGTCCACTTCTAGTTTGTGGGATAGATCTGTCAGATTTTCATAGCTGAGTGAGAAGAAACAATTTATTTTCTGGGGTAGGTGTATTTGATATTAGGGTTTGTGTGGCATGTGAGAGACAGCAACTATATTTTTTTAGAGCCTATAAAAGGTACTCTCTTACTTACATAACGAAGATAAACACCAATGCTTCTATGAAAAGATTCAAGCATCATACCGCAATCAAATCCATGACACAATTTCATACATAACACACGTTTGCAAGACCTTGCCCACTGCATTCAACCAAAGCCTCTAAAGCTAATCAATAAAAAATAATATAGGATATAGCTATTGAAAAAAGCCCTCACATCCTGTTATAAGCTGATATGGCTATCCTAAAAGGGAGGTTGATGCAACAGTATAACAATTAGAATTGCATCAACCAGATCCTAGAATGGTGAAATATGATTTGATACATACAAATTAAGACAACCAGAATGGAAGAACTATGTAATTTGTCCCAAAAAAAATTGTAGTGAGATAGCAAGTGAAGAATTTATAATTTGCACCTCTGCAATCACTTCTGCCGAACTAACTCCTGTCTCTTCTCTTAATTCCCTGATAGCTGCATTTCTTGGATCCTCACCTTCATCAATACCACCCTAAAGATATCACATTAAGTTGATTACAGACTTATTACAGTATATATCATTCCTTTCAACAAATAACACATTGCAAGACAGATATTCAAAGGGATTTGCATGCATTGTTACATGGTTTATCCATTTAGGTCTAAGCTGTATCTTTTGTATCTATATGAGGATGTCTTACCCTCTTTTGTATATTCTCTTCTATGCTAATAAAATTTCTTTTTCTATTAAAAAAAAATTGCAAGACAGATATAAGCATAAACTGTTTAGATTGATTTCTTTCTTTGTCTATTTAGTCACCAACAATACATTATTTAATATTTACAATTTCCATGCTTATGCACCTTATGTAAACTTTTACTCAAATATTAAAATCTTAGTCAATGTTAAATCAATGTCATTGCACCCAGTATAACTGTTTCTCTCAAATAACATAGTTACAAAAAGCTAAAATCTGTATAGGAAGTCGAATATGAACCAGTGTATCCACATATTACTAAGTAACACTGTAAATTATCATGAGCAACTTATACACTTGCACTGACAAAACTTGTTCTTAAAAGAATCCCCAATTTTTACTGGGGCCTACTCCATTACCTAATTCTTGTCAGGTACCGTTTGCCCCATAAGTTGTTAAACATTTTATTGGTAGCTGGTTACACTCAGTAGACATTTTTACAACCATTTTTACATTAGTTATTGTGATAGTAAAATACTTTTAAAGACACCAACGCTTGGTTGGTTCAATCCTATTAAGCAATGTCTCGGATTGAGCGTTGTGAATTCTAAGGGACAAAAATCTACTGTATAGTAATCCAACTCGGCTTAAACCAAATTAGTTGGGTGCAGTGAACTAGACCGAAAAAATATATTTTCAAAGTCATCATAATACATGATTAAATGACAAATATAAGAAATTTTAAGCTGAAACAAAATTAAATCGATTATAAAATGGTTGGCAACTCATGCTCATGCATTGATTAAAATTAAACACCAAAAAAAAAAAAGAAAGAAAAATGCTAAGCAACATCCTCAATTCATAGAGATAGCAGGAAAATAACGATTGCCAAAAAATGAATGACCTGGGGCATTTGCCAAGCATTGGGTATGTCAAGCCTTGAAGCCGCAAAGATCTGCAAAACAGAAATCCCAGTGAAAACCCAAATTGAACGAATAGAGAGAGAGAGAGAGAGAGAGAATGTGTTGGTACCTTTTTGTCATTGTTGATGAGACAGATGCCAACGTTCCTGCGGTAACCTTCGGGAGAGGCTTCCATGGATGCCAGTGATGATGAGCAACGACGACACAACGAGAGTGGCACCGATGAGAATTTAACCAGTTTCGAAGGGTATTTCGGGAAACGTAAAGTGACGGGAGAAGAAGGGTAGACGAATCGGCATAAAGCCATTCCAGGAACGAGGAGCACCCTCTTTTTATCGGATAATCAAGCATTTTCAGTTTATTCGGAGCTTCACGGATGATTCTGAATTTACCAAAATATCCTTCTACCACTGTTTTTTTGTACTGACTTGTGCCGAAAAATTGGAGAAAGAGTATCACATTTGTAAGGGCATATTGTTTGTATATATTAAAAATTTTAACATTTTAATATTTTTTTTTAATTTTTTCTTTTTTTATCAATTATTTTATTTTATTTTTTTTTAATTTTTTTTCTCCTTTCTATCTCTGAATATCTAAGATGTTTATCTATCCCAATAATATAAAAAATATTTCTCCATTTGTAAGGAATTGATTTAGTAATAGTTAATCCTTCATTTTCTTATTTTATAAACATACTCAATTTGAGTCTAAATCTATATTAAATTGTCTTTGATAATTTATTATTATTATTATTATTATAAGATTTTTAAAAGTTAAGTCATCACAAATTTTTTTTTTTAAATATCAGAATTTATCAAAGATAATATTTAAACTATATGTCAAATCTCGTTGAGAGATCTCAAGTCTCTCTGGGACCTCTACGGGTGGAGCATCATTAGTTGGGTTTTTAGTCAAGGGATTATTTCATTATAATGTAGTGAATCACAATTTGAATCTCAGTTGGAAGAGTCGCCTACATTTAAATATTCAATAGTATTTGAACAAGATTATCTCCGACCATAAGATGTCCTTAGCAAAAAAAGTTTTAATTGGGCTTTTAAAATAATAAATTATAAAAAAATGATGAAAGCTAAAAGATTGTATAAAAATATTAAAAAATATAAAAATAAATTAAGAGAATGCATACAATCATGGAGGCAAAGACCACAATCACCAATAATGGATATGGATCCTAAAATAAGTATATTTGTAAAGTTGGAAAGTGAAGGATGAATAACTATTAGATTAATTAATGGGATTCACATATGGTAGAAGTTATTGATTTAAGGATAATTAACCTCTCATATTCTCATTTTACAATCATGTTCACTTTTGATGATCTAACAGTTTCTCTACAAGAAAAGTAGTAGTATGTTACAAAGTTTTTTAAAAAATGCAACTTTAAAAATATTTATTACGATGTAAGTTAAAAAATATGCAATGGGATAAAAAATTTTAAACAGCATATGGTAGGACTCAGTTTATGCTTACATGTGGTAACTTTCTATGGGTGTACCACTTGTTTAAATATAATGCTAAAGTGGGTGCCTAAATAATAATGATAGCTAAGAAAATGAATAAAACATTTAAAAAAATGAAGTATAAGCATAATCTAAATTTTAGTTTCTTAGGACTTAAAAATTCACTCAAGGTCCTGAATTATTCAAAATACGAGACACTATGATCCCAGAATATGTAAAATATACCATTTTGGTCTCCTCAAATTTGTTTGTTTGAAAGACTAAATATCCCATATTTTGAATGATGGGAAATCTCAAGTGAACTTTCAAGTTTTCAAGGGCTATTTTGCCCTTCAATATTTTTATTAGGGACTAAATTAAAGGTTTACTTTATAAATTTATTTTTGTAACAATTTGACTTTTATGTTTAAGAGAAGAGAATAGGTGAAAACAAATGAAAGAATAAAGTAATGTCAATTCTTTTTGGCACTTGGGAGCTTTTAGAGGAGCTAGATGGGGAAAGGAGACAATTAATTAACAAAGAGATGCCAACTTGAGCTACACATATTCATGTCATGCTTTTCTTTTCTTTTCTTTTTTTAGGTTATTAGATTGGGATCCTCTACAAGTCAAACCTAACTCCTTGCAATGGATGATATGTGATAGACCACTTTTGTTTTTTTTTATTAGAGGGTTGGGGGAGGATTTTTAACCATTATCAAGCTTTGTTAGTTTGAATCTGGGTGTACTTTTTTTTGAAGACAAACATATCTTCCTTTAGATTAATGCCTCAAGTGCTGCAATAAACCACTTGAGCCATTGGCTTATTGATTATTCATGTTATGTTTGTTAAATTAATTTTTAATTGTGTTGGGCTAATTTTAGTGTAGCCCAACAAATTGGGCTATGGGTGTTGAATTTGATGAACTGGCAAATACACTCTTCATCTTTTGTTGTGTTAATAAATATTAATAAATAAAGGGTTGGAATTCATTTATTCCAAATGTAAATTTAAAAACTTACTCCTAATTCTCACAGTTCAAATTATTAAAATTTAATAATTCAAAATAATATAATTTAATGTAGAAAGAGAATAATGAATTCTAGTTTTAATGAAGAGAGAAAAATAATAAATCTAGTAATTAATTAAGAAAGAGAGAGAATTTGATTATATAAGTTAAAAGGGGTAAAATAATGAAAAAAAAAAAGAGAAGAATTAGTGGAGTAAAAAAATTAAAATTTAATAAAAAATATTTACATTTAAAAAAAACTATAAAAAATAAAAATTTTCAAGTTAAAATAGTTAAAAAAATTATAAAAACAAAAGTAACATAAAAGGTTAAAATAATAATAAGAAAGAAATTTTTATAATTTTTGAAAAATTTAATAAAAATAAAGACATTTTTATGGTTACTTGTTATATATTTAATGTGAAAATAGTGATATAAATATTATTAAGAACGTAAATATATTCACATAAAAGATTGAAATAAACATTTATAAAAATGTAAATAAAATAAAAATAAAAATATTAAAAAAATAGACTTTTTCAATGAAATAAAAAAATAAATTTTATTGAAAATGTTTACGTTTTCAATAAATAATTGAATAACATAAACAGTTTTTGTTGAAATTTTTTTTCACTAATTACATAAAATTCTGCTATTTTTATAATGCATTTTAATAATCAGTAAATATTGACGTAAAAATATTTTGCATCAAGATATATAATAAATAGCTATAAAAATGTAAATGAAATAAAAATAAAAAAATTAAGAAAATATGTTTCAGTTGTTAATTAATAATTAAAAATGTAAAATTATTTATTATTATTTTAAATTTTTATGTCAGTTATATTTTTTAAAACCATTTATTAAAAGTTCCAATGTCAAGATTTTTTTTAATTATTTACTAAAAACATAATTTTTATAGAAAATTTCAATTTTTATTTACTGATTCTTCTATCATTTTTTTTATTATTTTATAATTTATAGCTATTTATATAATCAAATTGGATTATTGTTTCTCTCTCAAAAAAAAAAATCAAATTTTCTCTCTTTTTTAATTAATTATTAAATTTATTGTTCATTTCTCTTCATTAAAATTATAATCCATTATTATCTTTCTATATTAAATTATATCATTTTAAACTATTAGATTTTAATTATTTGAACTGTGAGGATTAGGAGTAAGTCCTTAGATTTACACTTCGAGTAAATGGATCCCCACCCATAAATAAATAGTTAAATATAACTTTCACTTTTTGTATGACTAAAATAACAAACAATTAAATATAAACTCATAATTCCTTAAAAATGATTTATACAATGTTTGGCAAGAAATATAATACAACTTTCACTCTTCAACGAATACAAAATAACATCAATGAAGTATAAAACTTCATGACTAATGAGGAAAACGGGTGAATAATACATCATTATATAGAAATGAAATAGCAACCCAAAAGAATACAACAAATAATATGACAGCCATAACAGGAGGAATCCAAAGCAAATTAGGAAAAAGGGTACTTTGAAGCCAAAACAGAAAAGTAGTAATAACCTAGTTGTAGCAATGGATTGCATACCCTTGAGCATCAGAGGAGTCCATTATGCATGTGTGTTAGACGGTGGCATCGTATATGGTTTAAAAATTAGATTAGGGTTTGAATCAGCAAGGCCTCCAATTCATAATTTCAATTACTTTAAGTGGTTAAAGGTGCGATTAAATCATGACTAAATCATGATTGAAAGGAAAATGTTTAAACTTAAAATATAGTTGGTTCACAGTCTAATCAGTTTTACTAGAGGACTAGGTTAGATTTTTCAAAACATTACTTTCAAGCTTTTTTCTTTTCTCGTGACAACAATATCCCATGCATTAGGCACAAAAATGAAACAAAGCCCACATGTTGCCTCGTTGGGCATGTGGTCTCTCTTAGCCTCTTAACTTCTTAGGTTACAAGTGTAGTGGGCTATAAGTCTAAAGCAACAACATGAGATCAAGCCTAATAAGAGGAAAAATTAGAAAATTAAAGGCAAATTTCAAGCTCATGAGTTAGCTTGACCTATTGCAAGCCAACCCAAATTGAGTCAACCTATTTTTGGGTAGGACAAGGTTATGAAAGGTTTCAAGCCTAGATTTTCTTAACTTACATAATCTACCGGGTTATTTAGACTAGCTGATGAGTTGGGTATTTCGACACTTGCAGTGAATCATGAGATATAAGCAATCTAAATATGAGAATTAGAGAAATCAAAAGTGGATGGTCGTAATAAAAGTGAACTTTCACTTAAGTGAACTTTATATGCAAAGTCAAAAATTTGAATTTTGAAATTATTACTTTAAGAATCCAACTACCACTCCTAGTGTAAAATTGCACAAGTAATTAATAAGACAAAAAAGGCATAAGAACTGGAGATTGAGCATATGTAAGTTACAAAAAGAACAAAGTATAAATAAGTTGCAAAAATAAGAAACTATGAATACGAAAATGAGAATCCATAAAATGAATATATCTAAAGAGTTTAATAAATTCAATATTTAATTTTATTTCCTTTTCACTGAGAATGCTTTAATTAAACCTAAGGGGATGTTTGGTAGATGAAATATTTTTACATTCTTGAGAATATTATCATAGGAATGCAAAATTCCCATGTTTGGTATGTGATTTAATAAAATATTCCTCAATAAATTGCATTTTCAGGAATGAAAATTGATCTACTTTCATTTCCACCTCCCCATTGGAATGTTAGATTCCCATGGGAAGAAAATGTTTCTGCAAAAGTAAAAAGACAAAATTATTTCCATATTAACCACCACTACTACTGGTTTGCCATCGATGTTGCTAAATCGCCACTATGACTACCACTGCTTGCCCGGCTGGCCGTTGAACCACCAATGCTGACCAACAAACCATCATTGCCGGCCACCAAACCATCATTGCCGATTGCTAGATCTCCATGAAACCATCGTCGATGCCTGACAAACCACCAACCCTAGCTGTTGGACCTCTTCCAATTACCATTGAACCTCTGTTGGACCATTATCGTTGGCCGCCAAATTGCTGATGCTAGCCATCGGACCACTTTTGCTCGTTGTTGGACCTCTCTTAACAGTGAGCCATTGCTAACAACCGATGGACCGCCAACATAGGATGTTGGACCTTTGCCAAAAATATAATATTTTCATAAATATCATTGTCAACCAAATACATTAATGTTCATTCCCAAATATATTTTATAAAATTATCGAGATTTTAATTCCTCTATCAAATGCTAGCAAGATATCATACTTGAAAAAACTATTCCTAAAAATAAAAAAATCACTCTATACCAACGATCCCTAAAGGTTAAATGAATGTTACAACAACTTTGAATTAATTATTCAACTTATATTTCGAATTTAAATATTTTTTCTTCGTCGTACCATCTTTTAGTCTTTGTTCCATTTACGGTCATGATCTGAAATCCGATGTGTTCTTTTTGGCAACTTGTGCGGATATACGGAACACAGTTACAAAATTGCAACCAATTCAGGCAATCGGTCATGAAAAGTTAATTTATTTTTTGAAAAATTCTTGAGGTTATTTATGGAAAGTCTTCGGGTGCATTTATTATAATTCAATATTGACTTTAATTTTTTAAAATCACATTCACTTTTCATTTAATAAATCACTCAAAATTGACTTTTTTATGAATAAAATAGTAAACCAGGATCTGCCATACTGCAAGTCATAAAAAAGAACATTCACAATTGTATTTTTTTTTTTTTTTCAACCAATTCGAAGGTCGCAACCGTTACTTTTATTGCCTCATATATTGTTCTGTAGTGCATGGTCTTTCAGACTTAGTTGTACTGCTTTTGTTTACTATGGATTCCATGTCCGACAATCCTCTGAATCCGAAAAATGTAGAATATTTGCTACCTCCTGATGTTTTCGAGGAACTGTTTTCTGAAAGCATTTCAATAGAAGAGAATCAAAGTCGACCAGACAATGGCAACGACACCAACATCGTATGGTCTTGGTGATGGAGTCCCTGTTCAAGTTGCTAATTCTGCCGACAGCCCATCAACTCGTGCTGTACCCACTACTCATGTATTTATTTCATTCTTACTTCCATCTTCTGTTGACTTAATTCCAACTAGATGGATTGAAAGTGAAAATTGAATCAATTTTCCAGTAGATTTCCTTCTCATAATTTTTTTAATTAATAATTGAAAAATCCATTTATCACATTAATTGAGATTGAAAAATCCATTTATCACACTAATTGGAATTTAGTCATTGACAATAATGGAGGTGTTTATTCTTTTCAATAATTATTGTTCTCCCTCTTTTGTCATATAATTTCTCTCTAGTGGAAGGGTGCTCCATTTGTCTAAAATAACAATTCAATTTTGTTTGGAATTAATAAAATAACAAATAAATTTTTTTTGGACTAAATTATACTTTAAATTTGTGAACAGTACTTGAAATTTTAACTATTTCCTTAAAAATTGTTATTTCAATTGGGTTCATATGGACCGAGCAACAGCAGAGTGTTCCTCTCAGCTTTTTACCTTTTTTTCCTCGCCGCCACCCTATTTACTCCTTGTCCTGGTTCTTGATCTCACTTTGGGGATTTTTTTTTTTTTTTCTGTCGTGATTCTCAGGTTCCCCACAAGAACAATAGCAAAAACAGACTACAAAAGATGAATAAAATAAGAAAAGTAAGATGAATTATCCCATTTAGAGTTTGAGTTTCGGGATATCTGTTCTTATCGGGTGAAAATGGGAATATAATTTCTGTCAAAATAGATTTGGGCACAAATGCCATCCCTAAAAATTACCCCAAAAAAAGAGAAAAAAACCCTTTATTTTTCTGAATTATAGATCTTATATTTTAATCATTGCATTTTTTAAAAAAATATAAATTGATTTTAATATTTTTTTAAATATGTATTTTAATCAAAATAAATATATTATATATCTTTATATTTTGGTCATATATAAATTAGCTGCCTTAATTTTTTTAAATGTGTAATTTAATATCCTAAACTTTTGGAATGTGAGCTATTTTCATTACTAATTGATGAAAAAGTTAATAAAAGGATCAATTTATACACTAAAATAAGTTTAGGGGGTCAATTTATATATTTTTAAAATATAAAAATTAAAATATATATGATCTATAATTTAAGTGGATAAAGTGTTTTCCCCAAACCCCACAAAAAAAAAAAGAAGAAAATTATGAATCTGAATTTGTTGAAAGTTGATTACCGTTTTAGAAAATTATTAGACGTTATTAGAGATTGATGTCAATGTTTGTTGTGAAGAGCACATTGTCAAGGGATTTGTTTGAAAAATCATGTATTTTCAAAGTGTAAAGCTTTATAGTGTTGTACCCGCTAAATACCAATATTTTAAAAATTAAATTTGAGATCGAAGGCAACTTGTGGTTTATAGTTTAATTGTTTTAATCAGTTAAATTCACAATTGAAGCATAATTAAACTATAGTTAAATCTGAAACTGTTAAAAATCATATATATGATCAATTCACAGTCTACCAATTCAATAAAATAATTCAGTCTGATTTACAGTTTGTTTAGATAAGTTTATGAAAAAATGATTTTTTCTCTAAATTTTTTTTAGTAGAACTTTAATTTTTAGAGAAAGTTATTTTACATTTTAATAGATTATTTGATAAATACTTTTAATTATTAAAAATACTTATAAATCTGTTTGAATACAAAAGAATAAAAATATTTCTTTTATAATTAAGTTACAAAAAAAGATATTAAAAAATAGAAAAGAAAATTAGGATTTGATAAAGAATAAAAAAAAGAATAATATATATTGTAATTTTGAATAAAGGACAATGATATTTTTAGAAGATAAATACTTTTATTAAAAATTACTTCTGCTTCTGTAATTTTTAAAAATTAGGTATTTCTAATTTCTAAAAAAAATGATAAATTGATTTTTTTTAAAAGTTATATCTAAATATCTAAAAAAAATTATAAAAATATTTTTTTAAAAAAGTAATTTTTTATTTTAAAAAACCAATCCAAATGGGCTGTTATAGTACTAAATATCACTATTTTTGTAACGCTTTTAGGACAGAAAACAAAAGCAACAAGTTCCTCCGAATTTACCAATTCTTCTATCTGCAGAAGTGAGGATTGCGCTTTCTTATTCACGTCTATTAAAAGGAAGTCAATACTTCTTTTTACCAAACGTCTATTTACAGTACACAATTGTGAATTGTCAAAAGAAACAGAATGCTAGTGGTATTGACTATGCTAATCTCTATTTTTTTTTTAATAAACATGCTAATCTCTATGTTAATCATAATATTTGCACGTCTATTGTTTATTCAAACAAATGCTTTATTGCATTGTCCAAAGACTATACGGCTCTTAAACATATTTTTCTTTCATTTCAGTTTTCTTTATAAGTTTTTTTTATCCAAAACCAAAAATCTGCTGTAATTAAGATGTAACTGTAATTTTGACATATTGCTAATCTAATTTTTTTAATATTATCAATTAAGTATATATTATCTTTTGTATATTTTTTTAACGTATTAATTCTAAGAACCAAATAATTTCAATTAAATATCAGTACGTAATTTGTTAACATATAAGAGTTGACCTCACATATTTTTTGCAGGGTTCTGAGCAAAAGGTAGCACCAATGCAACAAACACACACATGGGCACAAATTGTTAAAAAAGAGCCTCTTACTGAACAAGAGCCTAGCACCAACACCAATGGAAAGCTGAAAGAAACAGAAGTTCCTGAATCAACAACTTCCTCTGTGAAAAATCAGACGCCCAAAGGGAAGGGATCATCTCAAAATGTGAAAGCAGAACAATCTGCCTCTGGAAGGAAGAGGAGTAAGTACAACCTAGTTCAAGCATTATATGACTTTTGATAACTTGTATGTCTCTTTATTTTATTATTATTATTTGTTAAGGAATTGAGTTTTATTCTTCTATCATTGTTTTTATTAGAAGTGTTCCTCAGTTGTATTGGTTTAGTTTCCAAGCCTGATCCAAGTTGAATCTATTAACATGTTTGTTTGGATTCTAGCTTGAAAATTCTTAAATCATAAATTAAATAAAGGTTTGTATTTCTTATAACTTTTATCCAAATCATTATTTTGGAGTTGCAAACAAAAATTCAATTACACATGAATCTATTTAATATTTTCACTCATTTTGATATATTTCTCATTAAAGATAGTGCACTAGTCATTAGAATGTGTTTTGTGTGTGATTATTGCACCATCGTTTCCCATATTATTTGAATTCTGAAAATCGTTTCGCTATTTTCATTTCTCTATAGGTGGGAATAACAAGCAAGGCCATCAGAAAACAAACTCATCCGGAAAAGGAAAGAAGTAGAAGGAAACAATGAGACACCGTTACCTCAGAGACTGGTCTGATTAATATGTTTATGTGGAACTATGTTTATATGGATCTATGGTTAGATTATTATTATTATTAAGATAACAATAACAGCAACATAAAATAAGGATATGAACTTCTTATTAAAATGCATTTTCGCTTCTAGTACAATAATATTCATGAGTTTTGCTCGCTGCGGTGCCCACCCCCCCCCCCTCTTCTCCGGGGGCGGTGCTATTAATATCCATGATGAGTTGATTAGCATTTATTAATTATTGATTCTTTCCTAATGGTATGTTTGGTATGAGAATAAAAATACAGTGAAAATTACATCAATTATATTCATTTTGGTCTAAATCACCAGTATCTGAAATCCACTAAATTATAACTAATTTGACTTGAATTGAGTCAGTTCACTATAAGAGACAAAGTGTTGGAATTTCAAATGTGGGTAATGAAGGCTCACATTGGTTAAGTTTAGACAAAATAAAAAGTATATGTGTATATTTGGAAGGATCTATAAATTTATTGTCTTAAGGTTTTTAGTTAAGATGTGGTATTCGATCCGCTTTTATAATTTGTCACTCAATCTGTTAATTTAGATATCTCCAATTTTTGGGTTACCCTTGACCATTTCACCCAACAAGAGGCATTGGAACTGATTGTTTGACTAAGCCAAGTATTTGAAGTTTGCTCACAATGACTTAGTTTGTGCTCGGTGTAGTTAGTCTGTGTCTAGATGTGGTTTGGTGTGCGTTTGGGTGTGGTCTCAACCCTGTTAGAGCTCTGGCCAAGACTTTGTGCTTGACTTTGCCATGAGTACTCAAAACTTCAACTGAGGGGAGCACACCATATTGGGTTTCATACTTGAAGGGGGAGAATGTTAAAGTTTTAAGTGTGAGTAATGAAGTGCCATATTGGTTAAGTTTAGACAAAGTAAAAAATATATGTATATATTTAGAAGGATCTATAGGCTCATTACCTTGAGGTTTTTGGTCAATATGGGACCTTTAGCCCATTTTTGTGGTTTGTTACTTAATCCATTAAATTAGGTCTTCTAGATTTTTGGGCTTCCATTGACAACTTTATCTAATATAAAGTTTTCCTAACACTACCATTTTCACCCTTATTTTTATTCTTATACTAAACATATCATAAATGTTTAAAAAAATCAAGTTATAAGTCACAAAGAGTGAGCTAATAGTTAGAGATTTGAATAGTTTGCATAAGTTTGTAAGTTTAAATCATAGTGCCAATGCCTTACCAAAAAAATCACCAAGTTATAACTAAAATCTTAAATATCTGAAATTGGTTCACCCGTCCATTCATTGCCAATTACTATATTCTCTTATTGGAGGGTAATTTGTAAATAGGAATACATCTTCTTATATAAAGATTTTATATGACTTTATTATATGTTAATTTTTATAATTGATTAAATATTTTCGTGGGATCTATATTTGGCCCCATCTTTTTAATCAATAATAAAAGTTAATAAATGACAAGGTCATATAAAATTTTCAAATAAGATAATCTATTTCTATTTATAAATACCTTTATAAGTGCTTAATAATCGTATAATCATACCCTCACTCTCAATCTGGGCAAGCGGTTTCCTAAATCTAAATTTCATCAAAATGAAACAAATATGATAATTAATAGAGGTATTGACACCTATATAAAACATGATTAAGAGAGAGTGATCTTCCAAAGATTTTCATGGACTAACTAGTATTGTAAAATGTAAATGGTTGAACAAAAAAAGTAAAAGACGAGCCACAATAAGTTTAAAAAAATAAAATGAATTTTTAAATTAAATAAAAAACTGAAAATATGATTTTAAATCACACTTTTCGAATAACATATTATGTGATAGAAACTATTCAAGTAAGTGTTTAATTTTAGAGTGTTGATCGATATGAAAAGCTCAAACTTCTCAATGCTCGATTTTTACCACCGTGATTGTCTTTTCTCAGTTTTTCAAAATTCTAATTCAATAACTTATAATAAATTTCAGCTAATCTAGAAATCTGAATCATGACAAAAAAGCAGTGAAAAATATTTTATAGGGTGTATTTAGATTTTTGAAAAAAAAAATTTTAAAATTTAAATTTTATATATAATCAAAAAAATTGAAAATTAATTTTTTTAGAAGCTATATTGAAAATTATTTTTTTTAAATTTTAATTATTTTTTAAAATTACTTAAATACATAAAAATTAATTTTTTAATAAAAAATAATTTTTTATTAAAAAATTCCAAACAAATACGCTCGTAACATCAAAATTAATCTCAAAACGAAAAATTAAAAAACTTATTTAAAGATGAGAAAAAAAAAATTCTTAGTAACAGAGAAAAAAACAAGAAAAAGTAAGACACACCCTGTCAAAGGAAAGACAATGAAAGTGTCTCTCTCTAGCAAAGGCAAATGGTCCCCCAATCCAAACTTGCACTGTGGGACCGTTCCCACCATCACAACACAACAACAGCTGCCACCATTGAAAAACAAAACTCCACCCAACACCTTCTCTTCTGATCTCTTCCACCCTTTCTCCTCTTTGTTGTGCTTCTTCTTCTTCTCAGCCAACAAAACACAACAACATGGGAATTGCAGTGGCAGGGGGAGGTGCTGATTTGCTGAGCGAGAAAGCATCCATGATGAGGGAGTCTCTGCAGAAGAGCCAGACCATCACTGACAACGTTGTTACTATCCTTGGTTCCTTTGACCACCGTCTCTCCGCCCTTGAAACCGCCATGCGCCCCACTCAGGTACCTTTGTTTTACCCCTTCACATCTCAAGCGTTTTGAGAGATTTTTGGGGAAGTGGGTACTTGATTTTGGGTTCAAAATTGGATTTTGGTAACTGGGTTTTGTTGGAATGACTTGTCTTTGACTTGGGTTGCCATTGAATTTTGGGGGCTTGGGGGGATCTGAAGAAAAAAGAGGGGGGGGGGGTTGTGGATTTGGGCATGTTGTGTAGTTGTTGAATTGTTGGATCTTTTCAATTTGGGTTTTGCAGATTAGAACTCATTCTATTAGGAAAGCTCATGAGAATATTGACAAGACTTTGAAGGCTGCTGAGGGGATTTTGGCTCACTTTGATCAATATCGCCAGGTTGGTTTTTTTTTTGGTTACCACGGTTTTACTAGCTTATTTGCTTGATTTTCATTTTAGCTTTCTTTACATAATATTTTAGCTGAAGGCATGCTTGTCTATTAATTGTGTTGTTTTGATCAATTGGAAATGTGAAGGCCTGATTATTGTCTCATTTGGATTGTTAATTATCTATAAGGGCCTCAAATGTTTGCTACACTAGTACTACTACCTGTCTTCCAACCTCAATAGAGTGTAAAATTCAAAGGCAAAGCCTGTATACCAATAACTTCATAGATAGAAGATTGAATACAGGTCATAGTATTTCAAAATTTTCCAACAAACATGCAACTTCTCCAAGCTATCTGGACAAGTCCACATTTACTGAGAAATATATAGGAGATTGTTGGGTAATTTTGAAGCTATGCTACCGCGTGAAAACAAATGTGATCAGTTGGTTAGAACATAATGCCAAATTTTCAGTAATAGAGTTGACTCGACTTCAGGTTTGGGGCATAATTACTTTGTTGGTTTTTGTGTGAGCTTCAGCACATGCATTATTTAGGCTGAATGTACGTTTGACAAATCTGCAGAGGGGTTGGAGTACTCTTAATTATTAGATGATGTTTCATGTTTTCATTTTGTGTGGATGTTCTTGTATACTGGCCAAATGGTATAAGGAGAAGGGTGGCTGACTGGCTATCCTCAGATATAAAGGGCCTCTAAACTAAAAGTTGCAATATCTCTGCAGTGAAATTTAGATTGAAGTGATCCAAAACAATGAAAGAGGACAGATGTTGAGCTATGAAGACCACATACAACTCTCCATTAAATGACCAAGAAAATGCCCTGAACAACTGCAAAATTGTTGGGTAGGCAGCACCAACAAAAACTGGAAATTTTTGTTTGGATTAATAAAAGTCTGCAACTCTGCCTATGTTGTGTTTTATTGAAGATCCTTTACATAGCCGGATCCAAGTCCAGATAAAAGAGGAGGGTTATGTTAGGCAGTTGACAGGCAACGTGAAACTTTGTCAAATCTTTATGACATGGATCAGAGATGGTTTAGTGTTAATGCTAGCTCATTGATCGGAAGCAACATGCTGTATGGCTTGAGTGTAGTGTCAGATGAGAAAGAGCTGCTGCATTGATGCCCGGATGCAGTGAAAAATGATAGAATACTATGACATCGTTTGATCCATGTAGTCAATCCCACCTAGGGAGGCAAGGCTTAGTTGTTGTTGTTGGATTAATAAAAGCCTGCCACCTAAAGGAACTCACAACCTTAGAGGTAGAGAGCAAAATGCACTCACCACCCTTGAAATTCACAGGACACAAATATGCTGGGAACAAGTTTACTACTCAACGAAACTTACCTAACAAATACAGAACTTAGTGAAGAAAGCACAAAAGGTTCTTAAAGTACTGCGGTCCAAATTATTCTCATTATCATTATTCTCTTTTGTGTTTCATTGGTAGCTGCCTCTCCAAGCTGGTACTATTATCTTTTTTCCTTTGTTTAGTAATTATATTTATTGTCCTTCGGTCCTTCAATATGATGCAACCGACACCACTTAGTGGAAAAAGGCTTAATACTTCTTGTTGTTGCTGGTCCTTTAATTTGTTGCGTTAATATATTGTTAACTTCATTATTAGGAAATTAGTTTTGTCTATTCCTCTTTTCCTCCCATGTCATATGTCTTCTCTTCCTATCCTCTTTATTTGTAATTGTCAAGTGCTCCAAATGATTCTGTTTAGCTCAGCTTTTTACATTAACAAGTTTGGCAGAGGAGGTCTGGAAAAATTTTCAGATCCACATAACTTAAAAATTGATTTAACTGGTAGAAAATTTCAGGACTTTACTTCTTCTGTTCTTAAGATATATGTTGTTTTTATGATTTTTTTTTTTCCTTATGTTCTTTTCTTTTTATAACTTTGTTTTATGTTCTTATTGATCCAACGTACAGGCGGAGGCAAGAATACTTAAAGGGCCACATGAAGACTTGGAAAACTATCTTGAAGCAATCGAAAAACTGAGAAGCAACATTCAGTTTTTTGGCAGTAAAAAGGGTTTTAAGAGTAGTGACGGTATTGTCTACCATGCCAATAATTTGCTAGCTAAAGCTATTTCTAAGCTAGAAGATGAGTTTAAGCAGCTGTTGTCATCTTACAGGTTTGTATACTTTTTGCTTAATATTGTTCATCTTTTGGCATGTTCAACCAAAAGTTCATTGCTTGCATGGTGATCACTAATTCAAAAGTTCATCAGAGAAATCAATCTTTAATGCTATGCCAAAACAGCAGCCTGTGTTTATTTGTATATGTTTCTCATTTTGATACGTTTGTCATCATTATTGGTTTATTTGCATATGATGTTAAAAAAACTTCTAAGTCCAAAAAACTTTGTCTAGCATTTTGAAGTGTGTTGATGGTGTCTTCCTGTACCAGTGTACCCCCATCTGTCTTTTTAATACTTAATTTGGCTCCATATTTTTTGTCTAATGAGTTCTGTACTTTATAACCACAAAGGTTTTGTAATTTTCCCATGGTTCTTAGATTGGTAGTTACATTGTGGTTTCCATGATAATATTTATTGAAGAAATGTCTTCTAAGCTCAAAATATTTAGGGAGATGGGTTTCATGGCAGAAGGATGGTTTCCTTGAGGCATATTTGGCTTTAATGCCTATGCTGCTGTCAGTGTGGTTATTTAGTGAACATGTGATTCTTTGTATTTTTATCCTGCTTTGTGAAAGTTCCTTTTTTCTGGGGTAAAAAATTTCATTCATGTTGCCATGAAATTTTCTTTTCTCTTTTCATTTTTCATTTTTTGTACATGAAATTTTCTTTTATTCTGTGTGAATACAGCAAACCTGTGGAACCTGAGCGCCTCTTTGACTGCCTTCCAAACTCAATGCGACCATCGTCAGGATCACCTGGCCATGAGGGTGATCCTAGCGGAAAGAATCCTTCTTCTAATCATCATTCTGAGCCACACAACAACAACAATAATGCTGATGCTGTTGTATACACACCTCCTGCTCTTATACCGCCAAGAATTTTGCCACTGTTACATGATTTAGCTCAGCAAATGGTTGAAGCTGGTCACCGACAACAATTACTCAAAATATATAGGTAATGCTCTTTGTTCAATAGCTGTTACATTGCAGAAGGAAAAGGTGACATTGCCTTGCTGTAGATCTCTACATTTGAAAAATTGTAAAAGTAACTAGCATGAAAATTGAAATTTTACTTTTCAAAATTTCATCATGCTCAAGGCTGTTCAAAGTAAAGGAAACTGTATTGTGAATTAAGGAAATGTCAACCCTAAATTCAAGGGTTGATTTTAAGTACCTAGTAATACACTTATAATACAAGTTTTCAACAATGGCTAGTATTACTGCTGCAATTTAATTGTGATTATAATCATTATCATTGTGTAGAGATGCCCGTTCAAATGTATTGGAGGAAAGCCTGCAAAAACTTGGGGTTGAGAAACTCAACAAAGATGATGTTCAAAAGCTGCAATGGGAGATTTTGGAAGCCAAAATTGGAAACTGGATCCATTTCATGCGTATAGCTGTAAGAAGACTTTAGAATTGATCTTTCATTTCCCTTTTGTTTCTTTTCCATTCAAATATGTAATTAGACATGGACAGGTTAAATTATTGTTTGCTGGTGAGAGGAAAGTTTGTGATCAGATATTTGAAGGCTTTGATTCACTCAGTGAGCAGTGTTTTGCTGAGGTGACAACAAACAGTGTCTCAATGCTACTTAGTTTTGGAGAAGCAATTGCAAAAAGCAAGAGATCACCGGAAAAGTTATTTGTACTTTTGGACATGTATGAAATAATGCAAGAGCTTCATTCAGAGGTATGGCTTTTGACTTCCAAAATTATAAATCTTGCCGCTATCTCTCTGGGGCATTGTTTCATAAATTTTAATGTGTCTATCTGTAAATTTTTATGTTATATTCAATAGCTAATCAGGATTTTCCATATTAATCTATCATGTCACTGCCTTTTCATTTGGATTGTCAACTTATCTGTAATCTTCTTTTCAGTTGTTTGTGGGACTAGACAGTGACCCGTAGGTTAATGTGGTTTTTAGTTTTAAACAATGGCTCTATTGTAGGATACTTAGGCGCTAATTTATCTGTGCCTCTTTTTGCATGTTTGGAATTCCAGTGTCACATTAATTGTGGGATTTGTCATGATTTTTCCTATCCTTTAGCTTTGCCCAATGCCTTCTGGTTAACCTTTTTTATAGGGCTTTGCTCTTCTATAATTTGGGACTACTGTAAATGTGAACTCCAATTGTAGCCTCTCACATTTTCATTCATTTTATCTTTAAATATCAAAGGAAAAATTTAAATTACTAAATTGCCACTCACTATCTTTTAAGGAGATATGGATGATTTGGAGAAAGAAAATTTCTAAATATTCATGAGTGTGAGAAAATTTATTTAGTTAAGATAAAAAGCCTCTGACAGGTGCTTCTGAACTTGTCTAGAGGCTAGTTTATGATCTGTTAAAGCATTACATTAGTGTGGCTTTGTTGTTAGTTTCCTCTCGTACAGTTTTTGCATTCAACTCTGATTGATAGAATTTTACATTAGCCGCTGCGCTAATGATGTTATTAGGAAAAAATGTGATATATTTGATATTCATGATGCGGAGTAGGCTTGGGTGGCTGTTTTGTACGTAAAACAAACACAGGGCATATTTCAATGGTGTCATAATCTTGTTATCAACTATTTCACCTGGTGATTTGCAGATCGAAACACTTTTCAAAGGCAAAGCTTGCACTGAAACAAGAGAAGCTGCAATTGGTTTGACAAAACGACTTGCACAAACGGCTCAGGAGACCTTTGGAGATTTTGAAGAAGCAGTTGAGAAAGATGCTACAAAGACTGCAGTAACAGATGGAACCGTCCATCCTTTGACAAGCTATGTAATTAACTATGTGAAATTTTTATTTGAGTAAGTTCATCTATCTTGTCTTCTAATCCCAATTTTTTAGCCATATCATCAAATACTTCAAGCATTCAGTCCTGTCTTCACTGATGACCAAGCTGTTTGTCACTATTTATTATTTTTTTCTTTCATAATTATAATTTTTAAATTTTTTCTTTCATAATTATAATTTTTAAAATTTTTCTTTATGGTTCAAACTTTTATTCTTTCATTTATTTTTTCTAATATCTTCAATTGTTTGTGTTGTATTAGTTGGCTTGGCCCTATACTAGAAGTGCTACACTAGTACTTGAGATAATTATTAGTATAAATACTAACCTACTATTCCTATTTATACTAATAATTAAGTCAAGTAGTAGTGTAGTACTTCTAGTACCAGCCCTAGCTCATTAATACACACTATGACTCTATTGTTCTGACACATTTAATTGGGCAATTGTGCTGAAAATAGTTATGGACTTAGTCTTTTTTCTTTTTTCTTTTTTCCTTTTTTTTTTAAATTTTAAATTATCATCGGGGCCAAAGCCCAAAACTAAAACTTACACAGCACTAATTTTAAAAAAATACTTTCCTCTATGTTTGTGTGGGTTTTTAAATTTTTCCGGGATCTTCGTCATAGATCTTCACATATTTGATCTGATCAGAATTCTATAAATCTTTGTAGCTACCGGTCGACCTTGAAGCAACTTTTCCAAGAATTTGAAGGCGGAGATGATTCTTCACAGCTAGCATCTGTAACAATGCGAATAATGCAAGCTTTGCAAACCAATTTAGATGGGAAATCAAAGCAGTATAGAGACCCTGCATTGACACATCTTTTCCTCATGAACAATATTCATTATATTGTCAGATCGGTCCGGAGGTATGTGATTGGCACGTAACATTGGTAGTTGATTTTTTCAATTCATAGTTTTGTTGCATTCTCTACTGGTTCAAAGTTATTTTTCTTCTAATCCTCTTCTATTTTAGATCTGAAGCCAAGGATTTACTGGGGGATGATTGGGTACAACGACATAGGAGAATTGTGCAGCAGCATGCAAATCAATACAAAAGAAATGCTTGGGCAAAGGTATTGTTCTACTGACCCAGCTGACTGCAACATGCCTTGCAGCTTTTTTGGATGTTATTTGGTTTTTGGTTACATATTATTTTCTGTTTATTGTTTTCAATTGATGGGCTAAGTGGCCTGCCTAATTAATCTACCATCCTTGGAGGGTTAGGGCTCGGCTGACAAATTCACAGCTCACTTTCTAAACAAATCTTCCCATTCCTGCCCATTTAAAGCCAGTTTATGCCAAGCCTATGGCCACTTTTTGACACATCACCCTCTAACTGTGGCTTGTAGGATTGAGAAATTTGTTCGTGTTTTCCATCTGTCTGGGTTAGAGATACTGAGAGAAATCATTTGGTTAGCTTAGACATTCGTCGGAGGCCTGAGAAAGAGGGGTTTTAATGAGGGTGATTTGGGGCTTAGAAATGTTGTTCTGGCAAGTGAACTGCTTTTCATGTTTTGTTTATGGCAATTTTTAGGGAGTTGCCCCTTTCATATTGCTGATTGGGCAGCTTTGCTACATTCTTGACTTTTCTTGTTTCTTGATGCTTGTATGTGTGTTTGTGTAACTGTGTATGACAATAATATGATAAGAGCCACTATATTTCTCTTTTCTATCAATAATCAATTTTCTCTGTTGAGAATTAAGTACATATTAGTGTATATTTGTGTTTTTGGTTTTGATCTTTGTGCAATCATCTGGCTGAAAGCTCAGAGTGTCGTCCCCTTCATTGATTTTTAATTATTTCAGAAGGTACTGTGCTATTGCTGAATTTTGATTCTTTCCCTTGGCAGATTCTTCAGTGCCTATCCATTCAGGGCCTTACCTCATCAGGTGGTGGGAGTGGTACTGCTGGTGGCGATGGTGGAACTGGAAGCAGTAGTGGTGCTTCAAGAGCAATTGTTAAAGACAGGTGGCCTTTCAGCTGCTCCTTTATGGACTTTTATTCAGGGAAAAACATTTTTTGTCTTAATTTTAACACGATACTGTGTATATGTTCTCAGGTTTAAGGCGTTCAACGTTATGTTTGAGGAACTCCATCAGAAACAATCTCAATGGACAGTTCCTGACACCGAGTTGCGAGAGTCTCTTAGGCTTGCAGTTGCTGAAGTCTTGTTGCCTGCCTACAGATCATTTGTGAAACGTTTTGGGTGTGTTCTCATTTCAATTATTTGCAAATTAATCCTAATCTCTAAACTTTAACCCGTCTGAAAGTTCTATCTGGTTACTGATTGCCTCTTTAACTACTCATTGGTTTATATGTTTGCATTTGATGCCTTGTGGTTTTGTATGAGCTAGTATTTCACTATGATGCATAACTGGGAACCTGCTGTGTTATAGGCCTTTGGTGGAGAGTGGGAAGAATCCTCAGAAGTACATCAAATACACAGCAGAAGATCTAGATCGAATGTTGGGTGAATTTTTCGAAGGGAAAAACGTGAACGAAACCAAGCGATAAACGAATTGCTGATTAAGGTAGGATGGTATGTCGAGGTGAATGCCTTTGTCGCAGATTGGTTTCTTTCCTTCACTTCAGTGGTAGTTCACCAGGTTGTATTTGGTGGCTGAATGTATCTTCTACCTTCATGGAGGATTCAAGGAGATGAAAAGGAGTTATCATTTGTATCAATCGGTTATTGCAACAAACTTTGATAAGAGGGGTGAATGTCTCTGATTCCTTAGATTGCATATATAGTACGTTTTACTGGATTATTGATTTTTAGAACTATTGTATACACATAAATTGTAATTGATTTGAGACTTCTCTAGTGTTGGGGCTTGGGGGGGACCGATGCATATATGTAACGAAGGAATAGGGATTGGTGTAATACCCTCCCCCATCAAGTTTCAAATGGGAGTTTGTTAATTCTTTTCCACCTGTTGTTTCCAAGTTTGCATACTGTGGTACTAAAATTGAATGGTATGTATGAACGTAACTAGTGATAGTCTGAAAAGGCTCTTCTGGCTACTTTTATGTTAAGGGAAGGAATGGAATGAAAATAAAAGGAAAAATAAAATAAAATGTAAGTGGAAAGAATTTGCCTGTTACGTAATTTTTGTTTTTTGGTTTGTTTAAGGTCCTTAAAACTATACTCACTCAGTCCCTAGCCAAATGACAACCTACCCATAAGGTGAGCAGAGATGTTGCAATTTTCGGTAAAGGGCATGCCTGCGGGTTGGACATTGTAATAAGAGCCTCGCAAGGGCAATTTATTTGATCAACGTTAAACAAAGCATAAATCAATAGAAAGGGGGAAAAAATAAAAATAAAAATAAAAATGAAAGAAGAAGAAAGACATGGTCACATGGGTTTGCTGGCAACGACGCCCATGTTACGACCATCATTTTGCAGGGACATGAGCCTCAAAAGTTGTCAAGGCTACATTAGCCCTTTCCAATAATTTGCAAGGAGAGCTTCAAAATGTGTGAAAGTCACAATTGCCATCACCCATACATTGTTAAGACCATCAACACAGCAGTAGTAGTGGTGGAGCCAATCTCTCACGGGTTTGACGATTCTAGCTTTGCACAAGCCAGGATCATGGATCTATTCTTAGTTCATCTAGGATCATTAGCTCAAGAACCTTATCTCAACTCATTGACAAGTTTCAACACACAATCAACCCTTTTATTTGCATTGTCTCCACAAGCAGCAGCGACTGGAGTGGCAACCGGCAAGTGAACTTCCTTCTCTTCAATCTTGGTGGGCTTTGTTGGGCCCGTTGGTGCTTTCGTTGGCTTCTCATACACAACATGAGAGACCCACAAAAGAATGAACAGAAAAAGAGTGAGAGTGAGAGAGCTTCAGAGCGAGAGTGAGAGTCTCAGAGTGAGCTAGAGGGGGTAGACTTTGCAATTTTCACTTTCACATTTTTTTTTTTTTCTTGTTTTCTTTTTCATCTCACTGTATCACTGTCAGATGCGGCCTTTACTCTACAATGTTTACTTTTGCTCTGTCCACATAGGACAAGTGGCGTATGTGTCAACTCAGAGCGTGTGAAAATAGCATTTTTTCCAGATAGGAATTAAGTTCCAAGAAATCTCCTTCGTTGACTAGGGTTTCAGAAGCGTTGACCTGTCAGTACAAATAGGTTGTTTTGTTTGTTTCATACTGTCCAGGCAATCAATCGAGTAAGATCAATTGTAACAAGTTCTTTGGTTGCTGTGGCCGGCGAGTGTTCTTGTGGTGTGCTGTGTGGTAAATTATGGCAGTAGAACTACTAGGAGGAGCTGCTCTGGGAGCTGCATTTGGCGAATTGCTGAAGGCGGTTCTGGAAATTAAAGACAAGGCCAGTAATTTCGAGAACACTTTAGCATACCTCAGCACGACTTTAAGAGCAATAGATCCTGTGATCAAAGAGATAGAACAGCACAACGATGAATTGGGCCGCCCCAAGGAAGAGCTACGTTCGTTGATTAAGGAAATGGAAGAGGGCACAAAGCTTGTTTACAAGTGTTCAAAAGTCAGCAAGTATAATTTCCCTGCCAGGATCCGTTACCAAGAAGAACTGGCAAAACTGGTAGTGTCACTGGAGAGGTTCTTAAGGTTTGATATGCAAGTTCAGACTACAAGAGATTCGAAAGAGACCTTGCTCAAGGTCACAAGAATACTTAGTGCAGTTAGGAAGCTGCCCTTGGCTAGAACTGAAGATACAATGGGTTCATCTTCTGTTGCCACTGACCCTGAACCTCTGGAAATAGATATGTATGACTCTTCAGTGCTGCAGCCGAATGCCGAAAATGAAACGGAAACCGATCCTACTGAGGAAGACACAGAATTAGAGACCCTTCAGTCAATGTCGACGCAGCCACCTAAAGATGCAGCTGGGACTAATTCTGCTGAGCAAGTCTTGGAAGATATCACCAGCCTCGAGCAGGTTAGCCAAGTAAGTTGGGATATTCTTCTGCCATTCCTTTTCAGAAAGAACGAGGGTATTTACTTAAAAGCCACGGTTAAATTCGATACCTGAAAGTATGAGTAGTAATAGTCCTTCATCAGTTCTATATGCATCTTTCATTTCAGATATAGTCATAGTTTTAAATTGCACAACTGCACCCACATTCACCGCATATTTTTGCAATTTTCTGCAACCGCAGTTTAAAACATGCACATAATTGTTAGGAGGAGAATTGATGTGTATCTTTTGAGTAAAATCTTGTTTGGTTGAATGTGTTAATTGTTTGTTTGTATTATTTTGATCAATTGCAAATGTGAAGGCCTGTTTATTGTCTCATTTGAGATGTTAATTATCTATAAGAGTTGAATTTTGTGTAATGTTATTTCTGATAATAAAAACTGTATAGGATACTACTTCTTGTAGAGGTATTCAGCTAATAATCTGACTACAATCAAGAGGAATATCAGCCTAGAATCTGGAAATTAGGAAACAAATATCTGGGAATGGGAATCTTCCTAAAATAGGCTAAACTAAAAACAGAAACAACATAATTACATAATCAAACATATTTAGCGTATCAAATCGGGATTACTGGCCCTTTTTGATTCCCTGACGACAATAAGCAACTACAATGTTTGCTACACTACTGCTACTGCTACCATCACCTGTCTTCCTACCTCAATAGAGTGTATATTCAAAGGCAAAGCCAGTACAACAATAACTTTGTGGGTAGAGGTTGAAAATAGGTCACGTTACTTCATAATTTTCCAACAAACCTGTAACTTCGCCAACCTATCTGGACAAGTCCACATTTACTGAGAAACATCAAAGAGCTTGTTGGGTGCTTTTCATGCTCTACTGCAGTGGGAAAACAGATGTGATCAGTTGGTTGGAACATAATGCCAAATTTTCATTGGTAGAGTTGCCTCAAAGTTTGTTTGGGGACATAATTACTTTGTTGCTTTTTGTGTCAGCTTCAGCACATGAATTATTTTGGGTGGATGTATGTTTGACAAATCCGCAGAGGGGTTGGAGCACTCCTATTTACATGTTTCCATTTTTTCGGATGTTCTTGTATATTGGCCAAACGGTATGAGGAGAAGGGTGGTTGATTGGCTGTTCTCAGATATAAAGGGCCACTAAACTAAAATTTGCAATATCTTTGCACTGAAATTTGGGTTGAAGCGATCCATATCAATGAAAGAGGACAAATGTTGAACAATGAAGATTACAGATAACTCTCCATTAAGAGACCAAGAAAATGCCCTGAACACTGCAAAACTGTTAGTGTTAGGTTTCTAGAACCAAAAAAAATTGAAAAAAAAAAAATTTGGATTAATAAAAG